>CM035103.1:10124476-11324476 GCA_020205505.1 Panax japonicus
CATGTAAATTAAGTTTTCTTTCTTTTAACCGCTTAAAAGAAAACATAGAAGTTTCTAATTTCCCTTTTTATTTATAATTTTTTAAAAAAATTCAAAAACATACCCAATTCGTACCGAAATAAACGTCCTAATTAGTTTTAACACATTAATTAATAAATTTTTAACCTAAATTACCCTTTTTTGAATACTTATTAATTAAAGTATTTCTTTATTTTTCTATAACCCCAATAATTGTTTTTTCATTTTTCATTTTTCTATAACACATTAGGGACCGGTCTAGCGATTGACCCAATTTTTTTTCTTTTGACTTCTAAAAAAATTATAATATTTATTTTAACTCAAATTTTTACAGAATTCAGTCATTTAGGTATAATTTGGATACATGTAAAAAATAGGGTTGTATAGACTATACAACCCTGTTTTTATAAGTATCAAAATTATACATAAATCATTAAATTATGTAAAAATTTGAGTTAAATAGATTATGAGAGTATAAGAGAAAGAATAAGATTAAATATAGTTATTAATAAAGAAATAAAATATTTATTTTGAAATATTTAAAAAAAATTAAGACATTTAATATGGAATAGAGGTACTAGTTAATAGTGTACATACTTGATAGGATATATAGTAATACAATCATTAACAACAAAGTACCAAAAACCTATAATATTTTGAACAAATATTTTGGTCAATAAGGGAAAAGAAGAGAATGAAAAAACGACAAAATGTATAACTTTACAAGATGGTGACTCTGTTTTGTAGATCATGTCGAATGATGAATACAAAAGTGTGGAGCACCGTGTGTTGGCTAACCCGTTTCATGAGCCAAGGATCTCAGTTGCAGTTTTATTCAATCCAAGAGTTAGCGAAAATATGTATGGACCACTATCCCCAGAGAAACCTCCTGTTTATCAGCAATTCACAATGGCAGACTTCATGGACCGATTCTTGACAAAGGAGTTGGACGGCAAGACATTGACAAATTACTATAGACTATGAACATGTACAACACAAGGCTCAACATTAATCGTTCTCTATTCTTATCGAGTCATAAAAGTGTTTAG
Source organism: Panax japonicus (assembly GCA_020205505.1). Lineage (NCBI taxonomy): Eukaryota > Viridiplantae > Streptophyta > Magnoliopsida > Apiales > Araliaceae > Panax > Panax japonicus. The sequence continues at coordinate 10,125,544 of CM035103.1, forward strand.
AGAATATAAAGTTGTGTATTGAACTTGATTATGCTAGGGTGGTTGTTATAGTAAAACTCATGAGCTTCATTTCTTTTTCTTGGGTATTGGGAAAAAAATAAAAATAAAGAATGGTTGAAACCTTTTGTAGAAAAATAAACTGAACATCCTAGAGAGAGAAAGAGTTATGAGAAAACCATTTTCTTCATTAAACAAGAATGAACTAACAGATTACATTTATAAAACTAACAACTTACTAAGCTAACTTCCTAACCAAACTTGCTTACATCGATCAGCAACTTGACATAAATAGATATTCTAAGTATTTACAATAGTTTCCTTGAGATCATGAAATGAAGCATTAGATGTTGATATCTTATCACCCCCCTCACGTTGGTAGGACTAAACAAGTTTAGGACTCCCACTGAAGATGAGCTGCAGATTGGGGCTTGGTGAGAAGATCAGCTGTTGAGTAGTAGAAATATGTTGTGGTAAAATAAGACCTTGATAGACTTTTTCCCGAATCAAATGGCAATCATTCTCGTTATGTTTGGTTCTTTCATGTAGGACTGGGTTTTCAGCAATGTGAATAGCTGATTTACTATCAGTATAAAGAGGAACAAGAAGTTGTAATTGAATCCTAAAGTCCTTGAGCAAGGCTAATGTGACGCCCCCAAATCTATACACCCATGGTATCCAATCTAGTGTTCACAACTAACCAATTAATATAACGCCATCAAATCTATACACCCGTGGTACCCGATTCGGTGCTTATATCTAACTGATTAATTGTAAATATTTGACAGGATATAATTCCTATATATCCGAGGTTCACATTATCCCATAACAAATAATAATTCTCATCAGAACTATTGCTGTGTTTAGATACTCTCACTTGGATGTATAGACTATATCTTATGAATAGTGTCCATCTATCCGAAATTCAGAGTATCATCAATAACATGATCAGTCCATATTGCTAACACCCTCACTCAGATGTATAGTTTGTATCTTGTGAATATCTCTTCATATCGATAGTGTCTATCTATCTGAAATCCAGAGTATCAACAATAACATAAATAATCCATATTGTCAATACCCTCACTTAGATGTATAGTTCCCAGGGATATTATATAAGAACAATAATTCTAATAACACATCTAAGAATGTAAATGTAACACGGGTGCGGAAACAAAAGATTATATTATAGCTTATATAAAAGGTTCGGTTACATGGTTCTTCATAAAGAGTTCTTTATTACAACAGTCTTTTATAAGACTTACATTACACTAGACAGTAAGTTAAACTAATCTAAACATGACCTTTTCCCCTTGTTGGTTTCAGATGTGCCAGGGTTACTATCTAATACTGCAAAGGAAATGATTTGCAAGAATGATCAGCTATGACATGCTCAGCAGGTTTATATTTATAAACATAATGTAGGATTTGAAGAACGAAAGTTCAATAATTTTACTCAACTGAGTGTTGATTATCATTTCTAGATTTTTTATTTCAACCATTTCTATATATCACAAATACATAGAAATCTTGTTCGGATATGAGATATGGGTGAAAGTAGTATGCATAAAAGCCAATCATGTATGATGATAAAACATATACTTTGTAATCAATCTTATTTATTTATTAATAAAAAAATTATTTATTAAAGACATTTAATTATCAACATTGTGTTATTTTAATAATATGTGATAAACTCATAGTTTTAAGTAATGCTTTTAAAATCATGATGAGATCATGCTAATGAGATCTAAATTCTTATATAGCTTAAAACTAAATTTTTTCCAATCAATGGATTACTAAAAAGGGGATTAGTGTGAGACCCCGAATTTTATGAAATGAAAACATTCCATTTTCTTATAATTATTCTATTTAGTAAATGGTTAAATTGATAAAAGGTTAAAGCTAAGGGTGATATTGAAAATTTTGCAAAGTATGCAAGTTGTTATAAAATATTCATTTGGTCGGGGAATATTCTTTTTGTCGGGAATATTCGTGCGACGGCACAATCATTGGTGGACCCCCACAATGGAAGTATTGTCGTAGTTAGAAAACGAAAGAATTATTTTTTTATAAAAATAACAGCGAAAGTGTTACCGTTAAAACTGTTGAACTACCCGGTAGTAAAAGTACAGTAATACGTGTGGTTGCGTAGTAGCACACGGTATTGATTATTGATGCTTACGTGAAAAGTCACTCAGTTATACTCAATTATTGCTACAGTAATTGCTGCATCATATCTCTCATATTATTGATTCAATTATTGTCATAGTATCATCTCCATAATATGTTATATTATTAAATCAATAATTGAGACGACAAAGTTATTCATATTATTATTTGCAATATTGACAATGTCTATAAGTTTTGTCAAGGAGAGGTTAGATAATCTAATTGCGTGTCAATAGGGAGAAATACTTATCGGAAAGTCCCCTCTTTCCTGGGAACGACCTGGTTGTTAAATATTGTGAGTTATAATATTAATGATGAATAAGTTCGTGTTGATTAAAGATGAAATTGATAGTTCCATTGTGTTGGAATTATTAGTGTTAGTGAAAATCGACATTTATTTCGATAATAATTGATGTATGGAGGTTATATTGACCAATCGGGTAATTAACCGGATAAATGAGCAATTAATTGTTATTGATTCACATGATTATAACTATTTGTTCACATGTGTGTACTATTGATTCACATTCATTTACTATTAGGGGAGTTGGTGCAAGATTGATAATACTTGCATGACTAAGTTAAAAATGGAGGTATAGTTGAAGGTACTATACTATATTTAATTTTTTCACATGTTTAGAACTATTGAGTCACATGATTTACTATTTATTCACATGATTTACTATTAGGGGAGGTGGTGCAAGTTTGATAATATTTGCAGGACTAAAATAAAAATGAAGGAAAAGATGAAGGTATTATACTGTAATATTTTGAGCCCCAAAATGTGTAATTATCGAAACTATATTTTCCTATAAATAGAAGTTCATTCTTTCATTATTTTTCACCAATTCACTAAGTCTCACAAGAGCAATTATTATAGAGAAATTATAGAGAGAGAAACTATAGAGAGAAAGAAAAAGCGAAGTCTGCTACTTCACTATTCCAGTATCCAGTCTTCTTCTGAGGTAAGGGATATCATTATTGTGTAAGGGGTATTATTCTTTCGTATTCATGAAGAGAGCTATTGTTATTCCATTCTTTATTATTATGTTGGAATAACATGTCTATGCGAAGTACCGCATACATGGTAAAATTCTTCTGTTATTCCATTCTTTATTATTCTGTTGGAATAACCCGTCTGTGCGGTCTATCGCATGCTTGGTGAATTCTGTTGTTATTCCATTCTTTATTATTATATTGGAATAACCTGTCTATGCGAAGTACCACATACATGGTGAAATTCTTCTTTTATTCCATTCTTTACTATTTTGTTGGAATAACCTGTCTGTGCGGTCTATCGCATGCCTAGTGAATTCTGTTGTTATTCCATTCTTTATTATTCTGTTGGAATATCTTGTCTGTGCGGATTACGCATGACCTGGTTCCATTCTATATTATTCTGTTAGAATATCATGTCTGTACGGATTACGCATGACCTAGTTCCATTCTTTATTATTCTGTTGGGAATAACCTGTCTGTACTGTCTATCGCATGCCTGGTGAATTCTTCTATTATTTCATTCTTTATTATTCTGTTGGAATAAACTGTCTATGTGGATTACAGCATGCATGGTGAATGATCCTTCGTATTCATTCCTTATTAAATTGTTGAAATAATATGTCTACGTGGATTATCGCATGGCGGGCAAAAATCCATTTGCAGTTTCATATATTCTATTATGCTCAGTTGGTTAAAGTTTTGGCTTCTATACTCCATGAAATTAGTGGAATATCCTGAATATTTGCACTTCATCCAGTATCTTTTCATGGAAATATTCTTCTGAGCATTCTTGAATTTTACTCTACAAAGCAGTATCATGTTGACAATTTGGACGTTATTGATTCCTGGATAACTTAAATTATAAATCTTTAAAATTAATTTATCCTTGAACTTGTTTTATTGAATTATTATGTCATTGTCATCATCCTCATGCTTATATTATGATGAAAGTCATCTTTGGATTACGTGCATAGATGAACTTGGTATGATCATGACCAGAGATTATTCGTTATAATCATGACCGTAATGTGACAAATGATGTGGTAAAAGTCCTCATTGGCCCGTAGTGTATTGATGGACAGTTATTGGTATGATTATAACCAGGGATTATTCGGTATAATCATGACCATTGATGATTACATGAATATCCTTGGCCGTAGTGCAGGGATGATTCTATGATGTGGATTATTTATTAAGCTGAGTCTCAGCGATAAAATATTGGTTATACACTTTTAATTCGTAAAAGATAGTAGATATCATGCTCTACTTGACTCTTCTAAAATACAGTTGTATGTCTTTGGCCTGTAGTGCAAAGATGAATTGTTAATGAAATTCTTTGGTCGTAGTGCAAAGATGAATTTATTAGTATGGTTATGCGCAGGAATTATGATTTCGTATAACTATGATTTTTGATGTTTTAGGTGAAGATAGAGGATGAAAATTATCTTCGTCCTGGGTACGAAGAGGAATTTAGAATCGCAATTATGATTATGAGTTATTCATATGATTTGGACAGGAATTGTTGATTGATGTTACAGGGATAAAACATCATTGGTGGACTTTTAACATAGAGAAGATAATAGACCTGATGGTCTATTTGACTCTTTTAATGGATTGCTCGTTCCACTGAAACTATGGTTGAAATTTTTTATCATCTACCATATGTTCTAAATCTTTGATTTATTACTGATGAAGGCTATTGATAATTTAATTATCTTTAGTCATGATATTCTTTACTGGGCTAGGTGTGCTCACCCTTTTTGCTTCACAATTCCTTTCAGGTAATAAGAGTGTAGCTGGGTTGAGCGGGGGTAACAGGAGAATAAAACGGTGGTCTATAGTTGTTGAGGTTCTCCTTAAATAGTATGGAGATAATTTTATTGAGAACTTTAGATAAGTGTGTCGTATTGTATACGTCATTTGATATTTAATTTTGGTGAACCGAATAGGGTGAGGTGAACCCAACTTTGGAAGGGTGTTTTGCCACTATCATACAAGATGTCTAATGACATACAACCTCGTGTTATCATAAGACAGGGTTGTGCACATCCACTTGCTGAGTATATCTACGAGCACTACTTATATGATCTTGGAGTTTGGTTGAAATATAATTTTCAATTGCAGACAGTGGAGATAGTTATATGTCAAAAGAAGACTCACCATTGGAAAGAACATGATAGTAATCTTCTCATTTTTCTTTGGCGTCTATTGGGTCAACCAAGGATAATTCTGTGGACATATGATATCTATCACAACCTAGACGCATGGCCTCCCATGTACGAAGGTTTCCTTGAGCACTTTCCAAAGATTTTAATTTCTAAAACAATTTTTGACTGTACTTTTATGTAAAGTACCATTGTAAGGTTGTGGTCGAGGCACCATGAGAGTTACATACATTTGTATTAAAACTCACAGTTTAACTATGGTCGTATTCTGCACGACAGTTCAACAGTTGTATAAATGAAGTTTGTAAATGATTTTTATAGTGTGATATCTGGCGACTCAGAATGGGTCGTGTGGACCTATTTTGGGGACGTCATAATTAGTGAATTCAGATATATTGGTACGTACGTTGCTTGCTCATTGGATGAGGATGATTGATCAAGATCATTTGTGTGGAGGCACTAAAGCAAGTATGTAGGTGCTTATTGGAGAATAATTTCACTTAAAATGACTTACTAAGGACTACCTAATTGAGTTTTACTTGCCTGTCAATAGGAATTCTTGTAGTGATAGTAGTATAAATGATACTTAGACTTGAGATCATCATAGTATCTTATATATAATGAATTACACTTTGACTTATTCCTTAAGACTCTTAGAGTATATCAAAGGGTATGCTTGTGTGTAATAAGTTATATATAGAGATAATAAATGATCAATAAAGAATCTACCACTTCTAGTAAAAGAAGAGAAATGTCATATGTGATTCGATAAATGATAACCCAGGAATCCTTGGCCAAGGTGGAATGAAATTATAAAGTAGTTTTTAATTTGCATTTATTAGGAGTTCTGCATTTAGTAATCAAAATACATATAATTAAATAAAATAAGACTTGACAGTAATTCCATGTCTTATATTTAATTGGGACATTGAATGGTGGAAGAATTGAATTGTACGGTAACTATTTACTCAAAGGCTCTTTTATGATTAATGTTGAAATCTATATTATCTGTAAAGTCATTGATCGCTAGGGAGGCTTATCTATGGTGATAGAATAAATCTATAAGGTTTTGTGAAGATCAAAGTAGCAATCTAATTGCAAAAATAGCGAAAGCAAAGTAAAAATAGATTTTAAAATTTTTCACAAACCAATTACCCATATCATCCTTTATGCATATTATTAATTAAAATGAAGAACAAGAAGTTATGGAATCATACCCTTGTAGATATGAGCTTCCACAGATACGAGTTCAACTCCTACTTCTCCGCGATCTCCTTGAATCTCCGGGTAGATTCCTTCATTTGATCAATGTTAGCCACCCAAGTGTATGGCCTCTAGAGGTGATCCATCAAGGAAGAAGAATATTCAAGAAGAAGGGTGTATTGACTCAAACCCTAGTTTTTCTATCTCTATAGAAAAAGGGGGCGTACTCTCCAACAATTGGAATCACGTAACCCTATTTAATTAAAATAAGGTATTATTTATTTAATTAAAACCCTTTAATTAAATAGGCTCCCTAGCTAATCTAATTAGGGATAATTTATTAAATTCATTTAATTAATTTTGCCTCATAATCCTATTAGAAATTAATGGGAGTACTTATATTAAATTAATTCCTAAACTCTTTTAAAAATTAAAATTAATAATAATTGTAATAATATTAATAAGTCACCTCTTATTAATTTATATTTAATATTTCCAAAATATTAAATAATAAATATTAAGCTATTTAATTTACTCTATCACCATAGATTAAATTAAATATACTTAACATATTATTATGATTATGCCATTAACTTCTTAAATAATTATTCTTCCTTTTATGGTGTGACCCTTTAGGTTCTCCATATTAAACCGATTATGAATTAATCAATTAGAACAATTATAATCTTATTTAAATAAATAAATTAAACTATTAATTTATTTAAATAAATAATATTTATTCTACAATAGGGATAAGCCTCCCTAGCGATCAACGACTTTTCAGATAATATAGATTTCAACATTAATCATAAAAGAACCTTTGAATAAATAGTTACCGTACAATTCAATCTTTCCGCCATACAATGTCCCAATTAAATATAAGACATAGAATTATTGTCAAGTCTTATTTAATTTAATTATATGTATTTCGACTCCTAAATGCACAACTCCTAATGAATGCAAATTAGAAACTACTTTCTAATTTCATTCCACCTTGGCCAAGGATTCCTGAGTTGTCATTTATCGAATCACATAGGACATTTCTCTTCTTTTACTAGAAGTGGTAGAATCTTTATTGATCATTCATTATCTCCATATATAACTTATTACACCTAAACATACCCTTTAATATACTCTAAGAGTCTTAAGGAATAAGTCAAAATGTAATTCATTATATATAAATACTATGATTATCTCAAGTCTAAGGATCATTTGTACTACTATCACTACATGAATTCCTATTGACAAGCAAGTAAAACTACATTAGGTTACCGAGTCATGTTTAGTGAACTTATTCTCCAATAAGTACCTACATACTTGCTTTAGTGTCTCCACACAAATGATCAAGAGATCAATCATCATCATCCAATGAGCAAGCAACGTACATACCAATCTATCTGGATTCACTAATCCCCTTTTTTGTAATCCATTGATTGCGAATATTTTAGTTTTAAGCTATCTAAGAATTTAGATCTCATTAGCATGATCTCATCATGATTCTAAAAACATTGCTTAAAACTATGAGTTTATCACATATTATTAAAACAACACCATGTAGGTAATTAAATGCCTTTAATAAATAATTCTTTTATTAATAAATAAATAAGATTAATTATAAAGTATATGCTTTATCATCATACATTATTGGCTTGTATGCATACTATTTTCAATCTCCCACTTGTACTAAAGCTAATCGTCATGGTATCTCATACCATATTCTCTAAGTGACGATTGAACTGTTGTTGTGTTAACGCTTTAGTAAATGGATCTGCAATATTGTCTTGAGAGTCCACATGCTCCAAGGTGACATCTCCTCTTTCAATGATCTCTCTGATCAAATGAAACCGCCATAAAATATGTTTGGATTTCTGATGAGACATGGGTTCCTTAGCCTGCGCAATAGATCTGATGTTGTCACATAATAAAGGTATTGGTCCTCTAATGCTAGGAACCACATCAAGTTCGGTTATGAACTTCTTTATCCAAACAGCCTCCTTTGCAGCTTCACTTGCAGCTATGTACTCTGCCTCTGTCACTTAATCAACAACTGTTTGCTGTTTGGAACTCTTCCAACTCACTGTGCCGCCGTTTAAGGTAAACATATACCCCGAAATGGATTTACTATCATCTTGGTCCGTTTGAAAACTTAAAGTCTGTAAAGCCCTCTAGTTTCAATTCTGACCCACCGTAGGCAAGAAAAACATCCTTAGTTCTTCTTACGTACTTTAGGATATTTTTCACTACCTTCTAGTGTTCTTATCCTAGATTCGACTGATATTTGCTTGTTACACTAAGTGCATGAGCGACATCCGGTCTAGTACATATCATACTGTACATGATAGATCATATTGCTGAACTATAAGGAATCTTACTCATACGGTCTCTCTCTTCAGGTGTCTTTGGGGACTATTTCTTGGAGAGATGTATTCCATAGCTCATCGACATGAGACCTCTTTTGGAATCTTCCCTGCTAAACCTCTTTAGCATCGAGTTAATGTAAGTTCCTTGGGACAAGCCAAGCATTCGTTTAGATCTATATTTATAAATCTTTATCCCAAAAATATAGGATGCTTCTCCCAAGTCCTTCATAGAGAAGTGTTTAGATAACCAGATTTTAATTGATTGTAGCATTGGAATATCATTCCCTATCAATAATATATCATCAACATATAATACAAGAAATGAAACAACACTCCCACTAACCTTCTTGTACACACATGGTTCATCCTCATTTTTGATAAAATCAAACTCTTTGATTGTCTCATCAAAACGGATGTTCCACCTACGAGAAGCTTGCTTTAATCCATAAATCTTTTAAATAAATCCCTCTAGTTATGTCATATACACATCCTCCTTAATTTTTACATTGAGGAAGGTCGTTTTCACGTCCATCTGCTAGATTTCGTAGTCATGGTAAGCTGCAATCGCAAGCAAAATCCGAATGGACTTGAGCATCGCTACTAGTGAGAAGGCTTTACCTTAATCAACTCCTTGTCTTTGTTTGAAACCTTTTACGACCAGTCGGGCCTTATAGGTCTCTACCTTGCCGTCTGCTCTAGTCTTTCTTTTAAAGACCCAATTACACCCAATAGTCTTAATGCCTTCAGGTGGTGAAACCAAAGTCCATACTTGGTTTTCATACATAGAGTCCATTTCAAATTTTATGGCTTCTTGCCACTTCTTCGAGTCATTACTACTCATAGCCTGTTCGTAATTCAATGGATCATCATCATCTATAATGCGTACCTCATTGTCATCTTCTATGACAAATCCATACCTATCAGGTATCTTCGGTACTCTTCCAGATTTATGAATAAGGTTTTGTACAGAAGGTATCTCTACTTGGTTAGGTTCATCCATTTGATCTGTAGTGGTTTGTGGTTCTTAAATTTCTTCAAGATCTATTTTCCTCCCGTCAAGGATAAACTCCTTTTCCAAGAAGGTTGCATGTTTGGCAACAAACACCTTTTGTTCAGTAGGATTGTAGAAATAATATCCTAAACTTTCTTTACGATATCCAACAAAAGTACACTTATCAAATCTTGTCCCAAGCTTATCATTCTAAAACCTTTTTACATAAGTTGGACATCCCCAAATCTTAATATGCTTAAGACTAGGTTTTCTCCCTGTCCACATCTCATATGGAGTCTTAGGGATTGATTTCGAGGGAACCTTATTTAGTAGATATGTAGCCGCTTCTAGGGCATATCCCCAGAATGACACCGGAAGATCGGTAAAACTCATCATAGAACGAACCATGTCCAACAGTGTTCGATTTCTCCTTTTAGATACACCATTGAGCTGTGGCGTCCTTGGTGGAGTCCATTGTGAGATTATGCCATTTTCTTTGAGACAATTGAGAAACTCACTGCTTAAGTATTCACCTCCTTGATCTGATCGAAGAATCTTAATACTCTTGCCAGTTTGCTTCTCTACTTCACTTCTGAACTCTTTGAAATTTTTAAATGATTCAGATTTGTATTTCATTAAATACATATATCCAAATCTTGAGTGATCATCAGTGAATGTAATAAAATAAGAATACCCTCCTCGTGCATTCGTTGTCATAGGTCCACATACAACTGTGTGAACCAACACTAATAACTCTGTAACTCTTTCTCCTTTTCCACTAAAAGGAGAATTAGTCATTTTACCCATGAGACAAGATTCACAAGTTGGATATGATTCATAATCAGATAGCTCTAGGAGCCCATCTTTATGCACCTTGGATAATCTTGTTTCATTAATATGACAAAGTTTATAGTGCTGCATATAGGTATAATTAACATCATCACTTTTCCTTTTCTTAGTTTGTTCAATATGAAGTATATTTTCATGCAAGTCAAGAATTTAAAGTCAATTTCGTAAATTACCAACACCATATAAAATATTATTATTATAAATAGAATAAATATTGTTCTTTATTATAATGTCAAAACCATCTATATCCAATACAAATATTGAAATAATGTTTCTAATAAGTGATGGAACAAAATAAAAATTATTTAAACTAATGGACTTGTCCGTATGCAGTGCTAAACAATAAGTCTCTACAACTAATGCAATAACCTTTGCTCCATTTCCCACTCATAGGAAGACCTCATCCTTGCTTAGCTTTCTACTTCTGACCAGTCCCTGCATATTATTACATATATGAGAACCATAGCCGTTATCCAATACCCAAATAGAAGATTGACTTTCAGAAAAATTAATTTCAACCATAAACAAACCTTGATTAGGATTCAAAGTTTCTCTAAGATTCTTCTTCTTTTGTTCTGTAAGATAATCCTTGTAGTTCCTCTTCCAGTGACCCAACTTGTTGTAATGGAAGCAAATTCCTTTGCTAGCTGGATCAGAATTCTTTTGATCCTTCACTTTTGCCTTTCCCTTAATCTTCTTGGATTTCTTCTTTTCAAAAGATACATTGGGCCTCTTCCTTTTCTTGGAAGAATCATCCACCTGTAAGACTTAGTTCTTCTTGGATGGGAAGTGACCTTCAGCAATTTTCAACATGTTAAGTAACTCAGGCAAGCTGACGTCCAACTTATTCATGTGAAATTCACAACAAATTATGAGAAGGTGTCAAGGAGTGACTGCAAGATCAAATCTTGACTCAACTCCCCATCTATGACGATCCCAAGCTGTCCAAGAAGTTCAATAAGATTGATCATCTTTAAGATACGAGTCTCAATGGTAGTACCCTCGGTCATCCAAGATCAGAAGAGCTCATTAGATATTTCATATCTAGTAGTCCTACTTTGCTCACCATACAGCTCTTGCAGGTGCAGTAGCTCATTACTCATGGATGCGAGCATAATGCATTGAGCCACATATGCATCATCTTGCCACTATTTAAAAGTAGCAATCTCTTCCTCAGAGGCTGTCTCTGCAAATTTTGCAGGTACGAGCAAATTTAGGACATAAGAAATCTTTTCAGCAGTGAGAACAATTCTCAGATTCCTTAACCAGTCCGTGTAATTCGATCCGGTCAGATTGTTAGCATCAAGTATGCTACACAATGAAATTAGAGTGTGATATTTTCAAAATTCTGCACGTGAAAAGATAATATTTTAGTAAATATTTATTTAATTAATTACTAAAATAAATTAGGTCTTATTTTATATTGGTATCTCCCACTATTTTCTTAGAACTATATTACCCTCATCTATATAGTTCAGCAAAATCTAATTAAAGTTTTTGCTAGTAAGAATAAGGATCCCATTTCAAATGTATATAGCCTTGTGGTGACACAACAAACTATATATAAATAAATAGTTAGACAACTCCTTGTCAATTACATCATCATGTAGCTCCTTATATTTTGCCTTTTAAATCATAATGGTCAAGTGTATGCACATCCGAACTAAGATGATTTAAGTTAAGTCATACCCAGAATTTCCATATAAGTGAAGAGAAAAATACAGTCCCTTATGTGTGCACAACAAAGTGGTAATGTCCATTCCTTATAAACATCATATGTAATAAAAACAACATCTCAAATATTTAATACTTACCTTGTGTGCACAACAAACTCATATTAAATATTTAATGCTCTATTGTTTTTATCATGCTAGAAGGCGACGTTCGATATTCCAAATATCTTTGAGGGGTTTGTTATTATTAGTCTCATTTTGTTTAGCGCGCATGCACATATATATAAAATACGTGTCATATTATTAAACATGTGAAGCATGTTTGCATAATATATAATATATATAATATTAGCATGCATATATAGAATACTATATTCTACATTGATTAATTATGGACCTTTATTCTAGTTTGGTTCACTAAAGCCACCAAGTGAACCAAAAGGTCAAACCCTAGGGTGAAAGAATAAACATTTAAATATAACTATTATATTTAAACCTAGGCTCCATTACAAATGGGTCTTCAAGCGTTCCTTGCTCTTTGATATCTGGTTCTTCAGAAAAAAATTCTAACTAATCCTATTACATAAATTATTTAATTTAAATAGAAACATTGATCAGCAGTCAAGGGAAAATACATAGGAGAGAGATATAATTTACATCAAGAAGAAAACCAGAAAAGACGAGATACACATACCTCATTTAATAAAAACCACTCATTCAAGCATCCAACCAAAATAAATTCAATTACATTTGTCAATAGTCCATAATCAATCCCATTTATTATCATACATATCATCATATGTATCAATAAATAAAAAATTCATCTCATAAATAAAATCATTCTATATATATATATAATTTAATGGGCAATTTTAAGTTGCATGAAATTCAATTTCAAGATTAAAATAAAATTTTTATTTTAATTATAAAATTATTATGATTAATATATATATATATATATATATATATATATATATATATATATATATATATATTTATTTATTTATTTATATAGATGGGATCAGCCTATTCAACATCCTAGGGGTATGTATATCATCCTAATCGTGCCCATATGCACATAGTGTTAGTTTATTGACACAATATAAGTCCCTCCCACGGAAGCTTCAACTCAGTATAGGATGTCTTAACAAAACAATTTGGTTTGACACAACAGTTTATGCTTGATAAGCAATATCCAAATATCACATGAATAAATAATTCATTTCTTAGTTATGCTGAAGCTATAGAAATAACTTCACAATAATCGGTAACAAAATTGGTTCGATATAATATCGAAAAGAAATCAAGATAGAAATCTTATTGAAAGTAAAAGTAGAGTTCAAGAACTTGTGTAAAGTAATGAGATAAGTTAGAAGACTTGCCTGTGCGAAGATCGTCTAATTAACGCTACTCGAAGTGTTTAAGATACCTAAATATATTCAAACATATTTATATAACACATTAGTATTGATAACAATACCTAACTACTCAAGCTATTCAAGTTCGGTCTAAGTTCGACATGATTTTGATGTCCTAAATCATTACCAGATACTTAATAAACTAATATATCGGTTAAAATTTAATTATAAACCTTATTATAATTTAGATAATTTATTTATCATTTATAATAATTTCTAAAGCTTATAGTAATTTTTAGATATTTAATTATCCATTAAATAGATTTTTAAATAATTTTTATTATTTTTAAATAATTAATATTCACTTAGAATATTATTTAAAACCTTATTATTATTTTTAAATAATTTATAACCATTTAATAAGATTTTTAAATCACTAATATCATTTTTAAATAATTAAATATTATTTATAAATGATTTATCTAATTAAATTATTAATAGATTAATTATTAATAATATTTAAATAAATAAAATATTTATGTAATTTATACCAAAATATTAAAAGTTAATTATTATAACTTAAAATAATTTTTAAAACTTATTTTATAATTATTTCTAATTTATTTAATTTATTTTATTTTTTGTCTGTTGCTAAAAGCCTATAGCGACAAAAAGTGTGGTTATAGATGCTTTTCACCCTTGAAGAATAGCCTTGGTTAATGTCTAGGGGTCACTTTGACCTATCTTTAACTTCTAGTTTGTTTTGATTCTAGGTTTGAAAGTGTATAGGTGTTGTAGTACTCATATAAGGCTACAATAACATACAAAGTTTAGACTCTAACTATAACATAACAGGAAGTTACAGAGATTCAAAGTCACTGTCAGAGTTGTTTTTAGGTTTCTGGGTAACCCAGAATAGTGGTCATGGTCGGTCAACGATATTGAGGCTCTAATAACTTTCAATCTGTGTATTAGATGTGTGGTTTAATTGTTGTAGTTTGTAGTTTATATACCAAAGTACAAATATGAAACACTAGTTTGGACTGAGTAAGAGTTTAAGGTATAGATCTAGGCTGGTCTGTGACAACCCGAAAATTTAGAAGATCTTGAATGATTAAGTTAAAGGTTAAAGTTTAAAACCTAAAGTGAAAATAGAGGAATGATTTAAAGTTTTTAAGAAGAACCTATATGATTTACTATTTGAAAAAAAAAGAATTGAGAAAATAAGGGTTATGAAAATTCAAATCCTAGAAAGAGATTTTGTATGTGAAAAATTTATTTAAAGAAATAAATTTCAAATGAAGAGATATTATTAGATTACATTAAATGTGTATATGTATAGACATGTATATACTTGGAGATGTGTTATATATGATTTAGCTAAACAAGAGGATTGATTATTTAAATTAATCATACACGAATAAATAAAAAGCTTCATTATAAGAAGTTGGGAGTTAATGAATATATATTATATATGTATTTATTAAGTGGGAGAAATAAAATTGTTGGGAATAATTTGCATGATGAAGAAAAAATAGACGGGTTAAGCATATAATATTTATACATACTTTACCCAAAAGTATTAGAATAAATTTTTATATGAAATTAGTTTAATAAAGAAAAAGATATTATATTTATCGTAATATCCTAAGGAAGTAAATAAATTCTTGATTAAATTTATGTTAACGAGGTAAAGATATTATATTATGATATCTTGGGTATGTAAATAATTGTATTTGCATAAAAAATTATGTGTAACGTATTTATTTTACAATTATAAAATAAATATGTAATTTAAGTATGTTATGTTATGTTTTATATAATTTATATATCAAAGATGTGTTATATAAATTATATGATTTCATGAGGGTAAAATAGTTTAAGGAGATTTATGTAGTAACTTATTTGATTAAATTAAGTTACTAAGATTGGAAAATTAAATTACTTAACAAAAGTATTAAAATAATAGTTGAATTAATTATTTAAAATTCAAAATGAGTGGGTTAGAAACCCTAATTAAATTATTAGGATAAGGTAAAATTAATGTATTGGACCATGTTATTTTAATATGGCCCAAACCATTTTAGTTAAAGAGCCCAAACATTTAATTGGAAAACCCAAACAATTATGGGACATGGCCCAAACTTTGGCCCAAATACTAAGCTAATTAAAGCAATTTAATAAATACAAAAATGGGCTAAAAAGGGAGCATCGTATCCGGGTACTGCAAGGAAGGAGTAATTGAGCACATGTGATTTATTTTCAAAGATTTGGAAAGATTTAGTATGGATATGAAAGAGAAAGATGAGATATTGGATAGATATGCAAGAGATATGAGAGAGAAAACTAAGATTTGTTAGGAGATTTATTATACATACATATGATATATATGCACACTTTAGTCATCTAAAGCTCAATTCTCTTACGATCAAAGTTTACTTCCTTTATCCTAAAAAGCTTAGAAAGAAAAATGAAAAAAGAGAATATATTAGAGAGAGGGCATGAGGGGCAGCTACTGCTATGAGAATAGGAAAGAAGGAAGAGAAGATTTTCCTTGCCATCTAGGATCATCAAGGAGAAGAAGAAAGACATAAGAATAAGGTATAAAAATGAAACCATAATAAGTTATTTTATGTAATTTATTTTGGTTGGTTGTGATGAAATAATGAAGTTATGTTTCTTGAGCTCTAAAACCATAGACCTACATGTTTAATAGTGTTTTATGTTAAGATCTAACCATTGTCAACGTCGGGATTTTTACTATCCCTTTTCTGGTCTTGTTTTTTGGTGTTCTCATGTTAGGTGAGATTTGTTTGAAAAAACAAGTTGTGAAAAGGTATGACATTTATATGTCGACGATTTGACTGTAAGAGTCGCCAGTTGTTATTTTTAAATGGTTGCACCAACTCAAACGAGAAAAGGTTTGCACATTGACCATGTGATGTAACACTGTTAAACTGGTCTATGAAACTGAGATTCATTAGGGTCCGGGGACTTGCTAATGCGGAGGGAAGGTGTTAGGCACCCTCCGACATCCGTGTTACCACGGTGACCGCCACTTTTCAATCAAACTATTATGTTGGGAGAATGCATAGCATGATTTGATGTTTTAATATGCTTGTGATTATTGTAAGGTCCTTAATTGAATGTATGTACAATGACTTAGTGATGGAAAGATCAAGATTGTTAGGCGGATCTAAGCTTTCAACGTGTATCATTCTGTTCTAGAATGTATAGATAGAAAGATCAAACCTGTTAGGTTGATCTTATGATGTAATAGATAGGCTTGTCTGATCGTCGAGCACTGCACCAGAAGTTGTAGTCTGCCAGTAGAGTCAGAGTCAACTCGGGAGCTATCGAGGCAGAATAGGAGTATGCAAGATAGTGAGATCTCAGAGTTCGTAGACTTCCAGGGGAAACGAAGAAGGATCGTAGTGTACTGAGGAAGTCATGTTCTGAATCGTAGAGACAGCCTGCCTATAAGCTGAACGATAATCTGCCGAAGCTAAGTATGAAATGCACTGTACGCTCAGAGTCGTAGAGTCTAGCGATGCCAAAGTCAAAGACAAGGATCGTAGACCACACTCTGCGATCGTAGAGTCCACTGAACAAATGCAGAGATCGTAGTCGGACAAGATCAGATGAAGACAACAATCTCAAGTCAGCGATCGCAGAGTGGACTCAACGTTCACCAAGATAACTCTTCGATCGTAGTATACTGAAAGGAACATTAAGTTTACAAGTCAGCGATCGTAGAGTGGACTCAATGTTCACCAAGCTAACTCTACGATCGTAGTGTGCAGAGTCAGCGATCGTAGTGTGCTCTCGAGATCGTAATGTCAACAACATGAGAAAGTAAAGATCATAGTGTGCTCTCGGGATCGTAGAGTCAACAACACGATCAGAATCGTAGAGTACAACAATCCAAAACGTAGAGAAACATCTGTCATGTCAGAAAACGTTAAAGCCTCATGAGTTGTTAATTCAACAATACGAGGAATGGATCCTAGATGCTGCAGTGCCAATCAGTCCCAGAATAAATGAAATATCCTTAGTATGCAACAAAGAAGCGTATTGAAGAAGCTAAGGATAATACAATGAATGAAAGGGACAAAACACCTTTTCAGGTGGTAGGTGAAAAAGCAGCCTGCAGTGTCAGTGGTCCAGAATACAGAATTCAGAAGATGTGCAGAAATGTCTCCATCACAGTACATAAAATTCAGATGCATTTAATGCCACAACGGATGGATCCAACGGATAGTTTTTAACATCACATATATACAGATCAGACAGATGAAAGAAAAAAAGAGGCAAGCATAAACATTCAACGTGAAGAACTCTCTAAGGCTCAACTCTACGATCTGAGATATTACAAAGCTTGCTCAACTACTCAGCTATTACGAACCAGAGCTTACACAGAAAACTGAGTAGCAACCTTCAGAACGCAACAAAAACAATCATCAATCAACTGAAGAAGTATACCAAGTCTGCTGGACTTGAAGAGTTCGTAGTGAACTGTAAGAAAGCCAAGTCTGCAGGACTTAAAGAGTTCAAAAGTGAACTAGAAAAGTTCCTAGACTGCTGGTCTAGAAGGAATCTGTGTGATTCAGAAGATTGTATAAGACATCCTTAGTGGATATCCTACTCGTTGAGTAGAAGAGTGGACTAGGAGCTTTGAGTGCTCCGAACCACTTAAAAATAACTGTGTCGTTTACATTCATGCTATAACTGCTATAACTGCTATATCTGCCATAACCGCCTTACTCGCTCATAACTCCATTGCTTGGTAAAGAAGATTAAAACAAACATTAATTTCACAAAGTTTTAATAATTATCTAAGAACAAGTTAAAACGAAAAGATTTTCAAATATCTATTCAACCCCCCCTTCTAGATAACTTGTGCCTACTAGGGACTAACAATTGGTATCAGAGCAGGTTCTATTTTACAGCTTACACGCTTTAGTAGATCCAATGGCACTCGTACCAAGCGAATCCAGAACCGGGGGAGGCAGCAAGCCACCAATGTGCAACAAGGATAAATTTGCGAACTGGAAAGTCAGGATGCAAGCTTACATGGACTCAATAGATGAAGATCTATTTGAGACTGTTTTTAATGGGCCCTATATACCAACAAAGCTTGCACCATCCATTGACGATCCAAACAGAGTACAAATAAGAGTAAAAGAAGAATGGACAGACACAGAGAAGAGAGCTGTCCAACTTGACAAAAAGGCGAAGAACATCCTGTTCCAATCCTTAGAGGACGATCTGTTTGAAAATTTTGTAAACAGCAAAACAGCTAAGGACTGCTGATTATGCACGAAGGAACTGAAGAAGTTAGAGAGAACAAACAGTCTCTTCTAACACAGCAGTACGAAATGTTTGCTCATGTGCAAGGCGAAAATGTAACTGCCACTTATGAAAGATTCAACATTCTGCTCAACTCTCTACTAGCATATGGAAAGATCTATCCTAACAAAGATCTGACCATAAAGTTCATGAGAGCTCTACCGAGCAAGTGGGATGCAAAGACCACTGCAATAAGAGAGTCAAAGAATCTTAATGAGATGACAGTTCAACAACTGTATGGCAATCTCCTGACATACGAGCTGGAGCTAACCCAACGTGCTGAAACCCTTTTAGAAGGAAGAAGAAAAGACAAGGGTGTTGCTCTCAAGGAAAATGAAGGTGCATCAAAAGTCATCACTGAGACTGACTATGATGATGATGAAGACGATGATGATGACTTTGCTATGCTGGTAAAGAGACTAAGAAGGTTCATGCGACAAGGCAGAATCGACAAGCCAAGGAAAGTCAGCAATTACGTCAGCCAGGAACAAATAAATGATTTATGCTACAACTGCAAGAAACCTGGTCATTTCATTGCCAACTACAACAAGCCTATCAAAGAAGAGCTAAAGAAGAAATCCAAGGCAAAAAAAGAATACAAAGGAACCAAGAGGCCTCAGAAAAGCGACAAAGGCCTGGTTGCCGGAGGATCGTGGAGTGATTCAGATAACGACTCAAATGCAGACTCCGGAGATGAGGAAGAACCACATATGGCCAATCTGTGCTTAATGGCCAAACATACAAAGGACAAACAAAGCCTAAACATACATGATGTAAGTATTAATGATGTATTTGATTTTAATTCTCCTGATGTAGATATAAGTGACTTAAGAACTGCTTTGCATAGCATAACCACTGATCTACATCAATACATGAAGTGGTTCAGAGTCTTGTCTAAAGATCATTCTCTTTTTCAAGAGGAGAAGAAGAAAGTTCAAGAAGATCTTGAAACAGCCCTTCTAAGTACTAATCTTCTCTCCAAGCTTGAAGTTGAGAAGGAAACTTTGAAACAGACAAACACACACCATGCTCAAAGAGAGTCTATGCTAACCTCTAAAATTGAGGATCTAGAGAAGGCTATCTCTGCACGGAACAGATCCACATCTTCCATGGATTGCCTGCTCTCTAGTCAGAAAAGCGCATTCGACAGAACGGGCTTAGGCTTTGGGAAATCCATCTCAGAGCTAAGTATGGAAAAGACAATGGAAACTAGCACCAGTAATGTCTCAAGTTTTGGTAGAGGCATTGCTTGTGTGAAATCCTCACAGTTGGAAGAACCTGTTCAACCTTGTTCCACTGTCTCTAGTTATACTCAGAGAAGTAAAGGATCTCACGCTGGTCTGGGTTTCATCAAGGAAAAGAGTAACCCAACCTCTACTTACCAACCTCGAAGAATCGTAGAGTCAAACAAAATCAACTCTACGAATCAACTGGGAAGGTACAGTAGAGGTAAGGCACACTCATCACTATTTATGAAACCTAAGGACACGTGGAAGAAAGAGAGTCAGTTTAACAGAAGGATAACTAAGAAACCATACAAGTCCAAGTGGAAGATGAATCACCACACACACACATGCATGCATTATAATAGATGCTTCGTATACAATAAATATGGTCATAGGGCCACAAAGTGTTATTATAATTCCATGAATGTGAGACCCAAGATTAGACAAATTTGGGTCCCCAAAGGCACTAACAAAGAAGGACCCATGCAAATATGGGTACCAAAATGAAGGTTCAAATGTTTTGACAGGAAAAGAGCTCCACGTCCTCAACATGGTATTTGGACAGTGGTTGCTCGAGGCATATGACAGGAAACAAAGATCTACTATCCAACTATGTAGAAAAGGAGGGTCCCTCAGTCATCTTTGGAGATAATGGTACTGGCAAGACAAGAGGCTATGGCTCAGCCGGAAATAGTGTGATATCATTCAGTAAAGTGGCCTATGTGGAAGGTCTGCAGCACAACCTTCTAAGCATTAGTCAACTCTGCGACAAGGGACATCAAGTAATATTCATCAATAATCAATGTCAAGTCAGAGATTTGAAGACATCTGCAGTAAAGATAACCGGAACAAGAGAAGGAAATGTCTACACAGTAAATCTTGGACAACTAAGCTGAGACGAGATAATATGTTTTCTAGCTAAAGCTTCTGAAGAGATGAGCTGGCTATGGCATCGAAGGTTATCCCATCTCAACTTTAAAAGCATGTCCAAACTGGCATCAAAAGATCTCGTGGCTGGCCTTCCTAAGTTCAACTTTGTAAAGGAAAGGCCATGTAATGCTTGTCAGTTTGGAAAACAAACCAGAAGCTCATTCAAAAGAAAGACTGATAACTCTATTGACAAGCCCCTGCAGTTACTTCACATGGATCTCTTTGGGCCAATCCCAACAACCAGTCTCAGAGGAAAAAGATACTCTCTAGTCATAGTTGACGACTACACTTGATTCACATGAGTATTCTTCCTAACTTCAAAGGATGAGACAAGCTCCGAATTAATCAAGATGTTCAGAATGGTGATGAACGAGAAAGGAGAGAAAATCAAGGCTATAAGGAGTGATCATGGAAGAGAATTCGATTTCTCAGAATTGGATCAGTTCTGCACAGACAATGGCATCAATCATAACTTCTCAGCTCCACGAACTCCTCAACAAAATGGAGTCGCTGAAAGAAAGAACAGAACCCTAATAGAGGCCGGGAGAACTTTACTAGCAGCAGCCCGTCTGCCTGAATACTTTTGGGCAGAAGCAGTCAACACTGCATGCTACACTCAGAACAGATCACTAATTCACTCTACGATCAAGAAGACACCCTACGAACTATAGAAAGGAAGAAAGCCAAGTGTCAGCTACTTTCATGTCTTTGGATGTGCATGCTATATTCTCAACAATGGAAAACAATACCTGACAAAATTTCAACCAAAATCAGATGAAGGAATCTTCCTTGGGTATGCCACGGACAGCAAGGCATAAAGAGTGTTCAACAAAAAGACGCTGAATGTCGAAGTCTCAATACACGTCAGTTTTGATGAAACTGAATTAGACAAAGCAGTACCTCAAGACACTACGACCAATGATGCGAACACTACGACTGAAGTCATCGAGGTCAACACTACGAGTGTAGTACCAGGCAAAGAAATCGTAGAGCATGATAATGCAATCGTAGAGAGGACCATCCAAGATAATGAACCTCTACTTCAAGAAGAAGAAATATACCTTGAAGACTTAAGACAGGAAGGCATCAGGACAGATGTTCCAACTGGCAGCAGATGGGCAAGAGATCACACTCAGGATCTAATCATTGGAGATCCGAATGCTAGAATCAAAATAAGATCTGCTACTCAGAATGAATGTTTCTATCTAAGCTTCCTATCACAAATTGAGCCAAAGAAAATAGAGGATGCAATGGAAGACTCCAGTTGGATAGAAGCTATGCAAGAAGAACTCAACCAATTTGAAAGAAGCAAAGTGTGGAGATTGGTGCCAAGACCAAATGATCATCCAGTGATAGGAACTAAGTGGGTCTTCAGAAACAAAATGGATGAAGATGGGGTCATTACCAGGAACAAGGCGAGATTAGTGGCAAAGGGCTATTCTCAAGAAGAAGGTATCGACTATAATGAGACTTTTGCACCCGTTGCCAGATTAGAAGCCATCAGAATCTTTCTTGCCTTTGCTGCCCACATGAAGTTCAAAGTCTTTCAGATGGATGTCAAGAGTGCATTTCTAAACGGAGAGCTTCAAGAAGAAGTCTATGTCGAACAACCTCCATGTTTTATCAATCCATCTCTTTCCAATTATGTCTATAGATTAGATAAAGCCTTATATGGTCTTAAACAAGCACCTAGAGCATGATATGAAACACTAACTAACTTCTTAATAGAAAATGGGTTCACTAGAGGCAGGGTAGATACCACATTATTCCTTAGAAAGCACAAAGACAAAGTCTTACTAGTTCAAATATATGTTGATGACATCATTTTTGGTTCTACTGAAGAAAAATTATGCAAGAGATTCTCTAAGCTAATGCAGAGCAAGTTTGAAATGAGCATGATGGTTGAGCTGAATTTCTTCCTTGGACTACAAGTGAAGCAAAATGATGAAGGAATATTCATAAATCAAGCCAAATACATCAAAAACTTGTTAAAGAAGTATGGCATGGAATCCGCTTCTCCCATGAAAACACCAATTGCTCCTGCAACTAAGCTTGACAAAGATGAGAATGGTAAAGGTATTGATATAACTCAATACAGAGGTATGATAGGTTCTCTTTTATACCTAACTGCTAGTAGACCAGACATAATGTTCGCAACATGCATATGTGCTAGATATCAGGCTAACCCTAAAGAGTCTCATTTATCTGCTGTAAAAAGGATCTTCAGGTATCTCAAAGGCACACCTTACTTGGGGCTTTGGTATCCCAAAGAATCCTCATTTGAACTAACAGGATACACAGATGCTGATTTTGCAGGATGTAAAATAGATAGAAAGAGTACCAGTGGCACCTGTCAATTGCTAGGAAATAGGCTTGTGTCTTGGTTCAGCAAAAAGCAAAACTCAGTGTCCACTTCGACTGCAGAAGCTGAATATATTGCTGCTGGTAGCTGCTGTGCTCAAATTCAATGGATGAGAAACCAGCTAGCTGACTATGGGTTTGATTTCAAATCATTACCCATACACTGTGATAACACAAGTGCCATAGCAATAACTCATAATCCTGTTATGCAATCTAGGACCAAGCATATTGAAATAAGGTATCACTTCATTAGGGATCATGTGAAAAATGGAACTATATCACTACAATATATCCCTACTGAAAATCAACTTGCAGATGTTTTTACTAAACCACTAGATGGATCCA
Source organism: Panax japonicus (assembly GCA_020205505.1). Lineage (NCBI taxonomy): Eukaryota > Viridiplantae > Streptophyta > Magnoliopsida > Apiales > Araliaceae > Panax > Panax japonicus. Next base: position 10,149,522 of record CM035103.1, read on the forward strand.
GATTCAATAAGTTATTAAGTGAACTAGGCATGCTTAATTTTCAACCATGAAATATATGCTCTAGACTGTGCTAACCATAACAGGTACAAAGGCTAAACTCAATATCATAGACATGATCAAGGAAAGTCCACGACCGTAGAGTTGAAAGGATAGACTCGACGATCGTAAGACAGACTCGACGATCGTAGGACAGACTCTACTAATAATGATCAGACTCAACGATGCCGGACAGACTCTACTAATAATGATCAGACTCAACGATGCCGGACAGACTCTACGAATGATGATCAGACTCAACGACCAGAAGACTACCTCTACTATCGTAGTCATTCTAAGGACATCTCAGCACTGAAGACTCAAAGGGCAAATCAGTACATTCAAGCAAATCAAAAACGTAGAGCCAAGCAAAAGGCGACACCTGTCCCACTAAGTCAAAAAGAGAGAGGGAAGCTACAAGTACAAATTGGAACCGTATTTTTGAAATCTGAAGTTCAAAAGATTATCTCTCTCTCTCTCAAAGCAAAATCCTAACTCAAGAGAAAGCTCAATCGTATTCCACTTCTCAACCACAGAATCATGGCTGTTTCAAATGTAATCTCAGGCTACAGACTCTGTTTCGATGAGTTCAAGGATGCCCACCAAAGTTTCACAAGACCTTAGCACTACTAAAGAAGGCAGGTCTCGAAGAGGCGTTGAGTACCGACACCCTCATCTATCCCAAGTTAGTGAAGGAGTTCTACAAGAATGGAGTGTACGAACTCAACACCATCACTACACTAGTAAGAGGAGCTGAAATGACGCTAAGGGTAGAAAACTTCAATCTGGCCCTAGGTTTCAAGGATACAGGGCACTCACTTCTCGACAGCATAAGATTTGAAGAGGGATTGAAGAGAATGCATTACAAAAAGAACTCCTCTGTAAAAGGTTATAAAAAGAAGAAATTCCCTCAAAGGTATAAATTTCTAGCTGATATTGTTGGGAAGTGTATCTGCTGTAAGAGTTCAGGTCATGACTCTGTTAATGAAGTTCAACTTAAACTCATGACTGCCATAACTCTTGGAATTCAACTAAATTATGGAGCCATACTACTTGAGTGGATCGACAAGTGGATTGTAGGCTCGAAGAAATCAAAAAATACTCAGAAGATGCTGTATGGGAGATTTATTAGCATCATTCTGCAATCTGCTGTGGGTGATAAAATTGGGGATGATGAAGGAGAAGCCATCAACCCAAACCGAAGAATGACACAGCAGTTGTTTAAAAACTGGGAAAGAAACCCTGCTGAGTATACAAGAATGATGACAGAGTCCAGTGGGAGAACTGGGGAACAAGGGAAAGCAGGAATGACTATTGTCAATGAAGCTGAAGAAGAAGAAGAAGCAGATAAGGGAGAACCCTCTGCTCTTGTCAGGAAAAGCAAGGGCAAGAGAAAGCTGAGGGGAACACAAGTCGAAGAGCCTCAAGGATCTGCAACTAACATGCCTGTAGAGTCCTCTGACATAGAGACTCTAAGGAGGCTGAGGAACATACAACAGCAAGAAGAGGCTGAAGAGGATCAAGCCACCATTTCACAACTCTTAAAGAAGAATAAGGCTGGTCATAAGTCCAAAAGACCAATAGTGTCTTCAATCGTAGAGACTCTGCTGTTCTCTGAAACCAGGCCAAGTGTGGCAGAAATGGAGGAAGCTGCTTCAAGGACAGTGGCCAGTCAATGTGGCAAAACAACCAAAGAAAAAACCAGCAAAGCAAAGAGAAAGCTGGTCAAGAAGTATATTCTTGAAAATGAAAAAGTTCTGAAGAAGGAAGCCAAGAGCATGGCTGTAAAAGTAGAACTTCCCCAAGCAACCGAAGAGAAGAATGCACCAGCTGAGGGGGAGAAGCCTACTTCTCAAGAAGAAGTTCCAGCTGAGGGGGAGTTTCTAAAAGAAGATGATCATATTGAGGGGGAGCCTCACAATATCCAAATGACTAAAGAAGAAGTCCTTGCTCAAGATAAAGATGAACCAATGCCAAAGGTCATTGAGATAATGGATTCTTCAGAAGACAACAAAGAAGAGAAAGAGGATGATGATGATGAGCTTGAAATAACTGGTGTAGGTAAAGATGGATACAGAAGCTATCTGTACAACCAAATGTTTTCTTACCTACCCATGATGGCATACCATCAAGCTCAGATTATGAAATCATGGGACCACAAGTTCTGGAGCTTCAAGGAATATCCAGCAATCACAGTTCTGGCTCATGGATTTCCAAGGGAAGTCATCTTTGCTAAAAAGTTGATTACAAACCATTCCTCATCAAATGCCAAATCTGAGGTATTGACTATCCCTACAAGCTTTAGAGTTAATCAGCAGCCATCATCTTCATTTAGTTATTTCTATGAATTTCCTAAATGGCTGAAAGTGGTTCTCAACCCAATAAATATCAGTTTCCAGTTACAGAATCCCAAAATTCTGTAACTGAAGAACCAGAAGAAGCCAACTTTGCTCAGCTCTAACAAATCCCCTGCTCTACGATTCCAGGCTATAGTCCTCTAGAAGAATCAAATATCAGAATCGTAGAGTCACCTATCCCATCCATCCAAACTCAAGCCCCTCCATCAGACATCCCTTCCTCGTCCAGAAATGAATGCTTTAATCTTGATCTTGCTTTCTGCTCCCTAAAAGAACAATTCAACAATGCACCACCCTCTTCCTCAAGATTTCCCCAGATGGATGAGATTCTCTCAGAATTGTCTACCAAGGCCGATCTATCAGCTATGTCTAAGAAAGTGATCAAGGAACTAGAAGAGAGTCTTGACGATCACTCTGAACTGATTCAACTAAGACTGACATCCATGATCAATGCTGCAAACACCCTTCCACAATCTCTGAGCTCTAAATTGTCCAAAACACTAAAAGAGATCATCAGAGAAATGCTTCAAAGCATAAAGGACAGGGATGACATTCACTTCCATGCAGCCAAAAGACATAGGGATGCTGTCTTAATCTTACAGCAAAATCAAGAATCTCAGAACAAACAGATGTTGCAGAGCATTCAAAATCTTCAGACTACTATCAAAGAGTTTCAACAATTCTATGTCAGCAGGGGCCAACAAACAGACAACATTCTATCCATCCTTCAACAAAGAGAAGCAAGGTCTGAAGTTCTCATTGAAGAAAATAGAGAAGACATTACTCAGACCAAAAGTCAGCTAAACGAACTTGTCCAAGGAGTTGCTCGTCTGTCAGATGACATTCGAACTCTTGATGCTGACATAAAGGGGGAGAAAAGAGGCAAGGGAGATCGGGAAGGAGAACGTGCAGACCAAGGACATAAGGGACGCGGATTCCAAACAACAAGGAATCCGCCTGCAAGGCATATCTCTCAGCAGACTCAACGATCAGATCAGCAGGAAGTCTTAGTGGCTCAACCTTTAAGAAGTCAAGGGCCAGCTTCTAGCTCACAAGGAGTAACTGCAACAGGCCTAAGAATGCCAATTGGAGATCCGACATTTATGAACAGGCACGATCACAATCCAAGATTAAGTCCCAGTGAGCTCGAAGATTTGGCTAAGAGAGATGAAGCCAGCAGAAAAAGGAGAGCAGAAGAAAAGGCAAATCCTCCAAGGAGCAAGAAGCCAAGAAAATAGAGATAAGGTGAATTTCACTTCTTATTGATGTATCTATTTCAAATGTAACATCTGTCTTCATACATCAATAAATTCATGCCTATTCTCTAGAAATTTCAGCTGCTCACTGAAATACTAAGTCATGTTTATTTTTCTGCACTGCATATAATCAATAATCATAACAACAAATCTCCTTAGTTATGTCAACATCAAATATGGGGAGATTGTTGGGAGAATGCATAGCATGATTTGATGTTTTAATAAGCTTGTGATTATTGTAAGGTCCTTAATTGAATTTATGTACAAGGACTTAGTGATGGAAAGATCAAGATTGTTAGGCTGATCTAAGCTTTCAACGTGTATCATTCTGTTCTAGAATGTATAGATAGAAAGATCAAAACTGTTTGGTTGATCTTATGATGTAATAGATAGGCTTGTCTGATCGTCGAGCACTGCACCAGAAGTCGTAGTCTGCCAGGAGAGTCAGAGTCAACTCGGGAGCTATCGAGGCAGAATAGGAGTATGCAAGATAGTGAGATCTCAGAGTTCGTAGACTTCCAGTGGAAACGAAGAAGGATTGTAGTGTGTCGAGAAGAGCCTCCTCGGGATCGTAGTGTATTGAGGAAGTCATGTTCTGAATCGTAGAGACAGCCTGCCTATAAGCCGAACGACAATCTGCCGAAGCTAAGTATGAAATGCACTGTACACTCAGAGTCGTAGAGTCTAGGGATGCCAAAGTCAAAGACAAGGATCGTAGACCACACTCTGCGATCGTAAAGTCCACTGAACAAATGCAGAGATCGTAGTTAATTCAAAACGTTAAAGCCTCATGAGTTGTTAATTCAACAATACGAGGAATGGATCCTAGATGCTGCAGTGCCCATCAGTCCCAGAATAAATGAAATATCCTTAGTATGCAACAAAGAAGCGTATTGAAGAAGCTAAGGATAGTACTATGAATGAAAGGGACAAAACACCTTTTCAGGTGGTAGGTGAAAAAGCAGCCTGCAGTGTCAGTGGTCCAGAATGCAGAATTCAGAAGATGTGCAGAAATGTCTCCATCACAGTACAGAAAATTCAGATGCATTTAATGCCACAATGGATGGATCCAACGGATAGTTTTTAACATCACATATATACAGATCAGACAGATGAAAGAAAAAAAGAGGCAAGCATAAACATTCAACGTGAAGAACTCTGTAAGGCTCAACTCTATGATCTGAGATATTACAAAGCTTGCTCAGCTACTCGGCTATTACGAACCAGAGCTTACACAGCAAACTGAGTAGCAACCTTTAGAACGCAACAACAACAATCATCAATCAACTGAAGAAGTATACCAAGTCTGCTGGACTTGAAGAGTTCGTAGTGAACTGTAAGAAAGCCAAGTCTGCTGGACTTGAAGAGTTCAAAAGTGAACTAGAAAAGTTCCTAGACTGTTGGTCTAGAAGGAATCTGTGTGATTCTGAAGATTGTATAAGACATCCTTAGTGGATATCCTACTCGTTGAGTAGAAGAGTGGACTAGGAGCTTTGAGTGCTCCGAACCACTTAAAAACAACTGTGTCGTTTATATTCATGCTATAACTGCTATAACTGCTATATCTGCCATAACTGCCTTACTCGCTCATAACTCCATTGCTTGGTAAAGAAGATTAAAACAAACATTAATTCCGCAAAGTTTTAATAATTATTTAAGAACAAGTTAAAACGAAAAGATTTTCAAATATCTATTCAACCCCCCTTCTAGATAACTTGTGCCTACTAGGGACTAACATATTATATGAATGTGTGTGTGTGGGGTCAATGTACAGTTATTTGGAAGTAGTGCTATGCCTCGTTCGCACCTATATACAAAGGGTTTGAATTTATGTAAAAATTCAGTTTTAAACAAGATATAACAGTGATGTTTTGTAAAAGAGGTTTTTCAAACCCTTATGCTCAATAGTAATTGAGGCCTTTGATACTTCCATTTTATTAAGTGTTCGGCTTGATTGCTTTTATTTTCGAGATGCGAAGCATCTTCGAGAAAATAAGATACATAGCAATGCCGAATTCCTCATGGGCATGATAGCCATCTAAGGAAATTCGAACACTGTAAATAATGTACAAGCTGTTTACAGCAGAAAATGTTCATCACGGGAACCGAATCTAGATTCAGGAAACTGAATCTGTGATCACATGATTCCTAGGCTCACATGATGTAGTAGTTTATATGAAAGCTGTAAGCAGTTATATATATAAAAGCTGTAAATATATATATACAGACTGTCAACCACCAAGAAGCGAACTTCATGGGGGACTGGAAATGTAAATATATAAAAGAGGTAAATATATATATATATATATATATATATATATATATATATATATATATATATATATAGACACAATCGACCACCATGAAGCACCTCCATGGGGGATAGAAATGTAAATAAAACAGTAAAGACGATCAACCGCCACGACGTAAACTCCAGGCGGGACAAAATATAAATAAAGCAGTAAAAACGATCAACCGCCATGAAGTAAACTCTAGGCGAGACGAAATGTAAATAAAGTAGTAAAAGGCCACAAAGTAAACTCCAGGCCTGACAGAAATGTCAATATATATATAAGTAGTAAATGCACCGTATATATATCAATCCAGGCTTGGTTTATCATTTTAGCGATATGTCGCTATATATATATATATATATATATATATATATATATATATATATATATATATATATAAGCAAATAAATGCTCCAAACGTGAGTCCAGGCTCAATCGAGGCATAACTCGATAATGTTAGTCTATATATATATATATATATATAAGTATATACATAAAATAAGAAAAAGGCACGGATCGAAGTCTGGGCATAAACACACGTAACACAAATCTCAACGTGAAGAAAAGTGTGTGCACAGTAGAAAAGAAAGGCTTTAAGAAGTGTAAGAAGGCTTATAGTGGACTGCCAAAGAAGACTTCTATAGCTTTAAATGGATGAACACTCGACTCCCACCGGTAAAAATATAGCAATATATGAGCTCACAAGTGTTTAAAATGAGAAACCACTCAGTTTACAGTGGGTATATAACAAGTTGGACAGGTTTTCCTCACCGTTTTCTATTACAAAATGGTCACCCCAAGCCCTCTATTTATAGAGGAGGAGCTGCAGGTACACCTGCGGCAGCCGCAGATGCAACTGCGGCTGCCCGAGGTGCCCCGGGCTCCGCGGGTCCCATCGTCTCAAAGTACGTGCATACGTGCAACGTGATGTCCGTTCAAACTTTCAGAACTTCAATTTGGGCCTTCAATTGAGGTTTATAAGACTTTTTACGGAGTGCTATTGTCGAGAGATACACAAATGACATGGGATTAGAGGTTGTAAGAAGTCAGGAAGATGGGACCATGCCCTTGGTCTTCATGCTTTAAATTCCATCCAGTGTGCTGTCCTGTGTAGTAGTCACTCGGGATTACAGCTAATTGGTTCTTGTAGGACATTCCTGTGTAGAATGTATGTTGGAATGTGTTCAAGCAGTCATTACTCAGGGTTATCTCTGAGATTGGACTGTTGTAAGTACTGGACGTTCTTAGGGATGTCTCTGAGGTGTGCCTGACCTCCTGGGGTTATCTCCAGGATTTGGAATGAGTGCCTCGGGGTTATCTCCGAGGTTGAAGCTGATTGCAAAGGTTGAAAGAGCATCTCTGGGGTTATCTCCGGAACTGCAACTGCACTCCTCGGGGTTATCTCCGAGGTTGAGACTAAAACTCCCGGTGTTGTTCCCGGGATTGAATCTCTCGGGGTTATCTCCGAGACAGAAAAAACTTCTCTGGTGGGATTTCTGGAATTGGAACTGTCTTGTCCTCCATAGTTATCTTTGAAAGACGATTTTGTCCTACTGCAATGTTAGTAACATGAATGCAAAATTTTGAGTGTCTACAGATGCCCCTCTTTATCATATTCATGCAATGCAATGGCATGGATATGATAAAGAAAACTAGACACTTGAAATGTGACAGGATAATCATGATGCAATGTACAACAACATGATGCAAATGTATGTGGTTTGTTGGACTGTTCTCCAAAAGGGTGGGATGACTACCGGCTCCCATGACTTCAATCGAGGCTTGTAGTCATTACTGACAACCTTGATGAACTGTCTTGGACATGTGATCCAAATTTCTCAAGAACTTCCAGGATGTTGACGTTGGTGTGATTACCAAGTCCTTAATCCTTGATACAGACTTCACACTGAAGATGTATCTCTCATGTACAAGAGACTCTGTGGGGATAGAGCTTTGTCTATTTGAGGATGTATATAACATATTCCATAATCGGTCCTCCCCGATGAGGATGTTCCTTCCTAGTTTGTATTGCCAGGTCTTTCTACTGCTCTGTTGGAGTTACTGTTAATAGTCTATGTTACCAGAGTTGCCTGACCTTCGCTGACATGTACATCAATGGCTGAATTCCCTGTTGAGGATAATATCAAGGCTATTTGACCTTTGTTGACGTGTGCATCAATGTATGAGATCACCGGGTGGTTTTCGATGCTTCATTGGAGTTAATTGCGAATGACTGAATATAGTCAAGGTGGCCTGACCTTCGTTGACGTGTACATCAACGGGTAAATTGAACAAAATTCCCGCCGGGGAATGTTTTGGAGTTACTACCCCGAATTGACGGCATCAGACCTTTCTGAGGCCAAATTAGTTTGCAATAATTGTGATCATCGGTATAGTGAACCCTGGGTTTGAGAAAATACTAATGAGTGACATGTGGACTTGCAGTTGGGTCTCTGAAAACCAGGATTTCAAGTTATTCTACTAAATCGCGTAGCATTTTTATTCCTAATTTGGCCTTTTCAGCTTGCAAGACCTCCTTTATAACTTGAACTGGACCGAGCCAGAGGGGTGGCAATGCCATGTATGATGAATATTATCTCGACTGCTGTTAGATCCCTTCTAGAAGTCCTGGCTGAGGCGCTCAAGGGCAGGACAGTTCGTACAGGTCCTTTGAGCATATATGCTATGAGTGGACTGTCGAGTGAGTCCATAACTGATGATGTGAGAGTCAGGGATCACATTCTTCGACAATTGTTCCTGATAATCATTAGGGGCTGATTCAGAGCAGATAACTCTTCCACGGTATCATTCGCTTTGGTGAGCACCACACAAGATGTGAACCACATTAGAGAGTATGATTGGGGCTCTTACACCTTCGCCTATTTCCTCAAGGGAATGCGCATGCATTCGCAGGGTTTGACGGAGGCTTGGCTAGGATTTTAACCATTTATGTTGGTGAGTATTTCTCTTGTGATTTCCTATGTACAGGTTAAGAGTGTTGACTTACAGCAGATGTTTGCCTTTATGTTGGCAGTTCTGGGCCTATGAGAGGCTCCCATGCTTGAGTCCTATGAGTGTTCTAGGCTCGGAGAACTATCCACGAGGACGACGATAACATCACTCCATATTAACGGAGGTTCCTGTAGCTAAGGGTTTCACCCATTGTAGACTATAGTTGGAGTTGTTAATATCTGATGCTATCATATGGATTCCCTATTCTGGGGAACATTTTCCTATTGGGTTTAAGAATGGGTACCCGACTGGTGTCGAGTACATGTTATCCACCTGTAGGATTCCTCTCTTTACTGATGGAGGATGGGAGCTCTATTTAGGAGAGCGTGCTATCAGGAGCACCACATGAGAGATTCGTATACCGATCTTGCTTCCTTCCAGGCATTATTGGCCTACATCTTGCTATCAGGAGAACCATTGATATCCCATTGTTGGGTGTTGACGGTTTTACAATGTCAGAGGGTCCTTACACTCAAGAGATGTTCCAGCATTGGTGGTCCCCTCGTACCATCGGAGCCCAAACCCGCGCCACTTAGTTTATAGGGGATATTGTTCCTGGATTTGTGATGATGACTGATTGGATGGCCTGTGTTAAAGATTTGACTCATTTGACACGGATTGACAGTTTGACCCGGTAGTTGTACCGAGCACATTTCTTTATCCGGTATTTGGGCATATATCTTTTAGAGGCAGATACTTTTTATCCTTCCAGCTCTGGCGCTGGTCCCTCAGGTGACCAATATGGGTTTACCGGTGCAGATCCTCCATTGTATAGGCCTGACATCCTTGTTGATGGAGATCCAATGACTCAGGACATGATTAATGATGCAGACATTGACACCATTGTCTTCTTCTGATGTAGATTCTCGTTATATCTTTTGATAGGCCTCTGTTAGATACTGGGTGGTTGTGCCCCATTCTCGCTATATCTTTTGATAGGCCTCTGTTAGTAGTTGGGCGGTTGTGCCCCATTTCCCTGTATTTTTAGTTGTATAAAGATGTATTAGATGATGATGTACTTAGGAATGTATATACTTTTATTCCCTACATCATATTGCCATCTATTGTGTTATCATGCATGTATTATGTTATGCATATGTATGTATGTCCAGAGATATTCAGCATTGACCCCTGGATGGTCTTATGACACGGACCACAAAGATGTCTTCTTCGACTGTTAGCCGCATTGATCATACCCCACCAGTGTTGGTGGTATCCCGTCTGAGATCGTGGTATGATAACATGTCACCTCCAGATAGGGTGACTGTAGATCAGTTATTACAACATTCTATGACCCTCATGATGTTTCAGGTTTATGCAGGCTTTGTAGAGGGTATGCTGGAGCACTGGATACCGGAGAGGCAGGTCTTCCAGTTTGGTATCCATGAGTTGACTCCTACTTTAGAGGAGTATGCACGATTAACGATGGCTATTGGCGACATGAGCCGACAGTTTATGACCTTCACCGGGCTGAGCCAAAGAGTCGTATAGGATGAGATTACATCCGGACACGTGGTATCCCAACATTTTTTGATGGACAATTTTAGCTCAGAGGATAGTTATACACGACACTCCGGGGATTTTACCATGTCGAAGGATTATTGGAGTCTAGCCAGAGAAGACGTATTGTTGATGTGTGAATTATCATACATGTATATGCCACGATATATGGATGAGCTGGACATTGGTGTCAGTATGGCAGTAAGAGCTCTCATGGAGGGTCACACCATTGTACCAATGATCGTAGCAGAGACACTAAGATCGACCACATATTGCAGCACCTACCCTGCTGGGGTATTTACAGGTAGCTCGGTCATGTTGTACGTGTGGTTTATGTCACACCTGAGACTAATTGGATCTTTCCGACATCACGAGTATTGTTTCACCCATGAGATAGCCATGTCTTATTCCTTTCAGCTAGCGGAGTATACATACGCTATGTCTTGGTCGGTATTCTTGGTGGGGATCGGAGATCCATTTGACATTCTACCATGTACAAGGCTTAGTTCACCCTACAGCTTCATCACTCATGCTTCTGGCATGGATTATCTCCCTCTAGTTAGTTTGAGGGGCAATACTACTTACCACCCACTGGCTATGATGTCGCAGTTTGACCAGTTTCAGGACTTCCATCCTTTTGAGGGGGCATTGAGTCAGTGCTTGGCTTCTCACCACTTGTCAGCAGAGGACAGATCCAGGGTGTATGCCTGTTGGGATTAGCGCGAGTTAACTGCCTTTTCTATTAGCCATCCGGGCTATTCGACAGAGTGTTCTGCATGGATGGAGATAGAGACAACATCAGTTGCGATAGTATCCACAGTGCTAGAGATTGATTCTGATGATGGGGAGCCCATAGAGGACATTAATCTTCCCACCGCGGAGGAGCTATTCACTAGGTTGCCAGCAGCTCTCGTAGATTCTCCTAGTACGAATGCTATTGTGATCCAGCATTCATCATAGTATTTAGAGCAGAGTCTTCATCTGATGACCTTTGAGAGAGATTAGATTAGAGCCTTGATGTTGACAGCTCTTGATGGAAGAGATGCCGCTCTATTTGAGAGAGAGAGGAGGTTGTAGCTCATAGAGACACCGCTATTATGGAGCGGGATGAGGCCAGATCATCCATAGATGCATTAATTGTTGAGCGGGATGCCGCCATATCTGCCTGGGATATAGCCATTACAGATAGTACTTGTGAAGCCCCCAAAATAGGTCCACACGACCCATTCTGAGTTACCAGATATCACACTATAGAAATCAAATATAAACTTCATTTATACAACCGTTGAACTATCGTGCAGATTACGACAACACATAAGCTGTGAGTTTTAATACAAATATATGTAATTCTCATGGTGCCTCTACCACAACACTTTACAATGGTAATTTACGTAAAAGTACAGTCAATAATTGTTTTAGAAACTAAAATCTTTGGAAAATGCTCAAGGAAACCTTCGTACATGGGAGGCCATGCATCTAAGTTATGATAGATATCATATGACTCGAGAATTATACTTGGTTAACCCAATAGACCCCAAAGAAAAATGAGAAGATTACTTTCATGTTCTTTCCAATGGTGAGTCTTCTCTTGACATATAATTATCTCCATTGTCTCCAATTAAAGATTATATTTCAACCAAACTCCAAGGTTATATAGGTAGTGCTCATAGATATAATCAGCAAGTGCATGTACACAACCCTGTCTTATGATAACACGAAGTTGTCTGTCATTAGACTTCTTATATGATAGTGGCAAAACACCCTTCCAAAGTTGGGTTCACCTTACCCTATTCGGTTCACCAAAATCAACGGTTAAGATGACGTATAAAATACAACACACTTATCTAAAATTCTCAATAAAATTATTTCTATACAGTTTTAGGGGAAACCTCAACAGTTATAGACTATCATTCTATTCCTCTGTTACCCCCGCTCGACCCAGCTACACTCTTATTACCTGAAAGGAATTATGAAGCAAAAGGGTGAGCACAACTAGCCCAGTAAAGAATATCATGACTAAAGATAATTAAATTATCAATAGCCTTCGTTAGTAATAAATCAGAGATTTAGAACATATGGTAGATGATAAAACTTTTCAACCATAGTGGCAGCGGAACGAACAATCTATTAGAAGAGTCAAATATACCATAAAGTCTATTATCTTCTCCACGTTAAAAGTCCACTAACAATGTTTTATCCCTGTAACATCAATCAATGGTTCATTTCCACAATCATGTGAATAACTCATAATCATAATTGTGATTCTAAATTCCTCTCCGCACCCAGGACGAAGATAATTTTCATCACCTGTCTTTACCTGAAACATCATAGATCATGGTTATACCAAATCACAGTTCCTGTTCATAATCATACTAATAAATACATCTTTTCACTACGGGCCAAAGATATTTATTAACAGTTCATCTTTGCATTACAGGCCAAAGACATACAACTGTATTTTAGAAGAGTCAAGTAGAGCATGATATCTACTATCTTCTACGAATTAAAAGTTTATTATCAATATTTTATCGCTGAGACTCAACTCAATAAATAATCCACATCACCGAATTATCCATACACTACGGCCAAGGATATTCATTAGTATCATGACCACAAATTATCCATGCACTACGGGCCAAGGATATTTGTGTTTTCACCAATGGTCATGATCACGCCAAACAACAATTCATCTTTGCACCCTTGGCCGAAGAGAACGCATGGTTATGATTATACCAACAATTGTGGCTGAGACTCAGCTTAATAATTAGTATTACAACCAGGAATTATCCATGCCATACGGGCCAATTATATTCATGTAATCATCAATGGTCATGATTGTACCGAATAATCCCTGGTCATAATCATATCAACAACTGTCCATCAATGCACTACAGGCTACTGAGGACTTTTATCACATTATTTGTAACATTACGGGTCATGATTGTACCGAATGATCCCTGGTCATAATCATACCAATCAACAGTCCATCTATACGCGTAAGCCAAAGATGACTTTCATCACAATATAAGCATAACGATGATGACAATGATATAAGAATTCAATTAAAAGAAAGCGAAGGATAAATTTTAAAGATTTATAATTTAATTTATCCAGAATTCAATAATATCTAAATTGTCAACATGATACTGCTTTGTGGAGTAAAATTTCAAGAATAATATTGTATCAGAAATGATTTGGACCGAAAAGAAATCAATTTTTGTCATGAATAGTGCTCTGAGTGAATAGTACCCAAGTGAATAGTACTTCAGAAATAGTACTATATGAATAGTACCCCATGAATAGTAATTTGTAAATAGTAACTCGTGAATAGTAACTCGTATTCATAAATAGTATTATATACGTGAATAGTGCCGTATACGTGAATAGTACCCATGAATAATACTCCATGAATAGTACTCATAAAATGAAAATATAAAAGAAAATGATATTCCATGACAGGTACAAAAGAAATGATATCTCATACGAGTATAATAGAATATACGAAACTGCAAATAGATTTTCACCCGCCATGCGGTAATCCACGTAGACAGATCATTACCACAATTTAATAAAGAATGAATACGAAGGGTCATTCACCATGCATGCGGTAGTCCGCGTAGACAGGTTATTCCAACAAAATAATAAAGAATGGAATAATAGAAGAATTTCACCATGCATGAGGTAGTCCGCGTAGACAGGTTATTCCAACAGAATAATAAAGAATGAAATAATAGAAGAATTTCACCATGCATGCGGTAGTCCACGTAAACATGTTATTCCAACAGAATAATAAAGAATGGAATAACAACCCTTACGAGTATTGAAAGAAAATAACTCTCTTCATGAATATGAAAGACATAATACCCCTTACAACTGTTGAACAAAAATAATATTCCTACGAATATTGAATGAAGATGATATTCCATACAAATATTAAACGAAAATAATATTCATACGAATACAAAAAATAATATCTCTTCAGAATATGAAATAAATAATACCCCTTACCTTAGAAGAGACTGGATACTGAAATAGTGAAGTAACAGACTTCTCTTCTTCTTTCTCTCTATAACTTATCTCTCTATAATTGCTTTTGTGAGTCTTATCTCTCTATAGGAAAATATAGTTTCGATAATTGCACGTTTTGGGGATCAAAATATTACAGTATAATACCTTCATCTTTTCCTTCATTTTTAATTTAGTCCTGCAAGTATTATCAAACTTGCGCCACCTCCCCTAATAGTACATCATGTGAATCAATAGTACAATCATGTGACTCAATAATTCTATGCATGTGAAAAAAATAATTACAGTATAGTACCTTCATCTATACCTCCATTTTTAATTTAGTCATGTAAGTTTTATCAATCTTGCACCACCTCCCCTAATAGTACATGCATGCGAATCAATAGTACACACATATGAACAAATAGTTATAAGCATGTGAATTAAAAGCAATTAATTGTTTATTTATCTGATTAATTTCCCGATTGGTCAATATAACCTCCAGACATCAATTATTATAAAAATAAATGTCAATTTCCACTAACACTAATAATCCCAACACAATGGAAATATCAATTTCATCTTTAATCAATACGAACTTATTTATTATAAATATTATAACCCACAATATTTAACAACCAAATGATTCCCAAGAAAGAGGGGGTTTTCTAATAAAGATTTCTCCCTATTGGCGCGCAATTAGGTGACCAAACCCCTTTCATCGACAAAACTTTCTAGACATCGTCAATATTACAAATAATAATATGAATAACTTTGTCGTTTCAATTATTGAATTCATAATATAAAATATTATGTAGATGATACTGTGACAATAATTGAATCAATAATATGAGAGATATTGTACAACAATTACTGTAGCAATAATTGAGTATAACTGAGCAACTTCTCACGTAAGCATCAATAATTAATACCATGTGCTACTATGCAACCACGCGTATTACTGTACTTTTACTACCGGGTAGTTCAACAGTTTAACGGTAAAACTTTCGCCGTTATTTTTATAAAAAGATATTTCTGTCATTTTCTAACTACGAAAATACTTCTGTTGTGGGGTCCACCAATGATTATGCCGTCGTACAAATATTCCTTGACCAATTGAATATTCCCCGACACAACGAATATTTTATATCAACTTGCTTACTTTGCAAAATTTTCACATATCACCCTTAACTTTAACCCTTTCTCAATTTAACCATTTACTAAATAAAATAATAATTATAAGAAAATTGAATACTTTCATTTCATAAAATTTGGGATCTCACAGTACTACAGTGAGATCCCTTACTACTTCCATGCTTACCGATATGAGTACATATATTGATGAGCATCATGCCACCATGCAGTTGGCTACAGATCTGTTAGCTCATGTAGATACCTTTGGGTAGGAGCTTGCAGCGTTGCCTCCTTCTTTGGAGAGAGATGCCATGTTGGACTTGATAGTTCATATATCCACGGGATTATAGATAAACTTGGATTTTCCTGCACAGACTAGCTTAGCCATTTTATCATGTACAACACATATTGTATATATCAAATAATATTATATATGGCAGGGAAATATATTTTGATTCACTTCCCTTTTGGTTGTGCCTTGATACTTGCTTGATATTTGCCTGTTTCTTCATATCTTGTGGTCTTGATGCATTCTGAACTCATCCTTGATGGGTGGAAATTGAGATGTCGCATGATCTTTTAGAATGGATCGTTAATCTGTGTGTATCCCTACCCTCTTTGGTGTCTTGGGACTGGTTTTTGTATGTAGATGTGGAGAGGATTGTGGCTTTCCTCTCTGAGATTGACCGCACCACAGATGGTTGTCGGTACTCCTATTGAAGAGGAGATCCCAAATAGTTCCATCTCTTATGGATTGGTGTTACTCTTCGAGGAATTAACCACAGCTTAGATGGTCTCCAACTCTCCCATTTATGGGGAGGCCAGGTAGTTACATCCCTTTGGTCTGAAGCCGATGAAATGTGATGGATTGAAGTTTAATCCCAGTTACTATTGACAAGTATTTCTTTTGGTAGGGGTAAGATCAAACCATAAATGGCTGCCAACGTACTCCTATTAAAGAGGAGATCAGGTCTGCGTAGTTTGAACCTGGTGTAAGAGGTTCAACGCTGTATGTGAAGGGGTAGAAAGTATATGAATGTTTTTATGATTTTTGTTTATATAGAAGGGTGTAGAAATGTTTTTGTTGTTTTTGTTTTATTGCAATCGGGCCATATAAAATGGTTGCCTACGTACTCCCAGGTATCGGGGAGATCAGGTTGACGTAGCTCGCCCTATGTTCAGGACGATTTGCAGCCGAAAAAGTTTGATCCCATGTTCAGGACAAACTGCGGAGGAAAAGTTTGATCCCATGTTCAGGACAAACTGCAAGTGTGAAAAGTCTTATCCGTAGTGGGACAAAACTGCGGGTGTGGAAAGTTTTATCCATGGTGAGACAAAATTCTGGGTGTAAATGGTTCAATACTTGCTGGGATAACTTGCGGGTATGAAATAAAGTGGAATGAAAGATTTTATGATTTGAAAACCAGGCTGCTGGCATGAAGAGTGTGTTTACCTAACGGTGCAGATGAGTATGAAGAAAGATTATGTGTAGAAAAGGTAAGAAAACCTGAAATAATTGGTGATCTGGTGATCCAAAATTAGGATGTTTGCTTGATGGTAACTTCAGACATAGTACCGTTTCATGGTGTTTGAGTTGATAAGCTGTGGAAATTCGTCGCCATCCATTTCTTGTAATCTGAGAGCACCTCCTGTCAATACCTCCTTGACAATAAACGGGCCTTCCCAGTTTAGAGAGAATTTTCCCTTTGATTGATCTTGGTTATCAATGATCTTCTTCAAAACCAAATCATGTTGTTTCAACTACCGTAGCCAGACGTTCTTGTTATAGGATCTGGCAATCCTTTGTTGATATAACTGACCATGGAAAATAGCATCACTTTACCTTTTGTCTATTAGAGACAATTGGTGATATCTGTCTTGTAACCATTGGTCTTCATCCAGCTGAGCGTCAATCAACACCTTGAGGGATTCCATTTCTACTTCTATGG
Organism: Panax japonicus; assembly: GCA_020205505.1. Taxonomy (NCBI): domain Eukaryota; kingdom Viridiplantae; phylum Streptophyta; class Magnoliopsida; order Apiales; family Araliaceae; genus Panax; species Panax japonicus. The sequence goes on from CM035103.1 coordinate 10,167,065, forward strand.
GGAGCACTGCTTCCATCCCATAGGTTAATGAGTAGGGGGTTGCCCCAGTGGAAGTACGCATTAAAGTTCTGTAGGCTAATAGAGTCAAAGGCAAGAGGTCAGGCCATCCTTTGTGATTGGCAGACATCTTTTACATGATCTTCTTGATGTTCTTATTAGCCGCTTCAATAACACCATTCATCTTTGAACGATAGATAACGAAGTTAAGGTGTTTGATGTGGAATTTACTGCACAACTCCTCCATCATTTTGTTGTTGAGGTTCTTAGCATTGTTTGACACAATTACCTCTGGTTGTCCATACCAACAAATGACATTGTTTCTGATGAAAGCAATGATGACTTCTTTTGTAACTTGGGGGAAGGAGGCTAGTTCTACCCATTTGGTGAAGTAGTCGATCATAGTGAAGATAAACCGATGCCCATTATTGGCTTTGGGCTCGATGGGCTCGATCATGTCCATTCCCCACACAGAGAAGGGCCAAGGCGAACTCATATTTTGGAGCTCCCTTGGAGGGGCGTGGATAGCATTCCCATGAATTTGGCATTGGTAGCATCTCTTGACGTGATCATCACAGTCAGCTTTAAGTAAGAGCCAATAGTGCCATGTTCTGAGGATCTTCTTAACAAGTAGAGGGCCGTTCATGTGTGGGCCACATACTCCACCATGGTTTTTATCCATGAGCCTCTGAGCTTGGTCCTTGTCTAGACATATAAGGAGACCTAGTCCTGCATCTCTTTTGTAGAGTGAATCTTCGCTCCGGTAGAACTTCATAACCAGTCGACAGATTCACCTTTTTCAGTCGGGCTCGCCTCAATGGGTGTAGATCCATCTCGCAAGTACTCCTTGATATACTGATACCAAGGATGTTGGATGGGATGTAGCTCATCTGATACTTCTCTAATATAATTCCCATTGGCTGGAGCCTTTTGTAGGGAAAATGGGATGCTTGACGTGTTTTCCTTGTTAGGTATGTTGATCAAGGAGGCCAAAGTTGCTAGTGCATCCGCAAAATCATTCCTATTCCGAGGAATATGGAAGAAGTTTATTTCAAACTCCGAAGCCATCTGTAAAACTTGCCGATGGTAAGGCAACAAATGTAGTTCTTTAGTGTGATAGATTCCTGTGGTCTGTCTGATCAATTCTGAATCCCCAAAGACAGTTAACCGTCCTATACCCATTGATTGGGCAAGTTTGAGACCCATAATACAACCTTCATACTCAGTTGTGTTGTTGGTGCTGACAAACTATAATTTGACGGCGACGGGATACTGTTTCCCCATACCAGATACTAGAACTACTCCATCTCCATAACATTCCATGTTAACAGGTCCATCAAAATACATTTTACATGATTGGTGTGTATCGTACTGATGGTGTTGCTGCACTGTCATTACCCCTTCATCGGGAAAGTATGTTTCTAAGGGTTTGAAATCCCTTGAAGGTGCAGCGACCAGTTGATCCGCAATTCCTTGACCTTTAATAGACTTTTGCGTCATGTAGACGATGTCAAACTGTTGTAAGATCAACTGCCATCTGGATAGCCGACAATTTAATATGGGTTTGCTGAACACGTACTTGAGAGGATCCACTCAAGATATGAGATGGGTTATTTGACCATAGAGGTAATGCTGTAACCTCATGGAAGACCATGCTAAAGCACAACAAGTCTTCTCAATTAGAGTGTACTTGCGTTCACTATTGTTGATTCTTTTGCTGAGGTAGTAGATAACTCGCTATTGGCCTCTATCGTCTTTCTGTCCCAGCATGCAGCCCATGGCATTGTCATTAATGGACAGGTACATGAACAAGGGAACATCATCCCTAGGTGGTACCAAAATAGGAGCGTTAACCAGCTACTCTTTGATTGTAAGGAAGGCTTTTTGACACTAATCATTCCATTTCATAGAGTAGTTCTTCCTTAACAACTTGAAGATAGGCTCACAGGTTGCTGTGAGTTGGGAAATGAACCAGCTAATAAAGTTGATTCTTCCCAACAATCCCCGTATTTTCTTCTCTGTCTGAGGAATGGGCATTTCTGTAATGACCTGGATTTTGGTGGGATCCAACTCAATCCCTTTGTGGCTGACTAGGAAACCTAGCAACTTGCCTGATTTAACGCCAAAGGAGCACTTGACTGGATTCAACTTCAAGTTGTACTTACACAACCTGTTAAAGAGCTTTCTAAGATGGTCGAAGTGGTCTTCTTGTGACGCCCCTGAATCTGGGTCCTCTGACCCTGATTCGGTCATCACGATAAAATACAAACATCCACCTCTAAACAACATACGATAACTAAAATGCGGAATATAATAAACATACGTCGTTCATTCAAAAGATGTTACTAGTCCTAAGATACGATAACCTTAATATCATCTTACACACATACCCTAAAATAAACATTAGGGTCATATTACATAATAGTAATTTAAAATTAGGCATATTGTAAAGTCTACTCCTTGCCACTATTCTACATCTTTCCTTTACCTTTGTCCTTCCCTGAGGTCTCGGGCATAGCTGCAATATAATTCATGATATAGCAAGGATGAGCAACAAGTTTACCCAATAAGTTTAAATACAACAATAAGGATATATCACGATGAATGGAAAAATAACTGACAATGAATTCAACAATATGAATATATGAAGGATTTAACAATATGAATATTGCAAGCAAAAATAATGATTGCTTTTAGAATAACTGCTAGTCAAATAGACTTTGAACTATAATACTCCAATGGAATCAATAGCTAATTGACGCTTTGGTTACTGGCTACAAAATAATTACACGAGGGGATCAACCTCACGTACCCTATGTATATGCATAACATTTAAATCTTCTCTGTGTATATTATATTATATACCCGGGGAACTCCTCTATCATAAAAGGAGTTTTCTTTCAGTCTAAGAATCCTTACCATCAATTGGTTTGGATAGATTTTATAAAACGTCATACATTTGTCTGACCAAACAAAGGTTTAGACTCTATCTAACATAGTTCAAGAATTATTAAACTTTAAATGATGTACAAGTCCAAGACTGTATGAACTCAAGTGCACTAAGTGCGAATATCAATAATATCGATGTGGAATAATTATAAGGTAATTAAACCACTTAATAAAATGATTGGAAATAAGATTCAAGCTTAAATGAATAACATTCAATTCAACAATAACCTACTCAATACAATATGAGAAGGATAAGAAACTTTCACAACAAACAAAGTTATGTAAGTTAGGAAACATTGCAACACAATAAAATAGTGTTCGGATACTTGCTCAATATAATTTTGAGTAAGGTTAGGGAAACTTGCTCAATAAAAGTAGGGTTCAAGGAACTTGCACAATCAAAGAGTGAAGTTCAAAGAAAACTTGCTCAATAATAATTGGAGTATGTTTAGGAAACTTGCTCAAGTAAAGGAGTACGAATTCAGGAAACTTACCTGTTTGCTCAGCAACAATATAATACTAGCTTTAACTAATTCGCGTTGAAATGACCTAACATTAATACGTCGGTCTTTCAATTAGTATTTGTAAACTAATATGCGTCTGCACTTATAATAAACAAGTCTTCACATAGCATGCTTCTCAACACATTATATGGCATATTGGTCATATATTACTAGGTAAAGAAATCATATAAGCATGCCTTAAATTTTAGAACCAAAAACAGAATCTTGGCAAGTTTGTAGGACGGCGCAGCTGCGCCTGGTCTAGGCTTAGGGACGGCATTGCTGCGCTATCCCCTGGCCAGACCAGGTTTGAGCTTTGCACTATCTGACTTCAGTCCAACCCTAACATACACCTATACATACATATTATCATACATACATGCTAGAGTTTCATATAACAATGACTATACTTGAGTTTACTACTTCAAGTTTAACTTACACTTTATATGTCATTAAAACATAAAAATCATGTAATCATCATGCTTAATACATATAAATCATGTTTAGGAGTAATATAGCTATAACATGACATCTTACTACTTTAGTATCTCAGTACTCACATAATATGCAACTTATTTTTGAAAACATGTCCAAGGTTGTCTTTGAAATCATTTTAGCACGAATGATGCAATATACACATACAAGACAACTTTAGAACCCATATCATGTGTGATTAAGTTATGTTTAACATCTTTAAACACAAGAACCTACATCATGTAGTATTCATGTATATTACTTTAATATAACAAACTTTTCCTTTAAAACATTCTCTAACACAAAGCTAACAAGTTTAAATCATGATAAAGACACTATACATCATATATCATGCTAACTTAGGTTCCACATCAGTCACGTATATGGTCTCATAAGTTCAAAACTTGTAAGACATATATTACTTCAAAGTTTGTTCTCTAAACTTTAAGTTTTCATTACAAATCTCTTACTAAAATGTGTTGATCACTTCATACTACACATGAAAACCTTACATATCATGTTATACTCCCCTATAGGTATATATTGAAGTCATAACATCAAGTTAGTAACACATATAACCAACATAAACCAGCAACTGGATCTGAGGTACGGCGCAACTGCTCCAGGTCGAGTTCAGAAGCAGTAAGGTTACTCTATTTTGCAGAGTAACTACCAACTTGTTTTCCAATAATTTAAGCATGCTCCAAATCAATAGTAAAGTGTTCATACATATTAGAAAACTGCTTACACACCTTATAACATGCTTGTTCATATCAATTAACAAATGAATTCAAGAAATTTTAATAATCAAACAAGACCCATTTCAAGAGCATAGTTAGCACTTATACCTTCTTAAGCTTGGATTGAACCTCCTACCCTCTGAGTGTGTTTCTACAATGCTCAGTAACTTAGAACTCTCTAATTAGGCTATCAACAACTTATCAATAACACAAGATTTGAATTTGGAGTTTGTATTTATAAGGGAGCTATGAACTGGACAATCACATTATCCTAATGTTGGAGCTCATGGTGCAAAGGAAAGACACATTAGTTGATAAGGAGTGGTTGAGCAAGCCATCACTAGCCATTGGCTAGCAAATTATCACCTAAGGTTAGCCACTTGAAGAATACGTAAACTAGCTTTTGTTCACTGTTCATGTACTTTGGTGACACTCGATTTGAGACAAGAGCAAAATCTCAGCATTTGTTATTCGAAGGCTTGGTTTGGACACTATAATTCCCATAATGTAATATAAATGTGTTAATGCTATTATACAAAGGAAATTTGGGGATTATTTATGTACCCACATCATATAACCCATGTACATTAAATACACGCAATTAAAAATAACACAACTAAGTATTATTGACCAGGTAGTTCCATAATTATCTCTACTAATCATCTAGCCATATCATAACATTATTTAATATTATCTATCCAGTGTACACACATAATTTCTTTTCCCAATTTTTGGAATACACAGATATTTAATTATTTCTGTTTAAAAATCACTTGTGATTTTATTGCACTACTTGATACTTCATATCATTAGAAGGTATTCTTATTATAAGATTCTATGCATGTCACACATTACACAAAGGTTCCAATTCATTTTCTATAGCAGAACTAATTTTTCTAAATTTGGACACTGGCGCAGCTGCGCCATTTTGTACTGCTGGGAGGGCGCAGCTGTGCCAGTCCCTGACAGTGCCAAAATGGGTTAGCTTCAAGCCAGTTCAAATATCTATCACCACATAAGTCCTATATGAGGTAATTTAACTTATTTAATGGTGATATATCCATACTTGACATAAATTAATATGTTTAACTCTCACCACTATATTCAAATAAATTGAATATTTAATCATTAAGAATCCTATGAATTTCTTGATATTAAAATCTTAGGGTTAGTCCACTAATTTAAATAAACTATTAATGACTCCCTTTAATCATTTCATAAATTCACATAACCACTTAAGGTTTAAATAGGCTCAAAAAACTAACTCATTAAAATTAAGTCATATATTTAATTAATAAGGAGTTTAAAATTTGTGGAAGTTACATCCATCCCCCCTTATAAAAATTTAGTCCTCGGAATTGTAAAAATAAAGTTAATCAAATAAAAACAGATAATTTTCCCTCATTTTCTCTTCTAGCTCCCACGTAGCTTCTTCAACTGCGTGATTCCTCCAGAGAATCTTAACGGAATGGATAATCTTATTCCTCAACTTCTGTTCCTTCCTATCTAGTATCTGGACAGGAACTTCCTCATATGATAAGTCTTTCTTGACTTGAATTGGTTTATAGAAGATAACGTGCTTGTAGTCTGGTTTATATGGCCGTAATATTGACGCATGAAACACGTTATGAATGTGCTCAAGTTCAGGAGGTAAGGCTACCTCGTACGCCACTTCACCGACTCACCTCAGAATCTCAAACGGTCCTATTAACCTAGGGCTCAACTTGCCCTTCTTCCCAAAATGAATCTTCCCTTTCCAGGGAGATACTTTTAGAAATGCGTAGCTCCTTACTTCAAAATCTCTTTTCTTGCGATGTAAATCCACATACTTCTTCTAGCGATCTTGAGCTGCTACTAATCGTGCTCTTATCACCTTGATGATTTCTACCATCTGTTGTACCAACTCTGGTCCCAACAGTTGACATTCTCCAACTTCGTCCCAACATAAGGGCGTTCTACATTTCCTCCCATACAGTGCTTCGTACGGTGGCATTCCAATACTAACGTGATAACTATTGTTATACGCAAACTCTACTAATGGAAGGTGATCCTCCCAACTACCCTTGAAGTCCATCACAAAAGCTCGAAGCATGTCTTCAAGTGTCTGAATCGTTCTCTCACTTTGTCCATCGGTCTGCAGATAATAAATGGTACTTATTCGTAGTTGTGTCCCCATTCTTTCTTGAAGACTTTTCCAGAAGTTTGACGTGAATCGCGGATCTCTATTTGATACAATAGATACTGGCACCTTATGCCTCGAGATAATTTCCTTGACATACAATTTGGCTAACTGGTCCAAACTATACTTAATCCTAATCGGCAAAAAGTGAGATGACTTAGTAAGACGATCTACTATCACCCATATGGCATCGTGCCCTTTCTGCGTTGCTAGAAGTTCCACCACAAAGTCTATTGTGATGTGCTCCCATTTCTATTCTGGAATCTCTAATGGTTGTAATAACCCACTTGCTCGTTGATGCTCTGCCTTGACTCTTTGACAAGTTAGGCATCTACTTACGCATTCCACAACCTCTCTCGTCATGTTTGGCCACCAGAAGTGGTGACGCAAATCTTGGTACATCTTTGTGCTTCCTGGGTGTATCGAATATCTCATACTGTGCACTTCTTACAAAATCTCTTCTCTCAATTCTGGTACTAACGGTAACCAAATTCGTCCTTCAAATCTTAGCAGTCCAGTGCTATCAATCTTAAATTTCAATTTATCACCTTCAGTCAACCACTTCTTGATGTTAATGCAATCTCCATCCTTTCCTTGTGCTTCTTTAACCTTATCCAATAGAGTCGGACTCGCTGTCATTGTAAATAATTGTTTGTTGGTCTTCATCGGATACTTAATCTCCAAGTCTAGTCGTTCAAAATCTTTCACCATTTCTTCTTGAATGGTCAACTTCAATAACTTCTCTCTGCCTTTTCTGCTCAAGGCATCTGCCACTACATTTGCTTTGCTTGGATGGTATAGAATCTCACAATCATAATCTTTGTTTAATTCTAGCCATTGGCACTGCATCATGTTTAACTCTCTCTGCGTGAAGATATACTTTAGACTCTTTTGGTCCGTATATATCTCACACTTCTCGCCATATAAATAATGCCTCCAAACTTTTAAGGCAAAAACTATCGCTGCTAACTCTAGATCACGAGTCAGATATCCCTTCTCATAATCTTTTAGTTGACGTGAAGCGTACACAATGACCCTGCCATGTTGTATCAATACACAACCAAGACCCTTGTGTGACGCATCACTATACACTATAAACCCTCCCGTGTAGTCCGGTAAGGCCAACACAGGTGCTTGACTAAGCCTCTTCTTCAATTCTAGGAAACTCTCTTCACACTTCTCCGTCCAAATGAACTTAACTATTTTTCTGGTAAGATTGGTCAATGGTGATGCTAATTTCAAAAAATACCGAATAAATCTTCGATAGTATCCCGCTAATCCTAAGAAACTCCTGATTTCTCTCGACGTCTATGGCTGCTCCCAATTGATAACCACTTCTACCTTCGCTGGATCCACTAAAACACCATTCTTGTCGATAACGTGCCCCAAAAACTGCACTCTCTGCAACCAAAACTCGCATTTGGAGAATTTTTCATACAACTTCTCCCTCCTTAATGTCTCCAACACTATCCGATGATGCTCGGTGTGTTCTTCCTCCGTCTCTGAATACACTAGAATGTCATCGATGAATACGACAACAAACTTATCCAAATACTATTTGAACACTCTGTTCATTAAATCCATAAATGCTGCTGGCGTGTTCGTCAAACCAAATGACATTACTAAAAACTCAAAGTGTCCATACCGAGTTCTGAATGCCGTCTTTGGAATATCTGTCAGCCTCACTTTCAGTTGGTGATAACTGGTCCTCAACTCAATCGTTGAAAAGTACTTTGCCCCCTTCAACTGATCAAACAAATCGTCTATCCTGATGAAAGGATACCTGTTCTTAATGGTGACCTTGTTCAACTCTCGGTAGTTGATACAAAGTCTTAGCGACCATTCTTTGTTCTTTATGAATAAGACTGGTTCTCCCCACGATGATACGCTCGGTCTAATGTATCCCTTATCTAATAACTCTTGTAATTGACCCATTAGCTCTTTCATCTCTACCGGTGCCATACGATACGATGCTTTGTATACCGGTGCTGTCCTCGGTGCCAAATCGATAACAAACTCAATCTCTCTATCCGGTGGCAATCCCGGAATCTCGTTTGGGAAGACATCAATGAAATCCCTTACAATAGGTATCTGACTTAGTTCACCCTCGACTCCAAATAACCTATACAACCCTTCCTAAGCAATCTCTGTGCTTGCACCATCGTTAGACAATGAGATTGTATCGACGATTTACTACCATAAAATACCACCTTTGACTTATTCAGAGTTTTAAGGTGTACACACTTCTTCTTACAGTCTATAACTGCTCCGTGAACCGATAACCAATCCATTCCAAGGATTACATCGAACTCCCCCAAACTAATCGGTATCAAATCCACTTTGAGCTTAAATCCTCGTAATTCGGTATAACAATTCCTATGAATGTATTCTGCGGGGATAATTTCCTTGTTCGCTACTTCTACGTTCATAGGGTGTTCTAATCTCTCACGGGGTAAGTCTAACTATTTATCAAATTCTTTAAAAATAAAAGAACAGGTAGCACCCAAATCAAATAACACGTATGCATATATATCATTGATCGGAATGATACCTGACACCACGTCCTTAGACTCCACCACATCCTGTACGGTCATGTTGAACGTTCGTGCCGTTGGTCTATTGGCTTGACTGACTGACCCTCCAATGTTCAGTCCATTGTTGTTGTTGTTGTGGTTGTCGCTAGCTGCATCGCCCTTTTTCTTCGGACAGTCCTTAATTTGATGGTCTGTGGCCCCACACTAGAAACATCATCCCTTCTGCTTATTCAGACACTGAGGAGCCATGTGCCCCGGTTGTCCGCAACGATAACAGACACTCTTTCCCTTCATGCACTCCCTCGAGTGATTCCTCCCACAGTTGTTGCACTTTATACTTTTCTTAGCTTTTCCCCCCAGACTTATTACCTCCAGAGGATTGACTCTCTATCCATTTACGCTTATTGGGGTTGATGCCGCTGCTGCTTCCCCCTTTTTGTCCCTCTTGACTTGTCTTCTTTTTTTGTTTGAATCGAGCAATGGCTTCATTGCCTCCTTCGGCAATGATAGCCCTTTCCAATAGATCAGAGTAAGTCTTAATCTTTAGTACGACCATTGCTTTCTGTAACCATGGTTTCAGTCCTAATTTGAACCTCCTTGCCTTCCTGGCCTTCGTGTCAACCTGATGTGGAGTGAATCAGGCTAACTCGTTAAATCTCGTCGCGTTCTCTGCGACAGACATTCTACCTTGTTTCAGTTCCAGAAACTAAACTTCCATATCATGTTACGTATTCTCTGAGAAGTAATTCTCGAGGAATAGGTCCTTAAATCTAACCCAAGGAATAACTCCTTCGTCTACTCGGCCCCTATTGGCTTTCCACCAATAGTTAGCTTCGCCTTTCATCATGAAAGTGGCAAAACTCATCTTTTGTTCTTCGGCCACCCGTGCGACCTCAAACACCTTCTCCATTTCTTCTATCCATGTCTGGGCTTTAACTGGATCCAAGGTTCCCCGAAATTCTGGTGGTCCTACCTATTTGAACTCCTTAAAGCTAGCCAAGTTAAGTCCTGGCTGCCCCGCTGCTGGCGGGGGTGTGTTTTGCATTGCCACCATTAACAGGTTAACGAAGTTCAGCTTTGGATCAACATTTTCCCCTCCACCATTGTTAACGGATCCTTCCTCCCTCTGATTCCGCTGAATTCTCCTAGGCAGCATGATCTGGGGAAATGAAGAAAATTATTAGGCTTTATGTGATATTCTATCCATGTTAGCATTAAGAAGTTTAAGACGTCTATTAATCATTTTTGATTTAAATAAACAACTTCAGTATCATAATAAGGCTCAATGGATTTCCCCAACCCATCACTTACAAACTCTACTTGAGTTTTCTACTAAGGTTATAACCTAGGTTTCACATTCCTAACGTTTATAACCTACTACTTTGATACCAACTCGTGACACCTCCAAATCCGGGTCCTCTGACCCTGGTTCGGTCATCACGATAAAATACAAACATCCACCTCTAAAGAACATATGATAACTAAAATACAGAATATAATAAATGTACGTCGTTCATTCAAAAAGGTGTTACTAGTCCCAAGATATGATAACCTTAATATCATCTTACACACATACCCTAAAATAAACATTAGGGTCATATTACATAATAGTAATTTAAAACTAGGCATAAGGTAAAGTCTGCTCCTTGCCACTATTCTACATCTTTCCTTTACCCTTGTCCTTCCCTGAGGTCTCGAGCATAGCTGCAATATAATTCATGATATAGCAAGGATGAGCAACAAGTTTGCCCAGCAAGTTTAAATACAACAATAAGGATATATCATGATGAATGGAAAAATAACTGACAATGAATTCAAAAATATGAATATCTGAAGGATTCAACAATTTGAATATCGCAAGCAAAGATAATGATTGCTTTTAGAATAACAGCTAGTCAAATAAACTTTGAACTATAACACTCCAATGGAATCAATAGCTAATTGACCCTTTGGTTACTGGTTACAGAATATGTACATGAGGGGATCAGCCACACGTACCCTATGTATATGCATAACATTTAAATCTGCTTTGTGTATCTTATATTAGATACCTTCGGTACTCCCTTATCATAAAAGGGGTGTTTTTTCAGTCTAAGAATCCTTACCATCAATTGGTTTGGATAGCTTTTATAAAACTTAATACGTTTGTCTGACCGAACAAAGGTTCAGACTCTATCTAACACAGTTCAAGAATTATTGAACTTTAAATGATGTACACGTCCAAGTGTTGACTTGGTCATATTCCAACCTTAGGTTTTGATGATGACTTTCATATTGTACTAAAATATTTACTCATACATTTACATGATATTAAAAGAATTCTTTAAGCTTTGATTTATTAAAGGATTGAAGACATGAAGGCTTGAAGAATTGCTTGAGTCATTAGGAAATAAATGTAAGATCCTAGCTTTAATTATTTCTCAATCATCTAGGATTTGCATTGCATTGCATCATTAATTAATTGTGGAATAAATTAAAATGATTAATTAATTAAAGATTAATTATGAAAATATTTAATTAAGCTTTCAAAATTAATAAGGATCGAATATTAATTAAATTGGAGTAATTTTTAAAAAGCTAATTTTGAAGCCTTCCTATAATTAAAGAATTTAATAAATCTATAGCACATATCTTGGGATTGATTTACTCATTATGTTTTCCATGATTTATTGATTGAACTTTCCTTAAAATTTATTAAGCAAATCTTATTTTCATATCTTTCGAATCAATTATCATGGATCAATAATTGGAGTAATTTTTGAAAAACTAATTTTGAAACATTCCCATAATTAAAGGAATTAATCTAAAATAGATTTTCATTCTTTATATAAGTATATACCATATATCTTGGGATTGAGTTATTCATTATTTTTTCCATGATTTATTACTTAATTGAACTTTCCAAAAAATTGATTAAGCAAATAAATATTCATATCTTTAGAATCAATTAGCATGAATCAATTAATTGAGTATTTTTTGGAAAACTAATTAGTGAGGGTAAATCTAAATAAATTGGGATTTCAAAATAAATATGGAAATATTTTTTAAATATTGATACTTCCCATAATTGATGGAGTTGGTTAGTAAATGAGTTCTTAAAATATCATTATCTTTCATATCTCTAACCAAGATTGTTTCCATAAATATTAGGATATGGATTATCTATTATTAGGTTTTCCATAATCATGAAAGTAATAAATAAATTAATTGAGCTTTCAAAATTAATATGGAAAGATATGCATTAAATTAAAATAATTTTATTGAATGAAAAATTAATTTATAATGATCTCAATCAAGCATAATCAATTTATCATATTTTAGCCTATTAAATTAAATCAGTGCATATGTCCGTGGGGTGAAAGTTGTTGATCCTCTTCATATAAATAAATCAAGTTATGGTCTAGCATATCATCAATCTATTAAAATTGATTTATCTATATTCTCTCTAGTTCCAACGTTAATAATTGGCCAACGGCTAGAATATCAGAACTGATTTCTTTGAAAATGGGCAACTAGCAGTTCATGAATATAAAAGGGATAACTTGATCTTAATATCTTTATAAGGAGGCAGAATCTTTGGGATTTTAAGATATTGAGATTTCTTATAAAATCGTGCTTTAAATATCCAAATTAGTTAGTATAACTGATTGCATAAATTGAAGTGATTTTGGTGATATAATATTCTCCTAATTAACGCCACTTCATTATTTATACTAACAAGATTATATCCTGCCCTTAATTGATTCCATTAAGGATTTCCTAAATCATCTCTAAACAAAATGTTTTTCTAACGGGATTAAATTGATTAGAGTGCAACAGTAATATGTTAGTTCCCAATAGACACAATAGATATCTAAACGTGGGCGGGGGGGGGGGGGGGTTTAATAGATAATTAAAACTTTTTCTTTTAATCTTTTTAAGGTGATGGTAATCAATGCACAACGAAATGAGTATATATAAAAAAACCTTTTATTATATATCTTGAGTTAATGAGATTGAGGCAGTTATGACAGTTATAGCAGTTATAGCAGTTAATGAACACAATAGTTTTAAGTGGTTCAGAGCACTAAAAGCTCCTAGTCCACTCTTCTACTCCTTGAGTAGGAAATCCACTAAGGATGTCTATTACACTTCTTGAATCTCACAGATTCCTTCTAGACCAGCAGTCTAGGTACTTCTTAGTTAACTCTTGAACTCTTCAAGTCTAGCAGACTTGGTCTCTCACAGTTCACTTAGAACTCTTCAAGTCCTTCAGACCTGGAACTCTTACTTCAATTGATTGAATGTTGTTTAGATCGTGATTGATGCTATTCAGTTTCTAGTAAGCACTTGTTCGAAAGAACTGAATAGCTGAGCAAGCTTTTCCTTTTTCACAAATCGTAGAGTTGAACGTTGAGTGTTCTTGTGCATTTTTGTTCAGTACTTGCTTCATCTTTCTCATCTGTCTTTGATCTGTATATATGTGATCTTGAAATCTATCCGTTGAAGTCATCTGATGAGCCATTAAATGCGTTTGACATTTTGAAGCTTTGATGGAGACTTTTCTGTACATCTTCTGAATTACACTCTGGCCCACTAACACAGCAGACTTCTTTCTCACCTAACACCTCAAAAGGTGTTTTCCTCTGCCCAATAGTCCTTTTCTTAGCTTCTTGAGTACGTTTCTTTTGATCAATACTAAGGATATCTTTTGTATATTGGGACTGGTGAGAGCTTCAACGTTCAAAACAAATTCCATATTTGTTGGAGTCTATCTTCAGATGAACGATATAGCTTGATGTTTCTGACACAAAGAAGATGACACTCTACTATCAATATCGTAGTGTCTTGTCATATTGGTGTCTGTTCGTAAGAGATCACTATGATTTCTCACAAGGATTTGCACACTACATTCTTCACTTGCTCGTCTTGCAAACTCTACGTTTCCGAGAGCACACTACGATATTTTAACATTACGATCTTCACTTGCTCGTCTTGCAAATTCTGCGTTTTCGAGAGCACACTATGATCTCTGAGTTAGTTTCGATAAATGTCTGGACCACACTTCGATTCGTGGAGAGGCCCTTCAAGGCAGATACACTACGATCATCTCAGCACTATGATCCTACCTTTGCTTCTGCATTCTGTTGATCAGCCGAATAGACTGCGAGTCTATCTATTTCTTTCTATCCATAGATCAACCTAATAGATTTGATCTCTTTATCTATACAAGTGAACATTAAAGGCTAAGATCAACCAAACACTTTTAATCTATCATTAAGTCCTTGTACATATATTCTTTGAAGGACTTTACATAATCATGAGTAGTTTTATAAAAAATCAAATCACAATATGCATTATTCCAACAATCTTCCCCTATTTGATGTTGACATAACCAAGGAGATTTATTGTCATGATTATAAAGTTTTATATGTAGTTGCAGAAAAGTAAACACGACTTAGTATTTCAGTGAGCAGCTGAAATTTCTAGAGAATAAATATGAATTTATTGATGTATAGAAACAGATTTTACATTTAAGAATGACTACATCAATACAATTTAAAATTCAACTTATCTCTATTTCTTTGACCTTTTGCTTCTTGGAGGATTTGCATATTCCTCAGCTCTCCTCTTTCTGCTTGCTTCATCTCTTCTGGCTAGATCTTCCAGCTCACTTGGGCTTAGCCTTGGATTGTAATCATGTCTATTCATGAATGCAGGATCTCTAATTGGCATTCTTAGACCTGTCGTTACCGTATGAGAGCTGGTGGCTGACCCTAGACTCCTTAAGGGTTGAGCCATTAATATTTCCTGCTAATCAGATCGTTGAGTCTGATGGCTGGATCGTGGAGTTTGCTGGTGGATCTGCCTTGCAGAAGTATTCCTTGAGGATTGAGGTTGGAGACCTCTGCCTTTGCCTTTGCCTCCCTGATCTTCTCATTTACCTTTATTCTCCCCCTTTATGTCAGCATCAAGAGTTCGAATGTCATTTGAAAGACGATTAAGGCCTTGAACAAGCTCGTTGAGCTGACTCTTGGTCTGAGCAATGTCTTCTCTATTTTCTTCGATTAGAGCTTCAGACCTAGCTTCCGTTTGCCGAAGGATGGAGAGAATGTTGTCTGTTTTGCTGGCCATTACTGACATAGAATTGTTGAAATTCTTTGATAGCAGTCTGAAGATTTTGGATGATTTGTATCATCAGTTGGTTATGAGATTCTTGAGTTTTTTGTAGAATGAAGACAACATCCCAATGTCTTTTAGTTGTGAGGAAGTGAATATCATCCCTGTCCTTTATGCTTTGTAGCATTTCTTTGATAATCTCTTTGAGTGTTTTAGAAAGTTAGAAGCTCAGGGAGCTTGGAAGATTATTTGCAGTATTCATCATTGATGTCAACCTCAGCTGTATCAGTGCAGTATGATCTTCAAGGCTCTTGTCTAGTTCTTTGATCACTTTCTCAGACATGGCTGACAAATCAGCCTTTGTGGATAGTTCTGACAGGATTTCATCTAGATTTGGAATTTGTGAGGGAGGTGACGTGCTCTTGAATTTATCTTGCAGTGAGTAGAGACCAAGTTCAAGATTGAAGCATTCATTTATAGATGAGGAGGGAATATCTGAAGGAGGGGCCTTTGTTTGGATGTTGGAGCTTGGTGACTCTACGATTTGTGGTGGATACTCAACCAGGGGGATAGAGTCAGGGATCGTAGAGGTAGTAGGCTGAGTGAGCATTAGGGATTTGATCTTATTTGGTTCCTCAGTTACATAATTTTGAGATTCTGTGACTGGAAATTGATTCAGTGGATGAAGAATTACTTCCAACCATTGCGGAAATTCATAGAATTGATTTAATAAGGGTGGTGGCAAGTAATTAATTCTGAAAGGAGTGTGGATAGATAATACCTCAAGTGTGTTCTCTGAGGAAGGGCTGTTGGAGAGAAGCTTCTTGGCAAAATTAAATTTCCCTGGGAATCCATTTGCAAGTACTAAGATAGCTGGATACTTTTTGAAACTCCAGAACATGTGATCCCAAGAGTTCAGAATTTGAGCTCAGTGGAAGGGAATCATAGGAAGATACGCAAATAGTTGCTCATAGGTGGCTCTTCTGTACCCATCAATGCCTACAACTATGATCTCAATCTCATCATCTTCTTCTCTGATTTCACTGGAGGATTCCATTATGTCGATTGCTTTAGGTTCTTTATTATCTCCTCCAAAAATTTCTTTTTCAGCTATTGAGGTGGTATGATCCTCCCCCTAAGCTTGATCATTCTTTTGAAATGTCAATAGCTCCCCCTCAACTGGAGCATCCTCTGATGGAAGATCTTCAGGCATCTCCCCCTCAGTATGAGCACCTTCTACTTGACATTCACTTGTTGGTTCCTTTTTAGCACTCAGTTCTTTTGCTTCCCTTCATTGCACTTCTTCATTGGCAAGAATATACTTCTTAACCAGTTTCCTTCTTGACCTTTTAGGCTGTGCTACAGCCTCAGGACTCTCTTCAGTTGTGTCCTTCAGATCAGCCAAGATATTTGATGCAGCTACTTCCTTGTTTGGTCTAGGCTCTACGATCGGAGGAGACTCGACGATCAAAGAGGCTGATGGCTTTTTGCTTTTGTGGCTGGTCATACTCATCTTCAGTAACTGAGATATAGTTTCTCTATCTTCTTCTGCCTCTACTTGCTGTTCCTTTTTCCTTAGGATCCTTAGAGTCTCAATTTCTGAGGACTCTACAGGCTTGTTGGTGGTGGATCCTTGAGGTTCTTCTGTAGTTCTGGCTTTCCATTTCCCTTTGCTCTTTCTTATTAAAGTAATGGGTTATCCTTGGTTAGTATCTTCTTCTTCTTCCTAAGTTTCCTTGACAACAGACATATTCCCTGGCACTTCTATTCCTTTTATCTCACCAGTTCGACCATTGGATTCAGACATTAACTTCATATTTTTAGCTGGATTTCTCTTCTAATTTTCAAACAACTGCTGGGTCATTCGTTGATTTGGGTTTATGGCTTCTCCTTCATCATTCTCAAACAGGTCACCAAGAGCAGCCTGTAGGATAATGCTGATAAATCATCCGTAGAGCAACTTCTGAGCGCTCTTTGTCTTCTTGGAGCTAACCAACCATTTTCCAATCCATTCAAGTAATAAAGCCCCATAGTTTAGTTGAATTTTATAGCATATGGCAGTCATGAGTTTGAGTTTTATTTCATTCATAGAGTCATGACCTGAGCTTTTATAACATATGCATTTTCCAACAATGTCAGCCAGAAACTCATACCTCTGTGGAAACTCCTTCTTTTTGTATCCTTTGACAGAGGGTGATTTCTTCTGATGTATTTTCTTGAGACCTTTATGGAAGTCTATTCCATCTAAGGACGGATACCCTTCAGATTTGAGCCCTAGGGTTAGATTGATGTCTTCAGCTCTTAATTTAATTTGGACGTTTCTTACTTTCATGGTGATGGTGTTCTTTTCAAACACTATGTTATTGTAGAATTCTTTTACCAGCTTTGGGTAGATCAATGTGTCAGTACCCAAGGCTTCTTGAAGACCTGCCTTCTTCAGTAGCGACAATGTTTTGGGAAATTGAGGTTCAGCCGTTTTAAACTCGTCGAAACACATTCTGTAGCCGGAAACAACACTGGAAGCTGCCATTGATTTTTTGTAGGAAGTGAGGCTGACAGAGTTTGCTACTGATTTAGGGTTTCTTCTTGAGAGAGGAAGAGAGAGATGATCTTTTAAACTTCAGATTTCAAAAAAAATTATTTTAATTTGTACCTGAAACTTCCCTCTCTTTATTTTTCTTAGTGGGACAGGTGTCAAACTTTGCTTGGCTCTACGAATTCTTGATAGAGAAGGATTGTACTGAATTTCCCTTAACTTCTTCTGGGATGATGTATTCTTTAGTGGGACTACGATCGTTGAGATGGTCCTTGGAGTCGTCGAGTCTGTTCATCCATCGTTGAGTTTGTTCAGCAGTCGTTGAATCTGATCTGCAATTGTGGAGTCTGATATATAATTATCGTGTCTGGGCTGCACTTGTAGAGTCTGAACTATAGTCGTCGAGTCTGACTTATAAATCGTAGAGTCTGATCAAGTTCTCGTGATAAACCTTTGGTTTAGCATTTTCCTTGGTTTAAGGTAGCTCAGGAAGGGACAACCTCTTAAATAGAACAAGGGTTAGGTTTGTCCCTGAGGCACTTATCAGAGAGAATGCTTTGATTTTTGCTGGATCATCATAGGGTGCTCCTTTGGTTTTGTTGATGTAGCTCAACTATCATTGAGTCTGTACTACGATCGTTGATTTTGTTTAGCATTCGTTGAGTTTTATGACACTTTGGCTCTACGATCGTGGACTTCCTTTGATTATGTCTTTGATTTTGGACATAGCCCTTAAATGTATATGGTTAACACAAACTAAAGCATAATATTTAAGGTTTGTAAGTTAAGCATGCCTAGCTCACTTATTAGTTTGTTGAATCTAGATTCATCTAGAGGTTTTGTAAAAACATCAGCAAGTTGATTTTCAGTAGGGATATATTGTAAAGATATATTTCCATTTTGTACATGATCCCTAATGAAGTGATATCTTATTTCTATATGCTTAGTCCTAGAGTGCATGACCAGATTATGAGTTATAGCAATTGCACTTGTGTTATCACAATGAATAGGTATGGATTTGAATTCAAACCCATAATCTGCTAGTTGATTTTTCATCCATAGGATCTGAGCACAACAACTGCCAGCAGCAATGTACTTAGCTTCTGCAGTTGAGGTAGATACTGAGTTTTGCTTCTTGCTAAACCAGGACACAAGTCTGTTACCTAGTAATTGACAAGTACCACTGATACTTTTTCTATCTATTTTGCAGCCTGTAAAATTAGCATCTGTATAACCTGTTAGCTCAAATGAGAATTCCTTAGGATACCAAAGCCCCAAGTGGGGTGTACCTTTGAGGTACCTAAAAATCCTCTTTATAGCAGTTAGATGAGATTCTTTAGGACATGCCTGAAATCTAGCACAGATACATGTTACAAACATTATATCTGGTCTACAGGCAGTAAGATATAAAAGAGAGCCTATCATACCTCTGTATTGAGTTATATCAATACCTTACCATTTTCATCTTTGTTAAGCTTGGTTGCAAGAGCGATTGGGGTTTTCATGGGAGAGGTTGATTACATGCCGTAATTCTTGAGTAAGACTTTAATGTACTTGGCTTGGTTTATGAAAATTCCTTCATCAGTCTGCTTTACTTACAGTCCAAGAAAGAAGTTCAGCTCACCTATTATGCTCATTTCGAATTTGCTCTGCATAAGCTTGGAGAATCTCTTGCATAACTTTTCATCAGTAGAACCAAAGATAATATCATCAACATAAATTTGAACTAATATGACCTTATCTTTATGCTTTCTAAGAAATAGTGTGGTATCTACTCTACCTCTAGTAAATCCATTTTCAATAAGAAAGTTAGTCAGTGTTTCATACCATGCTCAAGGTGTTTGTTTGAGACCATATAAGGCTTTGTCTAATCTAAAGACATAATTAGAAAGAGATGGATTGATGAAACCTAGAGGCTGCTCTACATAGACTTATTCTTGAAGTTCACCATTCAAGAATGCACTTTTGACATCCATCTAAAAGACTTTGAACTTCATGTGAGCAGCAAAGGCAAGGAATATTCTGATGGCTTCTAGTCTGGCAACAGGTGCAAATGTCTCATCATAGTCAATACCTTCTTCCTGAGAGTAGCCCTTGGCTACTAGTCTAGCCTTATTCCTTGTTATCACCCTGTCTTCATCCATCTTGTTTCTGAAGACCCACTTGGTTCCAATTACAGGATGGTTCTTTGGTCTTGGGACCAATCTCCAAACTATGCTTCTCTCGTACTGATTAAGTTCTTTCTGCATGGCCTCTATCCAGCTGGAATCTTCCATAGCATCCTCTATCTTCTTTGGTTCTATTTGAGATATGAAGCTTAGATAGAAGCATTCATTTTGAGTAGCAACTCTTGTCTTAACTCTTGCATTCAGATCTCCAATGATTAGATCTTGAGTATGATCTCTTGCCCATCTGCTTCTTTTTGGAACATCCGTTCTTATGCCTTCTTGTCTCAGATCTTCAAGATCTATTTCTTCTTCTTGATGTGGAGGTTCATTGTCTGGCATAGGCCTCTCTACGATCTCATTCTCTTGCTCAATAATTTCATTATCAGGTACTACTATCGTAGTACTTGTGACACCCCCAAATCCGGGTTACCTGACTCCCGAGTTTGGTGTTCACGATCCACAATATAATTAACATTTAACTACCCATTTAGATATAAATAGGAATATATACATCATTAACATAAGTTGTTAATACATAAGTCCCAGGCTTCTAACCTTAAATTTCAAACATACCCCCTTAGATAAACAAAAAGGGTTTACAATTCAACATAATAATAATAATAATAATAATAATAATAATTTGTTCTTTACAACTACTCCAGCATCTTGCATTTGCCTTTGTTCTTCTTTGACCCGCTGACCTCTTCGTTCCTAGCTGAAATGTTTTATTTATAGCAAGGGTGAGCAACAAATTTGCCCCGCAAGTTAAGATTATACAATAAATGTATATGAATCAACAATAATAGCCCATCTATTTTGATAGTATGAAACCAAAGTTCGGGGAACTTTGAAATAGCTGAACAATTTGTTATTCAATAACAAGGCTTCTCCTTTTCTATGCAACACCATAATTTGATAATGAAAGAGTACAACGCTTTCAAAATTCTACAAGAATCAAATTCTACACAATAACAAAGTGGATTAATTTCCAGATTTATACTGAGCGATAACACAAGATCTTTGAACTTATTTTCTCGGGCATCTATCAAAGATTTACTTTGATACATACCAGGAGTATCGGATAACCATAAAGATTAAATCATACCCCTCTGCAAGTACTTAGAGCCGGCCAACTCCTTGTACACTATATTATGCATAATACTCAAAACGCGCGCAAAGGTCGAATTCACGACCCAAAATGTTCCCTTTATATAAAAGGTTGTTCTTCTCAGTTTTAGAATCAAGATTTTGATTTTACAACGAAATACTATGATTTCAAATTCTATTTACTTATCGATCTTGCCGAATTAATTGGCATCGATTCTCCAATAACAATTTAATTATTTTCTTGAATTTATCAAGTTCTAACCAATGTTTGTCTAGCCAGAATAATTAGCTAAGACATTTCTCAACACAATTTGACAATAAACATGAATTATCTGTACTGTCAATTCTAACTTCTACAGATTTGAATATTCAACAGCTGTAATTCTACGAATATATATATATTTCTGAATCAGTAATTCAATTTGAATTATTAAGCATGCACTAACTGCGAATAAACAACAATAAATCCCTGGACGTGGCTTAATCAACAATAATTAACCACCATAACAATTGAATGAATATAACTCAAGGTTGAGTTAGGGAACTTGCCTTCCACGTTGATTACAGCTACACAATATAATTAACTGCGTTCGTAAGACCTATATTCAACAATGTCGGTCTCACAATTAGTACAATTATTTATAACACATAACAATGTATTTTACAGTCAAACTTCTCCTAAGCACATTACCACATAGCCACATTAGTGTTTATAACCTACAGAAACACTTATCAAGTCTAACTATTTTGGTCTAGTTGGATTTCAGTCCATTCTCGGTGTTCTGGTCACCCTATCCGACAATTAACACATTGATTGTCAATTAAACTTGATCTCTAAGCTTCAATATTATTATAGATAAGTTAAATATCGTTTATAATATTTTCCAGAAGCTTTTAATAATTATAAACATTTATTATAATTTATAATAATTTTTCAAACACTTAAATCATTTTTAAATGATTTAATTATCAAATAATCATATCATTATTAATATTTAATAATATCAAAATAGTAATAACATACATTCCAAAATATTAAAGTTATCATCAATAACTTAAAATATTTTTAAATCATCAATATTCTACTTAAATGATTTTTAAATTAATTAAAATCATTTTTAAATCATCACCATTAATATATAAATATTAATGAAATTATTATCTAAATATTAAAAGTCATAATTTATAACTTAAAATATTTTAAAACTATTTTTCTCATTTTTAAATGATTTTTAAATCAATAAAATCATTTTTAATTCCTTTATTTAATATAATAATTCAATAAATCAAATGTCATTAATATTACTTTATTAATGAAAATTCTCCAAAAATATTGAAAATTATATTTTATAATTTAAAATATTTTTTTAACACTTTATTCTAAATTAAAATGATTTTTAAATCATTTTTATCTTATTTATTTAATTTAATAATCAAATAAATATAATAACATTAATATTAAATTATTAATGAAAATTTTCCAAAAATATTAAAAGTTATATTTTATAACTCAAAATATTTTTAAATACATTTTTCTTATTTAAAATGATTTTTCATAATATTAAATCATTTTTCTCTAATTTAATTAATATACTAATTAAATAAATTAAATACCTTTAATATTTAAATAATTATAAATATTAAAGAAAAATATTCCAATTGGTCAAAAATTATTTTTTATAATTTAAAATAATTTTTAAAACCATTTTTGGTAATTTTTAGAATTTATTTCTATTTTTTTTATTAATTTCTGAAATTTTCAGAAAATAAATAAATAAAACCGTCGCGAAAGCCCTTTAGCGACACAAAGCGTCGCTGTTAGTGTTCTTGAGCTCAAGAACACTGACAGCCGGCAGCTCAAGGGGTCATGTTTGACCGACTTTAATTTTCAATCTGCTCATGTTCTGGGCTGTCTAAAACTTTGGTATTGTAGTATTAATGTAAAACTACAATACCTAATCGATACATTGGTCAAACAACATTACAACAAGGAGATCAAAGCCTCCAAAGTTGCTGTCAGACGGTTTCTGGGTTTTCCAGAAACCTAGCAGTTTCGAGTGCTCACTTTCAAGCATAATTTAATCTATATTCTGGTCATGTTTTATGTGGTTTGATGGCTCAAACCTGTAGTACTAGTGTCAAGGTACATTTACATCACAACAAGTCAGATAAGAAACATCTAAATCGCCATATTTTATCCGGTCAAACTATGTTAGAACAGTTGTTCTTAACCGTTTCTGGGTTTTCCAGAAAGTTAAAGAACAGATCGGGTGGTCTACTTTGACCATCTTCCACGATTGATCTGAAGACGTTATAAGAGATATAAAGACCTAAAGTTATAGTACATATAACCAGCTACAAAAGTGTTACAACAACAACATCAAATCATTTAAAACCAGACAGATCCGAACCTTAGAACTCACTGTCAGACTCCGTTTTCTATTTCTGGGTTACCCAGAATTCGACCCGGTCATGGCCGGTCAACGGTCTTTGACCGCTTACAAATCACAATCTAGACATCATTTACTAGTACTACCACTTCCAGATTAAAGAACATCTACCAGACTACAGATTCCAACAATAAAACATCACAAATCATAAAGACACCATGATCTAGAGCGACTGACATTACTTGTCAGACCACTGAAAATGTTCAAGAACAGATTTTGAAAAACTCGATTTTATCACACTTTGATGCTATGGATCCATGATGGATCATCATAGATCAACTAAAAACATATTCTAGCATGAATCTAAACATATAAACATAATTATTTCTCAAGCATCAAAGATCAAAAAAAAATAAAACTCGGTTATACCTTTCTAGCTTTTGATTCTTGATCTATGCTCTCTGAATCTGATCTGGGTGTTTAAGAGGGTAATTTGTGACTGATTTACAATGGATTTTCGAAGGTTGAGAGAAAATGAGAGTTGGCGAGAGCTTGTGTACAAAATGGTTAACTTTTATGAATTTTCTCTCTCTAAATCTTATATATATTATAATATGTTGTTAGATCTGATCTTGCTGTCATGTAGGGCTGATTTTGCTGAGATTTTGTGCCACCAAGTCAACATAGTTGGTGAACAACTCTTGATTTGGCAAGATTTACAAGAAATCTAATAAAATCTCCACATAAGGGCATTATGGTCATTTCCAATTTTTTTCTAGAATTTGTATTTAATGAAACCCTTAGGGTTTAGGGTTTGGACATTAAGGTTTAGGGTTTGAACCCTCTTAGGTTTTACAAAAAATTTCTAGTTCCCAAAATTTTCAATTTAGGGTTTAATTAGAAAAAATAAATTTTCAAAAATAAAATTAGGGTTTCAAAAATAGAAATTTAACATACAAGAATATAATTAGAGTTTTCTAATCATATTTAGGGTTTAATGAACCCATAGGCTCGTCAATTAGGATTAGGGTTTCCTAATTTAGGGTTTATAATTCCCGGTTTTGAAATTAGGGTTTCTCGGCGTATAATTAGGATTTCTAACAGCACATTAGCGTTTCTAATCCTGAGATTAGGTTTTCTAATCTCTTATTAGGGTTTTATTAATATTAAACTTTATCCGATCAATCATTGATCAAAAATTCTATACCGTTCAAACACATACATATTAATAAAATTATTTTAATTATATTTTCTATCGAATCCTGTTCCAAAAATTAGGGTTAGGGTTTTTATTCTCCGTTAAGAACAACTCTACTCTAATATTATTAGTCAATACATAAATTGACCTTCTCGATACACGTATCACAGAAACTCGTCACAAAATTGATAATTAATATTAATAAAAAAAATTTATTCGCAAATTTTGGATTATTCGAAATCCTGGGTTATCACATTCACCTCTCCTTAAAAGGATTCCGTCCTCGGAATCACAGCTTTCTTATATTCTACAATCTTTTAAAGTTGTATCATTAATTTATTTTAATCAACACAATATTAATTTTGGTTTCAAATTCTAACCTGTGACCTGAGTCTATAAAAGAAAATAGTTCACAAAATTATCTAACTCCTATTATTCGCGTAATGAAATCCTTACCTGCTGCCACGTCCTGAGTTGCCACTACATCTTGCGCCGTCATGTTGAATGTACGGGCCGTTGGTCTTCCTGGCTGTGCAGGTCCTCGAATCGTCAAGCTTCCGCCACCGGGTCCCTTGTTGGCGCTTTCCTTCTCAGCATTTCTTTTCGGACAGTTTCGTACAATATGGTCGGTCGATCCGCATCCAAAGCAACCTTGAATTTTTTTCGGACTGGGACAATTGGGTGACATATGCCCCTCTTGCCTGCAGTTATAGCAAACACCCTTCTTCTTCAGGCAAACCCCAGCATGGTGCTTCCCACAATTCGAACATGGCTCCCTTCCCTTCCTATTATCTTCTGTCTTATTACCCGATTGGGTATTCTCATTCCATTTTCTCTTATTTGGATTACTTCCTCCATTGCTTCCTCCGTCATTTGTTTTCTTCTTCTTTTCTTGATGAAATCGAGACGCTGCTTCGCTCCCTCCCTCAGCAATTAACGCTTTCTCCAATAGAGCCGCAAAAGTGTTAATCTGCAGCACAACTACTTTGTTGAATATCCCCGGCTTCAGCCCATTCTCGAATCTTTGCGCTTTTCTTGCTTCTGTGTCCATCTGATGAGGTGCAAATCTTGCCAGCTCGTTAAATTTAGCAGCATATTCAGATACCGACATGTTCTCCTACTTTAGTTCTAAGAATTTGACTTCCATTCTGGATTGCATACTTGGTGAGAAGTTGTTCTCAAAGAACAACTCCTTGAATCTTGTCCACAACACCACCTCTGTACCAGCTCTTGCTTGGTTCGTCTCCCACCAGTAAGTGGCTTCTCCCTTCATCAAATAAGTTGCAAAAGCCGTCTTTTGCTCTTCTGCCACACGTGCAATGATGAATGCTTTCTCCATCTCCTTTATCCAAGTTTGGGCTTCAATCGGAACGGTGGTTCCTTTGAATTCCGGCGGTCCTACCGCTTTAAAATCCTTGAAATTGGCTAATCTATCAGTGGGCTGTTCTCTGGCTCTTCCTCTTCCTGCGGGAGCTCTATTCTCCATAGCTTCGGCTATCATATTTGCAAAATTTTGCATTGGGACAACTTGACCTCCTTCGTTATTCACTGATTGTTCTTCTCGTTGGTTTCGATTGTGTCGTCTAGGCGGCATGATCTGATTTAAATACAAATCTTATATTAATACTCTTTCTCTATACAAATTCTTAACACAATAAGAATTCAACACATAATTCTCAAGTAATTGCATATTTATTCAAATAGCACATAGTACATTTAGTACTTCACATATTATTATCCCTTTTTAGATCATATCAGGATTAACAACACAACTTTACACAAAAAGTTGTTATTCTCCATTTTCACATTACTATATCCAGTTCATCAAACTTACCACACTTAGGGTTTCAGTAACTTGCCACAATTATACGAGTGTATGAACTTATCCTAGTCAGACCTTTGGCGTCCATTCGCTGAGGGGTTCAAAATATTTCATATAACTATGAGTCATTAACATACCATAAGTATGAGTTTTAAGAACACACAAATTTATTTTAATCTTATATTCATATAGAAAATAAAGATTTCATTCATACAAACATATCATTGCATTTATATTCATGCAAATATTACATAGTACTTTTCAATACATTACCCATACAACTACAAATAGGTACTATCCCTTTGTGACAAAAGTCGGGATTCATTACTACAACTTTACACAAAAAGTGGAGGCATACAAAAGTTATCTCCTATTCCTACCAAAGAAAATATTATACTCCAAATGATTATACTCCTCACACTTAATCTTTCTTCTGTCCACTTTCTCCATCTTTCTTCCTTTTAGGACAATTCTTAACCCTTTGACTCGTTCCACCACATGCAAAACATCCTCCTTTCTTTGGTTTAGGACAATTTGGTGATAGATGTCCTTCCAAACCACAATTATAACACACATTCTGACCCCACATACATTCCCCCAAATGGCCCTTTCCACACTTGCCACATGCTTGCTTCTTCTTCGAGCTTGACTTTTCTGAATTAGGGCTATCGTTGTCCCTCTTCCTTTTCTTCTTGTCTTTCTGCTGCTTGATCGTCCCTTCAGACGGTCCACCACCTTCTGCCTTCATTCTGTCTACCTGCGCCTTGAGTTCGTTCTTTTCTTCAGTCATTTCGCATAACGCTCGTTCTGTCTTCCATAATTGCTCCAAGAGAAATGCCTTACTCCGGAGTTCTTGAACTTCTGCAACTAGTTGATCTTGTTCTTCAACTGTAGTCTTATTCTTTATCTCTACCGTAGCTGGCTCAGACTCTACCTCCTCATCTCCACTCAAATACATCTCGGGATAATCGTCATGATCGCTCCCCAGGTTAACCA
Source organism: Panax japonicus (assembly GCA_020205505.1). Taxonomy (NCBI): domain Eukaryota; kingdom Viridiplantae; phylum Streptophyta; class Magnoliopsida; order Apiales; family Araliaceae; genus Panax; species Panax japonicus. Next base: position 10,194,757 of record CM035103.1, read on the forward strand.
TAGGTTCATCTTCTTCCACCTTATCAACCGATTCACTTTGAGCTGTCACCTCGGCTTCTGGCATTGGTGCAACAGCCGCTAGCATCTCCATACTCATTCAACCTTCTCCAGACATCCTACAATCAATTTAAATAACTTGATTAGTACTTCATTTGTACAAACTCCTCACACTATGTGTCCCCATTTCTCACTATCGTTGCACTTCGGCAATCTCTCACTTAGTACTCTAAATGAGTATTCTCTATTTCGCTTATGGTTATAATCCTAGGTCTTTCCCCACCCCACTTAAGATTTATAACCTACATCTCTGATACCAGCCTGTGACACCCCCAAATCCGGGTTACCTGACTCCCGAGTTTGGTGTTCACGATCCACACTATAATTAACATTTAACTACCCATTTATATATAAATAGGAATATATACATCATTAACATAAGTTGTTAATACATAAGTCCCAGGCTTCTAACCTTAAATTTCAAACATACCCCCTTAGATAAACAAAAAGGGTTTACAATTCAACATAATAATAATAATATGTTCTTTACAACTACTCCAGCATCTTGCCTTTGCCTTTGTTCTTCTTTGACCCGCTGGCCTCTTCGTTCCTAGCTGAAATGTTTTATTTATTGCAAGGGTGATCAAAAATTTGCCCCGCAAGTTAAGATTATACAATAAATGTATATGAATCAACAATAATAGCCTATCTATTTTTGATAGTATGAAACCAAAGTTCGGGGAACTTTGAAATAGCTGAACAATTTGTTATTCAATAACAAGGCTTCTCCTTTTCTATGCAACACCATAATTTGATAATGAAAGATTATGCATAATACTCAAAACGCGCGCAAAGGTCGAATTCACGACCCAAAATGTTCCCTTTATATAAAAGGTTGTTCTTCTCAGTTTTAGAATCAAGATTTTGATTTTACAACGAAATACTGTGATTTCAAATTCTATTTACTTATCGATCTTGCCGAATTAATTGGCATCGATTCTCCAATAACAATTTATTTATTTTCTTGAATTTATCAAGTTCTAACCAATGTTTGTCTAGCAAGAATAATTAGCTAAGACATTTCTCAACACAATTTGACAATAAACAGGAATTATCTGTACTGTCAATTCTAACTTCTACAGATTTGAATATTCAACAGCAGTAATTCTATGAATATATATATTTCTGAATCAGTAATTCAATTTGAATTATTAAGCATGCACTAACTGCGAATAAACAACAATAAATCCCTGGACGTGGCTTAATCAACAATAATTAACCACCATAACAATTGAATGAATATAACTCAAGGTTGAGTTAGGGAACTTTCCTTCCACGTTGATTACAGCTACACAATATAATTAACTGCGTTCGTAAGACCTATATTCAACAATGTCGGTCTCACAATTAGTACAATCATTTATAACACATAACACTATATTTTACAGTCAAACTTCTCCTAAACACATTACCACATAGCCACATTAGTGTTTATAACTTATAGAAACACTTATCAAGTCTAACTATTTTGGTCTAGTTGGATTTCGGTCCATTCTCGGTGTTCTGGTCACCCTATCCGACAATTAACACATTGATTGTCAATTAAACTTGATCTCTAAGCTTCAATATTATTATAGATAAGTTAAATATCGTTTATAATATTTTCCGGAAGCTTTTAATAATTATAAACATTTATTATAATTTATAATAATTTTTCAAACACTTAAATCATTTTTAAATGATTTAATTATCAAATAATCATATCATTATTAATATTTAATAATATCAAAATATTAATAACATACATTCCAAAATATTAAAGTTATCATCAATAACTTAAAATATTTTTAAATCATCAATATTCTACTTAAATGATTTTTAAATTAATTAAAATCATTTTTAAATCATCACCATTAATATATAAATATTAATGAAATTATTATCTAAATATTAAAAGTCATAATTTATAACTTAAAAATATTTTTAAACTATTTTTCTCATTTTTAAATGATTTTTAAATCAATAAAATCATTTTTAATTCCTTTATTTAATATAATAATTCAATAAATCAAATGTCATTAATATTACTTTATTAATGAAAATTCTCCAAAAATATTGAAAATTATATTTTATAATTTAAATTTTTTTTTAACACTTTATTCTAAATTAAAATAATTTTTAAATCATTTAAATCATTTTTATCTTATTTATTTAATTTAATAATCAAATAAATATAATATCATTAATATTAAATTATTAATGAAAATTTTCCAAAAATATTAAAAGTTACATTTTATAACTCAAAATATTTTTAAATACATATTTCTTATTTAAAATGATTTTTCATAATATTAAATCATTTTTCTCTAATTTAGTTAATATACTAATTAAATAAATTAAATACCTTTAATATTTAAATAATTATAAATATTAAAGAAAAATATTCCAATTGGTCAAAAATTATTTTTTATAATTTAAAATAATTTTTAAAACCATTTTTGGTAATTTTTAGAATTTATTTCTATTTTTTTATTAATTTCTGAAATTTTCAGAAAATAAATAAATAAAACCGTCGCTAAAGCCCTTTAGCGACACAAAGCGTCGCTGTTGGTGTTCTTGAGCTCAAGAACACTGACAGCCGGCAGCTCAAGGGGTTATGTTTGACCGGCTTTAATTTCCAATCTGCTCATGTTCTGGGCTATCTAAAACTTTGGTATTGTAGTATTAATGTAACACTACAATACCTAATCGATACATTGGTCAAACAACATCACAACAAGGAGATCAAAGCCTTCAAAGTTGCTGTCAGACGATTTCTGTGTTTTCCAGAAACCCAGCAGTTTCGAGTGCTCACTTTCAAGCATAATTTAATCTATATTCTGGTCATGTTTTTTGTGGTTTGATGGCTCAAACCTGTAGTACTAGTGTTAAGGTACATTTACATCATAACAAGTTAGATAATAAACATCTAAATCGCCATATTTTATCCAGTCAAACTATGTCAGAACAGTTGTTCTTAACCGTTTCTGGGTTTTCCAGAAAGTTAAAGAACAGATCGGGTGGTCTACTTTGACCATCTTCCACGATTGATCTGAAGACGTTATAAGAGATATAAAGACCTAAAGTTATAGTACACATAACCAGCTACAAAAGTGTTACAACAACAACATCAAATCATTTAAAACCAAACAGATCCGAACCTTAGAACTCACTGTCAGACTCCGTTTTCTATTTCTGGGTTACACAGAATTCGACCCGGTCATGGGTCAACGGTCTTTGACCGCTTACAAATCACGATCTAGACATCATTTACTAGTACTACCACTTCCAGATTAAAGAACATCTACAAGACTACAAATTCCAACAATAAAACATCACAAATCATAAAGACACCATGATCTAGAGCGACTGACATTACTTGTCAGACCACTGAAAATGTTCAAGAACAGATTTTGAAAAACTCGATTTTATCACACTTTGATGCTATGGATCCATGATGGATCATCATAGATCAACTAAAAACATATTCTAGCATGAATCTAAACACATAAACACAATTATTTCTCAAGCATCAAAGATCAAAAAAAATGAAACTTGGTTATACCTTTCTAGCTTTTGATTCTTGATCTATGCTCTCTAAATCTGATCTGGGTGTTTAAGAGGGTAATTTGTGACTGATTTATAATGGATTTTCGAAGGTTGAGAGAAAATGAGAGTTGGTGAGAGCTTGTGTACAAAATGGTTAACTTTTATGAATTTTCTCTCTCTAAATCTTATATATATTATGATATGTTGCTAGATCTAATCTTGCTGTCATGTAGGACTGATTTTGCTGAGATTTTGTGCTACCAAGTCAACATAGTTGGTGAACAACTCTTGATTTGGCAAGATTTACAAGAAATCTAATAAAATCTCCACATAAGGGCATTATGGTCATCTCTAATTTTTTTTCTAGAATTTGTATTTAATGAAACCCTTAGGGTTTAGGGTTTGGACATTAAGGTTTAGGGTTTGAACCCTCTTAGGTTTTACAAAAAAATTTTAGTTCCCAAAATTTTCAATTTAGGGTTTAATTAGAAAAAATAAATTTTCAAAAATAAAAGTAGGGTTTCAAAAATAGAAATTTAACATACAAGAATATAATTAGAGTTTTCTAATCATATTTAGGTTTAATGAACCCATAGGCTCGTCAATTAGGATTAGGGTTTCCTAATTTAGGGTTTATAATTCTCGGTTTTGAAATTAGGGTTTCTCGGCGTATAATTAGGATTTCTAACAGCACATTAGCGTTTCTAATCCTGAGTTTAGGTTTTCTAATCTCTTATTAGGGTTTTATTAATATTAAACTTTATCCGATCAATCATTGATCAAAAATTCTATACCGTTCAAACACATACATATTAATATAATTATTTTAATTATATTTTCTATCGAATCCCGTTCCAAAAATTAGGGTTAGGGTTTCTATTCTCTGTTAAGCACAACTCTACTCTAATATTAGTAGTCAATACATAAATTGATTTTCTCGATACACGTATCACAGAAACTCGTCACAAAATTGATAATTAATATTAATATTAATAAAAAAAATTTATTCGCAAATTTTGGATTATTCGAAATCCTGGGTTATCACAGTACTGGGCTCGACGACCTCGTTCGTAGTGTCTGAACTGTTAGTCGCAGTGTCTTGGAGCACTATTTTGTCTAAGTCTGTTTCATCAAAGATGATGTGAATTGACACTTCTACACTCAGTGTCTTCTTGTTGAACGCTCTGTAGGCCTTGCTGTCTGTGGCATATCCAAGAAAGATTCCTTCGTCTGATTTCGGTTGAAACTTTGTCAAGTACTGCTTTTCATTGTTGAGTATGTAGCATGCACAGCTGAACACATGAAAGTAACTGACATTTGGCTTTCTTCCTTTCCAAAGTTCATAAGGAGTCTTCTTAATCGTAGAGTGTATGAGTGATCTGTCCTGAGTATAACATGCAGTGTTGACCGCTTCTGCCCAGAAGTACTCCGGTAGATGAGTTGCAGCTAGTAGAGTCCTTCTAGCCTCTATTCTCTCAGCAACTCCATTTTGTTGGGGAGTTCGTGGAGCTGAGAAGTTGTGACTAATCCCATTGTCTGTGCAGAACTGATCCATTTCTGAGAAATCAAATTCTCTGTCTTGATCACTTCTTAGAGCCTTGATTTTCTCTCCTTTCTCATTCATCACCAGCTTGAACATCTTGATTAGTTGAGGGCTTGTTTCATCTTTTGAGGTTAGAAAGAATACCCATGTAAATTTGGTGTAGTCATCGACTACAACCAGTGAGTATCTCTTTCCCCCAAGGCTCGTCATTGGAATTGGTCCAAAAAGACCCATATGTAGTAATTGCAGAGGCTTGTCAATTGAGTTGATGGTTTTGCTCTTAAATGAGCTTCTAGTCTGTTTCCCAAGTTGATAGGCATTGCAGGGCCTTTCTTTAACGAAGTTGAATTTGGGTAGGCCTGCAACTAGATCTTTTGAATCTAATTTGGACATACTTTTGAAGTTGAGATGAGATAATCTTCGATCCCATAGCCAGCTCATTTCTTCAGATGCTTTAGCCAGAAAGCATATTGTTTCGTCTGTGCTTAGTTGTCCAAGATTTACTGCGTAGACATTTCCTTCTCTTGTTCCGGTTAGCTTTACTGCAGATGTCTTCAGGTCTCGGACTTGACATTGATTGTTGATGAATGTTACTTGATGACCCTTGTCACAGAGTTGGCCAATGATTAGAAGGTTGTGTTGTAGTCCTTCCACATAGGCCACTTTACTGAATGGTACTGCACCATTTCGGGCTGAGCCATAGCCTCTTGTCTTACCAGTGCCATTATCTCCAAATATGACCGAGGGACCCTCCTTCTCTATGAAGTTAGACAGAAGGGCTTTGTTCCCAGTCATGTGCCTTAAATATCCATTATCCAAATACCAGGTTGTGTTCGTGGAGCTCCTTTCTTGAGGTAACATTAAGCCTTCATTTTGGTGCCCATATTTGCATGGGTCCTACTATGTCAGTACCCTTGGGGACCCAAATCTGCTTGATTTTGGGTCTCACGTGCATGAAATTATAATGAAAATTTGCAGCCTTGTGACCAACTCTATGGCATTCAAAGTATTTGATATGATGCATGTAAGTGTGTGTGAAGGTTCTTCCTCCATTTGGGCTTTTATGGGTTATTGGTCATCCTTCTGCTAGGTTGATATCCCCTTTTCCATGTGTTCTCTTGTTTCATTAATTGAGGAGAATATATCTTACTTCTATTGTGTCTTCCTGGTTGGTTCGTAGAGTTGATTTTACTGGACTCTACGATCCTTCGAGGTTGATGAGTAGTAGCTAGATTACTTTTCTCTTTTCTGAAACCTAGACCAGCATGAGATCCCTTACTTCTGGGAATATGAATTGAGTTAGCTGGGCAGGGTTTGACAGGCTCATCATTTTGTGAGGATTTCACAAATATAATGCCTCTACTAAAGCCTGAGGCATTACTGGTGTTAACATCATTTCCTTTTTCCACACATGACTCTGAGATAGATCCCCCAAAGCCTAGCCATGTTTTATCAGAGACATATCTCTGATTAGAGATTAAAGAATCCATGGATGAAGAAGATTTATTCCATGTGGAGATGGTCTTTTCTAGATCCTTTATTTTTGAGGTTAGACTAGACTCTCGTTTTGCACTGAGCTCATTTGTTTGTCTTAAGAGCTTAATCTCAGCTTCAAGCTCAGAGAATGAATTAGCACTGAGAAGGGCTATTTCCAGTTCTTCTCGAGCCTTTTCTTTCTCCTTTTGAAGAAGTGAATAATCCTTAGATAGAACTCTAAACCACTTCATTTATTGGTGTAAATCAGATGTTATGCCATGCAATGCAGTTATAAGATCATCAATATCTACATCAGGAGAGTTAAAGTCAAATACCTCATCGATACTTACTTCGTGTATATTGGAGTTCTGTTTGTCCCTTGCATTTTTGGCCATCAAGCAGAGATTTTCTATTTGAAGGTCTTCATCATCCCTAGATTCATGAGTTGAGTCATTGTCTGAGTCACTCCACGATCCTCCGGCTACAAAACCTTTTTCTTTCTTCTGTGGCCATTTGTTGCCTCTGTATTCTTTCTTTGAATGAGATTTCTTTTTAAGTTCTTCTCTGAGAGGTTTGTTGCAATTTGAAATGAAGTGGCCAGGTTTCTTGCAATTGTAGCATAGGTCGTTCATTTGCTCCTGGCTGCTGTAGTTGCTGACTTTCTTTGGCTTGTTGGTTTTGCCTCGTCGCATGAACCTTCTTAGCCTTTTTACTAGCATTGCAAGATCCTCATCATCATCTTCATCATAGTCAGAATTAAATTTAGTGCTGACTTTGGAGGCGTTATTTGTTGCTGTAAGGGCTACACCTTTATCCTTCTTCCTTCCTTCAGATAAGGTTTCTGCTCATTGAGTCAGCTCCAGTTCATATGTGAGAAGGTTGCCATACAACTGTTGAACAGTCATTTCATGTAGATTTTTGGATTCTCTAATGGTAGTGGTTTTGGCATCCCACTTTCTTGGTAAGGCTCTCATGAACTTTATGATTAGATCTTTGTTAGGATAGATCTTCCTATAGGCTCGTAGAGAGTTGAGCAATACATTAAATCTTTCATAAGTGGAAGTAACGATCTCTCCTTGAACGTGAGCGAACATCTCATATTGTTGAGTCAAGAGAGATTGTTTGTTTTCTCTGACTTCTTCTGTTCCTTCATTCATGATGAGTAGTGCTTCCCAAACCTCCTTCGCTATTTTATTATTGACCACATTTTCGAACAGATCATCTTCTAAAGATCGGAACAAGATGTTTTTGGCCTTTTTGTCGAGCTGGATAGCTCTCTTCTCGTTCTCAGTTCATTCTTCCTTGACCATGATTTGTACTCTATTTGGGTCATCTGTAGTTGGTGCAAGCTTTGTAGGAACATAGGGCCCATTCTGAACAGTTTCAAATAGATCTTCATCTATTGCATCCATGTAAGCTTGCATCCTAACCTTCCAGTTAGCAAATTTTTCTTTGTTGCACATTGGAGGCTTACTGCCTCCTCCAGTCTTTGATTCGCTTGGTAAGTGTGCCATTGGATCTACTCAAGCTTTGTAGGCTGTATTATAGAACTTGCTCTGATACCAATTGTTAGTTCCCAATAGACACGATAGATAACTAGAAGGGGGGGGGTTGAATAGATAATTAAAACTTTTTCTTTTAATCTTTTTAAGGTGAGGGTAATCAATGCACAGCGGAATGAGTATATGTGAAAAACCTTCTGTTATATATCTTGAGTTAATGAGATTGAGGCAGTTATGATAGTTATAGCAGTTATAGCAGTTAATGATCATAATAGTTTTAAGTGGTTCAGAACACTAAAAGCTCCTAGTCCACTCTTCTACTCCTTGAGTAGGAAATCCACTAAGGATGTATGTTACACTTCTTGAATCACACAGATTCCTTCTAGACCAACAGTCTAGGAACTTCTTAGTTCACTCTTGAACTCTTCAAGTCCAGCAGACTTGGTCTCTCACAGTTCACTTAGAACTCTTCAAGTCCTTCAGACCTGGAACTCTTACTTCAATTGATTGAATGTTGTTTAGATCGTGATTGATGCTATTCAGCTTCTAGTAAGCACTTGTTCGAAAGAACTGAATAGCTGAGCAAGCTTTTCTTTTTTCTCAGATCGTAGAGTTGAGCGTTGAGTGTTCTTGTGCGTTTTTGTTCAGTACTTGCTTCATCTTTGTCATCTGTCTTTGATCTTTATATATGTGATCTTGAAATCTATCCGTTGAAGTCATCTGATGAGCCATTAAATGCGTTTGACATTTCTGAGCTTTGATGGAGACTTTTCTGCACATATTCTGAATTACACTCTGGCCCACTAACACAGCAGATTACTTTCTCACCTAACACCTCAAAAGGTGTTTTCCTCTGCCCAATGGTCCTTTTCTTAGCTTCTTGAGTACGTTTCTTTTGATCAATACTAAGGATATCTTTTGTACGTTGGGACTGGTGAGAACTTCAACGTTCAAAACCTGTTCCATATTTGTTGGAGTCTATCTTCAGATGAACGATAGGGCTTGATGTTTCTGACACAAAGCAGATGACACTCTACTATCAATATCGTAGTCTCTTGTCATATTGGTGCCTGTTCGTAGGAGATCACTACGATTTCTCACAAGGATTTGCACACTACGTTCTTCACTTGCTCGTCTTGCAAACTCTACGTTTCCGAGAGCACACTACGATATTTTAACACTACGATCTTCACTTGCTCGTCTTGCATATTCTGTATTTTTGAGAGCACACTACGATCTCTGAGTTAGTTTCGAAAAACCTTTGGACCACACTTTGATTCGTGGAGAGGCCCTTCAAGGCAGATACACTACAATCATCTTAGCACTATGATCCTGCCCTAGCTTCTGCATTCTGTTGATCAGTAGGATAAACTGCGAGTCTATCTATTTCTTTCTAGCTGTAGATCAACCTAACAGATTTGATCTCTTTATCTATACAAGTGAACATTAAAGGCTAAGATCAACATAACACTTTTGATCTATAACTAAGTCCTTGTACATATATTCTTTGAAGGACTTTACATAATCATGAGTAGTTTCATAAAACATCAAATCACAATATGCATTCTTCCAACATAATATATTAAGGCTATAAAATGCATGGAGATATTGGTATGCTAAGAGAACACTGGACTCTATCCTTGCACTAGTATACTTATAAGCTATTATTTCAAGTGCAAGCATACAAGCTACTGGGCAATTCTGCTGACTATATTTTCAGCTACTTCGTGAATATCTAATTGGTTATATCTCTTCTATTCTTTATTCACTGAGATTAATCTTTGCACAAATATACTTGAAAGATATTTTATTATTTTGAGTGCAAACATACAAGCTGCTGGGTAATTAAATCGAATATATTTTCAGCTAAGTCTCGTGAGCTTAAATCAATGATATCTTTATCTTTCATATTGATCATTGCATATTAATTAAACCTTGAATTGTTGATATAATTATTGCTTTGATCATAGTTTATTTTGTTGCCATATATTTGATCAATTCTCTAAACATGTGGTAGATTAAGTTGTTAGTCTAAGGATTCTAATCCGGGTTGGATTAGGGGTTTTGCAAGCAAGTTCAAGGAAGCATATGTGCTTAAGGGTGCATAGGTGCACGGGGAGAAAAGGTGCTCGGGAGCTAAGGTGCTTGGGGAGTATAAGTACTCAAAGGTTATGAAACTTGTCTTGTAAAGGGGTTTAATTGTAAACAAAGTTAATTAATAAAGAGAGTCTCCAATACTAGTTGGTATTGGACGTGGATTAGGGCACTAGAATAGAGGATAGGGGCTGAACCACATAAAAATTCCTTGTGTTCATGTGATTGCTTATTGTGCTAAATTATCTCATCGTTCGGCTATCTATCCAGCAGGTTGCATTCTATATCTATAAATTAACAAAACTAATTTAGCAAATTGTTTTCACATAATTACATTCTGAAAATAGCTAAGTCTCTAAATTAAGCATTTTAGAAAGTCTTACATCAACTCATTATCTTGTCTTAACTTTTTAATCTACAAGGAGTTAGAATCTAGCCTCCTGCATTGAATATCCAAAAGAATTTTTATTGAATCAAAAGTTTGACACCGTTTGTTCTCACACTTATTCAACCCCCGTCTAAGTGTGCCTACTTAAATTTCAATTGGTATCAAAGCTTGGCTCTACTTATCTTGGTCTTAAAGGTGACTTGTAGGGAAAGATTCTAGCATGACACAACTTGGGAACATCATTCAAGAAGGTGAATCAACTGTTAGACCTCCACTACTTAATGAAGCTAAAAATTACAACTTCTGGAAGTTTCGAATGATGATATTTCTTAAAAGAGACCCTTGGGAATGGTGGGTCGTGGAGAATGGTCCTGTTATTCCAAGAAAAAAAGATGGTACTCCAAAGACCTTAATGGAAACGAACTCAACTGAAACTCACATGGTCTCCTATGATTCAAAAGCAATGAACACACTCCTTAGTGGATTGGTGCAATCCGAAAGTGACAAAGTTTCCTCATGCAACACGACTAAGGAGATTTGGGATACTTTAAAAGTAAGCCATGAAGGTTCATCAAAAGTAAGAGAAGTCAAGTTTAGTATGATCATGCATGATTATTAAATGTTCAAGCTTGAGAAAGATTAAACTATCAACGAGGCACAAACAAGGTTCCTAGTTCTAATGAATTCTACGAAGCTTCTTGATAAATTAATTCCACAAAGTGAGATCAACCGTAAGTTACTTCGGGCTATGCCCAAGATGTTTACTTCTAAAGTTACAACTCTTCAAGATTCTCCTAATATTTCTTCTATGAATACCTTAACTCTATTTGGTGAGTTAGAAGAATTTGAACATCAATTAAGGAGATATGATGATGAGGAGGATACTCCTCGAAAGAAGGTTCTAGCTCTTATTGCAGGTGATGAAGAGGAGCTAGAGAACGATTCAGATGAGGAAATTGCAAAACTTTCAAAAAGGCTCAAAGGGTTGTTATAAAGAAAGATTAAGAGAAAGAATGCAATCACTTCAAACAAATTCAAGGGAAAGAAAAATGAAGACACTTGCTTTGAATGCGGACGCCCGGGCCATTTCAAAAAGGATTGCTTCAAAATAACGAACAAAGGCAAACTAAGCTACACATATAACATAAGGAACAAAGCATTTATTGCTTAGAGTGATGATGAGTCCGAAGTGGAAGTTGATGCAAACAAAGAAATAGCCCAAGTATGCTTTATGGGAGTTAGAAATGAATCAAGTGATGAATCGAGTGAGGTAACCATTTTTGATTATAATATCTTGAAACATGAAAATGAAAAACTAAGAGAAAAGAATGTATACTTAAAAGATTTAGTAAATACTTTAATGAATGAGGTTGATATATTAGTTGATGAAAAGAAAGAAGTTGAACAAGATACATGATCACAAGAAGAAAATATTTTAATTGCTAAAAATGATTTTTTAGAAAATCATAACAAATTTCTTTCCAACAAGGTTAATGATTTAAATAAAGAATTTGAAAAATTAAACAAAGAAATAGCAATGAGAGATGTTTGTATTGATGCTTTTAATGATGATTCTCATATTAAAAATCCTTCAACAAATGAACTACAAAATGAAATAGACTCACTAAAATCATGCTTGGCTAATTTTGTCCAAGGGGAAGAAAACTTAACAGTTATGTTGGGTAAACAAAGACCTAGCTTTGAAAAACAAGGAATTGGCTATAATCCAACACATAAAAAGAGTGACGTAAAAATTTTAAAATCTAGATCACATTTAAAATTAAATTATTGCTCTCCTTTCACTACTTGTAAAACATGTGGCTTAAAGGGACATTTAGATTGTTCATCAAATAAAAGGAATATGAAAGTTTAAAGTGTGTGGATTAAGAAAAGTGATTTGTATGTGACTAACCTAAAAGGACCCAAAAAGATATGGGTACTAAAAGGATGAATTTTTTATAGGTACATCTCAAAGCCAAAGGTCCTTCTCAAAATAAACAGATTGAGTAAGCTAAAAGAGCAAACTAAAATCGTCAGTAAGAAGAAACAACAAACTATATTCTTAGAAAAGAAAGTAGAAATGCTAAAAGTAGCAAAGTATCTTAAAAGTCATCCACCCGAGAATATTATTGAAGATATTACTCCCAGATTTGAGTATGAGAACTACCCAAATCATGACAAGTTCAAACAAGTTCCAAGGGCTTGATACAAGAGGTTAAGTAAGTATCTCATCTCAAATGGTTTCACTCAAGGTAAAATCGATTCTATATTATTTAAGAATAAAAATAAAGATTCTATCATTATGCAAATATATGTATAATATTTGGTGCTACTAATGAGTTTCCTTGTGAGTTATTTTTTAAGTTTATGTAAAAGGAGTTCGACATGAACTTAATGAGAGAACTTAACTATTTTTGTTTTGGACTCTAAATAAAGAAAAATAAAGGATGACATATATATATCAAACCAAATACACAAAAGAGTTGATCAAAAGGTTTGAGTGTGAGAAATCTAAATCAAAGGCTACACAAATGAGTACGTCAATTAAATTCACATCTTATGATAAAGGTATTAACGTAGAGGTGACAAAATATGAAGGTATGATTGCTTACTTGAATCTATGTGGTTAGCTTACCTTATTAAGAAAATATTTAAATTTTTAATCACTTGGGTTAATATAAAAGATTCTTAGACTCATATTTGCCAACCATTGTTAGTCCTTAAAAGCACCATGATTCTTTCTACGGGTATACATCATTTTTCAATGTCCTTCCTTTCTTTTTGATTAATGACAAATGGGGAGAAAAATCATATGTTATTCTTTTTGATTGATGATAAAGCGGGAGAGAAATTATGATATGTTTTGTCTAATCATGAGGAAACAGATTGAGGTACAAGATGAGTTCATATTGAATATCAAGATGAGTGCATATTGAATATCTCTTGTCTAACTTTATGTACTTATTCTATCATATCAAGAATATTTCTTATTCTATCATGTCAAGAATATTTTAATATATGCATGGTTTTAGGGTGAGCCATAATTATTATATTGTTATCATAAAAAAGGGCGAGAATGTTGACTTGGTCATATTCCAACCTTAGGTTTTGATGATGACTTTCCTATTGTACTAAAATGTTTACTCATGCATTTACAGGATATTAAAAGAATTCTTGAGGATTTGATTTATTAAAGGATTGAAGACATGAAGGCTTGAAGAATTGCTTTAGTCATTAGGAAATAAATGTAAGATCCTTGTAGACAGTCAAAAATTTTTGCACAATTGTTACTAACATTGCAGGAGGGCAAAATCGTCTTTTGGAGATAACCCTGGAAGACAGTTCACATCCATTTTGGATACTACTGAAAGTTCAGTTTCAATCCCGGACCACACACCTGGAGTATCAGTCTCAAACCCCGGAACACACACCGGAAGGATCATTTCCAACCTCGAAGATAACCCCGAGCTTCATCCTTGGCGATAACGCCAAGGAATGTTGTTGCAGTTCCGGCGATAACTCCAGAAATGCTTGTTTAAAATTCGATCAGCTTCAATAAGACCTCCTGCCAAGGCAGTCATACCTCAGACCCAGAGCTAACACCGGGCAGACATGCATCCACAAGATAACATTGCGGCATTCAACACTTGCAGCAGTCCAATCTCGGATGTAGCCCTGAGCAATGTCTACTTTCAACTCGAATCGGCGATAATCTCGATGAGGAGTCATACGTCATCTTGCTACCTCAACGCCTACGCGTCGTCTCAACGCTTCATTCATACATATATACAACAATGTCCTTCAAGAACCAGGAGTTCCAATCCCGAGTGACTATTACGCGTGGCAGCACACCAGATAGAATTTAAAGCATGAAGACCATGGGCATGGTCCCCTCTTCTTGACTTCGTACAACCTCTATTCCATGTTATTGCGTAACTCTCGACACAAGCAGTCTGAAGGTCATATATACCTCGTTTGGATGCTCGGATTAAAGTTCTGCAAGTTTGAACGGATATTACAGTGCACGAGTGCACGTACTTTGAGACGACAGGACCCGCAGAATCTCGTACAGCCGCAGGTACAACTTCGGCTAGCAGCTCTATAAATATAGAGCTTGGGCTAGCCATTTTAAAAAAAGAAAAGGCGAGGAAGCCCTGTCCAATTTGGTTTATACACACCCTATATTGAGTGCTTGCTCTTTTTAAACACCTGTTAGCCCACATATAGTTATAAATTTACCGATGGGAGCTGAGTGTTTGTCCATATAGAGTCATAGAAGTCTGCATTGGCAGCCCACTGTAAGCCTTCTTAAACTATATAAAGCCTTTCTCTTCATATTTGCACAACTATTCTACACATTGAGAGTCGTGTTGTGTGCGTATGCCCGGACTTCGGTCCATGGTTTTCATTTCTGTCTGTATATATATACTTATATATGTATATATTTTATATATGGACTAACATTATCGAGTTATGCCTCGATTGAGCCTAGACTTATGTCTGGAGCGTTTACTCATTTTTTTGTAGTTTTCTCAATCCGACAATAATTCTATTGTGGGGTCCACCAATGATTGTGCCATCGTACGAATATTCCCAGTTAAAATGAATATTCTCCGACCAATCGAATATTATAAACAACTTGCGTACTTTACAAAATTTCTAAATATTACCCACAACTATAACATTATATTAAATTCATTCCATAATATTTAAAAATGATAATTATAGAAAATTCATCTTTATTCATAAAAGTTGGGGTCTTACAAATGCGATCCCTGACTCTCACATTATCGGATATAGGCTCACTCAACAGTCCGCTCATAGCATCTATGCTCAAATGACCTGTACGTACAGCCCTGCCCTTGAGCGCCTCCGCTGGAACTCCTAACAAGGATTTGACGGCAGTAGGGGTAATATCCGCCGTGCGAGGCACTGGATCCCCTCCAAACTTCATACCTGTGATAAATCGCCAATCCATCGGCGTCATCATCACCTCACAGTCCAACAAATGGAGTGACTGAGTCTGGTGAAACCACCGCTCAGACAATGCCCTGAGGTAACCCCTGGGACAGCGACGGGGAAGAATGGAGAAGAACGTCCCGAATCCCCAGCCATGGACAATCTCTTTATAGTCATCATGCAGAGCTTGATACATAGAGTGGACGCTAAACCAGTTCCCTCGAGGCTGTGTAAAGCCGGGAACCTACATCAAATTCAGATAAACATCAGAATCCTTTACTCCTCATCAATAGGAAACAAGGAAGATTAAGATCTAACTTCATACATCGTTTGCGTGCAGGAATACTTAAGGATGCCGACTCAAGTCACCTAGAAGATCTGGGTTCGCCACTTGAATTCCTGTCAACTCCCTACGGGGAACACGTGCAACAGGAACAGGAACCTCAACCGGTACATCCTCCTCTTCGTCCTCGACATCCGACACTTCAACCCGGATAGGACGAATCACAGCCTCCACCAAACGATGAGGTTGTCTAATAGAACGGGGAAGAGGAACTTCGGAAACCCTCCTCCGTACACCAGAAGTGGTCCTGCGGAAACTACTCAGCTGATCCGGATCCATAATATCTGGACAATAAGTCTCCAAATCACCTCAGAAAGGGTGTGGTAAATTCTTACTTGGAGCTTTTCAAACTGCATTTTATGATTACATGTATGTATGCATTATTTTAACATACGTCTACCATAGAGTTAAAATGCATGACTACCCAAATGCCTACATTTTGGAAAATTTTTGCCATAGCCCCTTTTGTAAATGGGGCTATCCACATGCATATAGGCATGACTAGGTGGCCATTCAGTGGCACACCTACCAACAGTCATATACATCCTACATGAATTTAATACATCACAATAAAAAATCCATAAGTGTAGTTTAATTACCAGGGTTGTCTTACTTTTCTACCTTTTCTCATTTGTCCTCAAATAGGATAAGAAATGACAGTAAAAGGTACAAATTTGGCTGTTTCAAAAGTCAAATTTTTTTCACATCATTATGTTCAGCATGGTTTAATACTAACATTTACTGTGTTGAATATTTTTTATCAAATCATCTCAGCATGCATATATTCACTACTATGTGTCTAAATGCGTTTCATATGATAAGTCATTTTCCAACGGATAGAAATTGGAAAAAAAATACATGCATACGTTACCAGGATAGTGAAGAATGCTTGTACAGTAGCAGAATATGCAGAAAGTTGCTCGAACTCAACAGGACTGAAGAAGAGCTCTTAGATATCCTTCGTCGTGCAGCTTGAAAATGACTTATGAAAGCAACCCATGGGCTTTGTATAGCCACGGTTGGCCGCAGGTCCACTTGCGGTTGCTGCAGGTGTACCTGAGACACTCTTATATAGGTCCCACACCTCTGGCTCGCTCCAGTTAGAGTTGCAAAGGAGGTCCTGCAAGATGAAAAGGCCAAATCAAGAATAAAAATGCTACGCGATTGAGCGGAATAGCCTGAAATCCTAGTTTTCATTAACCAAATTCTGGTTCCACATTGGTATTCAACTGCATACAAGGTATACGATACCAGTGGCCTCAGATTTCACAAATCATGTTCGACAATACCTCACAAAGGTCCGATGTCGTCAATGAATGTCAGGTAGCCCTGACGTATCCCCGTCGGGGGTTACAACGCCGAAGTTACAAATTAAAGACGTATCCCCGGCGGGGGTTACAACGCCGAAGTTTACAAATCATCCACGTATCCCCGACTGGGGTTACAACGCCAAAGTCACGAACCAATGTAGGGGCCACAACGCAACATTTTCAAACATCCACGTATCCCCAACGGGGGTTACAACGTAATTCAACCATTAATACACACATCAATGAAGGTCAAGCTACCTTGAAATTATATCTGCCGATGGCAAGTAAACCCATCGAAGCAACCTTCCCCAGCAAGGGTCACAACGCGATTCAATCATTGATACACACATCAATGAACATCAAGCAGTCTTGACAATGCACCCAACAGGGATCTATCTGGTGATACACACATCAACAAAGGTCAGGAAACCATGATAAGTGCATACTATTGGCAGTAACTCCGACATGATTGTGGGATATGTTATACACATCCTCAAGTAGACAAAGCTTTATACCCACAGATCTCTTATACACAAGAGGCACCTCTATGGAGAATGAAGTCTGTGTCTAGGATTCACGACTTTGGTGATAGCCCCAATGTCAACTTACTTGAAGACTTGGATCGCATGTCCAAGGCATCAGTGATTATCATCCCAACAGGATTAACTGACAATCATGCATCATACATTTGCAACATGTTGTTGCACATAGCATCATGTTTATCTTGTTTCATTTCAAGTGTATAAGATTCTTTATCCTATCCATGCCTCGCGTTGCATGAATATGATAAAGAGGGGCATCTGTAGACACTCAAATTTTCTGCACAACTGTTACTAACATTGCAGGAGGGCAGAATCGTCTTTCGAAGATAACCCTGGTAGACAGTTCACATCCATTCCGGATACTACCAGAAGTTCAGTTTTAACCCCAGAACACACACTGGGAGTATCAGTCTCAAACCCCAGAACACACACCAGAAGAATCATTTCCAACCTCGGAGATAACCCTGAGCTTCATCCTTGGCGATAACCCCAAGGAATACTGTTGCAGTTCTGGCGATAACTCCGGTAATGCTTGTTTCAAATGCGATCAGCTTCAATCAGACCTCCTACCGAGGCAGTCCTACCTCAGACCCAGAGCTAACACCGGGCTGACAGGCATCCACAAGATGACATTTCGGCATTCAACACTTGCAGCAGTCCAACCTTAGATGTAGCCCTGAGCAACATCTGCTTTCAACTCAAATCGGCGATAACCCCGATGAGGAGTCATACATCATCTTCCTACCTCAACACCTGCGCATCGTCTCAACGCTTCATTCATACATACATACAACAAGTCCTTCAAGAACCAGGAGTTCCAATCCCGAGTGACTATTACACATGGCAGCACACCGGATAGAATTTGAAGCTTGAAGACCATGGGCATGGTCCCCTCTTCCTGACTTCGTACAACCTCTATTCCATGTCATTACGTAACTCTCGACACAAACAGTCTGAAGAAGGTCATATATACCTCGTTCGGATGCTCGGATTGAAGTTCTGCAAGTTCAAGTGGATATTACAGTGTACGAGTGTACATACTTCGACACGATGGGACCCATGGAACCCCGGGAAGCCGCAGGTACACATGCGGCTAGCAGCTCTATAAATATAGAGCTTGGGCTAGCCATTTTAAAAAAAGAAATGGCGAGAAAGCCCTGTTCAATTTGCTTTATACACACCCTATATTGAGTGTTTGCTCTTTTTAAACACCTGTTAGCCCACATACAGTTATAAATTTATCGGTGGGAGCTGAGTGTTTGTCCATATAGAGTTATAGAAGTCTGCACTGGCAGCCCACTGTAAGCCTTCTTACACTTTATAAAGCCTTTCTCTTCATATTTGCACACACTATTCTACACATTGAGAGTCGTGTTGTGTGCGTATGCCTGGACTTCGGTCCGTGGTTTTCATTTCTGTTTGTATATATATACTTATATATGTATATATTTTATATATGGACTAACATTATCGAGTTATGCCTCGATTGAGCCTAGACTTATGTCTGGAGCGTTTAATTGCTTGCTTATATATATATACACACACACACACACACACACACACACACTTATATATATAAATTGTTGTCAGACATATCTGATGAGCCTGGATTTTACATCCAAAGCGTTTATTGCTTATATATATATATATATGTTCATATATATAATTGTCGTCGGACATATCCGATGAGCCTGGATTTTTTATCCGGTGCGTTTACTGCTTATATATATATATATATATTCACATTTTTGTCAGGCCTGAAATTTACTTCGTGGCCTTTTACAGTTTTCTTTACATTTCGTCCTGCCTAGAGTTTACTTCGTGGCAGTTGATAGCTTTTACAGCTTTATTTGTATTCAAGTCCCGCCTGAGTTTCCTTCGTGGCGGTTAATAGTATTTACTGCTTTATTTACATTTCTGATCCCCAATGGAGTTGTTTCGTGGTGGCTGATCATGCATATATATATATATATATATATATATATATATATATATATATATAGCTTTTATATATATAACTGCTTACTGCTTTCCATACAAATTGTAGTATCATGTGAGCCTAAGAATCATGTGATCAGAGATTTAGTCTACTGAATCTAGATTTGGTTCCCGTGATGGACTTTTTTCCAGCTGTAAGTAGCTTGTACATTATTTACAGTGTATGAATTTCCTTGGATGGCTGTAATGCCCATAAGGAGTTTGACACTGTTGTAAATTATTTTCTCGAAGATGCTTCGCATCTCGAAAATAAAAGCAAGCAAGCCGAACATTAAACAATAAAATGGAAGTATGAAAATGTTTCAATTCTTATTGAGCACATGGTTTGAAAAACCTCTTTCATAAAACTTCATTGCTATATCTTGGTTAAAACTGAATTTTCCTATAAATTCAAACCTTGTGTATATAGGTGCGAACGAGGCCTCGCACTACTTTCAAATAACTGCATATTGATCCACACACACACACATACATTCATATAACAATTTCTTTGAGAAGTGGCTATCACCGTGGCAACACAGATGTCGGGTGGTGCCTAACACCTTCCCTCTGCATAATCAAGCCCTCGAACCCTAATGAATCTCGGTTTCACAGACCCGTTTAGCAGTGTCACATCACTGGGTCAATGTGCAAACCTTTTCGGTTGCGTTAGTGCAACCAGTTAAAAACACCAACTGGCGACTCTTAAAGTCAAATCGTCGACATTACACATGTCAGACCTTTTTCACTTATTTTTTCAAACAAATCTCACATTAACATGAGAAGACCAAAGAACAAGTAACGAAAAGGGACACTAAAAATCCTGACGTCGACAATCCTAGCTTTAATTATTTCTCAATCAAGGCTCTAGGATTTGCATTGCATTGCACCATTAATTAAAAGTGGAATAATTAAAATGATTAATTAATTAAAGATTACTTATGAAAATATTTAATTAAGCTTTCAAAATTAATAAGGATCGAATATTAATTAAATTAGAGTAATTTTTGAAAAACTAACTTTGAAGCCTTCCCATAATTAAAGGATTTAATAAATCTATAGCACATATCTTGAGATTGATTTACTCATTATGTTTTCCATGATTTATTGATTGAACTTTCCTTAAAATTTATTAAGCAAATCGAATTTTCATATCTTCCGAATCAATTATCATTGATCAATAATTTGAGTAATTTTTGAAAAACTAATTTTGAAACATTCCCATAATTAAAAGAATTAATTTAAAATATATTTTCATTCTCTATATAAATCTATACCGTATATCTTGGGATTGAGTTATTCATTATTTTTCCATGATTTATTACTTGATTGAACTTTCCATAAAATTGATTAAGCAAATAAATATTCATATCTTTAGAATCAATTAGCATGGATCAATTAATTGGAGTATTTTTTGGAAAGCTAATTAGTGAGGGCAAATCTAAATAAATTGGGATTTCAAAATAAATATGAAAATATTTTTTAAATATTGATACTTCCCATAATTGATGGAGTTGGTTAGTATATGAGTTTTAAAAATGTCATTATCTTTCATATCTCTAACCAAGATTGTTTCCATAAATATTAGGATATGGATTATCTATTATTAGGTTTTCCATAATCATGAAAGTAATATATAAATTAATTGAGCTTTCAAAATTAATATGGAAAGATATGCATTAAATGAAAATAATTTTATTGAATGAAAAATTAATTTATAATGATCTCAATCAAGCATAATCAATTTATCGTATTTTAGCCTGTAAATTAAATCAGTGCATATGTCCGTGGGGTGAAAGTTGTTGATCCTCTTCATATAAATAAATCAAGTTATGGTCTAGCATATCATCAATCTAGTAAAATTGATTTATCTGTATTCTCTCTAGTTCCAACGTTTCTAATTGGCCAACGGCTAGAATATCAGAACTGATTTCTTTGAAAATGGGCAACTAGCAGTTCAAGAATATAAAAGGGATAGCTTGATCTTAATATCTTTATAAGGAGGCAGAATCTTTGGGATTTTAAGATATTGATGTGATAACCCCGAATCCGGGCCCCGAATCGCCGCGGATCCGGTTCACTAATTCTATAACTGTTCGCGGAAGATATAAACATAAATTGTTTATACATTAAATTACACACTATTTTCCCCAAAATCGAGTAACCTTAACTGATTACACAATTCATAAGTTATCTAACTCATAACATTATTACTATCATACAATACAAGTTTAATGGCACACATCTACTAAAGCTGGAACTGTCTTGGACATTTCCTTGTTTCCGACGCATTCGCCTTAATCTGCAATATTTTATCATGATATAGCAAGGGTGAGCATAAAAGTTGCCCAGCAAGTTTACATACAACAATATAACGATATATCATGATTGAAGAGTATGAATAATTGGCTAGCTATAATTCAACAATATAATTGTGAACTAGCAGGAACAAAATTTTGACTGAACAAGTATTTTACATGAACAAACATTTCTGAACCAACTGGTAATGAAGGTGATCAGCCTTTCATACCTGACTTATACATGCAAGATGTACAGAATACAAATTTCATGGCAATCAGCAATGATTAACCATAAGCCTGAATACAATACTCTTATTAGAGTTTAGTAAATAGAAAACTTGCCTGAACCGTTGATTACCGCAACGCAATTTAATTTAATCTCTCACGAAAGACCTATCAGTTATAAGATTGATCTTTTAATCAGTAAAACATACTTTATTCATAATACTATCTAATACTTAATCAGATATTAGATAACAGCTTAACACATCAATATCATTATCATCCTTTGATAATTATCCAATCACAATATCATAACCCTTATGATTTATCACCATTTTAAAACCGTATTTAAATAAATTAAATACCACATTATTCCTTAATCATTAATATTTATTTAATATAAAATATTAATGAAAATCATTACATAGTATTATAATATAATTATAATATATCAAAGTATTTTTAATACTTTAAAAATCATTATAATTGATTTTCCAACATTTAAATCCATTATCCGATAATTAATATTAATATTAAAATATTAATATTTCCATGCCAAAATATCAAAAGTTATATTTTATAACTTAAAAATATTTTTATAATACTTAAATAATTTTTATATGATTTTTAAAACATTAAAACTATTTTATTCCAAAATTATTTAACTTCCTTTGATAATTTTTTAAAAATTAATTCTAGTGCGTAGCTTAAGAAATTAGCTACCTCGTGCTTAACTCCAGTGATGCCCATCTTTTGGCATAACCTTACATATGTTAACGTGATGCTCCATTTTAAATTTCGTGGCAATCGGAGTTGTAGAACTCCGTTTATAGCGATTTCCGTCGGAAAATCACAAAAATTCGAACGGTCATAACTTGGTTGTTTTAACTCGGAATCAGCTCATTTTTGGACACGAGCTACATATTACCATATATTTTCATTTCCCAGAACCCTGGAATTTTTCTCATTAACTAAATGTCCGAAACAGCCCTCGGAAAATTCTTCGCAGCTTGTTTTTGACGTTTGGCAGTTTTGGAGTCCTTCGCTAAAACTTATATAAAACGAAATCTGTAACTCCGATTAATGATCTGTCAATTTTTGTTGGGTTCGTATCTTTCCGAACTACAGTTTTCATATATCACAATCCATTTTTGGACATGTTTAACTCCCGGAATTCAGCCAGGAAGTGACTGTTTCAAAACTGTCCTTTTCACAGTTTTTCTAGTTTTGTGTAGTTTGGGAGAAATCCCATAACTCTCTCCTCCGATGTCGGATTTAGTCCGTTTCAGAGTCTATGGAAAGCTTATTGAGTGTACTACAACATATCTCAAATCCAGAATTTTTAGAACAACCTAACAGATCCGGAAATTTCTCTTTTAGGACAGCAGTCCACTAACTCATTTAAAACCAACAAACTGTTTTGGTTAATCTTCTTTATTCAAACATATCAACCCAAAAATGACAAGATCTAACCATAAGATATCATTTATCATGTAGACCTATAGTTTTCATGTTCAAGTTCATGAACTTCATGGTTCAAAATAACCAAAATCAAATACAAGATTAAACACACTCAAGAGTAAGAAAGATAAGATTTTCTATACTTTAAAAACCTAGCTTCCAATTCATGCTATAAATCCAACTTTTGATCTATAAAATAGATAGATCCATACTTAGAACTCCTTTAAACACCAAGATCTAGGGTTATAACCTCAAGATCACAACTTCAAATTGTTAAAAATCAAATCAAGTTACCAAGGAAACTTAGCCTACATAAGAAGAAATTTTTTTTTTTATACCTTAGCTTACTTGCTCTCCTTCTTCTTCTTCTTTTCCATAGCTTGATCATAGATCTTGATTGAATGAAGATCCAAATCTCCTCTCCCTCTTCTTCTTAAGTATGGCCGAACATCCCTCCCTTCTCTCTCCCTCTTGATCTTAGCAACTTGTAAGAATATAAGGAATGAAGGAAAGAAATAAAAGCTAGACTTTACTTTATAAACTTGACACAAGCTCCTTCCTTTTCTTGCTCTCAATATGGCCGGCCAAGCCTTATTAATTTCCTCTCTTTCTCTACTTCTCCCTTTAGCAATAAACAAGTGATTGCTTGCCAAAGAAAACACAAGTGTTGGACAATTAAGCAAATGACACATTCTAAGCTAATGCTAGACTAGGCTTAGGGTTGTTGAGAATTGGTGACCAACTAAAGTAAGGCTTTAATGCACATTCTTCCCCTCTTAAGCTAGCTCAAGTGGCCGGCCAAGTGGCCTCTCAAAATGCTCACAATAATTCTCTCTTTCTCCCTTAATAAATGCCAAGCTTTTGTTGCAAGAAATCAACCAAGTGTTGGACAAATAACTAGTTAACACATTACTAAGCTAGAACTAGATTAGGCTTAGGGTTGTTCACTAACTAAAGTTAACCATTAAATGCATTCATCCCCCCTTTATCTTAGCTCCTCATAGCCGGCCATGTGCCTCAAAATTGCTCCAAATTTGCTTCCTATTTTACCTCTTATTTGAGTTAACAATTGTCCAAAAATTCTTCTACCACTTGGCTAAAAATTGAGCCATTCTTTTAATGTATTACTTGGTCCTCTAACCAATTTCATTCACCAATACTTGAGATATACAATAATCATAGTCCAATTCCTTAAATTCTCATCCAACCTAAATCATTTACTTAGGGTTTTTACTTCTCCATTAAAACACCAATCCTTGCTCATTTAATTTATTTCCTTAACCCAATTAGACTTGCTATAATTAGGTTATAAAATTAATCATTATAAAATAAATCTCCTAGAATTAGTAAGTATTATAAATACTACAATTCTCTTTTCCCATAACCCCTTAGGTTATTAAATCCTTCATTCCTAATATATAATTAGGGTTACACTAGTTTCTTTTGTTTGTTTATATAATAAACAAATATAAACCATCACATAATGTTCATATTCATTACACACAACTTTTTAACCCTTAGGGTTTAATAATTTACATTTAGAGTTCTCAAATTAGGGTTTCCGATTATCAGAATCTGAAACTAGGATTTTCAGATCTGGTATTAGGGTCTTCAAATAATCAATTAAGATTTTATATAACTCAATTAGGGTTTTCCCTAATTAATTTAACATTGATGATGTTTGACCTTGCACATAACATTACATTCCCCATCTAGGGTTTTCAATATCCGAATTAGGGTTTCGGACTCCCGGAACTGAAACTAGGGTTTACAGAACCGATTGTTAGGGTTTCTAACAGTTCGTTAGATTTTCTAACTTAATAAACATATGATTAACATAACTTTAGAATTTTGGCTAAAGTTATAACTTATCTGATCATTCCTTGATCTTAAATCATTACGCTACACATATGTAATCCAATATAACGAATAGTATTCACTTCGATACTTATTCCTGATAATTCTTCAAAAGAATTTTAAATCTACCATAATCTTATACCTCATTACTAGACTATCACTTACAGTCTATCACATAATTCAAGTTTTGTTCAAAACTTTTGAAATTTTTGGAATTTCATTACATAACTGCCAATTCCATACACTTATTTCCTGTCTAGGTCCTAATATTGAACCTTAAATCAATCAATTATGATTTTAATAAATTCTCCAAATTCTCGGGTTGTCACATTCACCCCTCCTTCTAAGAATTTCGTCCCCGAAATTCACCTTACCCCTTACACCTTACACCTTTGCACCTTACATCTTTTATAGTGAGCGATCACACAAGATCTTAAACTTATTTTCTCGGGTATCTTTCAAAGATACTCAAACTTCTCGGGTATCTATCAAAGATACTCAAACTTCTCGGGTATCTATTAAAGATACTCAAACTTCTCGGGTATCTATTAAAGATACTCAAAATTTATTAAATATACTCAAAACGCGTGCAAAGGTCAAATTCACACCCAATAAAATATTCCCTTTTTGTATAAAAGGTTGCTCTTCTCAGTCTTGGAATCAATATTTTGATTTTCCAACGAAATACTTATGATTTCAAATTCTATTTGCTTCTCTTCTCTTCTCTAGCCTATCAAGTTTTCATTCTCGATCTAGCCGAAATAACTGGCAATGATCTATCAATAATTCTCTTCTCTTATCTCTCCATTTATTTCTATAATCCTCAATTCTCTATTCACAACTATACCCAGTTCATAAAACCACACTTATGAGTTCATAGCCTGGCCATAATTATATGAGTTTACGAACTTACCCTAGTCTGACCTTTGGCGTCCGTTCGCTGAGGGGCTCATAAACATTTCATATAACTATGAGTCAAGAATGTCACATAAGTATGAGTTCTAAGAACTCGTACTTAATTCGATATTCTCTACCTATGACCTGATATCTATATATAATAACTAGCGTGACACAACATTTCAACTATTACCAATGTCACCAACTAAGTAGTTTTTACACCAAGTACAATTCCCCTCCCATACGAGGAATCATACAACTCAGTTGCTAACACTAGTCCTCATTGAAATACCCACCTAATACTAACTCCACACTTACTCCATACGAATTTTATTTAATCCGTATTTACAATTCATAACTCTTTCATGAGTTTTCATAGTACCATTTCATATTACAACATAGACGCAGCATCTTGCTGTAAACTTTTCAATCCTCGGATTGATTCATTTCCCACATCATAACCTTATCAGATCACGGGGTGATCTTATCGTATATATTACGATTCAATTCCATACACTATGATCGTTTTCAATCATCAGATTGATCCTTTCTAGATGTCATAACTTTTATCTGATCACGGGGTGATCTTATCGTATATATTACGATTTATTTCTACGCACTATGATCGTTTTGTTTTACGATCTCATATCCCTGCACTTTCAGTCTTTTAGACTTTATTATCAGAGTTAGGGAACTCTGTGCTTTACACTCGTCGAGATTCGTCTTTGAATCTTACTGACCAACTAACTCTATTTGAGTTAGTCTTATCCTAATCACTGCGGTTATTGGTCTCAGGTATCCCTACCTAAGCTTCATAACCAACAGCTCTGATACCAACTGTGATAACCCCGAATCCGGGCCCCGAATCGCCGCGGATCCGGTTCACTAATTCTATAACTGTTCGCGGAAGATATAAACATAAATTGTTTATACATTAAATTACACACTATTTTCCCCAAAATCGAGTAACCTTAACTGATTACACAATTCATAAGTTATCTAACTCATAACATTATTAATATCATACAATACAAGTTTAATGGCACACATCTACTAAAGCTGGAACTGTCTTGGACATTTCCTTGTTTCCGACGCATTCGCCTTAATCTGCAATATTTTATCATGATATAGCAAGGGTGAGCATAAAAGTTGCCCAGCAAGTTTACATACAACAATATAACGATATATCATGATTGAAGAGTATGAATAATTGGCTAGCTATAATTCAACAATATAATTGTGAACTAGCAGGAACAAAATTTTGACTGAACAAGTATTTTACATGAACAAACATTTCTGAACCAACTGGTAATGAAGGTGATCAGCCTTTCATACCTGACTTATACATGCAAGATATACAGAATACAAATTTCATGGCAATCAGCAATGATTAACCATAAGCCTGAATACAATACTCTTATTAGAGTTTAGTAAATAGAAAACTTGCCTGAACCGTTGATTACCGCAACGCAATTTAATTTAATCTCTCACGAAAGACCTATCAGTTATAAGATTGATCTTTTAATCAGTAAAACATACTTTATTCATAATACTATCTAATACTTAATCAGATATTAGATAACAGCTTAACACATCAATATCATTATCATCCTTTGATAATTATCCAATCACAATATCCTAACCCTTATGATTTATCACCATTTTAAAATCGTATTTAAATAAATTAAATACCACATTATTCCTTAATCATTAATATTTATTTAATATAAAATATTAATGAAAATCATTACATAGTATTATAATATAATTATAATATATCAAAGTATTTTTAATACTTTAAAAATCATTATAATTGATTTTCCAACATTTAAATCCATTATCCGATAATTAATATTAATATTAAAATATTAATATTTCCATGCCAAAATATCAAAAGTTATATTTTATAACTTAAAAATATTTTTATAATACTTAAATAATTTTTATATGATTTTTAAAACATTAAAACTATTTTATTCCAAAATTATTTAACTTCCTTTGATAATTTTTTAAAAATTAATTCTAGTGCGTAGCTTAAGAAATTAGCTACCTCGTGCTTAACTCCAGTGATGCCCATCTTTTGGCATAACCTTACATATGTTAACGTGATGCTCCATTTTAAATTTCGTGGCAATCGGAGTTGTAGAACTCCGTTTATAGCGATTTCCGTCGGAAAATCACAAAAATTCGAACGGTCATAACTTGGTTGTTTTAACTCGGAATCAGCTCATTTTTGGACACGAGCTACATATTATCATATATTTTCATTTCTCAGAACCCTGGAATTTTTCTCATTAACTAAATGTCCGAAACAGCCCTCGGAAAATTCTTCGCAGCTTGTTTTTGACGTTTGGCAGTTTTGGAGTCCTTCGCTAAAACTTATATAAAACGAAATCTGTAACTCCGATTAATGATCTGTCAATTTTTGTTGGGTTCGTATCTTTCCGAACTACAGTTTTCATATATCACAATCCATTTTTGGACATGTTTAACTCCCGGAATTCAGCCAGGAAGTGACTGTTTCAAAACTGTCCTTTTCACAGTTTTTCTAGTTTTGTGTAGTTTGGGAGAAATCCCATAACTCTCTCCTCCGATGTCGGATTTAGTCCGTTTCAGAGTCTATGGAAAGCTTATTGAGTGTACTACAACATATCTCAAATCCAGAATTTTTAGAACAACCTAACAGATCCGGAAATTTCTCTTTTAGGACAGCAGTCCACTAACTCATTTAAAACCAACAAACTGTTTTGGTTAATCTTCTTTATTCAAACATATCAACCCAAAAATGACAAGATCTAACCATAAGATATCATTTATCATGTAGACCTATAGTTTTCATGTTCAAGTTCATGAACTTCATGGTTCAAAATAACCAAAATCAAATACAAGATTAAACACACTCAAGAGTAAGAAAGATAAGATTTTCTATACTTTAAAAACCTAGCTTCCAATTCATGCTATAAATCCAACTTTTGATCTATAAAATAGATAGATCCATACTTAGAACTCCTTTAAACACCAAGATCTAGGGTTATAACCTCAAGATCACAACTTCAAATTGTTAAAAATCAAATCAAGTTACCAAGGAAACTTAGCCTACATAAGAAGAAATTTTTTTTTTTATACCTTAGCTTACTTGCTCTCCTTCTTCTTCTTCTTTTCCATAGCTTGATCATAGATCTTGATTGAATGAAGATCCAAATCTCCTCTCCCTCTTCTTCTTAAGTATGGCCGAACATCCCTCCCTTCTCTCTCCCTCTTGATCTTAGCAACTTGTAAGAATATAAGGAATGAAGGAAAGAAATAAAAGCTAGACTTTACTTTATAAACTTGACACAAGCTCCTTCCTTTTCTTGCTCTCAATATGGCCGGCCAAGCCTTATTAATTTCCTCTCTTTCTCTACTTCTCCCTTTAGCAATAAACAAGTGATTGCTTGCCAAAGAAAACACAAGTGTTGGACAATTAAGCAAATGACACATTCTAAGCTAATGCTAGACTAGGCTTAGGGTTGTTGAGAATTGGTGACCAACTAAAGTAAGGCTTTAATGCACATTCTTCCCCTCTTAAGCTAGCTCAAGTGGCCGGCCAAGTGGCCTCTCAAAATGCTCACAATAATTCTCTCTTTCTCCCTTAATAAATGCCAAGCTTTTGTTGCAAGAAATCAACCAAGTGTTGGACAAATAACTAGTTAACACATTACTAAGCTAGAACTAGATTAGGCTTAGGGTTGTTCACTAACTAAAGTTAACCATTAAATGCATTCATCCCCCCTTTATCTTAGCTCCTCATAGCCGGCCATGTGCCTCAAAATTGCTCCAAATTTGCTTCCTATTTTACCTCTTATTTGAGTTAACAATTGTCCAAAAATTCTTCTACCACTTGGCTAAAAATTGAGCCATTCTTTTAATGTATTACTTGGTCCTCTAACCAATTTCATTCACCAATACTTGAGATATACAATAATCATAGTCCAATTCCTTAAATTCTCATCCAACCTAAATCATTTACTTAGGGTTTTTACTTCTCCATTAAAACACCAATCCTTGCTCATTTAATTTATTTCCTTAACCCAATTAGACTTGCTATAATTAGGTTATAAAATTAATCATTATAAAATAAATCTCCTAGAATTAGTAAGTATTATAAATACTACAATTCTCTTTTCCCATAACCCCTTAGGTTATTAAATCCTTCATTCCTAATATATAATTAGGGTTACACTAGTTTCTTTTGTTTGTTTATATAATAAACAAATATAAACCATCACATAATGTTCATATTCATTACACACAACTTTTTAACCCTTAGGGTTTAATAATTTACATTTAGAGTTCTCAAATTAGGGTTTCCGATTATCAGAATCTGAAACTAGGATTTTCAGATCTGGTATTAGGGTCTTCAAATAATCAATTAAGATTTTATATAACTCAATTAGGGTTTTCCCTAATTAATTTAACATTGATGATGTTTGACCTTGCACATAACATTACATTCCCCATCTAGGGTTTTCAATATCCGAATTAGGGTTTCGGACTCCCGGAACTGAAACTAGGGTTTACAGAACCGATTGTTAGGGTTTCTAACAGTTCGTTAGATTTTCTAACTTAATAAACATATGATTAACATAACTTTAGAATTTTGGCTAAAGTTATAACTTATCTGATCATTCCTTGATCTTAAATCATTACGCTACACATATGTAATCCAATATAACGAATAGTATTCACTTCGATACTTATTCCTGATAATTCTTCAAAAGAATTTTAAATCTACCATAATCTTATACCTCATTACTAGACTATCACTTACAGTCTATCACATAATTCAAGTTTTGTTCAAAACTTTTGAAATTTTTGGAATTTCATTACATAACTGCCAATTCCATACACTTATTTCCTGTCTAGGTCCTAATATTGAACCTTAAATCAATCAATTATGATTTTAATAAATTCTCCAAATTCTCGGGTTGTCACAATTGAGATTTCTTATAAAATCCTTCTTTAAATATCCAAATTAGTTAGTATAACTGATTGCATAAATTGAAGGGATTTTGGTGATATAGTATTCTCCTAATTAACGCCACTTCATGATTTATACTAACAAGATTATATTCTGCCCTTAATTGATGCCATTAAGGATTGCCTAAATCATCTCTAAACAGAATGTTTTTCTAACGGGATTAAATTGATTGGAGTGCAACGGTAATATATTAAGGCTATAAAATGAATGGAGACATTGGTATGCTAAGAGAACACTGGACTCTATCCTTGCACTAGTATACTTATAAGCTATTATTTCAAGTGTAAGCATACAAGCTGCTGGGCAATTCTACTGACTATATTTTCAAATACTTCGTAAATATCTAATTGGTGATATCTCTTCTATTCTTTATTCACAGAGATTAATCTTTGCACAAATATACTTGAAAGATATTTTATTATTTTGAGTGCAAGCATACAAGCTGCTGGGTAATTAAATCGAATATATTTTCAGCTGAGTCTCGTGAGCTTAAATCAGTGATATCTTTATCTTTCATATTGATCATTGCATATTAGTTGAGCCTTGAATTGTTGATATAATTTTATCTTTGATCATGATTTATTTTGTTGTCATATATTTGATCAATTCTCTAAATATGTGGTAGACTAAGTTGATAGTCTAAGGATTTTAATCCGGGTTGGATTAGGGGTTTTGAAAGCAAGTTCAAGGAAGCATAGGTGCTTAAGGGTGCATAGGTGCACGTGGAGCAAAGGTGCTCGGGGAGTATAAGTACTCAAAGGTTATGAAACTTGTCTTGTAAAAGGGTTTAATTGTAAACAAAGTTAATTAATAAAGAGAGTCTGCAATACTAGTTGGTATTGGATGCGGATTAGGCCACTAGAATAGAGGATAGGGGCTGAACAACCTAAAAATTCCTTGTGTTCATGTGATTGCTTATTGTGCTAAATTATCTCATCATTCGGCTATCTATCCAGCAGACTGCATTCTATATCTATAAATTTACAAAACTAATTTAGTAAATTATTTTCACATAATCACATTCTGAAAAATGTTAAGTCTCTAAATTAAGCATTTTAGAAAGTCTTACATCAACTCATCATCTTGTCTTAACTTTTTAATCTATAAGGATTTAGAATCCAGCCTCCTACATTGAATATCCAAAAGAATTTTTATTGAATCAAAAGTTTGACACCGTTTGTTCCCACATTTATTCAACCCCCCTTCTAAGTGTGCCTACTTAAATTTCACCAAAACTTAACGAACTCAAGTGCACTAAGTGCGAATATCAATAATATCGATGTGGAATAATTGTAAGGTAAATAAACCACTTAATAACATTCTTGGAAATAAGATTCAAGCTTAAATGAATAACTTTCAATTCAACAATAACCTACTCAATACAATATGAGAAGGATGAGAAACTTTCACAGCAAATAAAGTTGTGTAAGTTAGGAAACATTGCAACACAATAAAATAGTATTAAGATACTTGCTCAATATAAATTTGAGTAAGGTTAGGGAAACTTGCTCAATAAAAGTAAGGTTCAAGGAACTTGCACAATCAAAGAGTGAAGTTCAATGAAAACTTGCTCAATAATAATTGGAGTAAGTTTAAGAAACTTGCTCAAGTAAAAGAGTAAGAATTCAGGAAACTTGCCTGTTTGCTCAGCTACAATATAATACTAGCTTTAACTAACTCACGTTGAAACGACCTAACATTAACAAGTCGGTCTTTCAATTAGTATGTGTAAACTAATATGCGTCTAAACTTACAATAAACAAGTCTTCACATAACATGCTTCTTAACACATTATATGGCATATTGGTCATATATTACAAGGTAAAGAAGTCATATAAGCATGCCTTAAATTTCAGAACCAAAAACAGAATCTTGGCAAGACTGCAAGACGGCGTAACTGCGCTCGGTCTAGGCTTAGGGACGGCGCAGCTGTGCTGTCCCCTGGCCAGACCAGGTTTGAGCCTTGCACTATCTGACTTCAGTCCAACCCTATCATACACCTATACATACATATTATCATACATACATGCTAGAGTTTCACATAGCACATGACCATACTTGAGTTTACTACTTCAAGTTTAACTTACACTTTATATGTCATTAAAACATAAAAATCATGTAATCATCTTTCTTAATACATATGAATCATGTTTAGGAGTAATATAGCTATAACATGACATCTTACTACTTTAGCATCTCAGTACTCACATAATATGTAACTTATTTTTGAAAATATGTCCAAGGTTGTCTTTGAAATTATTTTAGCACGAATGATGCAATATACACATACAAGACAACTTTAGAACCCATATCATGTGTGATTAAGTTATGTTTAACATCTTTAAACACCAGAACCTACATCATGTAGTATTCATGTATATTACTTTAATATAACAAACTTTTTCTTTAAAACATTCTCTAACACAAAGCTAAAAAGTTTAAATCATGATAAGGACACTATACATCATATATCATGCTCACTTAGGTTCCACATCAATCACGTATATGGTCTCATAAGTTCAGAACTTCTAAGACATATATTACTTCAAAGTTTGTTCTCTAAACTTTAAGTTATAATTACAAATGTCTTACTAAAATGTGTTGATCACTTTATACTACACATGAAAACCTTAAATATCATGTTATACTCCCCTATAGGTATGTATCGAAGTCATAACATCAAGTTAGTAACACATATAACCAACAAAAAACAGCAACTGGATCTGAGGTACGGTGTAGCTGTGCTGCACCCTAGTACAAATAGAGCGCAGCTGCGCCATCTCGAGTTCAGAAGCAGTAAGGCTACTCTGTTTTGCAGAGTAACTACCAACTTGTTTTCCAACAATTCAAGCATGCTCCAAATCAATATTAAAGTGTTCATACATATTAGAAAACTTATTACACACCTTATAATATGCTTGTTCATATCAATTAACAAACGAATTCAAGAAAATTCAATAATCAAACAAGACCCATTTCAAGAGCATAGTTAGAACTTATACCTTCTTAAGCTTGAATTGAACCTCCTACCCTCTGAGTATGTTTCTAGAATGCTCAGTAACTTAGAACTCTCTAATTAGGCTATCAACAACTTATCAAAAACACAAAATCTGAATTTGGAGCTTGTATTTATAAGGGAACTATGAACTGGACAATCACATTATCCTAATGTTGGAGCTCATGGTGCAAAGGAAAGACACATTTGTTGCTAAGGAGTGGTTGAGCAACCCACCACAAGTGTGACGCCCCCAAAATAGGTATACATCACCTATTCTTGAGTCACTAAATACATGGTACAGAATACAGATACAATCTTAAATATACAACAAGAGCTGTGAGTTTTAATACAAATATTGTCTTCTAGACAATATCCACTCTCAGAATAAGTCCTCAATACAATTATTATCACACTATTTCACAGAATAGTGAGGACTACTAATGCTATCAACTGGACCGTCACTCCGTTCCCCAACTAGTCCCTGCTACATTCTCATTTCTTGAAGAGAACAATGAAAGAAAAAGGGTGAGCTTAACTAGCCTAGTAAGAAATATTATGATTAAGATAATGCAAAAAAATTATCTTTAGCCTTCAACAGTGTTAAACTGATAAAATATAACAAACATCAAGTTTAACTGCAGCGGAACAAGCAATCCATTAAAAGAGTCGAGTAGAGAATAAAATCTACTATCTTTTATAATTTAAAAAGGTTTTTTATCACTTTTATCGCTGAGACTCAGCTTAATAAATAATCCACATCATCTCTGCACTACGACCAAGGATATTCATTAGTATCAAGACCACAAATTATCCATGCACTACGGGCCAAGGATATTCGTGTATTCATTAATGGTCATGATCATGCCAACAACTGTCCATCAATGCACTACGGGCCAATGAGGACTTTTATCATATCATTTGTAACATTACAGTCATGATTATACCGAATAATCCCTGGTCATAATCATACCAAGTCCATCTATACACTACAAGCCACATATGACTTTCAACATAATATAAACATGAGGATGATGACAATGATATAAGACTTCAATAAAACAAGTTCAAGAATTAATTAATCTAGGAACCAATAACGTCCAAATTGTCAACATGAATCTGCTTTGTGGAGTAAAACTTAAGAGTGCTCAAAAGAATATTTCTATGAAAAGATACTGAATGAAGCGAAAATATCAAGGATATTCCACTAATTTCATGGAGTATAAAAGATAAAACTTTAACCAACTAGGTATAATAAAGAATGGAATAACAAAAGAAATCAACAGGCATGCGATAGACCGCACAGTCATGCGTAAATGCACAAATAGGATATTCTAATAGAATAATAAATAACGGAACCAGGTCAGGAAAAATTTGCACCGACAAGATGTTCCTACAGAATAATAAATAACAGAACTAGGTCAGGCAAAATTCGCATCGACCGGATGTTCCAACAGAATAATAAAGAATGGAATAATAGAAGAATTTCACCATGTATGCGGTACTTCGCATAGACAGGTTATTCCAACATAATAATAAAGAATGGAATAACATAAGAATTTCACCAAGTATAAGGAAGTCCGCGTATACAGGTTATTCCAACAGAATAATAAAGAATGGAATAACAGAAGTTCTCTTCATGAATACGAAAGAAATAATACCCCTTACCGTAAAAGAAGAGTATTCTGACTGGTAGGGCGATGATATTCTTGAAGAAAACTTTCACTACGCTCAAAGCTTCGTAAAAGTCTAAAGAAATACAAATAGAAGAGAATTTTTTGAATTTCTGGTGTGATTTCAATTCTAACTAAGCATCCTATTTAAAGGAAAATAGAAGGATACTATTTAGGAAAAATCACGGATGCACAGTATATAAATTCGAACGAAGTTCACGGGTTTGGTGCTGGCTAATTAGAAGAGAAAAAGAAAAGAAACAAACTAACACATGACAAGTTTAGGACTTTAACCAAAGAGGAATTGGCCTTATTCGTAGGTTTGATAGCATTATAGAATTTTTCAACCAACAATGTGCAAGCTTTGAAAACATCACACATCCTGCCAACTTTATTCACCACTACCACCCACTCACCCATATTCACAGTACACACA
This sequence comes from Panax japonicus, assembly GCA_020205505.1. Classification (NCBI taxonomy): domain Eukaryota; kingdom Viridiplantae; phylum Streptophyta; class Magnoliopsida; order Apiales; family Araliaceae; genus Panax; species Panax japonicus. Next base: position 10,231,337 of record CM035103.1, read on the forward strand.
CACACATGATTTCAAAATCTACCCACACAAGTCCCTTTCATATATATATATATATATATATATATATATATATATATATATATATATATATATATATATATATATATATATATATATACTCTATCAATTATTTCAAAAAATGGGTAACCGGGGGTCCAATAAATACTTCATAAAAATCACCTCAATATTTTTAACAACATTTATCATCATTATTATAATTCAAAATATTAATCGACCAGGTCATTCCTAGGAAAGAGGGGACTTTCCAATAAGAATTTCTCCCTATTGGAACACAATTAGGTGACCAAACCTCTCCTTGACAGAACTTCTAGACATCGTTAATATTGCAAATAAAAATATTAATAACTCTGTCATCTCAATTATTGATTTAATAATATATAAAATATTGACAATAATTGAATCAATAATGTGAGATACTATGCAACAATTACTGAAGCAATAATTGAACAAAACTGAGTGACTTCTCACGTAAGCATCAATAATCAATACCGTGTGCTACTATGAAACCACGCATATTCCTGTACTTTTAACACCGAGTATTTCAACAGTTAATGGTAAAACTTCTACCGTTATTTTTATAAAATATTTTTGTCGTTTTCTCAATTAGACAATAATTCTGTTGTGGGGTCCACCAATGATTGTGCCGTCTTACGAATATTCCCTATTAAAACGAATATTCCCCGACCAATCGAATATTATATAACAACTTGCGTACTTTGCAAAATTTATAAATATTACCCACAACTATAACATTATATCAAATTCATTTCATAATATTTAAAAATGATACTTATAGAAAAATCATCTTTATTCAAAAAAAGTTGGGGTCTTACAACCTCCTCTTATGAAATTTCGCCCTTGAAATTAGGGTACATACTTGGTATGTCGAAGAGGTAAGGATACCTTGATTTCATTTTAGATTCTTACTCGCGGGTCATTTCCTCAACATCGTGGTTTCTCCACAAAACTTTGACTTGAGGTATAACCTTGGAGCGTAAAATATGTTCCTTCTTATCCAAGATTTGAACAGGAGCCTCTTCATACGTTAAATCTTCCGCTATTTCGTCCGGTTCTAACTCAATAATGTGGTTCGGGTCTTTCACATATTTACGTAACATGGATATATGAAAAACGTTATGAACACGAGACATACTTGGCGGTAAAGCGAGTCTATACGCCACAGTTCCCATTCGATCGAGGATTAAAAATGGGCCAATGAATCGAGGATTGAGCTTTCCTCTCTTTCCAAATCTCGTAACTCCTTTCCATGGAGAAACACGTAACAACACATGATCTCCAATATCGAATTCCACGTCCTTTCGATGAAGATCAATATAACTCTTTTGTCGATCTTGTAAGGTTTATATACGTTGCCGGATCGTTTGTATCTTTTCGATAGTAATACGTACTAACTCCAGTCCCAACAACGTTGCTTTACCCAACTCATCCCAGCATACTGGAGAACGACACTTTCTTCCATACAATGCTTTGAATGGAGCCATGCTAATACTTGCTTGATAACTGTTGTTGTAGAAAAACTCCACCAATGGTAAGAACTTATCCCAACTTCCCTTGAAGTCAAGGACACAGAGTCTTAATAAATCTTCAAGAGTTTGAATAGTCCTCTCTGATTGTCCGTCTGTCTGAGGATGATATGCCGAACTAAATCGTAAATCCGTGCCCATAGCTTTTTGCAAACTTACCCAAAATCGTGAAGTGAATCTTGGGTCTCGATCAGAAATTATGGATACTGGAATACATTGCAATCTTACAACCTCGTTTATGTACATACGACCAAGACGTTCAAGTGTATAAGTTTCTCTTATAGGTAAGAAATGAGCAGACTTGGTCAATCTATCAATAATGACCCAAATCGCATCTATGCCTTGAGAAACCTTGGGAAGACCGGTAACGAAATCCATGGTAATGTGCTCCCACTTCCATTCTGGAATTTCAAGTGGTTGCAATGGACCTTTTGGTACTTGATGCTTCGCCTTGACTCGTTGACAAGTTAAACACCTTAAGATAAACTCTGATATCTCTCTCTTCATATTTCTCCACCAAAATATATGTCGAAGATCATGATACATTTTGGTACTCCCAGGATGGATTACAAACGGTGTGTTGTGCGCCTCCATTATGATTTTATACTTTAACTCAGGATCGTTAGGAACATAAAGTTTGGAGTTGACTCAAAGTATTCCTTCTTCATCGATTCTTGCTTCCGTCATAGCACCTTCTTGTACTTTCTTCCTCATACACATCAGTTCCAAGTCTGTAGCTTGAGCATCTTTAACTTTATCGATTAAAGTCGGTTCAACTCGTATATTCTCCATCATCATGTGGGTCCCTGGAGTATTTATCTCTATCTCCATCCTTTGTAAGTCATACAAAATGGGCCTTTGCGTTGACAATATCGCACTCGTACCCGCATATGATATTCTACTCAATGCGTCAGCTACCACGTTCGTTTTTCCAAGATGGTATTGGATGGTATGATCATAATCTTTCAACAGTTTAAGCCAACATCGATGTCGCATGTTGAGTTCTTTTTGAGTGAAAAAATATTTGAGGCTTTTATGATCTGTAAAGATCTCCACTTTCTCCCCATACAAGTAATGCCTCCACATCTTTAGTGCAAAAACGACTGCTACCAACTCTAGATTATGAGTAGGATAATTCCTCTCATATTCTTTGAGTTGTCGAGAGGCATAGGCTATGAAATCCTAACCCTTTGTCCAAAGCATCACTGTAGATGACAAATCCCTCCGAGCTAGATGGTATTGTCAGAACAGGTGCTGAAATGAGTCTTCTCACGAGTTCTTGAAAACTCTTCTCGCATTCCTCACTCCAACCGTATTTTGTATCTTTCTGAGTCGGTTGAGTTAATGGAGTAGCGATTCGAGAAAACCCTTCTACGAATCTCCGATAATAACCAGCTAAGCCGAGAAAGCTACGTACTTGGGTCACGGATTTAGGTTGTTCCCAGCTTTGAATAGCTTCAATCTTTGTCGGGTCAATAGATATTTCATGACTTGATACCACATGCCCAAGGAATGCTACTTCCTCAAGCCAGAACTCGCATTTCTTCAACTTGTCATAAAGCTTATTTTCACGAAGCTTTTGGAGTATCAGCCTCAAGTGTTGCTCATGATCTTCATGTCTTTTGGAATATATGAGGATGTCATCAATAAAGATGACCACAAAGTTATCCAAATATTCCTTGAATACTTGGTTCATTATATCCATGAAGGCAGCAAGAGCATTAGTCAATCCAAAAGACATGACTAGGAATTCATAATGCCCGTACCGAGTTCTGAAAGCCGTCTTTGGAATGTCATCGGTTCTAATCTTCAATTGGTGATATCCGAAATGAAGATCAATCTTTAAAAAAAATTTGGCGCCTTGCAACTAGTCAAACAGGCCATCAATACGTGGCAATGGGTACCTATTTTTGATGTTGACATGATTCAACTCCCGATAATCAATACAAAGTCGCGTACTCCCATCTTTCTTCTTCACGAATAGAACAGGAGCACCCCAAGGAGAAGTACTAGGACGAATGAAACCGATGTCTAATAATTCCTGCAATTGGGTCTTTAACTCCTGAAGTTCAATAGGAGCCATTCGATATGGGGCTTTGGAAATAGGTTTTGTACCAGGTTCAAGGTCAATATAAAATTCAATTTCATGCTCTGGGGGTAGGCCAAGAAGTTCTTCAGGGAATACGTCAGGAAATTCATTAACAATAGAAATATCATTCAAAACTGACGTATTTTTGTTTAGATCCGTGACATGAGCTAAGAAAGCTTGACATCCATTTTTTAATAAACAAATAGCTTTATGGCTTGAGATGACAATGACTGATTTTAATGGTTTGGTTGCTTGAATTCGTATAATAGGTTGGTTAGGAATATGAAAGCTAACAACCTTTGGAAAACAATCAATTTTTGCATGATGAGTAGTTAACCAATCAATCCCTAGAATTACGTCAAATGCAAGTATTTTCAATGAAATAAGATAGACAAGTAATGTGAGAGTACCGATTTGAACCAAACAAGACTTATAAACACTGGATGTAATGAAGGTTTCTCCCAACGGAGTTTCAACAGATAAGTTAAAGTCTAATTTCTCCGGAGTAAAATTTAAACGTTGAGCGCAAGTAGGAGAAATAAAAGAATGGGTAGAACCAATATCAAATAAGGTATATACTTCACTAGAGTTTATGATAAGCTTACCTGTGATGACCTTATTCGGGTTCCTTGCTTTCTGAGAGGTCACGACAAACGCTCTCCCTTGAACTACTAGTTTTATCTTGTCTGAGATGGCCTTTGATGCCTCCATCCTAGCTGGACTTGTCTTCGGTGCATGACAAAATCGGGCCAGGTGACCTTCTCTTCCACAATTGTAACATACTTTGGATGGCATCGCGCAGTTTGGAATGATGTGTCCCTCCCCTCCACATTTGAAGTATATAATAGGTTGTCGTTCTCCTTCCTTAACGACGGGTGCTGATTCTGACGTATTTCCATCATTGTTGAATCTCCTCTTCTTGAAATTTCCACTCTTATTGTTTTGACCATGATTACCACCAAAGTGGTTACAATTTCTGGCATATTGATTCCCTCCACGCTTGTTGTCACCGCTTCGATGACTGCTATCACTGGTATTATCATTTTGCCGGCTGCTCTCTTTTGGTTGGGTTGACTCATTATCGCGCTCCAATAACTGAGCCCTATTAAAAACATCTGAATACTTCAATTATTTTGAAAAATGGGTAACCGGGGGTCCAATAAATACTTCATAAAAATCACCTCAATATTTTTAACAACATTTATCATCATTATTATAATTCACAATATTAATCGACCAGGTCGTTCCTAGGAAAGAGGGGGCTTTCCAATATGAATTTTTCCCTATTGGCGCACAATTAGGTGACCAAACCTCTCCTTGACAGAACTTCTACACATCATTAATATTCCAAATAATAATATTAATAACTCTGCTCAATTATTGATTTAATAATATATAAAATATCGATAATAATTGAATCAATAACGTGAGCTACCATGCAACTACGCGTATTCTTGTACTTTTAACACCGGGTGTTTCAACAGTTAACGGTAAAACTTCTGTCGTTATTTTCATAAAATATTTTTGTCGTTTTCTCAATCCGATAATAATTCCGTTGTGGGGTCCACCAATGATTATGCCGTCGTACGAATATTCCCTGTTAAAACGGATATTCTCCGACCAATCGAATATTATATAATAACTTGCGTACTTTACAAAATTTATAAATATTACCCACAACTATAACATTATATCAAATTCATTCCATAATATTTAAAAATGATACTTATAGAAAAATCATCTTTATTAAAAAAAAGTTGGGGTCTTACAACCAGCCATTGGCTAGCAAATGATCTCCTAAGGTTAGCCACTTGAAGAATACATAAACTAGCTTTTGTCCATTGTTCATGTACTTTGGTGACACTCGATTTGGGAAAAGAAAAAAATCTCAGCATTTGTTATTCTAAGGCATGTTTTGGACACTATAATTCCCATAATGTAATATAAATGTGTTACTGCTACTACACAAAGGAAATTTGGGGATTATTTATGTACCCACATTATATAACCCATGTACATTAAATACACGCAATTAAAATAACACAACTAAGTATTATTAACCGCAGTTCCATAATTATCTCTACTACTCATCTAGCCATATCATAACATTATTTAATATTATCTATCTAGTGTACACACATAATTTCTTTTCCCAATTTCTGGAATACACATATATTTAATTATTTCTGTTTAAAAATCACTTGTGATTTTATTGCACTACTTGATACTTCATATCATTAGAAGGTATTCTTATTATAAGATTCTATGCATGTCACACATTACACAAAGGTTCCAATTCATTTTCTATAGCAGAACTAATTTTTCTAAATTTGGACACTGGCGCAGCTGCGCCATTTTGTACTGCTGGGAGGGCGCAGCTGCGCCAGTCCCTGACAGTGCCAAAATGGGTTAGCTTCAAGCCAGTTCAAATATCTATCACCACATAAGTCCTATATGAGGTAATTTAACTTCTTTAATGGTGATATATCCATACTTGACATAAATTAATATGTTTAACTCTCGCCACTATATTCAAATAAATTGAATATTTATTCATTAAGAATCCTATGAATTTCTTGATATTAAAACCTTAGGGTTAGTCCACTAATTTAAATAAACTATTAGTGACTCCCTTTAATCATTTCATAAATTCACATAACCACTTAAGGTTTAAATAGGCTCATAAAACTAACTCATTAAAATTAAATCACATATTTAATTAATAAGGAGTTTAAAATTTGTGGATGTTACACTTCTTCCTTTCAGGATTTGACAATGATTTCATCCACGTAGATCTCTATCTCTTTATGCATTAAGTCGTGGAAAAGAGCCATCATGGCCCGCTGGTAGGTATCTTCGGCATTGATGAGGCCAAATGACAACCGTCTATAGCAAAAGGTTTCCCAAGGCGTGATGAATGTAGTTTTCTCACAATCCTCTTCAACAACTATAATTTGATGGTACCCCGCAAAATAATCAGCAAAGGAGTACATTTCATATTGAGTCGTATTGTCAATGAGTGTGTGGATAAAAGGCACAGGAAAGCTGTCTTTAAGGCAAACTTTATTCAAATCCCGATAATCCATGCAAACTCGCACCTTTCCTCCCGGTTTAGGCACGGGAACTATGTTGGATAGCCATTCAGGGTATGTGGACACCATGATGATGCTAGCTTGAAATTGTTTCACAATTTCTTCCTTAACCTTTAAACTCTACTCAAGTTTTAATTGTCCGAGCTTCTACCTGACTGTGACACCCCCAAAATAGGCATACATCACCCATCTTGAGTCACCAGATACATGGTACAAAATTCAAATACAACTTAATTATACAACAGTCATGTAAAATACGACAAAACATAATCTAAGAGTTTTTATACGTATATTGTCATCTAGACAGTATACAAACTCAATGAAGTCCTCATTACATTTATTGTCACACTATTTAACAGAATAGTGAGGATTACTAATGCTACCATCAGGACCGTCACTCCGTTCCCTGACTCGTCCCATCTATATTCTCATTTCCTGAAGAGAACAGTGAAAGAAAGGGTGAGCTCAACTAGCCCAGTAAGAAATATTATGACTAAGATAATGCAGAATAAATTATCATTAGCCTTCAACAATGTTAAACTGATAAAATACTAAAGACATCAAGTTTAACTGCAGCGGAACAAGCAATCCATTAAAAGAGTCAAGTAGAGAATAAAATCTACTATCTTTTATGATTTAAAAGGTTTTTTTTATCACTTTTATCGCTGAGACTCATCTTAATAAATAATCCACATCATCCCTGCACTACGGCCAAGGATATTCATTAGTATCACATCCACAAATTATCCATGCACTACGGGCCAAGTATTTTCGTGTATTCATCAATGGTCATGATCATGCCATAAAACAATTCATCTTTGCACCCTTGGCCGAAGAGAATCCATAGCCATAATCATACCAAAAATTGTCCATCAATGCAATACGGGTCAATGATTACTTTTTCCACATCATTTGTAACATTATGATCATGATTATACCGAATAATCCCTGGTCATAATCATACCAAATCCATCTATGCACTATAGGCCACAGATGACTTTCAACATAATATAAACATGAGAATGATGACAATGATATAAGAATTCAATAAAACAAGTTCAAGAATTAATTTATCCAGGAACCAATAACGTCCAAATTGTCAACACGATACTGTTTTGTAGAGTAAAATTGAAGAATGCTCAGAAGAATATTTCCATGAAAAGATACTGGATGAAGCGCAAATATCAAAGATATTCCACTAATTTCATGGAGTATAAAAGCCAAAACTTTAACCAACTGAGTACAATAAAGAATGGGATAACAAAAGAAATCACCAGGCATGCGATAGACCGGACAGATAGGTTATTCCAATAGAATAATAAATAATGGAACCAGGTCATGCATAAACGTACAGACAGGATATTTCAACAAAATAATAAATAATGGAACCAGGTTATGCATAAATGCACAGACAGGATGTTCCAATAGAATAATAAAGAATGGAATAACAGAAGAATTTCACCATGTATGTGGTACTTCGCATAGACAGGTTATTCCAACATAATAATAAAGAATGGAATAACAACGGAATTCACCATGTATGCAATAGACCGCACAAACAGGTTATTCCAACAGAATAATAAAGAATGGAACCAGGTCATGCGTAAACGCACAGATAGGATATTCCTACCGAATAATAAAGAATGAAACAAGGTCATGCGTAAACGCACAGACAGGATATTCCGACAGAATAATAAAGAATGGAATAACAGAAGAATTTCACCATGTATATGGTACTTCGCATAGAGAGGTTATTCCAACATAATAATAAAGAATGGAATAACAGAAGTTCTCTTCATGAATACGAAAGAAATAATACCCCTTACCTTAGAAGAAACTGGATATAGAAGTAGTGAAGTAGCAGAATACTTTTCTTTTTTCTCTCTATAGTTTCTCTCTCTAGAGTTTCAGTGAATTCGTAAAAAATAATGAAGGAATGAGCTTCTATTTATAGGAGAATGGACTGAATAGTAACTAATTCATGAACGATCCAGATTAATTTACTTTTAAACGGATGGTCCATATTGATTTACTATGCAGTATTAATAAAATATTCTATTAAAACAAAATCTTTTAAATAAAATATAATATATTCGATTTATAGTCTGATAAAATAAATAACTTTGTAAAAGTATTCTGTTTTATATAAAAAGATTTTACTATGCAAAACACTATGTAGGCACTATGCAAACACTATGCATAATAAAATATAATATATTCTAATTATTGTCTAATAAAACAAATAACTTTATAAAAGTATTCTGTTTTAAATAAAAATATTTTACTATGCAAACACTATGCAGGCACTATGCAAACACTATGCATAATAAAATATAATATATTCTAATTATTGTATAATAAAACAAATAACTTTATAAAAGTATTCTGTTTTATATAAAAAGATTTTTCTATACAAAACACTATGCATAATAGAATATAATATATTCTATTTATAGTCTAATAAAATAAATAACTTTATAAAAGTATTATGTTTTATATAAAAAGCTTTTCTATTTTATTACATTAATAGTACTAATAAAACAAAATTTATATATATATATATATAAACTTTTATGACTTCATAAAAAGACACCTCAATATATTTAACAATATTTATCATCATTATTATAATTCACAATATTAATCGATCAGGTCGTTCCCAAGAAAAAAGGGTCTTTCTAATAAGGATTTCTCCCTATTGGCGCGCAATTAGGTGACCAAACCTCTCCTTGTCAGAACTTCTAGACATCGTTAATATTATAAATAATAATATTAATAACTTTGTTATCTCAATTATTTATTTAATAATATATAAAATATAGACAATAATTGAATCAAATAACGTGAGATACTATGCAACAATTACTGTAGCAATAATTGAAAAAAACTGAGTGACTTCTCACGTAAGCATCAATAATCAATACCGTGTGCTACTATGCAACCACGCATATTACTATACTTTTACTACCGAGTAGTTCAATAGTTTTAATGGTAAAACTTCCGCCATTATTTTCATAAAAATATTTTTGTCGTTTTCTCAATCCAAAAATAATTCCGTTGTGGGATCCACCAATGATTGTACCATCGTACGGATATTCCCTGACAAAAATAATATTCCTCGACCAATCGAATATAATATAACAACTTGCGTACTTTGCAAAATTTATAAATACTACCCACAACTATATCATTATATCAAATCCACACCATAATATTTTAAAAAAAAAATATTTCGAGAAATTTAAATCTTTATTCATAAAATTTGGGGTCTCACACTGACTGGCTTGAATCCCTCTTTAATGGGAAGGCGATGGATGACGGTATCAGTGGACAAACCCACTATGTCTTCGTGAGACCATGCAAACACATCCTTGAATTGGGTTAATAATGTAACCATGTCATTCCTTCGGTTTGGGGTAAGGTATGTACCAATATGGATTAACTTAGGGTTTTCTAAGGTTCCAAGGTTGAATGAGGTGGTTTGATCAAGATTTGGTTTGGGTTTATCCTTGACCCATTCCTTGATCTCCTGAGGTATCTCAGTGTCCTCTTGTATTTCCATCAAGTTTGAGTTCAACTTTTCATCAAAGTTACATCCCTTGTGGAGAAAAGACACCTCATCATCAAGTATAGGCACATCTAAGTTCAGAGTCCTAAAATAAAATATGCTTTCACTTAATATATGAAATTATTCAATCATACAAAGTGTTAGCATGTACTGATAAAATAACTACTAGTATTATAAAGTAAAGTAAGCAGTTAAAGTTATCTACAGGGCAGAGGGAGTTTCTTCCCTTTTCATCCTTGTCGACCAATGCAAGGAGTGCTGCTCCAATTGTCAAGGGTAAACTCATGATGGACGGCAGTGATGAAATGGCTATCATCGTCCTCCTTCTCCCGAATAATGACCATAATGTCGGGACAATCATCTTCTGGAGTGTATCTATTTGTGTGCTCATCATGTAACATGATGCGTAAGTGAGAAAAACTCCTAGAGATGTCTTGTTTACGTCTCCGTTCCTTTTCTTCCACTTCGAGATCAGGAATCAGGACCTCTTTTACTTTAACCGGTATCGGTTTGGGAAATAGCATAGCCATAACATGGGGAGGCACCTTTATCAGAGATTGTATGGGCTCAGGATCTTTAGGTGGAGATAATCGTCGTATGGCTGAAGATGAAGGAATCTATTTGTGCTTGTGAGGATTTCTGTGACTGGAGCTAGCAGAATAGCCTAATCCAGCTATCCCTGTTTGACTGGGAATTTAAATTGGGCGCTTAATGCCCTGATGATCTTTTCCCAACCCTTATCTAGGTTGATGACCCAATGACATCACCTCTTGAGTGACCGACATTACCTCGGCAGAAATCTTGGGTGTGAGAGGTAATGCCCCAATGGGATGGTAATGAGTGTTGTTCACCTCCAGGGCAAGGAAACTGACCAGTTCAACTTCTGAATTGAAGCTGATGAGTGGTATGTCACCTTGTTCAGGACATTTCAGCTTAGCATTAACAATGATTAGGCCATTGTTGATAATGTACTTGAATTGCTGATGAAAGGTGGAAGGGATGGCTCCAGCCATATGAATTCACGGTCTTCCCAAAAGCAGGTTGTATCCTGTGGCAATTTTGAGCACATGAAAGGATACACTGAATGTATGTGGACCAATTTCCACAGGTAGTTTAATTTCCCTAACAGCATTTCGTCGGGATCCATCAAAAGCTATGATAATCGTATGGCTGCTTTTGATCCTCTTGGGGTTGATATTCATCTTCTCCAAAGTGGCATAAGGACATATATTCTAAGATGACCCACCATCTATCAAAACTCCTCCCACCATGTATCCGGAGGACGGAACCGCTATGTGCAACAATTTGCAATGATCAGTCCCTTCGGGAGGTATGTCGTCATCAGTGAAAGATATCACATTATTGTAAAAAATGTGATCAACTAGATGTTGGAATTTTTCAACATTCACTGATTTCGGTAAATGGGCTTCTTCTAATACCCTTAGAAAGATCTTTTTGTGATCTTCGGAAGAGAAAACCAAGTCCAATATGGAAATTTGTTGTGGAGCTTCTCCCAAGCTTAAAAACACATTTGCTTCATTATGGCCCATAGTACTGAGGAACTCTTCAATCCTCTCAATGGGAACTTTCCCCTTTGATTTGATGGTAGGCTTCATCACCCAGTGGGGAAGATATAGTGGATTTTCCTTCGACACTGCAGCAGTGGTGTGTGATGTAGATCCTTCAGCCTCTCCATAATTCCATGGAACTTTTTTCAAGCTGACAACAAGATATTGTGGCTTAGATGGCAATGCAATTGCCTTTCGTACAGCCACTTTAAAAGGATTGTCAGCACCTTTGAGTTGAATTGCTTGTATTGTGGATGGTCTGGCAGCCAAATCATCTTCAACGGATATAACTGTTACGCCATCCTTCCATTTTGTAGGACATGTGTTCCCACTCTCGAGTAATAAAGTGTCATCATCTGCCATCTGCAGGACATCGCTGTCAATTAAATTCTGGAGGAGGTGGCGGAGTGCCCAACATTTTTCTATGCTGTAACCGCGAGAGTGGGAGTGATACTGGCATACTCCATTAAAATTGAACCGTCTTGAACAAGGATTGATTACAGGTAGAAGGGATGTAATTCTTCCTTCATTGATCAGCATCTGAAATATCTCCTCCATAGGTTGGGTAAGGTATATAAATATTGTCTTGTTGGCTAAATCCCGACAGGCTTTAGCACTTACTCTTTTTTCCACTTTATCCTCCAGTGTTTCACTTTCTGAAGGCGATGATGGAGTATTCATGATAAAAGGAAGGAGACTAGCATGCTCCTGACTGACTAATTGTCGTGTGACTTGGTGTTGATGGATCACCAGTTCTGCCAATTGCTCTACTTGCTTACAAAGAGCTTTCATCTTTCGTTCCATCACAAACTGGAACTATGCGTAATCCCATTTATCAGCACCGTCCTTGCCAATTTGGGAAGATTCAATAACGTAATTAGAACTTTGCCCACTGTTCCAATTAATTATATTAACTTCTTCTTCTTTGAGTTGAGGAAGAGGGTTGTCTTGCACATGAGTTTGGTCGGGTTTAGTCACCACAATCTCCCCGTTGTCGATTAAATCTTGGATATTGTGTTTCAAAGCCCAGCAATCCTGAGTATCATGTCCTGGAGCTGCAGCATGATAGGTACACTTCCGGGTAGCATTGAAACCCTTCCCATTCGGGTTGGCTGGAGGAAGAAGATGAGTAATTTTCTTCTACGTTGTCAAAAGATTATAAACATTCTCAAGCGAATCCTCTAGGGGTGTGAACACTCGATTACGCCAGACTTCTCCACCCTTTGACAATGTGGGGTTGAAAGACTGTGCTTGAAAAGGGGAGTAGTTTTTCCTCTGGATAGGCATGTTCTGACTGCCTTTCTGACCTTGTAGTATCAAGGAAACATCTTCCTCTCTCTTTTTATGGACCCTCCGGGGGTTGTTTCCATAAGTTCTGGACTGGATGTACTCAGCAACAGCTTTTAGAGCGGCTAGGTCTTGGGTCTTTCCTTACTTCAATCCCATCTCATCCATCTCTCTATGTTTAATCATTTTAGAAAATGTCTTGCCAATGCCAGCTAAGACTCTTTCATAGAAAGGAGCTTCTTGTATATCTATGAAAGTTATCACCATTTTTGATTTTGTCATAGCAGGAATAACTTGAGCAGCAAGGCACCTCAACCTTTGAGCATACTCTATGAAAGACTCATTGGCTTGTTTCTTGACTTTGGTATTTTGGTACCAGTCAGGAGCCATCTGAGACCGGAGTTGTCTAATCTGGTATACCACGATCGGGCTTCTCCAGTTAGACTCTTTTGAGACAGCTGCATTCTGAGCTTCTCATCCTCGGCATAAGATCCGAGTTCTCCAATAAATACTTTCAAGTGTGTATAAGGATCTCCCAATCCATCATACTTTTCAAAGTCAAGAGTCTTGAATTTCTCTAGATAATGAACACCAGGGAATATACAAAGGTCAGCATATGAGACACTCCCGTGTGCACACAATCCTTTTTATAGACCGAATGGTCTCTTCCATTTGAAGGACTTTTTTCCTAAAATCACCCGTGTCTAGATCTTCTTTGAGATGGGTGTTTTCAGGAATTTTGTTTGATTTACCCAACTGAAGCTCAGGTATTGGATTTACTTGATCCGCACCTTATGTTCCTTCATGTGCTGAGGATTCTGTATATACGGGTATGTGTAGAACCTAAGTAGACTGGTGTAGTTCTTCAAGCAGAATAGCCAAATCTATAATTTGTTTGCTTAATCTGTCAAACTCCTCACGAGAGACATGAGCAGGATTAGACTGGTCAGATGAAGACATAATTGGTTATAGGCTCGTGGCCTTTTTGGATTTTGAATGGGTAACAGGCCCAATTGTGTCCCTACAAAAACTTATGTAGTTTAGTCTTAGGGAATGTATAAATATTTACATGCTATCATAATGTGTCTGTTTTAGGAGTATTATCCATCAACACGGATGTCAGTTGTTTATAAAATAGCATGGTAAGCTTTAATATGAATGTACACATATTCTTCATATTTTCCATTACATAGAGATTGACATGGAATGAAATTACAAGTAATTGAAAATGGAAAGCATAAAGAGACTTTCCTCTGTGTTTGGTTTATCAGAGGCCGACCTATCTTAGGTTAGTCTCGCGGGTTTTTGGCATGAAGGTTCCCAGATCATCGCAATTTACTTGATAGGAAGTTAATTCGGTTTTTCAACTTTAGCGAATCTGGGTGGTGCCTTTCTTGAGCCTCGCTAGAATTAGTCTCCCTACGAGTCCAGTAATCAAACACCGACAGGATAGCCTCCTGGTGGAAGAACCACACAACATACATTCAAATGCAACGTGTCTTACCGTTATGAAAATGATGACATGTGCGAAGAACTAATATCACCGGCAGATATAGTGTAAAGCATTACGTGTAGTAAGTAATTGCATTTGTACACATTCATCAAAATGTAAATGTAACATCCATACACAAGCATATAACAGTTTTGAAAAGTTTGTAGTAGCAGCTTAAGTCCTTTTACTGGAATCCCCAGCAGAGTCGCCACCTATCGACATCAGGATTTTTACTATCCCTTTTCTGTTCTTGTCTTTTGGTGTTCTCATGTTAGGTAAGATTTGTTTGAAAAAACAAGTTGTGAAAAGGTCCGACATTTATATGTTGATGATTTGACTGTAAGAGTTGCCAGTTGGTATTTTTAAGTGGTTGCACCAACTCAACCGAGAAAAGGTTTGCACATTGACCACGTGATGTAACATTGTTAAACTGGTATGTGAAACTGAGATTCATTAGGGTCCGGGGACTTGCTTATGCGGAGGGAAGGTGTTAGGCACCCCCCGACATCTGTGTTACCACGGTGACCGCCACTTTTCAATTAAACTGTTATATGAATGTGTGTGTGTGTGGGTCAATGTGTAGTTATTTGGAAGTAGTGCTATGCCTCGTTCGCACCTATATAAAAAGGGTTTGAATTTATTTAAAAATTCAGTTTTAAACAAGATATAGCAGTGATGTTTTGTAAAAGAGGTTTTTTAAACCCTTATGCTCAATAGTAATTGAGGCCTTTGATACTTCCATTTTGTTAAGTGTTCGGCTTGATTGCTTTTATTTTTTGAGATGCGAAGCATCTTCGAGAAAATAAGATACATAGCAATGCCGAATTCCTCATGGGCATGATAGCCATCTAAGAAAATTCGAACATTGTAAATAATGTACAAGCTGTTTACAGTCGAAAATGTCCATCACGGAAACTGAATCTAGATTCAGGAAATTGAATCTATGATCACATGATTCCTAGGCTCACATGATGTAGTAGTTTATATGAAAGCTGTAAGAAGTTATATATATAAAAGTTGTAAATATATATATATATATACAGACTGTCAACCACTATGAAGTGAACTTCATGAAGGACTAGAAATGTAAATATATAAAAGCGATAAATATATATATATATAGAGAGAGAGAGACACGATCAACCACCATGAAGCACCTACATGGGGGATCAGAAATGTAAATAAAGCAGTAAAGACTATCAACCACCACGAAGTAAACTCCAGGCGGGACAAAATCTAAATAAAGCAGTAAAAGGCCACGAAGTAAACTCTAGGGCTGACAGAAAGGTATATATATATATATATAAGCAGTAAATGCACCAGATATATATCGATCCAGGATCGATTTATCATTTCAGCGATATATTGATATGTATATATAAATGCAGTAAACGCATCGGATATAAAATACAAGCTCATCGAACAGAGTTCGATAACAATATATATATATATATATATATATATATATATATATATATATATATATATATATATATATATATATATATATAAGCAGTAAACGGTCTAGATGTAAAATCCAAGCTCAACGAATAGAGTTCGACAACAGTTCATATATATAAGTATATATATATATATAAAAGCAAATAAACGCTCTGGACGTGAGTCCAGGCTCAATCGAGACATAACTCGATAATGTTAGTCCATATATATATATATATATAAACAAGAAAGAAGAAAAAGCCACAGATCAAAGTTTGGGTATAAACACAACTCTCAATGTGAAGCAAAGTGTGTGCACAGTAGAAGAGAAAGGATTTAAGAAGTGTAAGAAGGCTTACAGTGTACTGCCAAACAAGACTTCTACAGCTTTAAATGGATGAGCACTCGGCTTTCGCTGGTAAAAATATAGCAATATATGAGCTCACACGTTTTTAAAATGAGAAAGCCCTCAGTTTATAGTGTATACAGAGCAAATTGGACAGGGCTTCCTCGCCGTTTTCTCTTATAAAATGGCCACCCTAAGCCCTCTATTTATAGAGGGGGGAGCCGTAGGTACACCTGCGGAAGCTCGGGATGCCCCGAGCTCTGTGGGTCCTGCCATCTCGAAGTACGTACACGCGTGAAACGTGAAGTCCGCTCAAACATTCAGAACTTCAATCTGGGTCTCCAATTGAGGTGTATAAGACCTTTTACGGAGTGTTGTTGTCTAGAGCTACACAAATTAAATGGGATCAGAGGTTGTAAGAAGTCAGGAAGATGGGACCATGCCCTTGTCTTCAAGCTTCAAATTCCATCCGGTATACTGTCATGTGTAGTAGTCACTCGGGATTGCAGCTATTTGGTTCTTGTAGGATACTGTTGTGTAGAATGTATGTTGTAATATGTTGAGACGGCGCGCATGTGGAATTGAGGTGGCAAAATGACAATTTTTCCCCTCACCGGGGTTATCACCAATTTGGGCAGATAAAGTAGTCGTTGCTCAAGGTTATCTCCGAGATTGGGCTACTGCAAGTACGGGATGTCCTTAGGGTTATCTTTGAGGTGTGCCTGACCTCGTGGGGTTATCTCCGGGCTTGGGACTGAGTGCCTCGAGGTTATATCCAAGGTTGAAGCTGATTACAAAGATTGAAAGAGCATCTCCGGGGTTATCTTCAGAACTATAACTGCACTCCTCGGGGTTATCTCCGAGGTTGAGACTAAAATTCCCGATGTTGTTTCCAGGATTGAATATCTCGGGGTTGTCTCCGAGACAGAAAAAGTTTCTCCGGTGGGATTTCCAAAATTGGAACTGTCTTATCCTCCATGGTTAACTTTGAAAGACAATTCTGCTCTCCTGTAATGTTAGTAACAAAAATGCAAAATTTCGAGTGTCTACAACAATTTTGGGTGTTGAGAGTTTGATCCCAAAAAAAGAAATGTAAAATAGTTTTTAAAACTTATAAAAGCTAGTGACTGCTGCCCCTAAACAGAAAATTTGGGGTTAGCTAGAGTGCTCTTAAAATTCTAGGATTTTGATATATTATAGTACACTGAATAAGTTTTCCATAGACTCCAGAACGGAATAATTATGACTTCGGAACAAAGAGTTATGACCCTTCAAAGTAGTTGCGTCAAAACTGTCTAACCAACTCGGGGCAGTCACCTTGCACAAATTTTCAAGAATTCTGTGTTTAGAATTTGGAAATGGTCAAAGAATAAAAGTTGTAGTCCCAGAAGTTAGCTTTTTGTGGGCTCAAGAATCGCTCAAAAATGTTTTGAAACAAAATAATTATGACTGTTTAAGTGCAAGAGGGTCAAGTTTGAAAACATTTGAAAACTGTTATGAGAGGACATTTTTGGAGCCTGTTTTAGGCAGCCTATGAGGTCCATAATTAGGGTTATATTTTTTGAAAATACTTTGGTATGGCATGAAAAACATATCCAAAAATTAGATTAATCAGAGTTACGAGGAATGCGTGATAAAATCGTGAAGTAGCTAGTCAGATAAGCACACGCAAGGCTAACAGCAGCAGCCAGACAGTGCTCGCGCGCGCCTGTTGGTAGCGCTCGCGTGCGCCTGCCGAGCCGTGCATTGCTATTCTTTGACGTCCTTTTCACGCACTGTTTTGATGAGTTTCCGTGATCCATTTTCGCGGTTAGAAATTTTTCTAAAATACTACGCCATAAGGTCTATAAGATGCCCAAAATTTCACTGTTATGTGACTTAGGATTTGAAAATTAAAAATGAGTGAACATGAATGTCAGAACTACAATTTGAGCAAACGCCGAGCGTCTGTGCGAGCGACTTTGACGTTCAACATTCCGAATCGCGTTCCGGTAAAATAATAAGTCATAATAAATCTAATAAAGTCCTATGGGACGAGATTTGACTATAAGTGATATTTTATATCGAGAAACTTCCTTTCGAGCATAAATAAAGCAATAAAAATATGTAATAAATATAAATTTAATATTTACGTAAAATAAAAAATATATAGTTGCCTATAAAATTATTTTATGGTGCAACGAATAATGTAAAACCTTTGAAAAAATTGCATTAATCATAAAAATGATATTTTAAGGTTTTCAGTGCTCAAATTGTGGGTTTTGAGCTGAGAATTATGTAATGGAATATATATATATATATATATATATATATATATATATATATATATATATATATATATATATATATATAAAGCAAAAAGAAATAATATAGTAAATTGAGTTTTACTATAAAAGCTATGCATTAGCTGTTTAAACTCTGAATTTGCAAGTAAAGATAAAAGATATTTTTGAAATGAAATTTAAATGGTTTAAGCTTTAAGATGTAAAATATTTATATCTTAAAATATGTGAGACCTTTATTATTTATGAAACAAGTAAAATATTATTGCATCATTAATAATATTAGATAGTGAATAAAATAATATTAAATGATTAATAATATTAGTAAATAATTTGAATATTATTAAATGATTAATAATATTAGAATGTGATTAAAATATTATTAAATCATTAATAATATTTATAAATGATTAAGATATTACTAAGAAATTGAGAAGTAAATAAAATATTATTAAAAGATTAATAATATCAGAAGAGAATTTAAGATGATGGTTATGTGATAATAATATTATCAAATGACGATAATATTACTAGTGAGTTAAAGAGTTATTCAATGTTTTATTATGTGGCTAAATGTTAGATAATTTATAAATGAAAAGTCTTTCATAAGAGATTAAATTATACTAATTAGCGGTAATCGACGGTCAAGGCAAGTCTCCTAACTCAAACTTGAGTTATTATATTTCAAGCATGCTAGTGGATTAATTATTGACAATTATTCCATATCTTTGATTATTGATTCACACTTAGTACATGTTGCATATGTTCATCAGGTATGAAAGGCTGATCACCTCCATTACCATAAGGTTCAGTTAAATTTTTTCATGGTCATTGTTGACCACTCAACATAATTATTCAGTTATTCAGTTATTGAAGTTTTGATTCATGCTCTTTCACGATTATATTAAATTGTTGGAAACTTGAAAGCTTATTCCTTTTCAATCATGATATATCTTCATTGTACTAAAACTTACTGGGAAAAATAGTTGCTCATCCTTGTTATATCATGATAAAAAATTTCATATTTAAACAAAGGCTAGAGGAATGATAGTGGCGAAGGCGAATTCCAAGTGTATATTATTATGCATTTAAAACTATTAAGTTATCTGATGCAAATGACATTGTAAACCTTTTATGTTATTGAAGGTATGTATTAAGTTAAGGTTATAGACCTTGGGGATTATGTTGTAAAAGTTTATTATATAAAAAATTTATGTTTATATCTTCCACAGTAGTTATATAAATGACATATCGTAACGTACCAGATCTGCGGTAAAAAGTACCTGGATTTGGGGGGTTCTAAAGTTGGTATTAAAGTCGTAGGTTATAAACCATAAGTAGAAGTACCTTATGTTAAATCCCAGAGGCACAATAGTTATTTAGAATAGGGGGTGAGTAGATATTTTAAAATTTTCTTTTACAAAATACATGTCAGATTTGTTAATGATTTAATCACAATAAAATTTAAGATTTGTTTGTTCCCCTTTAAGATAAACCAAGTTAATAGGTGATAAGCAGTTATGACAGATATAAAAATTATAGCAAGAATATAAAAGATAGTATTTTTAAGTGGTTTAGAGCACTCAAGGATCCTAGTTTACTCTTTTACTCCTCGAGTAGGAAATCCACTAAGGATGTCTTTAAAATTTTTGAATCACTTAGATTTCTTTAAGACCAGTAGTCTTGGAACTTCTTAGTTCACTTAGAACTCTTCAAGTCTAGTAGACTTGGAACTTCTTAGTTCATTTAGAACTCTTTAAGTCTAGCAGACTTGGAACTTCTTACTTCACTTTATGAGAGTTGAGTTCTTGAGTTATGCTACTCAGTTGTCATTAAGCATATGTTCGAAAGAACTGAGTAGCTGAGCAAGCTTTCTTTCTAGATCATATAGATTAGCGTTTGAGTGTTCTTTAGGTTTTTGTTGTGTGCTTGCTTGAAAACTTGCATCTGCATCTGATTTGTATATAAGGTGCCTTTGAAATATGTCTGTTTAAGGTATCTATTGAAAAATTAATTTTATTTGACATTTCTGAGCACTGATGGTGACTTCCTGGAAATCTTTTGTTCAGCCGTCTGACCCACTGACACAGCAAACTGCAATCTCACCTAATGCCTGAAAAGGTGTTTTCAGCTGACATGTAGTACTTTCCTTAGCTTCTTCAATAAGTTTTTCGTTATATACTAAGGATGAGTGATGGGTCTTTGGGATTCTCAAGAGTCTCAATGTCTATAATCCATTTAACATTTTTTGTATTTTATTCTTCAACAAATGGACAAAGCTCGATGCTTTTGATGCAAATAGCTGATGCACTACGATCATGATTGTGGTGTCTTGTCACATCCGTGCTTGATTCGGACTGATAGAGGAGAACACTACAATTTCTCTTAAGCACTCAAAAACTACGATATATCCTTGACTTACTTATTTTTGCAGACTCTACGCTTCCGAGAGCAGACTACGATTTTTAACTTGGCTCAGCAGACGCTTGGACCAACTCTATGATTTTGAGTGAGGCCCTCTAAAGCAGACTAAGATTCTATAGCAACTTTATTGATACTCTACGATTCTGCCTTGGCTTCTGCAATCCTTAGGCTGGCTCGAAAGACTACGATTCTGTTAATCCCTATCAATTACATCTCAAAGTAGATCAACCTAACAACTTTGATCTTTTTTTCTATACATTCTTTTACATAGTGATAAACATAAAGCACATATCAACCTAACAACTTTGATCTATCACCTAAGTCCTTGTTATATTTTCTTTGAAGGACTTTACATATAAGCATGTTTATTTACTTTTAACATCAAATTTGAATATGTTATTTCCAAAAATCTCTCCCTATTTGATGTTGACATATACAACGAGATTTGTATCATAATCATCAATTTCTAAATACAGGATGCTAGAAAGTAAATATGACTTAGTGTTTCAGTGAGCAGCTGAAATCTCTAGAGAATAAGCATGAATTTATTGATGTTGTAAAGAAGATATTACATTATAGCTTAGTAACATCAATAAGAAATAAATTTCAACTTATCTCTATCTCCTCTACCTGTTGCTTTATGGAGGATTGACATGCTCTGCAACTCTCCTTTCTTGTTGGCTTCATCTCTCCATACAATATCTTCCATCTCTCTTTGACTTATCCATTCTCCATGATTATGTCTGTTCATAAAGGCAGGGTCTCCAATCGGAATGTTCAAGCCAGTAGTGGTTACCCCTTGTGAGATTGGAGATGGCCCTTGACTCCATTGCGGTTGCGCCATGAGAATTTGTTGACACTGCTGCTGTTCAGGTCGTGGAGTTTGATAGCGAGGTTGTCTTGTAGGAGGACTCTTTGAAGATTGAGTAATTTGTTTTCTTCTTCCTTTGCCTTTTTCTCCTTCCCCTTTATTCTCCCCTTTTATTTCTGCATCAAGGGTTCGAAAGTCTTCAGACAGGTGATTCAAGCCTTGGACAAGTTCATGGAGCTGATTCATAGATTGAGCAATGTCTTCACAATTTTCTTGAACTAGAGAATCAGTTTGAGACTTTTGCTTTTGTAGAATGGCCAAGACAATGTCTATTTATTGCATCTGACGCATAGAGTATTCTTGGAATTCTTTCAAGGAAGATCGCAGGCTGGAGAGGCTCTCCATAACAAGTTTGTTTTGAGTCTCATGAGTCTGCTATAGAAGGATAACTGCTTCCTTGTGCTTTTGGGTAGATTGAAAGTGAATTTGATCCCTTTCATTTATGCTTTGGATTATTTCCTTGATGATCTCCTGAAGCTTCTTTGTGAGCTCAGAACTCAAATTATGAGGAAGAGTGTTGGCAGCATCTATCAAGTGGTTCAACCGTGTTCGAACAAATAGAGAGTGGGTTTCAAGATCTTTTTGAATATCTTTAATAACTTTCTGTGATGCATCAGATAACTCAGATTTGGTAGGAAGATCTGATAGAAGCTCTAGTATTTGTTGGATGCCTGGAGAAGAGACTCTAGTATTTTGGTTTTGTAGGTTTGAGAGAGCAAGCGCAAGATCAAAATAATTATTGGTTGAGGAGGAAGGAATGTATAAAGGAGGTTCAGGTATGGGTGTTTAAGTTGTGGGAGGAGAGGCTGTTGAAGCTGGTGAAGTAGGGGACTCTACGATTTAAGTATGAACAATATTCATAGAGTGAGAAATGGTTGAAAACTATATTAATATGAAGTTAGGCATATTTGGTTCATCAGTTACAGAATGTTGGGATTCTGTAGCTGGAAATTGGTTTAGTGGATGAAGAGTCACACCCATTTTCTGAAGAGGGATAGTTAGTGATCAGCTTTTGAGCAAAAGTGAGGTTTCCTAGGAATCCATGAGCTAGCACTGAGATTGTTGGATAAGCTTTGAAGGTCCAGAACATGTGATCCCAATAGTTAAGAATTTGGGCTCTGTGATAGGGCATCATTGGTAAGTAGGAGAACAACTGATTGTAGTTGGCTCTCCTATATCCATCCCATCCCATAACTATAATCTTAACTTCATCATCCTCTTCTTCTCCAGATCTTTAGTTTGTTCATTTGAAATTTCAACCACTTCAAACATCTCCTCATTTTTTGTCTGATCTTCATCCCTTTCTCCCTCCATAGCTTTCACACCTTCGATTTTCATATCTTCTTGTATCTCCCACTCAGTTGTAGAACTTTTTGGCACAGGGACTTCGAGAGTCTCCCTCTCAATCTGATCATTCATTTGTTCTTCACGCAACTCTCACTCAGTTGGAGCACTTACTAGTATAAGAATTTCAAGAAGCTTCTTTTCTGCAGCTATTTTTCTTTCTTCTCCCTTCAAGGCTTTCTTATTTTCAAGAACATATTTCTTGACAAACTTTCTCCTTGTCATTCTGGGCTAAACTGAAGCCTCGATGCTCTTTTCAGATTTAGCTCTAACAGTTGGTTTAGGCTGAGATACTACTGCAGGATCCACTTCTGGAATGATTGTAAGTCTGGACTCTTTGATCGGTAATGACTCTACATTAGAGGAGAGTGAAGACTTCTTTGTCTTATGGCTACGTTTTTCCTTCTTAAGAAGCTGAGAGATAGTGGCTTTGTCTTTTTCCTCTTCTGACCGCTGCTTCTTTTTCTTCATTTCATTTAGAACTTTAGTGCTCAAACTCTCTTGGGGCACATCAGTGGCTTATCCTTGAGGCTATTCTATTGTTTGAACTTTCAGTTTCCTCTTACCCTTACTTTTCTGATCAAAGCAATGGGTTCCTCTTGATTAATTTCTTCTTCTTCACCTTTCTTCACAATAGACATGTTTCCTGGTAGCCCAGATACCTTCGCTTCACCAGTCCTTCCACTAGATTCAGACATCATCTTTACGTTTTCTGTAGGGTTTCTTTTCCAGTTTTAAAATAGTTGTTGGGTCATTCTTATATTAGGGTTGATGAGTTCTTCTTCCTTATCCCCAATTTTGTTGCCCAAAGTAGATTATAGGATTATGTTTATGAACCTCCTATAGAGCATTTTTTCAGAGCTCTTTATCTTCTTAAAGATGAACATCCCCTTCCCGATCTAATATATAAGAAGATACCCATAGTTGAGTTGAATTCTGAAGTAGATTGCTGTCATGAGCTTCATTTGGACGTCATTCACAGAGTCGTGGCCAGAACTTTTACAACATATGCACTTTCAAACAATGTCAGCTAGAAATTCATATTTCTGGGGAAACTCTTTCTTCTTGTACCCCTTAACATTCTGAGACTTTGTGTGGTGCATCTTCTTCAGACCTTCATGGAAGTCAATGACACTCATAGATGAGAGTCCCTTTGATTTAAAACCTAGGACTAGGTTTATATCTTCAGCTTTGAGTCTAATATGTTCCTCTTTGACTCTTGTAGTGATAATGTTATCTTCAAAAACTCCATTATTGTAAAATTCTTTCACCATCTTCGGGTAGATCCTTGTGCTGGTGCTCAGAGCTTCTTCAAGACCAGCTCTCTCCAGAAGAGTTAAAATCTCGTGAAATTATGGTTATTTGTCTTGAATTCGTCGAAACAGAGTCAGTGGCCAGATATAACGTTGGAAGAAGCCATTTATTGATGTGATTTTCTTGAACAGAGGTTGGTTGATCGTTCTGAAGGTTAGGGTTTCTTCTGTGATTGAGAGAAAGGGATAAACTTTTAAAATTCTGAGGTGAATTTTTAAAAAACAATTTCAAACCTTATTTGTAACTTCCTTCCTCATGATCTGCATAATGGGGTACATGTCGAGTTCTGTGGGACTCTAAGATTTTAAATACTGTGGAAAATACTGATCTGCACTTAGCTCCCCCTGAGCTAATGTATCCTTTGGGAAGACTACAATCATCAAGATTGCTCTGTGATTGTTGAGTTCACTACTGATTCTACTCTACGATCATTGTTTGTCCTGGTCCTTGTGATGAACTCTAACTTAGCATTCCTTCTGGTTTCAGGTATCTCAAGAAGGGCCAACCTCTTAGATTAAACTAAGGGCCAGGTTTATCCCTGAGGCGCTTATCAAAAGGGTTGCTTGGATTTGATAGGAATGATATCATCATAGGATGCTTCTCTGCCATGTCGAGACTATTCTACGATCGTGGTTTCTCTTTAGTCATCTCTACAATTTTAACATAGCCTTTTTATCTGCATGGTTAGCACAAACTAGAGCATAGAGTTTATGGTTACAGATTTAGCATACCTAACTCACTTATCAATTTATTGAATCTGGATTCATCTAAAGGTTTCGTAAAGACATCAACAAGTTGATTTTCAGTAGGGATGTATTGTAAAGATATAGTTCCATTTTGGACATGATCCCTAATTAAATGATATCTTATATCTATATGTTTAGTCCTAGAATGCATGGCATGATTATGTGTTATTGCTATGGCACTTGTGTTATTATAATGAACAAATATAGATTTGAAATCAAACCCATAGTTTGCTAGCTAATTTTTCATCCATAAAATTTGAGCACAGTAGCTGCCAACAGCAATGTATTCAACTTCTGTTGTTGAGGTAGATATTAAGTTCTGCTTCTTTCTAAACCAGGACACAAGTTTGTTTCCTAGCAACTGACACGTGCCACTGGTACTTTTCCTATCAATCTTGCATCCTACAAAATCAACATCTGTATATCCTATCAGTTCAAAGGGGGACTCCTTGGGATACGAAAGTCCCAAATGAGGTGTGCCTTTAAAATACCTAAAAATTCTATTTACACCAGTTCCGTGTGATTCCTTAGGATTAGCTTAAAATCTAGCACATACATGTTGCAAACATTATGTCTGGTCTACTGGAAGTTAGATACAAAAGAGAGCCTATCATACCTCTGTATTGAGTAATATCAATATATTTACCTTTCTAATCTTTACCAAACTTGGTTGCTGAAGCAATTGGTGTTTTCATGGGAAAGGTTGATTTCATGACATACTTCTTAAGTAAGTCTTTAATGTATTTGTCTTGGTTAATGAAGATAAATTCATCAGCCTGCTTCACTTACAGTCCAAGAAAGAAATTTAGCTCGCCCATCATACTCATTTCGAACTTGCTCTGCGTAAGCTTGGTAAATCTCTTGCATAGGTTTTCATCAGTAGAACCAAAGATAATATCATCTACATATATTTGAACTAGTAATATTTTTTTTGATGCTTCCTAAGAAATAATGTGGTATCTACTCTACCTCTAGTGAAGTTATTTTCAATAAGAAAGTTAGTTAGTGTTTCATACCATGCTCTAGGTGCTTGTTTAAGTCCATATAAGACTTTTTCTAATCTACAGACATAATTAGAGAGAGTTGAATTGATGAAAACTGGAGGTTGCTCCATATATACTTCTTCTTGAAGTTCATGATTCAAAAATGCATTTTTGACATCCATTTGAAAACCTTTAAACTTCATATGGGCAGCAAAAATAAGGAATATCCTGATGGCTTCTAATCTGGCAACATGTGTAAAGGTCTCATCGTAGTCGATGCCTTCTTCTTGGGAATAACCTTTGGCTACTAGTCTTGCATTGTTCATGGTTATTACCCCATCTTCATCCATCTTATTTCTGAATACCCATTTGGTGCCAATAATGGGGTGGCTTCTTGGTCTTGGAACTAATCTCCATACTTTGCTTCTTTCAAACTGATTTAGTTCCTCTTGCATGGCTTCTATCCAACTCGAGTCTTCCATAGAATCTTCTATCTTCTTGGGTTCTATTTGGGACAGAAAGCTTTGATAGAAACACTTATTCTAGGTGGCAGATCTAGTCTTGACTCTAGCATTTGGGTCTCCAATGATCAGGTCTTGAGTGTGATCTCTTGCCCATTTGTTCCCTATTGGAACATCAGTTTTAGTGCCTTCTTATCTGAATTCTTCAAGATCAACTTCTGATTCTTGATGTAGAGGTTCGTCGTCTGTTGTAGTTCTCTCTATGATCTCTTCTTCAGGCTCGACGATTTCATCTTCTGGGGTTATAATCGTGGTATTGAGCTTGACCACCTCATTCGTAGTGTTTGATTTGTCGATCGTATTGTCTTAAGGCACAAATTTGTCTAAGTCTTTTTCATCGAAGGTGACATAAATCGAGACTTCAACACTTAGCATCTTTTTGTTGAATACTCTATAGGCCTTATTATATGTGGCATATCCAAGAAAGATTCCTTTGTCTGACTTGGGTTGAAACTTAGTCAGATACTATTTTCCATTATTGAGAATATAGCATGCACAACCAAACACATGGAAGTAGTTGAGATTTGGCTTTCTTCCTCTGCATAGCTCGTAGGGAGTCTTCTTTAACGTAGAGTGCACAAGAGACCTGTTCTGAGTGTAGCACACAGTGTTGACAGCTTCTGCCCAGAAGTATTCAGGTAGATGAGTTGCTGCTAGTAGAGTTCTTCCAGCTTCAATCAACATTATATTCTTTCTTTTAGCTACTCCATTTTGCTGTGGAGTTCGTGGAGCTGAGAAGTTATGACTGATGCGATTGTCTGTGCAAAATTGATCCATCTCAGAGAAGTCGAATTCTCTACCATGATCACTCCTTATAGCTTTAATTTTCTCTCCTTTTTTGTTCATTACCAGTTAGAATATTTTGATGAGTTGGGAGTTTATTTCATCTTTAGAGTTCAAAAAGAAAACCCATGTATATCTGGTGTAGTCATCCACTACGACCAATGAGTATCTCTTCCCTCAAAGGCTTGTTGTTGGAATTGGCCCGAAGAGATCCATGTGAAGTAACTGTAAGGGCTTATCAATTGAGTTGATTGCCTTGCCTTTGAACGAGCTCCTAGTCTACTTTCCAAACCGGCAGGCATTGCATGACCTTTTTTGACAAAACTGAGCTTGGGTAATCCTGTTACTAGATCTTTGGAGGCTAGTTTTGACATACTCTTGAAGTTGAGATAAGATAACCTTCTATGCCATTGTCAGCTCATTTCTTCAAAGGCTTTAGCAAGAAAGCATATTGTTTCATCAGAACTTAGTTGATCAAGATTAATAGTGTAGACGTTCCCTTCTCTTTTTTCGGTCAGCTTTATAGAAAAGGTCTTCAGATCTCTAACTTGACACTGATTGTTGAGGAAGGTAACTTGATGACCCATGTGGTAGAGTTGGCTTAAGCTCAGAAGATTATGTTTTATTCCTTCCACATAGGCTATTTTGCTGAAAGACACTGCACCATTCCCAGCTGAGCCATATCCTCTTGTCTTTCCAGAGTTATTGTCTCCAAAGATGACTGTTGGACCCTCATTCTCTATGAAGTTAGACATGAGGGCTTTGTTCCCAGTCATGTGCCTTGAGCATCCACTGTCCAGATACCAAGTTGTAATCGTGGAGCTCTGTTCTTGTGGTAAGATTAAACTCTCATTTTGGTACCCAGACTTGTATGGGTCCTACCTTGTTAGTACCCTTAGGGACCCAAATCTGCTTGACTTTGGGTCTAATATGCATAAGATTATTGTTGCATATTACAGCCTTATGACCAGTTTTATCACATACAAAACATCTAGCATGATACATGCTTGTGTTTGTGTGTGTGGATTCTTTTTCAATTTGGACTTATGTGGATTTTGGGTAGTCCTTCCTTTAAACCGATTCTTCTTTTTCCATGTATCCTTGTGATTCATGATTTGTGAAGAATGAAACTTAACTCTACTATTCCTACCTGGTTGGTTCGTGGAGTTGATTTTTCTCGACTCTACGATCCTTCGAGGTAGGAGAGTAGTGACCAAGTTACTCTTCTCATTCCTGAATCCTAAGACAACATGAGATCCGTTATGCCTTAGAGCATAGATTGGATCAGAAGAGCAGGGATGGATTGGTTCTTCCTTCTGTAAGGATTTCACAAATGCAATGCTTCTATTGAAGTTTGAAGCACTATTGATGCTAGTTTCCTTTGACTTTTACACATATGGTTTTGAGGTGGATTTCCCAAAACCTAAACCTGTTCTATCAGATCCACTTCTCTAATTGGAGATCAGGGAGTCTATAGATGAAAAGAATTTATTCCACATTAAGATAGTCTTTTCTAGTTCCTCAATCTTAGAGGTTAGATTTGACTCTCTTTGTGTATTAAGTTCATTTGTTTGTCTTAGGAGTTTATTCTCAGCCTCAAATTTAGAGAGAGAGTTAGCACTTAGAAGAGCTATTTCCAGTTCTTCCTGAACTTTCTCTTTCTCTTTTTGAAGGAGAGAGTAATCTTTGGATAGAACTCTAAACCATTTCATATAATGATGCAGATCAATTGTTATGCCATGTTGTGTAGTTCTTAAATCATCATTATCTACATCAGGAGAGTTAAAGTCAAATACCTCATTGATACTTAGTTCGTGATGGTTAACGTTTTTCTTGTCCTTTGCATTTTTGGCCATTAGACATAGATTTGCTACTTGAGGATCTTTATCATCTCTAGACTCGAGAGCTATGTCGTTCTCTGAGTCACTCCATGATCCTCCGGCAACAAGACCATTATCTTTCTTTTGGAGCCTTTTGTTGCCTCTGAAGTCCTTCTTTGGATTTGTTCTTCTCTTGAGTTCTTCTCTAAGAGGTTTATTGCAGTTTGCAATAAAATGTCTAGGCTTCTTGTAGTTGTAGCATAGGTCATTGATCTGCTCCTGGTTGTTGTTGTTGTTGTTAAATTTCTTAGGTCTGTTGTTTTTGCCTTTGCGCATGAACCTTTTGAGTCTTCTTACCAGCATTGCAATATCCTCGTCATCATCTTCCTCAGAGTCAGAATCATTTTCAACATGAGCTTTTGAGATGGTTTTTGTTGCTTTGAGAGTAACTCATTTGTCCTTCTTTCTTCCTTCAGATAGATTCTATGCCCTTTGAGTTAGCTCCAGTTCGTAGGTAAGAAGGTTGCTATAGAGTTGTTGAACAGTCATGTCATGGAGATTCTTTGATTCTCTAATGGCGGTGGTCTTGGCATCCCACTTTCTTGGTAAGGCTCTCATTAGTTTTATGATCAGATCTTTGTTTGGATAGATCTTTCCAAAAGCTCGAAGAGAGTTGAGCAGTACATTGAATCTTTTATAGGTGGAAGTGACGTTTTCTCCTAGAATATGGGTGAACATTTCATATTGTTGAGTTAGAAGAGATTGTTTATTTTCTCTGACTTCTTCAGTTCCTTCGTGCATAATGAGCAGTGCTTCCCAGATTTCCTTGGCAGTTTTGCTAATGACCACATTTTCGAACATATCATCTTCTAAAGACTGGAACAAAATGTTCTTGGCCTTTTTATCTAGTTGGACAACTTTCTTTTCATTGTTAGTCCACTTAGTTTTGACCTTGATTTGAACTCTGTTTGGATCTTCTAGAGTTGGTGCAAGCTTTGTTGGAATATTGGGCCCATTCATAACAGTTTCATGTAACTCTTCATTTATTGAGTCTATGTAGGCTTGCATACGGAATTTTCAGTTTGGAAATTTGTCTTTGTTTCACATTGGTGGTTTGTTACCTCCTCTAGTCTTGGATTCGCTTATAAAATATGTCATTGGATCAACTCAAGCTTTGTAGGTTGATTAAGAGAACCTGCTCCGATACCAATTGTTAATTCCCAGAGGCACAATAGTTATCTAAAAGGGGGGGTTGAATATATATTTTAAAAATTTCTTTTATAAAATACTTGACAAATTTATCAATGATTTAATCACAACGGAATTTAAGATTTTTTTTGTTCTCCTTTAAGATAAACTGTAAGACCCTGAATTTTATGAAATGAAAGTATTCAATTTTCTTATAATTATTATTTTATTTCATAAATGGTTAAATTGATAAAAGGTTAATGTAAGACCCCAACTTATTATAAATGAAATTGAATTTCCTCTATTTATTATTTTGAAATAGTAAGGGTTGATTTGATTAATGTGGTTAGTTATGGGTAAAATGCGTAAATATTTCAATTAAGCAAGTGGTTATAAAATATTCATTGTTTTCAGGGAATATTCATTTGGTCGTGGAATATTCTTGTTGTCGGGGAATATTCGTACGACGGCGCAGCCTTGTGTGGGCCCCATAACGTAAAGTGATTGGATGAAGAAAATGACAAGTATAAGTTGTTTATAAATAACGACGTAGTTGTTACCGTTAATACTATTGAAATACTCGGTGGTTAAAATGCAGTAGCACACGGTATTGCACCAATTATTGATTCTTACGTAAGAAAGCACTACTCAATAATTTTTACAGTAATTACTATTCAATATTTTATTTTATTGATTCAATAATTGCTACGTTGATATTTTATATTATTGTTGTTTCAATAATTGTCACTACCCACTATTTTTTATTATCGGAGCAATAATTCATATTATTTGAATAATATTATTAGATAACATTATTGGCAATGTCTAGAAAGTTCTGTCTAAGGAGAGGTTTGGTCAACTAATTGCGTGCCAGTAATGAGAAATCCTTATTGGAAAGCCCCCTCTTTCCTGAGAACGGCCTGGTTGTCAGTATTGTGATTCTATAATATTCTATGTGAATAATTAATTATTGATTTATATGATGAGAAAAATATTCATTTTATATGGATATAGATGGAAAAAATTTTAATGTGACAATTGTTGAAAATTAATATTTTATCTTTTTTTGATAAAATAATTCATTTAAATATATTATTATATTATAATAATATAATAATGGTGATATTTTTATAATGAATGTGGGATATATGAGTATATGAGGAGGAAGAGTATTTTTGTTACTAAAAATATTTAAAATATGTTTTTCATGTTTATGGACCTCATTTCTTGACTGAAATTTGATTATAGCCTGCAAAATCGTCCGTATGTGGATTTCGGTCAATTTCTGTTTGAAATTTGGAAAAACTTTCTTCTGAAAAAATATAGAGAATTAAATTTCCTATGGGATGGGCATAAGATTTGAATTTTTCTGATTAAAGGGCTATTTATTATGAATTATTGAAGTTCCGAAGTTCCGGAATAATTAATTTTTGGAGTTTAAAATGTTTTTTTTAAGAAAAACGTTTTTAACAAGTTGGTGGGCCCCACTAGTATTGTAAATGTGCTGAGTTCAGTTTTTCAAAGTGGGTGTAGGAAAATTTTATAATTATATTAATATTTTATTAAATTTTTTGCTTTGGTGTTCTAAGTATTTTCCTATAAATAGGATGCTTAGGTTATAATTGAAAATCACACCAGAAACTGAAATCTTTCTCTCTCTATATTATCGAGCGTATTCTTGGAAATATTTTGATACTTTGAGTGTTGCTATATGGTGCAAGTTCCCTTCAGCACTATATCTAGTATTCTAGTCAGAAGTACTGTCTTTTCGAGGTAAGGGATGTTATTTTTTTTTAAAATAATATTATTTCTTCTAATATCATTATGCTGGAATATTGGTAAGATTTTCCTTGTGAAATTCTTGTCTTTTAGTGTCGAGGTTACTATTCACGTATACGACACTATTCACGTATACGACACTATTCACGAATACGGCACTATTCACAGAAAAATTAAATTTTTGTTTTTTGTCCAAAATATATATTATGGATACTAGTTTTGATTGTATCCATGTTTTGATCATTTTTGAATTTTACTTCACTATGGTTATTTATGAGGTATTTTTGAACTTGGACTGTTTAAAGTACGAATCCTTATTATTTATTCTTTTGTTTCACTGGATTCATTTTCTTTAAAATATTTTTCATCATCCTCAGTCTGAAATGATGATATTACTGAATATCTTTGGCCTGTGGCCTGTAGTGCAAAGATGGTTGATTTTTTTATGAATATCTTTGGTCCGTAGTACAAAGATGCACAGGTGTTCAGATGAACATGACCAACTGATGAATATCTTTGACCTGTAGTGCAAAGATGAATATTTGATTCAAGATGTATATTGATTGATGTTACAGGGATAAAATATTGATGATAAACTTTTAAATTCACAGAAGAAAGTAGATTTCATTCTCTACGTAACTCTTATAATGAATTATTATTTTCGCTGCGAATATTGATTTAAAACTTGTTGTCTATTGTATTCTATCAGATTTTTCCCTATTGAGGACTAACGATAATTTGTTCTATGTTATCTTAGTCATAATATTCTTTACTGAGCTAGTTGAGCTCACCTTTTCCTTTTTGTTCCATTTTTTTCTCAGGAGGCGAGAATGTAACGAGTATTAGTCGAGATATGATCTCTGGCAGAGATCGGGGAATAAAACTAGGAGGGGAGAGACGAGAAAATCCTTCGCTAGTGTGTCCTACCTAAGCTTATTTGTTGGTTGGTCAGAATATTAGGATATTATGTGATATTTTAATTTCTTCAATTAACCTTTGTTTTATGGCAGTATTTGAGAATGACAACCGAGAATGTTAACAGTGGAATAAATGAGACCGTGGAGACACCTTTACCCACCAATGAGGAAAATATGCAACATGCCGGCAATGTTCCTCCTGTAAACAACACCACTGATCAGACGATGAATGATGGGATGTTTAGAAGCTTTTTGCAGTTCATGCAAAATCAGACGAAGGAGACTCGTGTACAAAATACAAGTGGAAATGATAGAAACGCACAGTTTGTCACAACTAAGCAGTTCAAAAAGTTTGGACCACCAGAATTCTGGGGAAAATCAAATCTGATTAAGGCGGAGACGTGGGTCAAGAAAATTACTAAGATATTCGACGTCTTGGGATGCACGGAGGAACAGAAGGTTCCATTCGCCACCTTTATGTTCCGTAATGAGGCAGATTATTGGTGGGAATCTGTGAAGCGTACCCATCCAGCCGCACTGAGCATGTCTTGGATAACATTTTAGAAATTGTTCAATGACATGTAATTTCCTAAAAGTATTCGTCGTATGAAGGAGGTAGATTTTATTAGACTGGAGAAGAACAACATGACGGTGTCCTAGTACGAGGCGAAGTTTACGGAGTTATCCAGGTTTGCACCTCATTTGGTGGAGAATGAGGAACGTATGACGCATATGTTTCTGAGAGGTTTGAAACCTGACATACGTTAGTATCTCATTTCTCATAAATTTTCTCTATATTCAGATGTTGTCAACAGGGCTCAATTATTGGAGCGAGATAACGAGTACGTTCAACCGAGGGACCACAACCAGGGTCGTACCGGTGACAGTAGTCATCGGAGCAACGATAACTAGCGGGGAAAGAAAAATTCGGACAAGAGCGGCAACCACTCTAGTGGTAATCATAGCCATGAAAATAGAAGAAGCAAGTTGGGAGGAGACTTGAAAAAGAGGAGATTCAACAATGACAATGTGAAGATGTCAGCACCAGCAGTAACTGGTTGTAAGGGAGGAGAACGACCACCGGTCGTATGCTACAAATGCGGAAAAGAGGGACATATCAGCCCAAAATATACACAACAGTTCAAGGTATGCTATAATTGTGGAAAGGAAGGACATATTACTCGAGATTGTACGGTAGCGAAACCAAGTCCAGCGGGGATGGTGACTCAAAAGGCGGTCCTAGAAAAGTCAAAGTCAACGGTTCCTGGTAGAGCGTTTGTTGTGACTGGTCAAAATGCAAGGAACCCAAACGAGGTGATCACGAGTAAGTTAATCATAAATTCTTGCGAAGTTTATACATTACTAGATACCGGTGTTACCCATTCATGGATATGATGAACCGAGTATTCAAGGAATATTTGGATCAGTTCGTTGTTGTCTTTATTGATGACATCATCATATATTCCAAAATTCGTAAAGATCATGAGCACCATTTGAAGTTGGTACTCCAAAGGCTTCGTGAAAATAAGCTTTATGCCAAGTTGAAGAAATGCGAGTTCTTGCTTGAGGAAGTAGCATTCATTGGACATGTGGTGTCAAAACATGGAGTATCTGTCGACCCGGCAAAGATTGAGGCAATACAAAGTTGGGAACAACCGAAGACGGTGACCAAAGTTCGTAGCTTTCTGGAAGGGTTTTCCCAAATCGCTACTCCGTTAACTCAGTTGACTCGGAAGGATACAAAATTTGTATGGAGCGAGGAATGCAAGAAGAGTTTTCAAGAGCTCAAGAGGAGACTCATTTCGGCACCTGTTCTAACAATACCATCTGGTTCGGATGGATTTGTTATCTATAATGATGCTTCGGGCAAAGGGTTAGGATGTGTTCTCATCCAACATGGGAAAGTCATAGCCTATGCCTCGCGATAACTTAAAGAATATGAGAGGAATTATCCTACTCATGATCTAGAGTTGGCAGCAGTCGTTTTTGCGCTAAAGATTTGGAGGCACTATCTATATGGGGAGAAAGTGGAGATATATTTCGATCATAAAAGCCTCAAATATTTCTTCACCCAAAAGGAACTCAACATGCGGCAACGAAGTTGGCTCGAGCTATTGAAAGATTACGACCACACTATTCAATATCATCCGGGAAAAGCGAATGTTGTAGCTGATGCGTTGAGTAGAAGATCATATACGCGAACGAGTGCTATGTTGTCAACACAAAGGCCCATTTTGTGTGATTTACAAAAGATGAAGATAGAATTCAAGACTCCGGGGACCCATGCAATGATGTCAAGTATACGCATAGAACCGACTTTAATCGAAAAAGTTAAAGTTTCTCAAGCCACAGACCCGGAGCTGATGCGTATGAAGAAGAAAGTACAAGAAGGTGCTATTCTAGAAGCAAAAATCGATGAAGAAGGAGTACTTCGAGTCCACTCCAGACTTTGTGTTCCTAATGACTCTGATTTGAAATACAAGATTATGCTGGAGGCACACAATACACCGTTTACAATTCATCTTGGAAGTACCAAAATGTATCATGATCTTCAATGTGACAACCCGGAAAATCGAATTGTCCAGAATTTAAGAGTTAAAGAATTAGTTATTAATAAAATGAATTTTATTAATACTATTCTGTGTTATGTGTTTATTAATCGTTCTATAACCTAGAATAATTATTAATCGGGAGGATTCTGGCTACGAGCTAGACTGAACGAGTCGGAATTTTCAAGAGAAAAATGAAAATTTTCCAGGAACAAAAATATTTCTGGGGAAAAAGACGAAATAGGCACTATTCACGTGATGAAACCCTAAGGGTTAGGGTTTGAATAACCTAAGCCATTCTGAGAGTTCGTTATGTCAAAATGACATTCCATCGAAAGATTTGACGATAACATATCGTGAAATGTTAAGTAAGCTAATAAAAGTTTTTTCTCAAAAAACGTGCAGAAATCGGATAAAATAAAAATGACGAAAAGTACTGTTATGTACTTTTCACTCGTTTAGCTATGTTAAGGTAAAACGTGAAGGAAAATGCTTAATGTCAAAAAGTGTTTTTCAGTTTTTATGAAATCCGAAGAATACGTAATATTTAATCGGTAAAGAAAAGAAGAAATATCCAAAAATATATGGATTCTGAGAATCGCAGTTTTTAAAACTATCAGACGAATTCCGCAAGACGAAAGCACGAAGCTTCCAAGGGAAGCTACTTAAAGAGGTGGGGCGGCCACTTGGCCACCAAGTAAACTTGGTGGATAAGTTTGGAATAGTAAGGAGGTTAGGGGTGAAAAGACCAAAATGCCTCTAACCTTGGTTTTCTATAAATAGGAAGCTCATTTCATTATTTTTGGATTTTGAAAAATCCTACAACTTTGAGAGATAGAGAGAGAGGGTCGGATGGGAGAGGAAGAGGAAGAGAATGAGGAAAAGCTTGCCCGAGTGCATGCTTTGTCCGACGGAAGGAGATTAAAGGAGAAAGGTAATTCGAAACCTTATCTCGTATAAATTTTCTTTTAAGTTTTTATGTTCAAAAACATAGCATAATGAGAATAAGGAGTAAAAGATGTTAGAAATTATTTCATATGGTTGAATTCATGAAAAAACGAAGAAATAAGAATTAGGAATTTAGTTTATAAATTTCTTAAGGAAGTATAAGATTCGTAAGGATTTTGAGCGATTCGAATTAATCTTATGAATGAGTAGGTCAAATGAGTAAGGAATGATGTTCTATATCATCAAATTCCAAGAAAAGTAAAATCATAATCCAAAATATCGATTAAAAACGAAGAACACGCGAATAACGCGAAGAATGTTGTTGATGGACAAATTTAAAATCATCGAAGGATAATTGTTGTTGATGGACAAGTTTAAAACCATTGTGTATACGTTAGTTGCTTATTGCTTGGTTAGGAACGTTAGAAACGTTTTTGAAAACGGATTAAAATTGAGCTATAAAGAAGTTATGGTAAAATTTTTATAAAAGATAAACAAGAATTAGAAAGTTAGTAAATGAACCCGAGCATGTAGGGTTTCATAAGAATGTAAGAGAAAGTAGAAAACATGAGTCATGGACTCAAGAACGAACGAATTTCTAGTTCGGATGACCGAAAGAACGAAGAACGTTAAAAACATAAAACGAACGAAGGGCAAAGATTAAACCAATTGAATGGCATGTTAACAGATTCAGAATGAAGTTCTGTCTTAGGGTAATCGAATTACGTAAAATAAGGAAGAAAATGGCTTTGGAACGACCTCGTTCCGAGTTATAATGAATAAGATATGAGATTTCAAAGTCAGCGTCTCAAGCTTGTAAAAGACTTAGAAAAATTTTTCTAGGTTTCATGATTGGCGCTGCAGCGCGAGTCGTGCCTTGGGGGCCGTTGCCACAGCATGAGCTCGGGCCATTAGCTACTGCTAAATGGCGCCACAGTGCGAAAGAAAGAGAAGGGCATGGCGCCGCGGTGCCAGTGCAGGGCAATACCCAGAAATGAGATTTTAATTGCTCAATTTCTCGGGGGATGTGCAAGAAAGAAATATGAACATGTAATTCAACTAATTTAACACTTAAACAAGTGTATTAAACCTTTGATGAAGGTTGAACAAAAAGATTAAATGAGATTAAAAGACGAAGCATGTAGACGTTGATTACAGAACCAATGTCCGGGAACCGTAGTCACAATGAAACGAACGTGAGGAATTGCTAATTGTGATTCCTTAAACGTTGATTGACTAGGGTAATGAATAACATTTCGATGTTATGTTATGGTCATGAGAGATGAATGTAAAGCGTTTAGACGCTGTGAACGCAACGTTGTTGCAATGAACGATCGGTCTTAGCATACATCAAACCGTATGGCTTTGACATTAGGAAAGAATAAAGAACATGGGGTTCAGGTGGCGAGTAATGAATGAAAGTGTATTAAAACCTTGGATGAAGGTTAAATAGAATTAAGAGGCAAGTAATGTAAATGTTGAATACGTAAACGATCCTCGTGAATCGTATTCACGTTGGGTGAACGTTCTAAGTATACATTGGTTGTATGACTTAGATGTTGACGGGAGTAGTAAGTAAGATATGAATTATCAAGAAAGCCGTAGTGAACGATAATAAGATTGATGAAAGCCAAACGTGAGTCGGATGAGAATGTTAGAATGAAATATAAGCGTTAAATACTTTAACCGACGTGAAGGTTGAGTGTACGCAAATATTAAACGGGTAAAACCTACACTCCGTGTATGGTTTGACCATAAGGTAATGAGAATCATTGATTAAACCTGTGAGCGATGAAGAAGTTAAATTAAAGATAAGTACGTATAACGTAAAGAAGCCGAGTTAATATTTATAACTTGGATGACGTTTCGAGTCGAATGAACCGGATGTTGTGAGATAAGAATAAGGTAACGTAAAATGCTTAATGCTATATATGCTTAGAATGAATATTGAATGATTGTTCTGAGTATATAAAAGACTGTATGACTTAGACGATGATGAATGAATCTTGAGGTATGGCATTTAGTTGCCAGAAAGCCATAAGGAATAAGAATTGACTTAACGAACATTATAGTTTAATAGTTCGGGTAAGTTAAGATGAATTTAGGTTCTAATAAAATCATAACCTTTGATGGTTGACATATGGGAGATGGGCTAAACAATTCCTTCAGAGAGCGAAGGTATATACCAAACTAGTAACCGATCTAACTCGCTGTTATGGGCAGTTGAGATGAGACGGGAACTTGTTTGTTGGTTGTTTGTGGGAAACCACTCAGAGTACCATATAGATTACTAGCAGAGACACGATGTGTGTTGAGTCTTAGGAAAGTTATAAGAAGTATATATGAATGTAAATCATCAAAGATGATGAACGTTTTGAGTAAGACATCTCCGTATGTCATGAAGCCGTTAACCGGTAAAGGAGGTTGGTCACGTAAACTTAGTTTATAAGAACGTGAACCATAAGAAGTAAAGTTAAGTAAACCAATGCGTGAAGTCAAGTATATGACTAATTGGTATATGTGTTATTTCCTTATGTGCTACGTAAGAATTGGAATGAGTAGTTCAGCGTAAACTATAAGCTGTAGCTGTGCGTAAGGCAAGTTTCCTAACTTCATTCATATTTTAAATGAATGCTAGTTTCTAAAACTTCTCAGATGTTGAACTTGAGAAGTTCTGTCTATGTGCAAATATGTGATATTTGTGCAAGGTGCTAGAATGTATGAGGTCGTGTGCCACAATTTGAACACTTCGGTGTTTCTATGCGATAAACTGTTATGTGATTGAACTGTTCAATATGAGCATGTTCTATTTATACATGAACCATTATTATTAAGTTTGTACTATTGATTCTAGCCAGACAGAATGTGTATGAAAGAAAGTAGAGAATGAAAGTATTTCAAAGTGAATGTGATTAAGGTTTTAAAATGATAGGAATCGAGATTATTTCTATTATTCAAGCTGCTTCATAACCTTTGTTCAGTTATTGAAGTCTTAAAGGAATGTTTGAATTCTTAAAGTTATTTGTTCAATTGTTATGACTTGCTGGGCAATTGAATGCTCACACTTGCTTTAAATAAAAACATTTTCAGCGAACAAGGTTAGAAGTACTTAAGGATCCCGTAATGATCAAGCTGATCGGCATCCAGAAGAAGTATCATTCATTATATGAATGAGCGTGATGATCAAGCGAAGACTTGTAATATAGAATGATAGAATTAAACTATAGAATAGTTTAATGAACGTTTATGTATCCTTGGTGGCGGATAAAAGTCACTTGTACAAGATGTAAAGAATAATGTAATTATCATTATTTGTAATGAAAGAGGTTTTAAGGTTTTAGAACCTGGGATTTAAGGATGTATATTATTATATTTATCTATATAATGATGTATGTTTGGAAGAAGATGGGATCGTGACGTACGGAATCCGGATGTGAAAATAGACCGGATTTCGGGGCGTTACATTCGATATACATTTTGGTGGAACAATATGAAGAGAGAGATTGCAAAGTTTATCTCGAGGTGTTTAACTTGTCAACGTGTAAAGACGGAGTATCAAGTGCCTAAGGGTTCATTGCAACCACTTGAGATTCCCAAATGGAAGTGGGAACACATTACCATGGATTTCGTTACGGGTCTTGCCACGGTTTCTCAATGTATAAATGCTATTTGGGTTATTGTTGATAGATTAACCAAGTTTGCTCATTTTTTGCCGATACAGGAGACTTATTCCCTTGAACGTCTTGTTCATATGTATGTAAATGAGATTGTGATATTGCATGGCATGCCAGTATCCATAGTTTCGGATCGTGACCCAAGATTTACTTCACGATTTTGGGTTAGCTTGCAAAAAGCTATGGGGATGGATTTACGATTCAATTCGGCATACCATCCTCAAACGGACAGACAATCAGAGAGGATTATTCAAACTCTTGAAGATCTATTAAGACTCTGTGTCCTAGACTTCAAAGGAAGTTGGGATAAGTATTTACCATTGGTGGAATTCTCCTACAACAACAGTTATCAGGCAATCATAAGTGTGACTCCATTTGAAGCATTATATGGACGAAAGTGTCGCTCTCCAATAAGTTGGGATGAGGTGGGTGAAGCAACATTGTTGGGACCCGAGTTGGTACATATAACTACGGAAAAGATCCAAATGATTCGACAACGTATAGAAATGGCACAGGATCGACAAAAGAGTTATGCGGATCTTCATCGAAAGGACGTGGAATTTAGTATTGGGGATCATGTATTGTTGCGTGTTGCTCCATGGAAGGGAGTTACAAGATTTGGGAACAGAGGAAAGCTCAATCCACGATTTATTGGTCCATTTTAGATTCTTGACCGAGTAGAAAATGTGGCCTATAGACTCGCGTTACCTCCAAGTATGTCTCGTGTTCATAATGTTTTTCACATATTTGTGCTTCGTAAATATATGAAAGACCCAAACCACGTACGAGGAGGTACCTGTCAAGATCTTGGACAAGAAAGAGCATGTCCTACGTACAAAGGTCATACCACAAGTCAAAGTTTTGTGGAGGAATCATGCTATTGAGGAAATGACCTGGGAGTTAGAAACGAAAATGAAAGCGAGGTATCCTCACCTTTTCGAAACACCAGGTACGTACGTCAATTTCGAGGACAAAATTTCATAAGGAGGGGAGATTGTAAGACCCCAACTTATTATAAATGAAATTGAATTTCCTCTATTTATTATTTTGAAATAGCAAGGGTTGATTTGATTAATGTGGTTAGTTATGGGTAAAATGTGCAAATATTTCAATTAAGCAACTGTTTATAAAATATTCATTGTTGTCGGGGAATATTCGTTTGGTCGTGGAATATTTTTGCTGTTAGGGATTATTCGTACGACGGCACAGCCTTGTGTGGGCCCCATAACGGAAAGAGATTGGATGAAGAAAACAACAAGTATAAGTTGTTTATAAATAATAGCCTAGTTGTTACCATTAATACTGTTGAAATACTTGATGGTTAAAAAGCAGTAGCACACGGTATTGCACCAATTATTGATTCTTACGTAAGAAGGCACTACTCAATAATTGTTACATTAATTACTGTTCAATATTTTATTTTATTGATTCAATAATTACTACGTTGATATTTTATATTATTGTTGTTTCAATAATTGTCACTACACAATATTTTCCATTATCGGAGCAATAATTCATATTATTTGAATAATAAAATTAGATAACATTATTGGCAATGTCTAGAAATTTCTATCTAAGGAGAGGTGTGGTCACCTAATTGCGCGCCAGTAAGGAGAAATCCTTATTGGAAAGCCCCCTCTTTCCTGGAAACAGTCTGGTTGTCAGTATTGCGATTCTATAATATTATTTGTGAATAATTAATTATTGATTTATATGATGAAGAAAATATTCATTTTATGTGGATATAGATGGAGAAAATTTTAATGTGACAATTGTTGAAAATTAATATTTTTTCTTTCTCTGATAAAATAATTCATTTAAATATATTATTATATTATAATAATATAATAATGGTGATATTTTTACAATGAATGTGAGATATATGAGTATATGTGGAGGAAGAGTGTTTTTGTTACTAAAAATATTTAAAACATGTTTTTCATGTTTGTGGACCCCATTTCTTGACTGAAATTTGATTATAGCCTGCAAAATTGTTCGTATGTGGATTTCGATCAATTTCTATTTGAAATTTGGAAAAACTTTCTTATGCAAAGTTGTAGAGAGTTAAATTTCCTGTGGGATGGACATAAGATTTGAATTTTTCTGATAAAATAGCTATTTATTATGAATTATTGAAGTTCCGAAATTCTGGAATAATTAATTTTTGGAGTTTAAAATGTTTTTTTAAGAAAAACATTTTTAACAAGTTGGTGGGCCCCACTAGTATTGCAAATGTGCTGAGTTCAGTTTTTCAAAGTGGGCATAGGAAAATTTTATAATTATATTAATATTTTATTAAATTTTCTGCTTTGGTGTTCTAAGCATTTTCTTATAAATAGGGTGCTTAGGTTAGAATTGAAAATCACACCAGAAACTGAAATCTTTCTCTCTCTATATTATCGAGCGTATTCTTGTGAGTATTTTGATACTTTGAGTGTTGCTATACGGTGCAAGTTCCCTTCAGCACTATATCCAGTATTCCAATCAGAAGTACTGTCTTTTCGAGGTAAGGGATGTTATTTTTTTAAAAAATGATATTATTTCTTCTAATATCATTATGCCAGAATATTGGTAAGATTTTTCTTATGAAATTCTTTTCTTTTAGTGTCGAGGTTACTATTCACGTATACGACACTATTCACGAATACGACACTATTCATAGAAAAATTAAATTTTCATTTTTTGTCCAAAATATCTATTATGGATACTAGCTTTGATTGTATCCATGTTTTGATCATTCTTGAATTTTAATTCACTATGGTTATTTATGAAGTATTTTTGAACTTGGACTGTTTAAAGTACGAATCCTTATTATTTATTCTTTTGTTTCACTGGATTCATTTTTTTTAAAATATTTTTCATCATACTCGGTCCTAAATGATGATATTACTAAATATCTTTGGCCTGTAGTGCAAAGATGGTTGATTTTCTTATGAATATCTTTGATCCGTAGTGCAAAGATGTACATGTGTTGAGATGAACATGACCAACTGATGAATATCTTTGGCCTGTAGTGCAAAGATGAATATTTGATTCAATATGTATATTGATTGATGTTACAGGGATAAAATATTGATGACAAACTTTTAAATTCATAGAAGAAAGTAGATTTCATTCTCTACATAACTCTTCTAATGAATTATTATTTCCGCTGCGAATATTGATTTAAAACTTGTTGTCTATTGTATTCTATCAGATTTTTCACTGTTGAGGACTAACGATAATTTGTTCTATGTTATCTTAGTCATAATATTCTTTACTGGGCTAGTTGAGCTCACCCTTTTCCTTTTTGTTTCATTTTACTTCTCAGGAGGCAAGAATGTAACGAATACTAGTCGAGGTATAGAATGAAGGTTCTAGAAAGTCGTTTTAGTAGTCCTCACTATTTTGTAAAATAGTGTATCAATAATTGTAATGAGGACTTATTTAAATGTTGATATTGTCTAGAAGACAATATTTGTTTTTAAACTCACAGTTTATGTGTTGTCATATTTTGCATGATAATTGTATTAATAAAGTTGTAAGTTGTTTCTGTACCATGTATTCGGTGACTCAGAATGGGTGTTGTATACCTATTTTGGGGGCGTCACAGTTAAAGTTAAGGGTTATATGTGAAAAATTTTGCAAAGTAAGCAAATTGTTATAAAATATTCATTTGGTGGGGGAATATTCTTTTTGTCGAGGAATATTCGTACGACGGAACAATCATTGGTGGACCCCACAACAGAAATATTGTCGTAGTTAGAAAACGACAGAATTAGCTTTTTATAAAAATAACGGTGAAAGTGTTACCGTTAAACTATTAAACTACCCGGTTGTAAAATACAGTAATACACGTGGTTGCATAGTAGCACACG
This sequence comes from Panax japonicus, assembly GCA_020205505.1. Taxonomy (NCBI): domain Eukaryota; kingdom Viridiplantae; phylum Streptophyta; class Magnoliopsida; order Apiales; family Araliaceae; genus Panax; species Panax japonicus. The sequence goes on from CM035103.1 coordinate 10,275,784, forward strand.
GTATTGATTATTGATGCTTACGTGAGAAATCACTCAGTTATACTCAATTATTACTACAGTAATTGCTGCATCATATCTCTCATATTATTGATTCAATTATTGTCACAATATCATCTGCATAATATGTTATATTATTAAATCAATAATTGAGACGACAAAGTTATTCATATTATTAAATTACAATATTTACAATGTCTAGAAGTTCTGTTCATGAGAGGTTTGGTCATCTAATTGCGCGCCAATATATATGGAGAAATCCTTATCGAAAAGCCCCCTCTTTCCTAGGAACGACCTGGTTGTTAAATATTGTGAGTTATAATATTAATGATGAATAAGTTTGTGTTGATTAAAGATGAAATTGATAGTTCCATTGTGTTGGAATTATTAATGTTAGTGGAGATCTACATTTATTTTGATATTAATTGATGTCTGGAAGTTTTACTGACCAGTCGGGTAATTAATCGGATAAATGAGCAATTAATTGCTATTAATTCACATGATTATAACTATTTGTTCACATGTGTGTACTATTGATTCACAATCTTGTACTATTAGGGGAGTTGGTACAAGATTGATAATACTTGCATGACTAAGTTAAAAATGGAGGCATAGATGGAGGTACTATACTGTAATTCATATTTTCACATGTCTAGAACTATTGATTCACATGATTTACTATTGATTCACATGATTTACTATTAGGGGAGGTGGTGTAAGTTTGATAATACTTGCAGGACTAAATTAAAAATGAAGGAAAAGAGGAAGGTATTATACTATAATATTTCGAGCCCCAAAACGTGCAATTATCGAAACTATATTTTCCTATAAATAGAAGCTCATTCTTCCTTCATTTCTCAACAATTCACTAAAGCTATAGAGCAATTATTATAAAGAGAAATTATAGAGAGAAAGAAGAAAAGAAGTCAGCTACCTCACTATTCCAGAATCTAGTTTTCTTCTAAGGTAAGGGGTATTATTCTTTCGTATTCATGAAGAGAGATATTTTCTTTCAATACTCGTAAGGGTTGTTATTCCATTCTTTATTATTATGTTGGAATAACCTGTCTATGCGAAGTACCGGATACATGGTGAAATTCTTCTGTTATTCCATTCTTTATTATTCTGTTGGAATAACCTGTCTGTGCGGTCTATCGCATGCCTGGTGAATTCTATTGGTATTCCATTCTTTATTATTCTGTTGGAATATCCTGTCTGTACAGATTACGCATGACCTAGTTCCATTCTTTATTATTCTGTTGGAATATCCTGTCTGTACAGATTACGCATGACCTAGTTCTATTCTTTATTATTCTGTTGGGAATAACCTGTCTGTGCGGTCTATCGCATGCATGGTGTATTCTTCTGTTATTCCATTCTTTATTATTTTGTTGGAATAACTTGTCTATATGGATTACCGCATGCATGGTGAATGATCCTTCATATTCATTCTTTATTAAATTGTGGAAATGATATGTCTACGTGGATTACCGCATGGCGGGTGAAAATCCATTTGCAGTTTCGTATATTCTATTATACTAATCTGGGATATCATTTCTTTTGTACTCATCATGAAATATCATTTTCTTTGGTATTTTTCTATTACTAGTTACTATGAATGGGTAACTATTCACCCAGTTACTATTTACTCGAGTATTCGGGGTACTTTTCATGCCAGAGTACTATTCACAAGTTACTATTCATGGGTTACTATTCACCTGAATATTATTCACTCGGGTATTTGGGGTACTTTTTATGTCGGGATACTATTCACGAGGTACTATTCCCAAAGTACTATTCATAGGGTACTATTTACGGGGTACTATTTACCCGAAAAATATATTTCTTTTCTGTCCAAATTATTTTTGGTACATGAATATTATTCTTGAATTTTACTCCACAAACCAGTATCATGTTGACAATTTGAACGTTATTGAATTCTGGATAAATTAAATTATAAATCTTTAAAATTTATCCTTGAACTTGTTTTATTGAATTGTTATGTCATGGTCAACATCCTCATGCTTATATTGTGATGAAAGTCATCTTTGGCTTACGTGCATAGATGCATTTGGTATGATTATGACCATGGATTATTCGATATAATCATGACCGTAATGTAATGAATGATGTGGTAAAAGTCCTCATTGGCCTGTAGTTTATTAATGGACAGTTGTTGGTATGATTATGACCAGAGATTTTTCGGTATAGTCATGACCATTGATGATTACATGAATATCCTTGGCCCGTAGTGCAGGGATGACTCGATGATATGGTTTATTTATTAAACTGAGTCTCAGCGATAAAGTTGATGAAAAACTTTTTAAATCATAGAAGATTGTAGATTTTATGCTCTACTTGACTCTTCTAATGCATTGCTTATTTTCGTTGCAGTTGTTGATCTAAAACTTGTTGTCTATTGTATTTTATCAGTTTTTATACTGTTGAAGGATAAGGATAATTTATTCTACATTATCTTAGTCATAATATTTCTTACTGGGCTAGTTGAGCTCACCCTTTCTTTCATTGTTCTCTTCATGAAATGAAAATATAGCTGAGACGAGTCGGGAAATAGAGTGATGGTCCAGGATAAATGGCTTTAGTAGTCCCCATTATTCTACGGAATAATGTGATAATAATTGTAATGAGGACAACATTGAGTGTGGATATTGTCTAGATAACAATATTCTTGTTTAAACTCTCAGCTATGTTTTATCGTATTTTACACGACTGTTGTATAATTAAGTTGTATTTGAATTTATGTACCATGTATTTGGCGACTCAAGATGGGTGATGTATACCTATTTTGGAGGCATCACAGTTGGTATCAAAGCTTAGGGATATGATCCCTGGCTGAGATGTGAGACAAGAACTAGGAGGGGAGAGACAAGGAATTCCTTCGCTAGTATGACCTACCTAAGTTTATTTGGTATTTAATTGGTCAGTCGGAGTATAGGGATAATATGTGATATGTCAATTAACCCTTGTTTTGTGACAGTGTTTGAAAATGGCATCTGAAAATGTTGAGATCGGCAATGAAGCACATGAGATCATTGAGTCACCAACGATCAATACCCAGGATAATGTGCAACATGAAGACAATGATATTCAGGTAAATAACAACACCGATCAAATGATGAACAATGGGATGCTCAGAGGCTTTATGAAATTCATGCAACATCAGGTAAGATAGACTCTTGTTCAAAATATAGGTGGAAGTAATGGCAACCCACGGTCGGTCACCGCTAAGCAGTTCAAGGAGCTGGGACCACCGGAGTTCTTGGGAAAGCCAGAACCACTTAAGGCGAAGATGTGGATAAAAAAAATCACCAAGATATTTGATGTCTTGCAATGCTCAGAGGAGCAAAAGATTCCCTGCGCCACCATTATGTTTCTGAAGTACTATTCACAGGGTACTATTCACGGGGTACTATTTACTTGAAAAATATATTTCTTTTCTGTCCAAATTATTTTTGGTACATGAATATTATTCTTGAATTTTACTCCACAAAGCAGTATCATGTTGACAAATTGAACGTTATTGAATTCTGGATAAATTAAATTATAAATCTTTAAAATTTATCCTTGAACTTGTTTTATTGAATTGTTATGTCATGGTCAACATCCTCATGCTTATATTATGATGAAAGTCATCTTTGGCTTACGTGCATAGATGCACTTAGTATGATTATGACCAAGGATTATTCGGTATAATCATGACCATAATGTAACGAATGATGTGGTAAAAGTCCTCATTGGCCTGTAGTTCATTAATAGACAGATGTTGGTATGATTATGACCAGAGATTTTTCGGTATAGTCATGACCATTGATGATTACATGAATATTCTTGGCCTGTAGTACAGGGATGATTCGATGATATGGTTTATTTATTAAGCTTAGTCTCAGTGATAAAGTTGATGAAAAACTTTTTAAATCATAGAAGATAGTAGATTTTATGCTCTACTTGACTCTTCTAATGCATTGCTTATTTCCGTTGCAGTTGTTGATCTAAAACTTGTTGTTTATTGTATTTTATCATTTGTTATACTGTTGAAGGATAAGGATAATTTATTCTGCATTATCTTAGTCATAATATTTCTTACTGGGCTAGTTGAGCTCACCCTTTCTTTCATTGTTCTCTTCAAGAAATGAGAATATAGCTGAGACGAGTCGGGAAATGGAGTGATGGTCCAGGATAAATGGCTTTAGTAGTCCCAACTATTCTACGGAATAATGTGATAATAATTGTAATGAGGACACCATTGAGTGTGGATATTGTCTAGATGACAATATTCTTGTTTAAACTCTCAGCTATGTTTTGTCGTATTTTACACGATTGTTGTATAATTAAGTTGTATTTGAATTTATGTACCATGTATATGGTGACTAAAGATGGGTGATGTATACCTGTTTTGGGGGCATCACAGTTGGTATCAAAGCTTAGGGATATGATCCCTGGCTGAGATGTGAGACAATAACTAGGAGGGGAGAGACAAGGAATTCCTTCGCTAGTATGACCTACCAAAGTTTATTTGGTATTTAATTGGTCAGTCAGAGTATAGGGATAATATGTGATATGTTAATTAACCCTTGTTTTGTGACAGTGTTTGAAAATGGCATCTGAAAATGTTGAGATCAGCAATGAAGCACATGAGATCATTGAGTCACCAACGATCAATACCCAGGATAATGGGCAACAGGAAGACAATAATCCTCAGGTAAATAAAAAGACCGATCAAATGATTAACGATCGGATGCTCAGAGGCTTTATAAAATTCTTGCAACATCAGGTAAGAGAGACTCTTGTTCAAAATATAGGTGGAAGTAATGGCAACCCACGGTCGGTCACCGCTAAGCAGTTCAAGGAGCTGGGACCACCGGAGTTCTTGGGAAAGCCAGAACCACTTAAGACAGACACGTGGATAAAGCAAATCACCAAGATATTTGATGTCTTGGAATTCTCAGAGGAGCAAAAGGTTCCCTGCGCCACCTTTATGTTGTGTGAAGAGGTAGATTATTGGTGGAAATCTATAAAGCATACCCAGTCTGACGCACTCAAGATGTCTTGGGAGAAGTTCCAAGAGTTGTTCAATGACAAGTACTTTCTCGAAAGTATTCGTCACATGAAGGAGGTGGAGTTTATCAAGTTGGAACAAAACAATGACCGTGTCGCAATAGGATGCTAAATTTGTGGAGTTATCCCGGTTTGCATCCTATTTGGTCGATAATGAGGAGCGAATGATGCGAATGTTTCTAAGAGGTTTGAAACCCGATATACGTCAATACCTCATTTCTCACAAATTTTGTTTATATTTAGATGTTGTGAATAGGGCTCAGTTATTGGAGCGCGATAATGAGTCAGCACAACCAAAAGGCAACGACCAACAACAGGATAATAATCGTACCGGTGGCAACGGCCATCGGAACAATAATAACCATCGTGGGGGAAATTATCATGCCAAGAATGGTAACCACTTCGATGGTAATCGTGGCCAAGATAATAGGAGTGGAAATTTCAAGAAGAGAAGATTTAATGATGATGGAAAGACGTCAGCACCAGCACCTGTTGTTAAGGAAGGAGAACGACCGCCGGTCGTATATTACAAATGCGGAGGGGAGGGACACATCAGTCCAAACTATACGCAACAATCAAAAGCGTGTTTTAATTGCGAAAGAGAAGGTCATTTAGCTCGATTTTGTCGTGCACCAAAGTAAAGTCCAGCTGGGACGGTGGAACCAAAGGCGGATACGGACAAAACAAAGCGGTGGTTTCAGGAAGAGCGTTTTTCGTGACTTCTCAAAAAGTGAGTAACCCGAACGAGGTTAGCACGGGTTAGTTAATTATAAATTCTTGCGAAGTCTATACCTTATTAGATATCGGTTCTACCCATTCTTTTATCTCTCTTGCTTGTGCTCAACATTTAAATTTGACTTCGGAGAAATTAGACTTTAACTTATCGGTTAAAACTTCGTTAGTATAAACCTTCATTTCATGTGATATCCAAGTCTTGGATGAGAGTCACAGTTTTTAAATGATATTTTTATCGTTAATAAATTTCCTGACGTATTCTTAAAGACTTATTGGCCTACTCCTAGAGCGTGAAATCGAATTTTGTATTGGCCCCAGTATAAAACCCATTTCTAAAACCCTCAAATATTTCTTCAACTAAAATGAACGTAACATGCTCCAAAGACGTTGGCTCAAGCTGTTGAAGATTACGATCATACATTTCAATATCATTATGGAAGAGAGAACGTGGTAACTGACGCATTGAGTAGAAGATCGTATGCGTTTACGAGTGCGATGTTGTTAACACAAAAACCCATTTCGTATAACTTATAAATGATGAAGATAGAGTTAAAGACTCTAGGGACCCACGCAAAGATAACAAATATAAGATTAGAATCGACTTTAATCGATAAAGTTAAAGTCGCACAAGCTACATACTCAGAGCTGATGAATGTGAAGAAGAAGGTTCAAGAGGGAGTTATTCTAGAAGCAAGAATCGACGAAGAGAGGAAATATCAACCCTTGATTTTATTGGTTTATTTGAAATCCTCGATCGAGTAGGAATTGTGGACTATAGACTCGTTTTACCACCAAGTATGTTGCGTGTTTATGACGTTTTTCACATATCGATGTTACGTAAATATGTGGACGACCTGAACCACATTATTGAATTAGAACTAGACGAGATAGCAGAAGATTTAACGTATGAGGAGATACGTGTTAAAATCTTGGATAAGAATGATCATATTCGACACTCAAAGGTTATACCTCAAGAGTTGGAATCTGAAATGAAGTCAAGGTATCCTAACCTCTTCGGCATACCAGGTACGTACGTAAATTTTGAGGGCAAAATTTCATAAAGAGGGAATATTGTAAGACCCAAAATTTTATGAAATGAAAGTATTCAATTTTTTTATAATTATTATTTTATTTCACAAATGGTTAAATTGATAAAATGTTAAATTTAAGGGTGATATATGAAAAATTTTGCAAAGTAAGCAAGTTGTTATAAAATATTCGTTTGGTCGGGGAATATTCTTTTTGTCGAGAAATATCCGTATGACGGCACAATCATTGGTGGACCCTACAACGGAAGTATTATCGTAGTTAGAAAATGACATAATTATCTTTTTATAAAAATAACAGTGAAAGTGTTACCGTTAAAACTGTTGAACTACTCGGTAGTAAAAGTACAGTAATACGTGTGGTTTCATAGTAGTACACGGTATTGATTATTGATGCTTACGTGAGAAATCACTCAGTTATGCTCAATTATTGCTACAGTAATTGCTGCATCATATCTCTTATATTATTGATTCAATTATTGTCACAGTATCATCTGCATAATATGTTATATTATTAAATCAATAATTGAGATGACAAAGTTATTTATATTATTAAATTATAATATTTACAATGTCTAGAAGTTCTGTCAAGGAGAGGTTTGGTCATATAATTGCGCGTCAATAAGGAGAAATCCTTATCGGAAAGCCCCATCTTTCTTGGGAACGACCTGGTTATTAAATATTGTGAGTTATAATATTAATGATGAATAAGTTCGTGTTGATTAAAGATGAAATTGATAGTTCCATTGTGTTGGAATTATTAGTTTTAGTGGAAATCGACATTTATTTCGATCACTACAAGAAAATGGTCTATCAGCGACAGCCTATCAGCGACCGACTATCAGCGACCGCATTCGATCGCAGATACCTATTAGTGACCGACTGCAGTCACTGATAGTCATCGCATAAAATCTGGTCGCTGATGTGCACACCAGCGACCACTATTAGCAATCGATATATCTGTGATCGCTAGTAGCAACCGAATTAGTCATTTCGATCGCTGATCTGAGTCAGTATGGCTCAGGGCCAAAGGCTGACGTGGTCCACGTGTCAGCGACTGCAATTAGCGATCGCATGCAGTCTCTGATACCCTCAGATGTTTCACGGTCACTAATGAATATCAGCGACCGCATGTGGTCGCTGATTTGAATAAACTAAAAAAAACCAAATTTTTTTCTGTAGCAGAATTCCCAAAAAACATGTACCTGTTTTGTACATGCTTTATCCCAACACACATACACAACAATATAAACATCTTGCACAACAATGTAAACATCAATCGTCCACCAACACATACACAAAACTAGTATATAAACTATATAAACCTTTAAACCAATATGAATTGAATAAATATAAACAAATCTAATGTTTAAGTAACATGAATGAATATAAAAGTATAAAATTCTGAAAGAACTACAAAACACAGCTGTATCGATCCTCAAGCATCAGCGTCTTGATTAGATTCTCCTTGATCACCCTATAATTAACAAAATAATAAAACAAGTTACAAATATATACTAACTATGTTAATATTGGTATATTATGACAATATATACAACACATTGATTTTATACCTCATCGTCATCCCCATGTTGTGATGTTGCTGCTTCCACAACTGCTTCAGCTAACTCCTCGGGACTTAGAGCCCCCAGATGCCCGCCCAGTATCTTCAGAAGATCTCGATCTCGACATATAGCTCTCACACAGTCAGCCGGAGTATGAATAGCTGCATGGCTCGATGACTGTGTAGACTGGGTAGAAGAGCAGCCTGAGCCACTGAAGGATTGGCGTCGTCGTTGTCTTTGACCTTTAATGTAGTTCTTCTTCACAACAGACGTCCTCTCCCACAACTCTTGATCAATAGGCGGAAGTGGGGTGCCTTCAGGATAGCGCTCATTCAATAAACGCTTATAAGTATCCTGCCATCATGTTAACAATTAAATAGTTAAAAATAAATTAATTCTGTAAGCATTGATAAACAAGATCAAGTTGTTAAAATTTATTACCGCTATCTGGATAGCATAGGGCAGACCATCACGGGTGGCCATGTACACATCCAGCTAATAGATAGGCTGACCTTGAGACTGAGACTCATATACAAAAAATAGCACAATATTACTAAGTAAAAATGTGAAATATTTTCTACATTTCATGATTGTAAACATATTAAAACTTGTAAATGCGTACCCTTGCAGTGATATGCTGCAACTGTGAAATACTGTCGCCCTTGTATGTCCCTTTAGCCTTTTCGCCATCGGGTACACCCGAGGATCTGTTGGTGGCGGAAGTCTTTCGTCTTTTCACCCAGTTCTCAGCTCTCCATTGGGCACACATCTCAGCCCATATGGACTGGGTGCACCACCAAGGGCTATGCTCGTGCATGTAATCCTCTCCCTGTCATGGATGGTCGATCTCAGCATTATGAAGGGCTTATTGTCTTTCTTTGTTCAAATTGTCTATTGTGCGGACCGCGCACTTCTGCCAGAATAATGTCTGTATCACTGAAGCCTGCGCGTCCTCCCATCTATACCATTTCTACAAATAAAACAACAATAATAACATTACTAAACAATTATCCTTTGAATATTATATTATCTGTCATAATTAAAAAAAACATACTTGAAATTCAGCCCAAATAGCATCCTTATGGGCGATAGGTGTGGTCGCCCACGTAATCATAGGTGTAGGACAATTCTGTAAACACAGTTGTGATATGCACTTGATGATCTTATTATCTGAAAAATCACTATAATATACAACAATTTACATCAACGATAAGTAGATATATTAAAGAAATTTACATCTAAGTTATAATACTTATGAACATTTTTCAAACTTATACTTATAATATTTAAAAAAAAAATCGCCAGAGTCTGTGATAACCCAGGATTTCGAATAATCCAAAATTTGCGAATAATTTTTTTTTTTTTTATTATTAATATTAATTATCAATTTTGTGATGAGTTTCTGTGATACGTGTATCGAGAAGGTCAGTTTATGTATCGACTAATAATATTAGAGTAGAGTTTGTGCTTAACGGAGAATAGAAACCCTAACCCTAATTTTTGGAACGGGATTCGATAGAAAATATAATTAAAATAATTATATTAATATGTATGTGTTTGAACGGTATAGAATTTTTGATCAATGATTGATCGGATAAGGTTTAATATTAATAACACCTAATAAGAGATTAGAAACACTAATCTCAGGATTAGAAACCCTAACGTACCGTTAGAAACCCTAATTGTACGCCAAGAAACCCTAATTTCAAAACCGGGAGTTATAAACCCTAAATTGGGAAACCCTAATCCAAATTGACGAGCCTATGGGTTCATTAAACTTAAATATGATTAGAAAGCTTTAATTATATTTTTGTATATTAATTTTTTTTCTATTTAGAAAACCTAATTACATTTTAAGAATTTTATTTTCTAATTTTTGAACCCTAAATTTGAAAATTGTGGGAATTAGAGTTTTAAAACCTAATGGGATTAAATCGTAAACCCTAATCCAAGCCCCAAACCCTAAGGGTTTGTGCAAATTCCATGTTTACCATTTAATTTAATTTTCAAATGATAAAATTGCCCTTTATGGATATTTTAATAGATTACTTGAAAATCTTGCCAAATCAAGAGTTGGTCACCAATTCTCTTGACTTTGTGACTCCAAATCTCAGCCAAATCAGCTCCCAGCCGAAATACATCAGATCAAGCAACATCAAGCAATATATATATAAGATTTAGAGAGAGAAAGTTCATAAAAGTTAGCCATTTTGCTCTATGCTCTCACCAACTCTCTCTCCCCCCTAAACCCACGAATTACATTAGCATACCAGTCCCAAATTCAGTCTTTAGATCACCATAATCAATTTAGGAGAATCAAGATCAAAGATTGGACAAGAGAGGTATAACCCTATTTTTATTTTTGATCTTTGATGCTTGAGAAATAATTGTGTTTATGTGTTTAGATTCATGCTAGGATATGTTTTTAGTTGATCTATGATGATCTATCATAGATCCATAGCATCAAAGTTGATAAAACTCGAAGTTTTTCAAAACTGTCAAGAACACGATCTGTGGTCTGACAAGCTAATGTTAGGTGCCATAGATCGGTGCCTGTGTTTTCGTTTTCTTGTTTTATGTTTTGTAATGGTAGCCTGGTATGTTATCTTTATTCTGCAAGTGGTAGTACTAGTAAATGATGTCTAGATCGTGAGTTGTAAGCGGTCAAAAACCGTTGACCGTCCATGACCCAGAAATAGAAACACAGCGTCTGACAATGAGTTTAGGCCTCTTGATCTGTCAGTTTATTTAGTTTTATGATGTTTTTTTTGTAACCCAATAGTAGCCTGTAATGTGTATTTAAAATCTAGACCTTTAGATCGTTTAAATAACAAACATGTGTGATTATATGAACGGTCAAACCATGCTTCTCGGTCACAATGTAAAATTCTGGAAAACCCAGAAACGGTTAAGAACAACTGTTCTGACATAGTTTGACCGGATAAAATCTGGAGATTTAGATGTTGATTATCTGACTTGTTGTGATGTAAATGTACCTTGACACTAGTACTACAGGTTTGAGCCATCAAACCACATAAAACATGACCCGAAGATTGATTAAATTAAGCTTGAAAGTGAGCACTCGAAACTGCTGGGTTTCTGGAAAACCCAGAAACCGTCTGACAGCAACTTTGGAGGCTTTGATCTCCTTGTTGTGATTTTGTTTGACCAAATTATCGATTATGTATTGTAGTGTTACATTAATACTACAATATCAAAGTTTTAGTTAATCCAGAACATGATCAGATTGGAAATTATACGCGGTCAAACCTAGACCCTTGAGCTGCTGGCTGTCAGTGTTTTTGAGCTCAAGAACACCAACAGCGACGCTTTGTGTCGCTAAAGGGCTTTAGCGACGGTTTTATTTATTTATTTTCTTAATATTCCGGAAATTAATAAAAAAATAGAAATAAATTATAAAAATTACCAAAAATAGTTTTAAAAATTATTTTAAATTATGAAAAATAATTTTTGACCAATAGGAATATTTTTCTTTAATATTTATAATTAACTATAATATTAAAGGTATTTAATTTATTTAATTAGTTTATTAAATAAATTAGAGAAAAATGATTTAATATTATGAAAAATCATTTTTAAATAAGAAAAATGTATTTAAAAATATTTTGAGTTATAAAATTTAACTTTTAATATTTTTGGAGAAATTTCATTAATAATTTAATATTAATGATATTATATTTATTTGATTATTAAATTAAATAAATAAGATAAAAATGATTTAAATGATTTAAAAATCATTCTAATTTAGAATAAAGTGTTAAAAAATATTTTAAATTATAAAATATAATTTTCAATATTTTTGGAGAATTTTCATTAATAAAGTAATATTAATGACATTTGATTTATTTAATTATTATATTAAATAAATGAATTAAAAATGATTTTATTGATTTAAAAATGAGAAAAATAGTTTAAAAATATTTTAAGTTATAAATTATGACTTTTAATATTTATATATTAATGGTGATGATTTAAAAATGATTTTAATTAATTTAAAAATCATTTAAGTAGAATATTGATGATTTAAAAATATTTGAAGTTATTAATGATAACTTTAATATTTTGGAATGTATGTTATTACTATTTTGATATTATTAAATATTAATAATGATATGATTATTTGATAATTAAATCATTTAAAAATGATTTAAGTGTTTGAAAAATTATTATATATTATAATAAATGTTTATAATTATTAAAAGCTTCCGGAAAATATTATAAACGATATTTGACTTATCTATAATAATATTGAAGCTTAGAGATCAAGTTTAATTGACAATCAATGTGTTAATTGTCGAATAGGGTGACCAGAACACCGAGAATGGACCGAAATCCAACTAGACCAAAATAGTTAGACTTGATAAGTGTTTATATAGGTTATAAACACTAATGTGGCTATGTGGTAATGTGCCTAGGAGAAGTTTGACCGTAAAATACAATGTTATGTGTTATAAATGATTGTGCTAATTGTGAGACCGATATTGTTGAATATAGGTCTTACGAACGCAGTTAATTATATTGTGTAGCTGTAATCAACGCAGAAGGCAAGTTCCCTAACTCAACCTTGAGTTATATTCATTCAATTGTTATGGTGGTTAATTATTGTTGATTAAGCCACGTCCAGGGATTTATTGTTGTTTATTCGCAGTTAGTGCATGCTTAATAATTCAAATTGAATTACTGATTCAGAAATATATATTCATAGAATTACTGTTGTTGAATATTCAAATATGTAGAAGTTAGAATTGACAGTATAGATAATTCCTGTTTATTGTCAAATTGTGTTGAGAAATGTCTTAGCTAATTATTCTGGCTAGACAAACATTGTTTAGAACTTGATAAATTCAAGAAAATAATTAAATTGTTATTGGAGAATCGATGCCAATTATTTCGGCAAGATCGATAAGTAAATAGAATTTGAAATCACAGTATTTCGTTGTAAAATCAAAATCTTGATTCTAAAACTGAGAAGAACAACCTTTTATATAAAGGGAACATTTTGGGTCGTGAATTCGACGTTTGCGCGCGTTTTGAGTATTATGCATAATATAGGGTACAAGGAGTTGGTCGGCTCTAAGTACTTGCAGAGGGGTATGATTTAATCTTTATGGTTATCTGATACTCCTGGTATGTATCAAAGTAAATCTTTGATAGATGCCTGAGAAAATAAGTTCAAAGATCTTGTGTGATCACTCAGTATAAATCTGGAAATTATTCCACTTTGTTATTGTGTAGAATTGATTCTTGTAGAATTTTGAAAGCGTTGTACTCTTTCATTATCAAATTATGGTGTTGCATAAAAAAGGAGAAGCCTTGTTATTGAATAACAATTTGTTCAGCTATTTCAAAGTTCCCTGAACTTTGTTTTCATTCTATCAAAATAGATAGGATATTATTGTTGATTCATATACATTTATTGTATGTCTTAACTTGCAGGGCAAATTTGTTGCTCACCCTTGCTATAAATAAAACATTTCAGCTAGGGACGAAGTTGCAGGAGGTGTTGTGAAGCAGAACAAGGGAAAAGTCGTAGTTATAAATTAGTTATGTTGAACATATTTATTATGTTGTATTGTAAACCCTTTTTGTTTATCTAAGGGGGTATGTTTATAATTTAAGGTTAGAAACCTGGGACTTATGTATTAACAACTTATGTTAATGATGTATATATTCCTATTTATATATAAATGGGTAGTTAAATGATATTATAGTGTGGATCGTGAACACCAAACTCGGGAGTCAGGTAACCCAGATTTGGGGGTGTCACAGGTTGGTATCAGAGCTGTAGGTTATAAACCTTAAGTGGGGTGGGGAAAGACCTAGGATTATAACCATAAGCGAGATAGAGAATACTCATTTAGAGTACTAAGTGAAAGATTGTCGAAGTGCAACGATAGTGAGAAATGGGGAAACATAGTGTGAGGAGTTTGTACTAATGAAGTACTAATCAAGTTATTTAAATTGATTGTAGGATGTCTGGAGAAGATCAAATAAGTACGGAGATGCTAGCGGCTGTTGCACCAATGCCAGAAGCCGAGGTGCCAGCGCAAAGTGAATCGGTTGATAAGGTGGAAGAAGATGAACCTATGGTTAATCTGGGGAGCGATCATGACGATTATCCCGAGATGTATTTGAGTGGAGATGAGGAGGTAGAGTCTGAGCCAGCTATGGTAGAGATAAAGAATAAGACTACAGTTGAAGAACAAGATCAACTAGTTGCAGAAGTTCAAGAACTCTGGAGTAAGGCGTTTCTCTTGGAGCAGCTATTGAAGACAGAACGAGCGTTATGCGAAATGACTGAAGAAAGGAACGAACTCAAGGCGCAGGTAGATAGAATGAAGGCGTAAGGTGGTGGATCGTCTGAAGGGACGATCAAGCAGCAGAAACACAAGAAGAAAAGGAAGAGGGACAACGATAGCCCTAATTCAGAAAAGTCAAGCTCGAAGAAGAAGCAAGCCTGTGGCAAGTGTGGAAAGAGCCATTTGGGGGAATGTTTGTGGGGTCAGAAGGTGTGTTATAATTGTGGTCTGGAATGACATTTATCACCAAATTGTCCTAAACCAAAGAAAGGAGGATGTTTTGCATGTGGTGGAACGAGTCATAGGGTTTAGAATTGTCCTAAAAGGAAGAAAGTGGACAGAAGAAAGATTAAGTGTGAGGAGTTTAATCATTTGGAGGATAATATTTTCTTTGGTAGGAGATAAATTTTGTATGCCTCCACTTTTTATGTAAAGTTGTAGTAACGAATCCCGACTTTTGTCACAAAGGGATAGTACCTATTTGTAGTTGTATGGGTAATGTACTGAAAAGTACTATGTAATATTTGCATGAATATAAATGCAATGTATGTTTGTATGAATGAAATCTTTATTTTCTGATAAGAATATAAGATTAAAATAAATTTGTGTGTTCTTAAAACTCATACTTATGGTATGTTAATGACTCATAGTTATATGAAATGTTTTGAACCCCTCAGCGAATGGACACCAAAGGTCTGACTAGGATAAGTTCATACACTCGTATAATTATGGCAAGTTACTGAACTCCTAAGTATGGTAAGTTTGATAAACTGGATATAGTAATGTGAAAATGGAGAATAACAACTTTTTGTGTAAAGTTGTGTTGTTGATAAGTAGGTTTTATACCTACTTATCCAGTATCTTTTACTTGAATTAGTTTTTTTTATTCATGTGTCTTAGTTACTTTTCATGCATTTTGTGTTTGTTTTGTAGGTTATACGTTTGGAAGCGATGTGAGCGATTATTGGTAAGGAAAAGCACGGAAAATGCAAACAAAAGCAAGCCGGATATCGCTTGTGCTTTCATGTCATTTCATGTTCTTGGCTTGGAGCTTGGACAATATTGTAGAGCGTTTTCTTGGCTTTCCGGAACATCTTGAATCATTCCAATCGGAGTTCGGATGAAAGAGTTGTGGAATTTCTACCAACGGACGTCATTGAACTTCACCGTTTTGGGTGGTCATTTGCATAGCAGTCACTTCCAGTCCGATTTAGACCATCATACGTTTATTATTTCGGAACGCTCAAAGAATGAAAGTTGTAGATCTCGTCGATATCTTCGATTTGATAGGTTGCGGGACCCATAACGCCTCCCGTTTCAAACGTTATTGCAGTTTTAGCAGAGGAGGTTCCAGCAGAAAATTGTGTTGGCAGATTGGTACCCAGCCTGGGCTGGGCGTTTTTAGCCTTAGGACCCAGTCGGGGCTGGATGTCTGGGAGCTTTAGCAGATTAATATCCAGCCGGGGCTGGCTTTTACAAAGGGAAATACCCAGCCGGGGCTGGGTATGCGCGAGAATGAGTAGATTGTGTCCGAATTTGAGTCTGAAAAGGATTGTTTCGAGTTGTTTGATTCAAGGACTTCCAAGAGGACTTAAAGACATGTACAAAGGCTTATAAAAGGAGGGGAATAACACAGATTAGAGGAGATTATTAGGAGATTATAGAGCATTCTATTAAATTAGATTAGAGTAAATTAGAGAAAAACACTAGTTCTAATTAGAATTGGAGATTGAAGCAACTTGGAGACCATTGAAGATTTGAAGTAGGAGCAAGAAGGGAGCGTCAAATCTATAAACAATAGATTATTTCTTCTCATCTTCTTCTATCTTTATCTTTTAATGTGTATTCAATTGTGGATTCTTAGTTTTAATTCAATAATCATGAACTAATTCTTTGTTTGAGATTACAATGGATCTTATTGTGTAGTTTATTTTAATATGCTTCGTTATTAATTAGTATTTTCTATTGTGAGGATTGTCTATTGTGATTTGGACTTAATTGTTTAATTGATTGGCCATCAATTACCGTGATAATCTATATGAACTCGAGAGATGAAGTATTGATTTAGATCTAACATGATAGCATGTGTTCAGGATTTTGTTAGTAGCTTAAACTTGATGAGTGTTAAGGTAGAGATATGCTTGACGCCATATGTAATCTTATAGAGAATTTGCTCTTAAACCTTCTTCAATTGTAATTCACATAGAGATATAGTGGGTTAGTTGATTAAGGTGTTTAACGGATTTCTATCTTAATTGTGGATTGACGTTAATACGGTATTAGTGCATCGAGAGGTGGTTAATACTACTTTTGTGTTCTTGATTAACAATTCAGGATAGAGAATAATTGATGAGAAGTGTGTTAACTTAAATGAAGCAATATGTGAAGTTGTGATCTTAAATCTCCGTAGTCTTAATTTAATTAGTGGAATAGTAGTTAATTTATATAGTTTGTAATTCATTCGTTTAAATAAGATTGAGTTGGTTACGGGTTAGTACTTGGTGATTTTTATTAAATAATTCTCTGTGGGAACGATACTCAACTTATCACTTTATTACTTGTTGACCACGTATACTTGTGTGTTATGCGTAACTAGATTTTACCCAACAGTTGTTAATCCTGATATGATTTAAAAAGGGATAGTAATATGTGAAGTACTAAATGTACTATGTGCTATTTGAATAAATATGCAATTACTTGAGAATTATGTGTTGAATTCTTATTGTGTTAAGAATTTTTATAGAGAAAGAGTATTAATATAAGATTTGTATTTAAATCAGATCATGCCGCCTAGACGACAGAATCGAAACCAACGAGAAGAACATTCAGTGAATAACGAAGGAGGTCAAGTTGACCCAATGCAAAATTTTGCAAATATGATAGCCGAAGCTATGGACAATAGAGCTCCCGCAGGAAGAGGAAGAGTGAGAGAACAGCCCGCTGATAGATTAGCCAATTTCAAGGATTTTAAAACGGTAGGACCGCCGGAATTCAAAGGAACCACTAATCCGATTGAAGCCCAAACTTGGGTAAAGAAGATGGAGAAAGCATTCATCATTGCACGTGTGGCAGAAGAGCAAAAGACGGCTTTTACAACTTATCTGATGAAGGGAGAAGCCAATTACTGGTGGGAGACGAACCAAGCAAGAGCTGGTACAGAGGTGGTGTTGTGGACGAGATTCAAGGAGTTGTTCTTTGAGAACTACTTCTCATCAAGTATGCAATCCAGAATGGAAGTCAAATTCTTGGAACTTAAGCAGGAGAACATGTCTGTTTCTGAATACGCGGCTAAATTTAACGAATTGGCAAGATTTTCACCTCATCAGGTGGACACAGAAGCAAGAAAAGCGCGAAGATTCGAGAATGGGCTGAAGCCGGGGATATTCAACAAAGTAGCTATGCTGCAGATCAACACTTTTGCGGCTCTATTGGAGAAAGCGTTAATTGCTGAGGGAGGGAACGAAGCAGCGTCTCGATTTCATCAGGAAAAGAAGAAGAAGAAGACAAATGAAGGAGGAAGCAGTGGAGGAAGTAATCCAAATAAGAGAAAATGGAATGAGAATACCCAGTCGGGTAATAAGACAGAAGATAATAGGAAGGGAAGGGAGCCATGTTCAAATTGTGGGAAGCACCATGCTGGAGTTTGCCTGAAGAAGAAGGGAGTTTGCTATAACTGCGGGCAAGAGGGGCATATATCACCCAATTGTCCCAGTCCGAAAAAAATTCACGGTTGCTTTGGATGCGGATCGACCGACCATATTGTACGAAACTGTCCGAAAAGAAATGCTGAGAAGGAAAGCGCCAACAAGGGACCCGGTGGCAGAAGCTTGACGATTCAAGGACCTGCACAGCCAGGAAGACCAACGGCCCGTACATTCAACACGACAGCGCAAGATGTAGTGGCAACTCAGGACGTGGCAGCAGGTAAGGATTTCATTACGCGAATAATAGGAGTTAGATAATTTTGTTAACTATTTTCTTTTATAGACTCAGGTCACAGGTTAGAATTTGAAACCAAAATTAATATTGTGTTGATTAAAATAAATTGATAATACAACTTTAAAAGACTGTAGAATATAAGAAAGCGGTGATTCCGAGGACGGAATCCTTTTAAGGAGGGGTGAATGTGAAAATTCAGGATTTCGAATAATCCAAAATTTGCGAATAAATTTTTTTTTATTAATATTAATTATCAATTTTGTGACGAGTTTTTGTGATACGTGTATCGAGAAGGTCAATTTATGTATTGACTAATAATATTAGAGTAGAGTTGTGCTTAACGGAGAATAGAAACCCTAACCCTAATTTTTGGAACGGGATTCGATAGAAAATATAATTAAAATAATTATATTAATATGTATGTGTTTGAACGGTATAGAATTTTTGATCAATGATTGATCGGATAAGGTTTAATATTAATAACACCTAATAAGAGATTAGAAACCCTAATCTCAGGATTAGAAACCCTAACGTACCGTTAGAAACCCTAATTGTACGCCAAGAAACCCTAATTTCAAAATCGGGAGTTATAAACACTAAATTGGGAAACCCTAATCCTAATTGACGAGCCTATGGGTTCATTAAACTTAAATATGATTAGAAAGCTTTAATTATATTTTTGTATATTAATTTTTTTTCTATATAGAAAACCTAATTACATTTTAGGAATTTTATTTTCTAATTTGTGAACCCTAAATTTGAAAATTGTGGGAATTAGAGTTTTAAAACCTAATGGGATTAAATCTTAAACCCTAATCCAAGCCCCAAACCCTAAGGGTTTGTACAAATTCCATGTTTACTATTTAATTTAATTTTCAAATGACAAAATTGCCCGTTATGGATATTTTAATAGATTACTTGAAAATCTTGCCAAATCAAGAGTTGATCACCAACTCTCTTGACTTTGTGACTCCAAATCTCAGCCAAATCAGCTCCCAGCCAAAATACATCAGATCAAGCAACATCAAGCAATATATATATAAGATTTAGAGAGAGAAAGTTCATAAAAGTTAGCCATTTTGCTCTATGCTCTCACCAACTCTCTCTCTCCCCTAAACCCACGAATTACATTAGCATACCAGTCCCAAATTCAGTCTTTAGATCACCATAATCAATTTAGGAGAATCAAGATCAAAGATTGGACAAGTGGTATAACCCTATTTTTATTTTTGATCTTTGATGCTTGAGAAATAATTATGTTTATGTGTTTAGATTCATGCTAGGATATGTTTTTAGTTGATCTATGATGATCTATCATAGATCCATAGCATCGAAGTTGATAAAACTCGAAGTTTTTCAAAACTGTCAAGAACACGATCTGTGGTCTGACAAGCTAATGTCAGGTGCCATAGATCGGTGCCTGTGTTTTCGTTTTCTTGTTTTATGTTTTGTAATGGTAGCCTGGTATGTTGTCTTTATTCTGCAAGTGGTAGTACTGGTAAATGATGTCTAGATCGTGAGTTGTAAGCGGTCAAAAACCGTTGACCGACCATGACCGGGTCGAATTCTGGGAAACCCAGAAATAGAAACACAGCGTCTGACAATGAGTTTAGGCCTCTTGATCTGTCAGTTTATTTAGTTTTATGATGTTTTTTTGTAACCCAATAGTAGCATGTAATGTGTATTTCAGATCTAAACCTTTAGATCGTTTAAATAACAAACATGTGTGATTATATGAACGGTCAAACCATGCTTCTCGGTCACAATGTAAAATTCTGGAAAACCCAGAAACGGTTAAGAACAACTGTTCTAACATAGTTTGACCGGATAAAATCTGGAGATTTAGATGTTGATTATCTGACTTGTTGTGATGTAAATGTACCTTGACACTAGTACTAAAGGTTTGAGCCATCAAACCACATAAAACATGACCCGAAGATTGATTAAATTAAGCTTGAAAGTGAGCACTCGAAACTGCTGGGTTTCTGGAAAACCCAGAAACCGTCTGACAGCAACTTTGGAGGCTTTGATCTCCTTGTTGTGATGTTGTTTGACCAAATTATCGATTAGGTATTGTAGTGTTACATTAATACTACAATATCAAAGTTTTAGTTAACCCGGAACATGATCAGATTGGAAATTATACGCGGTCAAACGTGAACCCTTGAGCTACCGACTGTCAGTGTTCTTGAGCTCAAGAACACCAACAGCGACACTTTGTGTCGCTAAAGGGCTTTAGCGACGGTATTATTTATTTATTTTCTGAATATTCTGGAAATTAATAAAAAATAGAAATAAATTATAAAAATTACCAAAAATAGTTTTAAAAATTATTTTAAATTATGAAAAATAATTTTTGACCAATTGGAATATTTTTCTTTAATATTTATAATTATCTATAATATTAAAGGTATTTAATTTATTTAATTAGTTTATTAAATAAATTAGAGAAAAATGATTTAATATTATGAAAAATCATTTTTAAATAAGAAAAATTGTATTTAAAAATATTTTGAGTTATAAAATGTACCTTTTAATATTTTTGGAGAATTTTTATTAATAATTTAATATTAATGATATTATATTTATTTGATTATTAAATTAAATAAATAAGATAAAAATGATTTAAATGATTTAAAAATCATTCTAATTTAGAATAAAGTGTTAAAAAATATTTTAAATTATAAAATATAATTTTCAATATTTTTGGAGAATTTTCATTAATAAAGTAATATTAATGACATTTGATTTATTTAATTATTATATTAAATAAATGAATTAAAAATAATTTTATTGATTTAAAAATGAGAAAAATAGTTTAAAAATATTTTAAGTTATAAATTATGACTTTTAATATTTAGATAATAATTTCATTAATATTTGTATATTAATGGTGATGATTTAAAAATGATTTTAATTAATTTAAAAATCATTTAAGTAGAATATTGATGATTTAAAAATATTTTAAGTTATTAATGATAACTTTAATATTTTGGAATGTATGTTATTACTATTTTGATATTATTAAATATTTATAATGATATGATTATTTGATAATTAAATCATTTAAAAATCTTGTGTGATCACTCAGTATAAATCTGGAAATTATTCCACTTTGTTATTGTGTAGAATTGATTCTTGTAGACTTTTGAAAGCGTTGTACTCTTTCATTATCAAATTATGGTGTTGCATAAAAAAGGAGAAGCCTTGTTATTGAATAACAATTTGTTCAGCTATTTCAAAGTTCCCCGAACTTTGGTTTCATTCTATCAAAATAGATAGGATATTATTGTTGATTCATATACATTTATTGTATGTCTTAACTTGCGGGGCAAATTTGTTGCTCACCCTTGCTATAAATAAAACATTTCAGCTAGGGACAAAGTTGCAGGAGGTGCTGTGAAGCAGAACAAGGGAAAAGGCGTAGTAATAAATTAGTTATGTTGAACATATTTATTATGTTGTATTGTAAACCCTTTTTGTTTATCTAAGGAGGTATGTTTGTAATTTAAGGTTAGAAACCTGGGACTTATGTATTAACAACTTATGTTAATGATGTATATATTCCTATTTATATATAAATGGGTAGTTAAATGATATTATAGTGTGGATCGTGAACACCAAACTCGGGAGTCAGGTAACCCGGATTTGGGGGTGTCACAGAGTCTCCCCTACAATATAGACTAGCCACATGCACGACGGCATGCATATATGGACATTTCTAGGCACCCAAGACACAAACCAAGAGAAATATACAAATTTCCAATACAATAAGACCAAAACAATAACGATTGAATGCAAATTAAAGCAGTAAAAAATTTAGACCCATATACATTACCAATATAATATCAATCAAAACATTACCAATATACAATTATACATAAACTTCTTTGAACCTTCTTCTTGATTGAATTATGGATAAACCTAATTCCTAGTTATGTTTTATCTCATACTCATGTTCATGGTTTTGTTGATCTTGACGATCTTATTATTTGAAAAATCACTATAATATACAACAATTTACATCAACGATAAGTAGATATATTAAAGCAATTTACATCTAAGTTCTATATATCTTGTATAAATGGAATCTTAAATGTTTATATATAAATGATATATGTGGGACGTACGTGCTAATCATCCGGATTAGTAAGGGCCTTGGGCACATGATTAGGCCCCCTACCCAAGCCGTGTTTTTTCTACGCTGCTTCAGAAGCCATCTGTATATTACAAATTTTAAGATGTTATTATGAGTCATATTTTATTACATGTATATATGACAATAAACATGATAGTGATATAAACATGTATATATATGAATATAAAATGACAATAAACAAAAGTTACATTTAAATAGTTTAGTACATAAACATGACAGTGATATAAACATGTATATATATATATGAATATAAAATGACAATAAACAAAAGTTGCATTTAAATAGTTTAGTACATAAACATTACAATGATATAAAAAACATGTAATGCTAAACATACATTTCATTTGTTCAAGTGTCAATGTCTGATTCAGAATCATCTTGTATACGTGTTGCAGATTTATAACCATCATTTGCTTCAGATTCAGTGTCAAATTCAGTCAAAAACTCTTCCTCCTCAGTATCAATGTCATCTGACACAAGTATTGACTCAGGATCTAATTCATGTGGTTCATCTCCACCATCTAACTGGATTACTTCATTGTTGTCCTCCACATTTATTATAGTTTGGCTATGAAGCATCTGCTCTTGGTAAATCTCCCCATCAACTACTTCTACATGACTACGTGTGGGAGTATGAATTATAACTTGCCAATCTGTAGGCGGTCTATCCCTTTTCCTAACAAGACTAGGAGTGTAATATACTTGTACTATTTGAGTTGGTAAAACAAACGGTTCGTTGGAGTACGCAGACCAATGGGGGTCAATATCGATGATTCCATGTCTGTCAACATGTATCCCTTTTTCTAAATCAAACCAACGGCCCTTGAACAAGTGAATATGACCCTCGTACGTGCCCTTGTACGACAACTCTACGATTTCCTCCAACTCCCCATAAAAGGCACGACCAAGCTCATTGTAACAATCTCCTTGGACACACACTCCAGAGTTCGTTGTTCTTTTACTGCGCCCATATGCCTTTGTATGAAATTCACAACCATTTATTTTGTAACCATTGCGGCTGACTTGGTCCCTGTCTGGTCCCATAGCTAGGACTTGTACATTAGTGAAAATCGTTGATCCCGCAGTCAAAGCCTACAAAAACTCCATCTTATTAAATGAAGTTATAGTTAATATGGAGTATATATATATATATATACACACACGTGATCTCTATGATGTTCTTCTTAAGTATAAATATGTCCTTCTCATTTAATGATTTTGAACATAAGTCTTTGAAGAAATGACTAAGATCCGTCAAAGCATCCCATATTGGTTTATCAAGCAGATCCCGAAATACTATAGGCATGAGTCTCTCCATGAACACATGACAGCCGTGACTCTTCATCTCTTGTAATTTCCCACCCGTAACACACCTTGCAATGTTTAACGCATATCCATCTGGTAGTTTCAGAGACTTAACCCATGTGCACACATCTTCAACTTGCTTTTTTTACAATGTGTACCTTGCATGCGGTTTGACAATCTTACCATTAGGAGATTCATAAAGTTCTAATCCAGGACGCTTACAAATATCTTTCATGCCCAAACGTGCCTTATCGTTATCTTTTGTCTTCCCCGTAACATTCATCACGGTGTTAAACACATTGTTAAACACATTCTTCTCAATATGCATCACATTTAGATTATGACGAATCAAATTTGTAGACCAATAAGACAGTTCCCAAAAGATGCTTCTCTGAACCCAGTTATGAGATTCACCAAACCCATTGATTATGTTTGTGGTATCAATCTTACCAAATGGGATAACTGGCAATCTCATCAGACGATCTCACATCTCCGTTCCCGACAATCGCAGTGCAGGCATATCATTGTCTACTTTCCCTTTCCTCAAGTGTTCTCTATTTCTTTGAAACGGGTGATCTACCGGCAAGAACCGACGATGACAGTCAAACCAACAAGGCTTTCGACCTTTTGATAGATTAAATGACTTTGTATGCTCCATACAATACGGACAAGCCAACTTCTCATGTGTACTCCATCCAGCTAACATACCATAAGTTGGGAAGTCACTTATAGTCCACATAACCGCTGCCCTAAGGTTAAAATTTGTTTTTGTTGCAACATCCCAAGTCTGTACTCCATCCTCCCACAATACCTTTAACTCGTCTATAAGAGGTCTCAAGTAAACATCTAAGTTCTTTCCAGGACTCTTAGGACCAAGACCCACGAGTGAAAGAAACAAGTATGGCTATTTCATACACATCCAAGGAGGCAAGTTGTACGGAGTAACAATCACAGGCCAACATGAGTACGGAACAGCTGAGTGGCCAAACGGATTGAAACCATCGGTGGACAATCCAAGCCTCACATTTCTAGGTTCTAATTCAAACCCAAGATGTGCTAAGTTGAAATCTTTCCAAGCTTGACCATCTGCGGGATGATTTAGTTCTCCATCTTTAGCTGGAGATTTCGTATGTCAACTCATATGTTCAGCTGTTCTTGAAGACATGTACAATCTTTTTAGCCGATGTGTTATTGGAAAATACCTTAGAATCTTAAACGGTATACTTGATTTTTTTTAGTCACACCCTCTTTATTAGGCATAAACCGATCATGACTGCAAAACATGCACCTTATCATCTTTTCATTTTCCTTATAAAATAACATGCAATCGTTAGGACATGCATCGATCTTTTGGTATCCAAGACCCAATTTCTTCACCATTTTCTTATAAAAGTAATAGTTACCAAGTAATTTCTCACCGTCAGGCAACATACTCTTAATGGTCTTTAAGAGCGACTCAAAACACTCGTGGCTCATGTTGTGATCAGCCTTGATGTTAAGTAATGTCGCCACTGCAGACAATGTACTGTGTTTGGTGCAACCATGCCACAATGGCTCGTTACCCTCGTCTAACAACTTAAAGAAGTCTTCGGCATCAGAATTCATAGGTTTCTCTCTGCCTTATTCCCAATCAAAATCTGGCCCTATAATATCATGAACCATTTCATTCATTCGATAAGTACTACTGCCCGAATTGTGTACTTCTGTGATTCCACCATCTCTTCTCTGCCCATGTGCCCGCCAGCATTCTTCAGAATTTTTCATGAAGCCAGAAATAAGTAAATGATAGTTTACCACGTCTCTGTCCATATAATTTACATTCTTACACTTCAAACATGGACATCGTATATGCGACTTACCATTCATACATTCTGGGTGACTATACGCATACTCCAAAAACACTTGGCAACCAGCTCTAAATTCAGCTGTAGCACCTATCTGGGCACTTGACTTTCGTCGTGCCATCCAACTACGGTCTGGATAGAGGTCCATAATTCCACGGTACCTACTACAGACAATATTATAAATGTTAACATATGACTTGAGCATACTTGTAACCATATGACTTGAGCATACTTGTAATCATGCATATGATTAACATTTAAGCATACTTGTAAGCATATGACTTGAGAGTGTACTTGTAATCATATGACTTGAGCATACTTGTAAGCATATGATTAATATTTAAGCATACTTGATGTTAACGAATGAATGCAAATTAAAGCATATGTTAGTGTGCTAAGGCATACATAAGGTATTTTATTCATATGCTAGCTTTATATTAGAGTTTGCTAACTCATTTATACAACTTTTGAGTACCTTGGAGATTCATTCATATCAACTAGTGTGCTAAGGCACCTAACTTTCTATAATCTTTTATATTTTGGAATAGTCAGAACTTGGTTGAGCAATTTATAGCTTCTATAACATTTTATAGCTTTATTCTTGTATACATAAGTGTTAAATACCCTTATTTTTCTGTTATAGCTAAAATAGTCTCTTTATTAACCAAGTGTGTCTAGTTACCTTCTCTATTGCACTAACAGTTCCCTAGCATTGCCTATTTTGGCTTAACAGCCCCCAACAGCTTACCATGCTAACAACAAAGCTTGTCTTGGCCCCGTGAGGCTTGGCTAAGCTTGGCGTGGCCTCGTGTGCCCTCGCGGCCCCAAGCCTAGCCCATCAGCTCCAATAACCCCTTAATAGGCTCTAGTGGATCACCAATAGGCTCGTTAATAGTATAAATGTTCGCAACTACCCGGCCAATAAAAAAATTTCGCCAGAGTCTCCCCTATAATATGAACTAGCCACATGCACGACGGCATGTATATAAGGTCATTTCTAGGCACCCAAGACACAAACCATAGACGATCTTGCATAAGTATAGTTCTCATATAGGCATAGGTACAAGTTTAGCAACCTTATTTTACAATCACGGGTACAAGTTTATCATATTGCTCGAGAAAATACCCAAATAATGTAATCCAGGATGCATAATAACACATAAACAAGTCTCTGTAGAAACTTGGCAATTCCTATGAAAAAATAGGTTATCAATCTAGTGGCGGAATAAGAAAATGATACCCAAACAATGGTTGAAAATAGATGATATCTCCACTTTAAAAGATCTGGAATCCACTAAAAATGATTTTCAAGTTCCAGTCCAAAATGATGTTACCTCTTTATTACAACTACATACCCACAGGAGTTAAACATAACAAATTAATCTATTTGAATGTGTACTTAGATGCTCACATTCAGAAAATACATAAAGATCTCAATGGTAGCCATGTGTACTAATGAACCAGCTAGCAGGTTACATCTATTGTTGACAAACCCAAATAGTAAATGCAACTCCTTTTTCTTCATAATATTTGAAAAAAGGGTACGTGTAATTTAACTAAACTAGGGCTCTTGCAAGGTATAAGAGAAAATGCACCAAACTTATGCTTATAAGAATCTGATTTTTAGAAACTTAATATTTTATTTTCCAAAGATTTTTTTTTACATGTTTTTACTCCCCTTGTGCATTTATAACAATTGATACTGATAGAAACTTAACATTAAGCACTAAAGCTATGTTTCACCTTACCCCATAGGTGGTATAACTTATGAGACATGTCAGGTAATGCTTCAGACAAAAAAAATGTAGATTGGTAGCTTTATAAACTAGAATTGAACCATAACAATGAGTTATATATGGATACAACAATTTTGAAAAATGGGTAAAATTACTTATCACCTTGGGCTAAAGAACTCATGATATGAAATAAATTACATACTTAGAATACCCAAACTCGAAAAATAATGCAGTGGGAAAAAAATTTCATCAATAGAATAACATTTGACCTTGCGTTAACAGTTTAATAAGCTGAAATTGACACTTATGATTCAGTTAGAACCCTTTCTTTTTGTTGCCCTGCTATCCAAATTTAACATGGGTCAGTTTATATTTAAACTATCTTGCTCCAATTCAGAAATATAGAGAATTAGGGTTACCTGTGGCGGCGGCGATGGCATTGGGCAGTGGTGGCAAGCGAGACTCCTATTCTCCCCATTTCTCCCTCGTTTCTCTGAGCTCCCTCTCTTTTTTCCTCCCGTCTATTGTGTCGTGAGAATACCTGGAACTGATTACATTTAGTTTGATCAGTGACCGGCATCTGTGAACGCATGTGGTCGCTGAATTTTAATGACATGGACTTATCCGCGACCGCATGCAGTCGTTGATTTTAAGTGGTCGTACAAAACCTTTGCGCCAATATTTCGTGCCAAATTTTACGAGGCAAATTTGTATTAGCAACCTCTCAGCGACCGCATGCTGTCGCTGATAGTAATTAGCGACTAGATTAACAAACGGTCGCTGATGTCGGTCGCTAAGAATAGTATCAACGACCGAATATGCGGTCGCTGATATTATTGGTCTCTGTTAGGCATTTTTCTTGTAATAGATATTAATTGATGTTTGGAAGTTTTACAGACCAGTCGGGTAATTAATCGAATAAATGAGCAATTAATTGTTATTAATTCACATGATTATAACTATTTGTTCACATGTCTGTACTATTGATTCACATTCTTGTACTATTAGGGGAGTTGGTGCAAGATTGATAATACTTGCATGACTAAGTTAAAAATGGAGGTATACATGGAGGTACTATACTGTAATTCGTATTTCCACATGTCTAGAACTATTGATTAACATGATTTATTATTGATTCACATGATTAACTATTAGGGGAGGTGGTGCAAGTTTGATAATACTTGCAGGACTAAATTAAAAATGAAGGAAAGGAGGAAGGTATTATACTATAATATTTTAAGCCCCAAAACGTATAATTATCAAAACTATATTTTCCTATAAATAGAAGCTCATTCTTCCTTCATTTCTCACCAATTCACTAAAGCTATAGAGCAATTATTATAGAGAGAAATTATAAAGAGAAAGAAAAAGAGAAGTCTGTCACCTCAGTATTCCAGTATCTAGTTTTCTTCTAAGGTAAGGGGTATTATTCTTTCGTATTCATGAAGAGAGTTATTTTTTTTTAATACTCGTAAGTGTTGTTATTCCATTCTTTATTATTATGTTGGAATAACCTGTCTATGCGAAGTACCACATACATGGTTAAATTCTTCTGTTATTCAATTCTTTATTATTCTATTAGAATAACCTGTCTGTGCGGTCTATCGCATGTATGGTGAATTCTGTTGTTATTTCATTCTTTATTATTCTATTGGAATATCCTTTCTGTGCGGATTACGCATGACCTGGTTCCATTCTTTATTATTCTGTTAGAATATCTTGTCTGTGCGGATTACGCATGACGTGGTTCCATTCTTTATTATTCTGTTGGGAATAACCTGTCTGTGCAGTCTATCGTATGCATGGTGAATTCTTCTGTTATTCCATTCTTTATTATTCTGTTAGAATAACCTGTCTATGTGGATTACCGCATGCATGGTGAATGATCCTTCGTATTCATTCTTTATTAAATTGTGGAAATGATCTGTCTACGTGGATTACCGCATGGCAGGTAAAAATCCATTTGCAGTCTTGTATATTCTATTATACTAATCTGGGATATCATTTCTTTTGTACTCATTATGAAATATCATTTTCTTTGGTATTTTTCTGTTACGAGTTACTATTCACGGGTTACTATTCACCCGGTTACTATTCACTCTAGTATTATTCACTCGGGTATTCGGGGCACTTTTCATGCCAGAGTACTATTCATGAGTTACTATTCATGGGTTACTATTCACCCAATTATTATTCACTCGGGTATTTGGGGTACTTTTCATGTCGGAGTACTATTCACGAGGTACTATTCCCGAAGTACTATTCATAGGGTACTATTCACGGGGTACTATTTACCAGAAAAATATATTTCTTTTCTGTCCAAATTATTTTTGGTACATGAATATTATTCTTGAAATTTACTCCACAAAGCAGTATCATGTTGACAATTTGAACGTTATTGAATTCTAGATAAATTAAATTCTAAATCTTTAAAATTTATCCTTGAACTTGTTTTATTAAATTGTTATTTCATGGTCAACATCCTCATGCTTATATTTTGATGAAAGTCATCTTTGGCTTACGTGCATAGATGGACTTGGTATGATAATGACCAGGGATTATTCAGTATAATCATGACCGTAATGTAACGAATGATGTGGTAAAAGTCCTCATTGGCCTGTACTTCATTGATGGATAGTTGTTGGTATGATTATGACCATGGATTATTTGGTATAGTCATAACCACTGATGATTACATGAATATCCTTAACCCATAATGCATGGATGATTCGATGATATGGTTTATTTATTAAGCTGGGTCTCAGCGATAAAGTTGATGAAAAACTTTTTAAATCATTAAAGATAGTAGATTTTATGCTCTACTTGACTCTTCTAATGGATTGCTTATTTTCGCTGCAGTTGTTGATCTAAAACTTGTTGTCTATTGTATTCTATCAGTTGTTATACTGTTGAAGGCTAATGATAATTTATTTTGCATTATCTTAGTCATAATATTTCTTACTAGGCTAGTTGAGCTCACCCTTTCTTTCATTGTTCTCTTCAGAAAATAAGAATATAGTTGGGACGAGTCGGGGAATGGAGTGATGGTCCAGGATAAATGGCTTTAGTAGTCCTCGCTATTCTATGGAATAATGTGATAATAATTGTAATGAGGACAACATTAAGTGTGGATATTGTCTAGATGATAATATTCTTATTTAAACTCTCAGCTATGTTTTGTCGTATTTTACACGACTGTTGTATAATTAAGTTGTATTTGAATTTATATACCATGTATCTGGCAACTCAAGATGGGTGATGTATACCTATTTTGGGGGCGTCACATAAACCAAGTTAATAGGTGATAATAAGTTATGACAGATATAGCAGTTATAGCAAGAATATAAAAGACACAATGTTTTTAAGTGGTTTAGAGCATTCAAGGCTCCTAGTCCACTCTTTTACTCCTCGAGTAGGAAATCCACTAAGGATGTCTTTAAAATCTTCAAATCAAATAGATTTCTTCAAGACCAGTAGTCTTGGAACTTCTTAGTTCACTTAGAACTCTTCAAGTCCAGTGGACTTGGAACTTCTTAGTTCACTTAGAACTCTTCAAGTCCAGCAGACTTGGAACTTCTTACTTCACTTTATGAGAGTTGAGTTCTTGAGTTGTGCTACTCAGTTTCCGTTAAGCATGTGTTCAAAAGAATAGTGTAGCTGAGCAATCTTTCTTTCTAAATTGTAGAGTTTGGCATTTAAGTGTTCTTCAACTTTTTGTTGTGTTCTTGCTTGAAAACTTGCATCTGCATCGGATTTGTATATAAAGTGCCTTTGAAATATGTCCCTTTGAAGGCATCAGTTGAAAAATTAATTGTATTTGACATTTTTGAGCACTGATGGTGACTTACTGGAATTCTTTTGTTCAGCCGTCTGACCCACTTACACAGCAGACTGTTATCTCACCTAACACCTGAAAAGGTGTTTTTAGCTGACATGTAGTACTTTTCTTAGCTTCTTCAATATGTTTCTTTGTTATATACTATGGATGAGTGTTTGGTCTTCGGGATTCCCGAGAGTCTCAACGTCTATAATCTATTCCACATTTGTTATATTTTATTCTTCAACAAATAGACAAAGCTCGATGCTTCTGATGCAAAAAAATGATGCACTACGATTATGATCATGGTGTCTTGTCACATTTGTACTTGTTTTGGACTAATAGAGGAGAACACTATGATTTCTCTTAAGCACTGGTAGACTATGATCCTTGACTTGCTTGTTTTTATAGACTCTACTCTTCTGAGAGTAGACTACGATTCTTGTCATGGCTCGACAGGCACTTGGACCAACTCTACGATTCTGAGTGAGGCCCTCCAAAGCAGACTACGATTCTGTAGCAACTTTCTCGATACTCTACGATTCTGCCTTGGCTTCTAAAATCCCTCGGCTGGCTTGAAAGACTACGATTCTGTTGATGTCTATCTATTACATCTCAAAGTAGATTAACCTAACAGCTTTGACCTTTTCTTCTATACATTCTTTTACAGAATGATAAACATAAAGCACAGATCAACCTAACAACTTTTATCTATCACCTAAGGCCTTATACATATGTTCTTTGAAGGACTTTACATATAAGCATGTTTATTTACTTTCAATATCAAATTTGAATATGCAATTCCCAATACCTTAGGCTATAACCTTATAAATGAGGATAAGGATGATAAGCAATAAATACGAATAGAGTTTACGTGATAAGAGATGGATTTTTGGAAATTCATTATTAAGTAAAGAAGAAGATAAAGAAGATTCAAAGAAGAATCTTGAAGAGCTATAAGGATAAGAATCCGGAGTTACCTGACTCTAGTAGTAAAGATGAAAAGTGATAATAAATAAACGATGTCTATAAGATGAGAAGTGTAAATAAAATCATAATATAATATAATTAAAGAGAAGAATAAGAAGATCATAGTATAAAACTATCATAAGGATAAGAATAAATAATTTCAAAATAAGATCACGACGTGATCAGATTGAATTATTGAATAACATATGATATGTTAAAAGGTTAAGAAGATATAGCTTGACGCTATAAAGAGAATGTACTATGAAATGGTACGATGTAAACTCAGGTAAGAGTGGTAAATGTTGAGATACCGATTAAATGAAATTTGTATTGAGTAAAGAGGAAGTTAAGATTATGTGGGATTTCAATTGAGGACTCATGTGATAGCTGAGTTGTATAAACCTTAGTATGGGCAGGGGTTTTGTGCTTGGTCTACGACTACTCAGTTTATCACATTAATAATCATTGAAATATTGGTGTCGCACTATCGATATACATATATTTGATAGTTCCTGATTATCATCAGGGGTTATTTCTTGGCGGACAACTCCTCGACGGTATCATTCACTTTAGTTAGCACAACTTAGAAGGTGGACTGTATCAGAGAGTTTGATTGGGACTCCTACACCTTTGCCTACTTCCTCAGAGGGATGCACCTACGCTCAGAGGGCATGACGAAGGCTTGATTAAGGTTTTATCCATTCTTCCTGGTGAGTATTTTCTCTTGACTTTTGATTTCCCTTGTTCGGGTTGCCAATTTTCCTGACCGCAAATATTTGATCCTTGCATTCGCAGTTTTGGGCCTACGAGAGGCTCTCATGTCTTCGTCCCATTAGCATGCTAGGTTTAGACACCTATCCATGGGGACGCCGATGGAATTCTCTGAGTGTCTACAACTCTTACCTCATCGTATGTAACTGGATCATCATCTTCTATGATGCGTACCTCATCATTATCATCTATGATGAAACCATACCTCCCAGGTATCTTCGGTACTATTCCAGATTTACGATTCAGTTGTGGTACAATAGGTCTATCTACAGGTTCCTCTTATTTGACTTATAGTGATTTGTGGTTCTTGAACTCTTCAAGATCTATTATCCTCCCACTAGCTCCTTCATTGATAAACACCTTTATCTTAGAAGGTAGTGTGTTTCGCAACAAACACATTTTGCTAAGTAGAATTATAGAACATATATACTCTAAACTTACTTTAGGATGTCCCACAAATCTGTACTTGTTAAATCTTGTTCCAAGCTTATCCTTTGAAACATTTTCACATAAGTTGGACAACCCCTTATCTTAACATACTTAAGATTAGGAATCCTCCCTGTCTATAACTTTTATGGAGTTTTGGGGCCGGATTTTGAGGTTACTTTTTTGTAGATATGCAGCCATTTCTAGGACATGACCCTAGATGGATACTAGAATGTCGATAAAATCATTATGGACCGCACCATGTCCAACAAGGTACGATTTTTCCTTTCAGATACATCAATCAATTATTGCATATCAGGAGGCGTCCATTGTGAGAAAACCATTTGAGATGATATAGAAACTTATTACACAAGTATTTATTCCTTGATCTGATCAAAGAATCTTAATACTTTGCCAATTTGTTTCACTTTTGAATTCTTTGAACCTTTCAAATAATTCACACTTGTATTTCAGCAAATACTCACATTCAACTCTTTGAATGATCATCTCCTTTTTCTTATACTAGTCTGTTCAATTTGCAAAATTATTTTCACGTAAGTCAAGTATACAAAATCCATTAAGTAATATTCCAGTTCTATACAAAACATTATTATTATAAATAGAACAACAATTGTTCTATAATACCAAAGATTTCATTGTCCTACAATAAAATAGAAATAATGTTTCTAACAAGTACTGGAATACAATAACAACTTATTGACTTAATAGATTTGCCCATAGGCATTGCTAAACTATAAGTTCATATGGCTAATGCAGCAACCTTTGCTTCATTTACCAGACATAGGATTACTTATCCTTTGTTTAGCTTTCTACTTTTGCTTGGTCCCTTCATAAATCTATATTTATGATAACCAAAGTCGGTATCCAATATCCAATAGAACCTTGACTTAAAGAAAAATTTATCATGAACAAAATTATATTTGTAACCTAAACTTCACTAAGCTTCTTTTGGTTAGCCTCTGCAAGATGCTTCTTGCAGTTTCTTTCCAGTGTCCAGGCTTATTGCAGTGGAAGCAAACTCCTTTGTTATCCGTATCGGCTTTGTTCTTATTATCCTTTATTTTTGTCTTTCCATTTACCTTCTTAGAATCATTCTTCTTTTCAGAAGATCCTTTGGCCCCTACTAGTAAGACTTGGTCTTTCTTGGTGAAAAGTGACTCAGTATTTTCAATATGTTAAGCAAATCAGCGAGGCTGATATTCAGCTTGTTCATATGAAAAATTTCTCAACAATTGTGAAAGGATTACGGGAGTGAGTGCAAGATCAAATATTGGCTCAACTCTCCATCCATGACAAAACCCATTGTCCTAATTAATCAATCAAATTAATTATGTTAAGGACTTTTATCTGTACTATAGTGTTATCGGTCATTCTAGATCAGAAGAGCTCCTTAGATATCTGATATCTATTTGTCCTATTTTCCTCTCCATCAACTACTTGACGTACAGGAGTATAGTAGGAGCATCCATAGTTTCATGTTGACGTTGAAGCTTGTTACTCGTGGATGCGAGCATGATGCATTGAGCCAATTGTGCATCATCTTGCCACTTTCTAAAGGTAGCAATCTCTTCCTCAAAGGCATTATCTGCAACCATTGCAGGGGTAGACGTATTAAGGACATACGATAGCTTTTCAACCGTGAGAACTTTTCTCAATTTCCTTAACCAATCTGTTTAATATTGTCCGATTAAATATCATCTAATATGCTTTACAATGATAGTAATTTAGACATTGTAAAATTCTATATATGAATTTATTCTTAACAACATTTTAGCATACATTCTTTTATTAATTACCAAAATAAATTAGGTCTTGTTTTAAATTGGTATCTTCCACTATTTTCTTCAAACTATATTACCCTCAATATATATAGTTTTGCAATATCTAATTAAAGATATGCTAGTGAGAATAAGGATCTCATTTCAAATGTATATAGCCTTGTGTGCGCACAACAAACTATATATAAATAAATAGGTAGATAACTCTTGTCAATTACATCAACTATGTAACTCCTTGTATTTTGCCTCTTAAATCATAATGGTCAAGTGTGTGCACATCCGAACTAAAATGATCTAAGTTAAGTCATACCTAGCACTTCCATATATTCGAAAGAAAAACACTATCCTTGTGTGTGCATAACAAAACAACATTGTTCAGTCTATTTATAAGCATTAAATGTGATAAAGCAACATCTTAAATATTTAATACTTGTCTTGTGTGTGCACAACAAACTCATATTAAATATTTAATACTGTATTGTTTTACCATGCTAGAAGGCGGCGTTCGATATTCCAAATAT
The DNA here is from genome assembly GCA_020205505.1 of Panax japonicus. NCBI lineage: Eukaryota > Viridiplantae > Streptophyta > Magnoliopsida > Apiales > Araliaceae > Panax > Panax japonicus. Next base: position 10,311,809 of record CM035103.1, read on the forward strand.
CTTTGAACGTTACAACTTAATATAAAATATTTGAGGGATTTATTATTAATTTGTATCATCTTATTTAGCGCGCATTCATATATATATATATATATATATATATATATATATATATATATATATATATATATATATATATATATAAAATACGTGTCATATTAATTAACATGCAAAACATGTTTGCATAATATAATATATATATATATATATAGTATAAGCATGCACATATAGAATATTATATTCTATCCGGATTGATTATGGACTTTTATTCTAGTTTGGTTCACTAGAGCCACCAAGTGAACCAAAAGGTCAAACACTAGGGGTGCAAGAATTAATATTTAAATATAACTATTACATTTAAACCCGGACACCATTACAAACGGGTCTTCAAGCTCTCCTTGTTCCTTAATCTCCAATTCTTCCAAATTAATTATAACTATTCCTATTACCAAACTATTTTAAAATAAATAGAAACCTTGATCAGCAGTCAAGGGAAAGTACATAGGAAGGAGTTAGAATTTACATTAAGAAAAAAATTAGAGAAGACGAGTTACGCAGACTTCATTTAATAAAACACATACATTCATGCATCCAACTAAAATAAAATCCAATCACATTGGTCAATAATCCATAATCAATCCCATTTATTATCATATATATCACTATATGCATCAATAAATAACATTCATCTCATGAATAATAAACTTTCAATATATGTATTGATATCATTTAATGGGCAAATTTAGTTAGTATAAAATCTTATTTTGAATCAAAATAAACTCCTTTATTTTAATTCAAATTTAAATCAAAATAAACTTCCTTTATTTAATTTATCCAATTTTGAATAAAATAAATTATTTTATTTTAATCAAAATCTTTAATCAAAATAAACTCCTTTATTTTAATTAATTATGAAATCCAATTCCATGTAAAAAAAATTTATTAAAGGAAACACGAATTCTCTTTTCTATTCACAAATAAACTCTTTTATTTTGAATAATATGAAATCTTATTCCATATCTAAATAAACTCTTTTATTTAAGGAAATTAAGATCCTTTTTCATATTCACTAATAAACTCCTTTATTTTGAATAATATGAAATCTTATTCCATATCTAAATAAAATTCTTTATTTAAGGAAACATGGAATCCAATTTCAACTCCAATTAGTTATCATGGAATCCAATTCTAATTTTAATTAGTTAGCATAAAATTCAATTTTAAAATTAAAATAAACTTTTTATTTTAAGATTAAAATAACTTTTATTTTAATTATAAAATTATTAAAATAATATATATATATATATATATATATATATATATATATATATATATATATATATATATATATATATATATATACATACATATATGAATCACGTGCTTGGTAACTTTCCGAGAAGAATAACCACCTTAAATATCCATCTTGAATTTGATAATCAAATCACTTTTTGAATAACCACCTTGCCTTGAAGTAAGAACTTCAGTTAACAAAAAAACAAAACGTGGGCAACCAATTATAAACTTGCTAGTATATATATGAAATTCATGGTCCACGTTTTAGAGAAAAACAAATCAAGCCACCTGTCATATCACGTGAATGAAGTCACGGAATTTCAAAATATCGCGTATTTGATTACTAGTTTTTTGTTTAGTTTTTTTTTTTATTAAATTTTATACAACAAAATTATGCCCAAAAAAAAATTTGTTCTAAACACATCAAATCTGAACAATTAATAATTCGCATAAATGTTTGGCTCTGAAGGCACTGTTATATTTGTAATATTCATGAGCACAATCAAATTGCACCAAATAAGCGGAAGCATGAAAAATCAGAATTTTAAAATTTTACAAACCATATACCCGGATCACCCTTTATGCACAATTATTAATTAAACGAAAAAGAAAGAACAAGAATCATTCCCTTGAAGATTCGAGCTTCCTCAGGTACAAGTTCACATCCAATCATTTTCGCGTTCAACTTGAATCTACCGGGTTTGGTTCCTTTCTTTGATCAACGTTAGCCACCCAAGTGTTTGGCCTCTAGAGGTGATCCACCAAGGAAGAAGAATGATTCAAGAAGATGGCTATTTGGCAAAACTCTAGTTTTTTTTATCTCTCATAGAAAAGGGTGTACTCTCCCAACTATTAGAATTACGTATTCTATGAAAACGTCAACAACCACCTCACCCATAATAAGACTCATCTTATTTATAGATGAAGGCAACCCTCCTTAACAATTAAGGAATTGAGTTTTATTTTATTAATTAAATTCCTTTAATTAATTAGGCTCCCAATCTTATTAGGAATAATTAATTAAAATCTTTTAATTAATTTACCTCCTAATCTTATTAGGAATATATGAGAGTACTTTTATTAATTAATTCCCAAACTCCTTTAGAAATTAAATAAAAATAATAGTAATAATAATAATAAGACTTTTCTTATTAATTTATATTTAATATTTCCAAAATATTAAATAATAAATATTAAGCTATTTAATTTATTCTATCGCCATAGATTAAATTAAATATACTTAAGTTATTATTACGATTATGCCATTAACTTCTTAAATTATTATTTTTCCTTTTATGCAGTGACCCTTTAGGTTCTTCATATTAAACCGGTTGTGAATAAATCAATTAGAACAATTCTAATCTTATTTAAATAAATAAATTAAAATAATAATTTATTTAAATAAATAATATTTATTCTGCAATAGGGATAAGCCTCCCTAGCTATTAACGACTTTCCAGATAATATAGATTTCAACATGAATCATAGAAGAACCTTTGAGTAAATAGTTACCATACAATTCAATCATTCCATCATACAATGTCTCAATTAAATATAAGACATGGAATTACTGTCAAGTCTTATTTTATTTAATTATATGTATTTCGACTCTTAAATGCACAACTTCAAATAATGCAAATTAGAAACTCCTTTTTAATTTCATTCTGCCTTGGCCAATGACTACTGGGTTGTCATTTATCGAATCACATAGGACATTTCTCTTCTTTTACTAGAAGTGGTAGATTCTTTATTGATTATACATTATCTCCATGTACAACTTATTATACCTAAGCATACCCTTTGATATACCCTAAGTGTGACGCCCCAAAAATAGATATATATCACCCATCTTGGGTCGCCAGATACGTGGTACTGAATACAAATACAACTTAATTATACAAACGTCATGTAAAAATACGACAAAACATATTCTATGAGTTTTAATACAAATATTGTCATCTAGACAATATTCACACTCAATGGAGTTCTCATTATATTTATTATCACACTATTTAACTGAATAGTGAGTACTACTAATGCTATCATCTGGACCGTCACTCGGTTTCCCGACTCGTCCCAGCTATATTCTCATTTCCTGAAGAGAACAGTGAAAGAAAGAATGAGCTCAACTAGCCCAGTAAGAAATATTATGACTAAGATAATGCAGAATAAATTATCATTAGCCTTCAACAATGTTAAACTGATAAAATATAAAAGACATCAAGTTTAACTACAGCGGAACAAACAATCCATTAAAAGAGTCAAGTAGAGGATAAAATCTACTATCTTCTATGTTTTAAAAGGTTTTTTCATCATTTTTATCGCTGAGACTCAGCTTAATAAATAATCCACATCATCTCTGCACTACTGCCAAGGATATTCATTAGTATCACAACCACAAATTGTTCATACACTACGGGCCAATGATATTTGTGTATTCATCAATTGTCATGATCATGCCAACAACTGTCCATCAATGCACTACGGGCCAATGATGACTTTTACCACATCATTTATAACATTATGGTCATGATTATACCGATTAATCTCTGATCATAATCACACCAAGTCCATCTATGCACTACAATCCACAGATTACTTTCAACATAATATAAACATGAAGATGATGACAATGATATAAGAATTCAATAAAACAAGTTCAAGAATTAATTTATCCAGGAACTAATAACGTCCAAATTGTCAACATGATACTTCTTTGTAGAGTAAAATTCAAGAATGCTCAGAAGAATATTTCCATGAAAAGATACTGGATGAAGCGCAAATATCAAGGATATTCCACTAATTTCATGGAGTATAGAAGTCAAAACTTTAACCAACTGAGTATAATAAAGAATGGAATAATAAAAGAAATCACCAGGCATGTGATAAACCGTACAAACAGGTTATTCCAACAGAATAATAAATAACGGAACCAGGTCAGGCGAAATTCGCACTGACAGGATATTCCAACATAATAATAAAGAATGGAATACCAATAGAAATCACCATGCATGTGATAGACCGCACAGATAGGTTATTCCAACAGAATAATATTTAATGGAACCAGGTCAGGCGTAATACGCACCGACATGATATTCTAACAGGATAATAAATAACGAAACCAGGTCATGCATAAACGCACAGATAGGATGTTCCAACAGTATAATAAAGAATAGAATAACAGAAGAATTTCACCATGTATGCGGTACTTCGCATACACAGGTTATTCAAACATAATAATAAAGAATGGAATAACAGAAGAATTTCACCATGTATGCGGTACTTCGCATAGGCAGGTTATTCCAACATAATAATAAAGAATGGAATAACAGAAGAATTTCACCATGTATACGGTACTTTGCATAGACAGGTTATTCCAACATAATAATAAAGAATGGAATAACAGAAGAATTACACCCTGTATGCGGTACTTCGCATATACAGGTTATTCCAACATAATAATAAAGAATGGAATAACAGAAGAATTTCACCATGTATGCGGTACTTCGCATAGACAGGTTATTCCAACATAATAATAAATAATAGAATAACAGAAGAATTTCACCAAGTATAGGGTAGTCCGCATATACAGGTTATTCCAAAAAAATAATAAAGAATGGAATAAAAGAAGTTCTCTTCATGAAGACGAAAAAAATAATACTCCTTACATTAGAAGAAACTGGATATAGGAGTAGTGAAGTAGTAGAATACTTTTTTTCTTTCTCTCTATAGTTTCTCTCTCTAGAGTTTCAGTGAATTCGTAAGAAATAGTGAAGGAATGAGCTTCTATTTATAGGAGAATGGACTTAATAGTAACTAATTGATGAACGGTCCAGATTGATTTACTTTTAAACAGACGGTCCATATCGATTTAATAAGCAGTATTAATAAAATATTCTAATAAAAAAATATTTTAAATAAAATATAATATATTCTATTTATAGTCTAATAAAATAAATAAATTTATAAAAGTATTCTGTTTTATATAAAAAGATTTTACTATGCAAATACTATGCAGACACTATACAAACACTATGTATAATAAAATATAATATATTCTAATTATTGTCTAATAAAACAAATAACTTTATAAAAGTATTCTATTTTATATAAAAAAAATTATTATACAAACACTATGCATGCACTATACAAAAACTATGCATAATAAAATATAATATATTCTAATTATTGTCTAATAAAACAAATAACTTTATAAAAGTATTTTATTTTATATAAAAAGATTTTACTATGCAAATACTATGCAGGCACTATGCAAACACTATGTATAATAAAATATAATATATTCTAATTATTATCTAATAAAACAAATAACTTTATAAAAGTAATCTGTTTTATATAAAAAGATTTTACTATGCATAATAGAATATAATATATTATATTTATAGTCTAATAAAAACAATAACTTTATAAAAGTATTCTGTTTTATAGAAAAAACTTTTCTGTTTTATTACATTAATAATACTAATAAAATAAAATTTAAAATATATATATATATATATAAACTTCCGTGACTTCATAAAAAGACACCTCAATATATTTAACAAAATTTATCACCATTATTATAATTCACAATATTAATCGATCAGGCCGTTCCCAGGAAAGATGGGGCTTTTCAATAAGAATTTCTCTCTATTGGTGCGCAATTAGGTGACCAAACCTCTTCTTGGCAGAACTTCTAGACATCATTAATATTGTAAATAATAATATTAATAACTCTTTCATCTCAATTATTGATTTAATAATATATAAAATACCAACAATAATTGAATCAAATAACGTGAGATACTATGCAACAATTACTGTAGCAATAATTGAACAAAACTGAATGACTTCTCACGTAAGCATCAATAATCAATACCGTGTGCTACTATGCAACTACGCGTAATACTGTACTTTTACTACCGAGTAGTTCAACAGTTTTAACGGTAAAACTTCCGTCGTTATTTTCATAAAAATATTTTTGTCGTTTTCTCAATCTGATAATAATTCCGTTGTGGGGTCTACCAATGATTGTGTTGTCATACGAATATTTCATGTTAAATCGATTATTCCCCGACCAATCGAATATTATATAACAACTTGCATACTTTGCAAAATTTATAAATATTACCCACAACTATAACATTATATCAAATTCATTCCATAATATTCAAAAAAATATTTTGAGAAATTTAAATTTTTATTCATAAAATTTGGGGTCTCACAATCTCCCCTCCTTATAAAATTTCGCCCTCGAAATTTACGTACGTACCTGGTATGCCGAAGAGATGAGGATACCTTGACTTCATTTCAGATTCTAACTCTTGAGGTATAACCTTTGAGTGTTGAATACGATCATTCTTATCCAAGATTTTAACACGTATCTCCTCATACGTTAAATCTTCTGCTATCTCGTCTAGTTTTAATTCAATAATGTGGTTTGAGTTGTCCACATATTTATGTAACATCGATACGTTAAAAATATTATGGACACGCGACATACTTGGCGGTAAAACAAGTCTATAGGCCACAGTTCCTACTCGATCGAGGATTTCAAATGGGCTAATTAAATCGAGGGTTGAGATTTCCTCTCTTCATCGATTCTTTCTTCTAGAATAACGCCCTCTTGAACCTTCTTTTTCACATTCATCAACTCTGAGTATGTAGCTTGAGCGGCTTTAACTTTATCGATTAAAGTCGATTTTAATCGTATATTATTTATCTTCACGTGGGTCCCTAGAGTCTTTAACTCTATCTTTATTATTTGTAAGTTATACGAAATGGGTTTTTGTGTTAATAATATCGCACTCGTAAACGCATACAATTTTTTACTCAACGCGTCAGCTACCACGTTCTCTTTTCCACAATAATATTGAATGGTATGATCGTAATCTTCAACAGCTCGAGCCAACGTCTTTGGCGCATGTTACGTTCGTTTTAGTTAAAGAAATATTTAAGGGTTTTAGAAATGGGTTTTGTACTGGGGTCAATACAAAATTTGATTTCACGCTCTGGGGTAGGCTAAGAAGTCTTCAGAAATACCTCAAGAAATTTATTAATAATAAAAATATCATTCAAAAGTACTGTGACTCTCATCCAAGACTTGGATAGCACGTCACATTGATATCTATCAACTTGCCACCGTTATTCACGACGTCCCCTACGGATATTCTGGCTTCGGTGTATTCCAAGACTTGGAAGTCACCAGCAAAAGGCTCGGGGCTCTTTACTTATGGCTTGATATGACAATGATTGACTTTAGTGGTTTGGTTGCTTGAATTCGCATAACAGGTTGGTTAGGAATATGAAAGCTAACAACCTTACGAAAAGCATGATGCATAGTTAACCAATCGATTCCTAAAATTGCATCAAAGGCAATTATTTTCAAAGAGATAAGATCGACAGGTAACGTGAAAGTGTCGATTTGAATCAAACAAGATTTATAAACAGTGGAGGTAACGAAGGTTTCTACTAACGAAGTTTCAATCGATAAGTCAAAGTCTAATCTCTCTGGAGTCAAATTTAAATGTTGAGCACAAGCAAGAGAGATAAAAGAATGGGTAGAACCGGTATCAAATAAGGTATAGACTTCGTAAGTGTTTATGATTAACTTACTCGTGATAACTTCGTTCGGGTTCCTCGACAAACACTCTCACTTAAACTACCGGCTTTGACTTGTCTGAGACATCCTTTGGCATCACTATCCCAGCTGGACTTGACTTCACTACACGACAAAATCGAGCTAGGTGACCTTCTCTTCCGAAATTGAAACACTCTTTGGATTGCTGCGTACAGTTTGGGCTGATGTGTCCCTCCTGTCTGCATTTGAAACATACGACCGTTGGTAGTTCTTCTTCCTTTAAAACGGGTGATGATGCTACTGTCTTTCCATCATTATTGAACTTCCTCTTCTTGGAATTTCCACTTCTATTATCTTGGCCATGATTACCACCAAAGTGGTTACCATTCTTGGCATAATAATTTCCCCCACGATGGTTATCATTGTTCCGATGGCCGTTGCCACCGGTACGATTATTATCGTGTTGTTGTTTACCTGAGGATTATTGTCTTCATGTTGCACATTATCCTGGGTATTCAACGGTCTCATGTGATTCATTGCTTATCTCGACATTTTCAGATGCCATTTTCAAATACTGCCACAAAACAAGGGTTAATTAGCATATCACATATTATCTCTATACTCTGATTGACCAATTAAATACCAAATAAACTTAGGTAGGTCATACTAGCGAAGGAATTCTCCGTCTCTCCCCTCCTAGTTCTTGTCTCACAACCCAACCCAGCCCAACCCCGCCCAACCCCCCCACCCCAATCCATATATGCGGAGAATATTAACTAATTCATGAACGGTCCAGATTGATTTACGTTTAAACGGATGATCCATATTGATTTACTATGCATTATTAATAAAATATTCTAATAAAATAAAATCTTTTAAATAAAATATAATATATTCTATTTATATTCTAATAAAACAAATAACTTTATAAAAGTATTCTGTTTTATATAAAAATATTTTACTATGCAAATACTATGCAGACACTATGCAAAAACTATGCATAATAAAATTTAATATATTCTAATTATTGTCTAATAAAACAAATAACTTTATAAAAGTATTCTATTTTATATAAAAAGATTTTACTATGCAAATACTATGCATGCACTATGCAAACACTATACATAATAAAATATAATATAATCTAATTATTGTCTAATAAAACAAATAACTTTATAAAAGTATTCTGTTTTATATAAAAAGATTTTACTATACAAATACTATGCAGACACTATGCATTATAAAATATAATATATTCTAATTATTGTCTAATAAAACAAATAACTTTATAAAAGTATTCTGTTTTATATAAAAAGATTTTACTATGGAAAATACTATGCATAATAGAATATAATATATTCTATTTATAGTCTAATAAAATAAATAACTTTATAAATGTATTTTGTTTTATATAAAAAGCTTTTTTGTTTTATTACATTAATAATACTAATAAAACAGAATTTATATATATATATATATATATATATATATATATATATATAAACTTTCGTGACTTCATAAAAAGACAACTCAATATATTTAACAATATTTATCATCATTATTATAATTCACAATATTAATCGACCAGGTCGTTCCCAGGAAAGATGGGGCTTTCCAATAAGGATTTCTCTCTATTGGCGGGCAATTAGGTGACCAAACCTCTCCTTGACAGAACTTCTAGACATCGTTAATATTGCAAATAATAATATTAATAACTCTGTCATATCAATTATTGATTTAATAATATATAAAATATCGACAATAATTGAATTAAATAACGTGAGATACTATGCAACAATTACTGTAGCAATAATTGAACAAAACTGAGTGACTTCTCACGTAAGCATCAATAATCAATATCGTGTGCTACTATGCAACCACGCGTAATACTGTACTTTTACTACCAAGTAGTTCAACAGTTTTAACGATAAAACTTCCGCCGTTATTTTTATAAAAATATTTTTGTCATTTTCTCAATCCGACAATAATTCCGTTGTGGGGTCCATGAATGATTGTGTCGTCGTACGAATATTCCCTGTTAAAACGATTATTCCCCGACCAATCGAATATTATATAACAACTTGTATACTTTACAAAATTTATAAATATTACCCACAACTATAACATTATATCAAATTCATTCCATATTATTCAAAAAAAATTCGAGAAATTTAAATTTTTATTCATAAAATTTGGGGTCTCACACTAAGGGTCTTAAAGAATAAGTCAAAGTATAACTCATCATACACAAGATACTATGATGATCTCAAGTCCAAGGATTACGTGTACTACTATCACTATAGGAATTCCTATTGATAGGCAAGTAAAACTCCATTAGGTATTCCTTAGCGAGCCACGTTCAGTGAACTTATTCTCTAATAAGCACCTATATACTTGCTTTAGTGTCTCCACACAAATGATCATGAGATCAATCATCCCCATCCAATGAGCAAGCAACGTATGTACCAATCTATCCAGATTCACTAATCCCCAATTTAGTAATCCAATGATTGGGAACTATTTTAGTTTTAAGCTTTCTAAGAATTTAGATCTCATTAGAATGATCATCATCATTATTCTAAAAGCATTGCTTAAAACTATGGGTTTATCACATATTATTAAATAGCATCATGTAGATAATTAAAAGCCTTTAATTAATTAATACTTTTTATTAATAAATGAATAAGATTGTTACAAAGTATATGCTTTATCATCAAACATGATTGGCTTGTGTGCATACTACTTTCAGAAACCTTCATTACATCCACTGTTTATAAGTCTAATTTGATTTAAATCGGCAACCGCACGTTACCTGTCGATCTTATCTCCTTGAAAATACTTGAATTTGATGTGATTTTAGGGATTGATTGGTTAACTACTTATCATGCTAAAATTGATTGTTTTCTTAAGGTTGTTAGTTTTCATATTCCTAACCAACCTATTATGCGAATTCAAGCAACCAAACCACTAAAGTCAATCATAGTCATATCAAGCCATAAAGATATTCGTTTATTGAAAAATAGATGTCAAGCTTTCTTAGCCCATGTAACAGATTTAAACACAAATATGTCAGATTTGAATGATATTTCTATTCCCCAAAGAACTTCCTAGCCTACCCCCAGAGCGTGAAATCAAATTTTGTATCGACCTAGAGCCTGATACAAAACCCATTTCTAAAGCCCTATATATAATTTCTCCTATTGAACTTCACGAGTTAAAAACCCAACTGCAGGAATTGTTAGACATCGGTTTCATTCGTCTTAGTACGTCTCCTTGGGCTGCCCCTATTCTATTTGTAAAGAAGAAAGATGAAAGTATACGACTTTGTATTGATTATCAGGAGTTAAATCATGTCACTCTCAAAAATAGGTACCCATTGCCTCACATTGATAACCTATTTGACCAGTTGCAAGGTGGAAAATTCTTTTCAAAGATCCATCTTCATTTTGGATATCATCAGTTAAAGATTAAAACTGATAACATTCCAAAGACTGCTTTCAGAACTTGGTACGGGCATTACAAATTCCTAGTCATGTCTTTTGGATTGACTAATACTCCAGCTGCCTTCATGGATATGATGTGTCAGGAATAAGCATGTGAATGATATTCCTATTTTTATATGATTTGATTATAATATAAATGAATGATTATGCAAGTATGTTTGCATTAAGAAAAGATGTAAAGTCCTTTGATAGATAATAGAAACATATGTACAAGGACTTAGAAAGAATTGATCAAATATGTTAGATTGATCCTACATAAGCAAAATAACTTTGTAAAATCCTTAAGAAGAAATGATGTAAAAGGACTATAAACATAGATAGATCAAGCTTGTTAGGTTGATCTTATAATGTAATAGATAGGCTTATCTGATCATTGAGCACTGCACCAGAAATCGTAGTCTGCCATGAGAGTCAAGGAAAGCTCGAGAACTATCAAGGCGGAATCATAGTCTGCAAGATAGTAGATTTCAGAGTTCGTAGACTGCCAGGAGAGACGAGGAAGGATCGTAGTGTGTCGAGAAGAACTTCTTCAAAATCATAGTCTGTTGAGGAAGTTATGTTCAGAATTGTAGAGACAACCTGTCTAAGAGCCGACCGAGCATCTTCCAAAGCCAAGTCAAGAATCGTAGACCACACTCGGAGTCGTAGAGTCTACTGATCAAATAAGAGGCAAAGATCGTAGTCGAGCCAGATCAGATGAAGACATCAAGCTTAAAGGTATAAATCGTAGAGTGTCAAGATCTGATCTCGGAGTCGTAGTGTTAGCAAAATCCAAGAAAAATCATAGAGTGCAGAACTAAGACTTCAACAGAAGTGCTCACAACGCAAAGGAAGAATCGTAGACTAAATATGATTCTCAACAAATGAGCACTTCCAGAATATCCAAAGGATGAAGCATCTGGTCAGAGCTGTAAAGTTACACTCCACCTAAAGGAAACCAAAGAGCAGTCAACGAATGGCTTGCAAGCTAACAGAAGATCTAAGCACCAACCCAATCAGTATCCAGATTGAGTTGAAAAGCCATTCAAGATGAAGTCTTCTACAAGTAGATCAAAATAAGACTTCAATAAAAGTGACTGACTAAGGAAAAGTCAGTAAGTGCAGTAACTGTCAAATTAATAGAAGATAACGATCTTGGGGTCAACCAAGATCATAGTGTTTGCCAAGAAAAGAAGGAACTGATATAGTTTACACAGAGATATTGGCCAGCTTCTGAAGAACAAGGCTAAAGTGATTAAGCACGGGTAAGTCCATTGATGATAAGTGAATGGGAGATCACAAGGAGAAAGTGAGCTGGGCATACCAAAAATCTGAGGTGTCTTGCTGTTCAGAAGAGACCTGAACAAGAAGTCAAGCTATCAGTTCCTGAGATCAGTTAAAGGCAAACAGAAGTGCTGAAGCACTGTACAAATGAGGAAAGAGGTGTTCTATATTGAAGATCCAATAAACACTCTTCAAGATCGTAGTGTTGTCTCAACCACTTAATGAGTAACATTCAACAAGACACACTAAGATTAGGTCCAAGAACATATGCATCAGAATTATAGAGTTCAGTCATCTAAAGATTGAAGCATTGGCAACAGTTCAATCTGAAGACTGATATTTGAACATTGTTGTTTGAGAGCATCGATGCGAAAAGATAACTCCTGATGTTCTGATCGAAAAATCAGAAAGGAGAAAGAAAGTCGACTACCTGCCTGACACGGAAAGGTGACAACTCTAAGGCGGTATGTGAGGTAGCAGACTGCTATGTCAGTAAAGTTAAAAAGGGGCTGTCATATCACATCAAGTAGTCTGCACCAAATAACTCAAGATATGAGAAGCAACTCAAATGTATCTTTCAATGGCTATATTCCAACGGGAAGATTGGGAAGGAGTATATATCAGCTAGAGCTTCAAAGATCAAGAGTTGCTGAGTTGAAGGATCGTAGAGTTTTTGGAATGCTATATTATTGACTTTACGAGTTCCATCAGAGCTAAACATAACAAGCCTCAGTGGTAGTGAGACTACAAAGGTGGAAGTGAAGAAGCTTTAAAAAAGGAACTAAACAGACAAAAGCTTCACTCAACAAGGATGAGAATGCCACTGAAGATGGAAGCTAAGCAGAGAGCCGAGAAGGCCGAGAAGATAACATTCAAAAAGTGGCAGAGCACAAAGAAGATCTAGAGAGCCACTCTACAAATCACCATGAACCAAAAGCTGAAACAAAACAGATGCAGAACCATGTCTGTAAATCATTCAAAAAGGGTTCAGGAATTGCTAAGTGCCAGTCGAAGTCTACCAAAAGCTGAAATACTTAGCAAGCCTAAATGGTGATGGTGCACAACTGACATGAGATGAAGATGAGCAGAACATAATGAAGATCAGCTGCACCAAAGAAGAAATGGTCCAGTCTCTATGCAGAATGCAAAGAGGACCATGCTTAGCTGTTAAGTACATAAGATGTTCAAGCCTCAAGACATCTTAGCAGCAAGGCACCAACAACAACAACTACACCAACAAGAAGCCATTGCCTAAGGGGTCCTTGTCCGGAGGGACTAAATGAGATCCAAGTCTGCTAGGCTTGAAGAGTTCCTAAGTAACTAGAGGATTTCCAAGCCTGCTGGGTTGGAAGAGTTCTTAGTGAACTGAAGTTCCAAGGCTGCTGGCCTTGAAGGAATCTTAGTAATTCAGAGTGCTGCCCTTTCTTAGTGGAATTCCTGCTAGTTAAAGTAGAAGAGTGGATTATGAGCTTTCGTCTCTAAACCACTTAAAATCCCTCGTCTTTGTGATGCCCCCAAATCCGAGTTACATGACCCTCGAATTTGGTGTTCACGATCCACAATATAATAGCATTTAACTACCCATTCAGATATGAATAGTAATACATACTACATTAACATATGTTGTTAATACAATAGTCACAGGTCCACCAACCTTAACATTACAGGCATACCCTTTAGATATACAAAAAGGGCACTATTACAAAACAGTAAATAGACAACGCGAAAAAAATGTTATGGTTTCAATCAGAAAAATGTCGTGGTTAAGGGTGTCACACAACATTTTTAAAACATTGTAGTTAAGCACAATACACAACATTTTTTAGGGAAAAAACGTTGTAGATTTATTTTTCAAAAATTAGCAGATGCTTAAAAACGTTGTAGAAGGTATGATTTCACAACGTTTTTTGGATAAAAATGTTGTTATTTAGTATATCAGACAACGTTTAGGCACATTTACACAATATTTTTAAAATATTATAGATTAAAAAAAAGAAAAAAAAAAGGTTGTGATTCACCTACATTATCAATGCACCTGCAATATGCTAATGCCATGAAATTTATATCTGCTCCGTATATTAAAAACAATGAATACCGTGAAGTACATTTACATACTAGAGTAGTGCTCATATTGACAATGTCTAAACTACATAGTATTCAGCCTCTAATACAGTGGACCTCAAGGTACCTAGCTAAATAATACCTTCTGCATGTCAGTAAGCCATTTTTTCAATAATTTCACAATACACCAAAATTCACTGCAGTAATCAGAAGATAACATGAGCCTATACATCCAACTACCCAAGAAATTCTCACACAATCCTGTGCTCTATATATAAATTCAGCACCTGCAAGAGTTTTGAGTAAAAACTTGTTACCTACTGAGAAAAAAGACAGAAACTAACTGAAATGCTTTAAAGTTTCAATCTTTATTCAATAATCCTTGAAATTATTGAAAGGATTGTATGAGTTTTTTAGGCTAGATACATGCTAAATTCATAACATAAGCAGAGGTCCCAGACCACCGGCAACCCGACTTTGCACCCTCTTCGTGCTTGCATATGAACTCACTCAACCACATAACAAAGTATAAAATTAAATAAATTTTTAACAGACTAAAAAGATGTGGCTCACATAACAAAATTACCAAAAGTGCCTCGCTATACACAGAGCCAAGCATTCAAAGCATTTTAAATTTTAAAAACATCAATTTGACACCAGAAAACTGCTCACCGAACAAGTTACAATTGATCAATACTTTCCCTAATTCTACAAAAAGGGGAAAAGGGTATAAACTAATGAAATTACAAAACCTCACCACACACTGCCCACTGTCCCAATCTTTTAAAATTAGCCTATAAATATTTAATAATGAAATTACAGAAAACCTCACCACATAGTGCCACTGTCCCAAGCTTCTAAAATTAGTCTACAATGTGACACATAGACGTCTTATAGTTAATTTAGTAACTGAAAGAACTCCCTTCAGGATATCTATAAGGAAACAAAGGCTACATAGCAGTAATTCATACTAGATTTGAATTGTTTAAAGGACGGCAGATTCTATTCATCGTGAGACAGTCTCATAACTCCAGAAGTTTGGACAGGAAGAACAGTAGAGATGATAATACCTTCATGTAAGTATCTATATCTGGATCTGGAACAACTCCTGCCTCTTTCTCCCTTCTACTGACCTCAATCATTGTCTCTATGAAAGTAAAAAGAAAAAAATTACATCAATTGCCAGTACTAGAATATACTAATAAAGATTCCAAACTAATATACTATTGTCCCAAGCTTCTAAAATTAGTCTACAATGTCTACAATGTTACACATAGACGTCCTATAGATATATACCAACCTTTAGCTTGGGTTCATGAACAGTTAAAGCATTATCATCCACAGTCACGATGTCCTCCTCCTTACGAGAAACTTCCTTCTTGTTCAGAGGTCTTTTTCGATCCTGTAGCAAATAATATACAGTTTAAATTTTTTTGATAAAAATTAAGCTATTCATGGATTCAAGAATCATGAGCCAGCTAAATAGCAAGAACATTAACCATCAAACGGCAAGAGTAAGCTATCCAGAAGAGTGGCATGTAATTAAAAGACAGATTGATCAAATACAACCATAACAATAGAAATAACATACCACAACTTTAATCTTATCCACATTATTTTCCCTTGAATTGTCCCTTTTCATTTGTTGGTAATACAGGTAAGGCATCTCCATCTATTTGTCCTCTTTACTGTCGGCTAGCCATCACCTCAAAGTCACTATCAAATGCTTTAGTGACATCTGACATAAAAGGTAATACAAAATTATATTACTTGAGCTATATAGAGTAATACTGTCAAGCCCATATATAAGTAAGCAAGCAACATATCAAAATATATAGTTTAAAGAGAGGGCTTTACGACAATTTTTTATAAGTAATTTTCATACACATTAGAGTCATCCTTTCAAATTACTTCTTTGAGAATAAGTCATTACACATTATACTACTCCAGCCACAATGATGATAGCCACTACCCAAAGAAATAAGGTATCAATTAACTACTTACAGCACTAGAGGACCCCAAGGTCCAAGATCTTGCTCTACCCATATGAGGAAGTCCTTCAATATCTGTAAAAAAGTGATCCCTTCAGATATGTATCACAACATATATCAAACTACTATAAATATAATCATTTATAGGCCGATAAGTTTCAGCCCCAAAGAACATGACAATTTGGATAGACTATTGAATTATATATAAGGTCTAAAATTCTCAATGAAAATTTGAGTACCTATACATCTAAACCATTAGAACAAACCCAACTCTAACAGCTAAACAAAATAGTCATAATCAAAGAAATAATTCATAATCAAACCAGTAATGGTCACCCTCCTCTTATCAGTTAGCTACACCACAAACAAAGAAACAATTCATAACCAAAGTCTTCCCTTTAAAATCAGTAATGGTCACCCTCCTCTTATCAGTTAGCTACACCACAAACAAAGAAATAATTCATAATCAAACCAAAAAATAAAAAAATCATTTTACTTATAAACACTTAGAAAATCATTTAATTAATTCTAATACTCTAAGAAAAATATAAAATAATGAATCGAATCTAAACTTTCCCTTTCTCTGTCCCTCTTCGTCATCTTTGCCTCTCTTTCCCTTTCTCTGTCCCTCTTCGTCATCTTCTTCTTCAGGCTCTTCTTCCTCCGCTTATCGCGCTGCTTCGGCTTTGGTTTGCAGGTCGGTGAGGTAGGATTCGATAACTTTCTGGACGAATTGCTTGCGCTCCGGTGGGGAGAGGTCGAGCCCTAGATTAACTTCCAGAAAGGAAAAAAAAGGTATGAAAGCAGGCAAAACTTACTGGAACTGTGCATACCTCATCAAGTTTTGAACCTTATTCCTTCTTTGAAAGAAGAAATGGCATGCGACTTTAAAGTATGAAGGGGAGAAGCTCAATAATGCCAAATCTTCTTGCCGAGCAAAACGATGTCTGTCGTTTTTGCTTCATCTCCTTCAAAGAAGCACCCCAAATCAGATGCAAGCTTAGAGAGGTTCACAAGAAATCTAGGCAAACCCTAGCTTTTGTTTTCTAAATGGAACGAAAAGAGGCTAAACAGAAAGATGAGAGACGAAACTCGGTGACAAATGCGAAAGAGAGCCTTTAATCCCTTTTTTTTAGCTCCGTGTTTTTCTTCATAGACAACGTTTTTTTTTAAAAAATGTTATCTGGTTAAAACAAAAAAAATATCCTTTTAAATAGATAACGTTTTTGCATATATATATATATATCTACAACATTTTTTAAAAAACATTGTAAAAAAAATACCACAACGTTTTTATAAAAAATGTTATGGTTTAAGTGTTGTCTATTTAGTATTTTGTAGTAGTGGGGTTTACAAACAACATAATAAATATGTTAATCATAACTAATTTATCACGATACCTTTCCCCTTATTCTTCTTCACAACAGTTTCTGCCACTTCGTCCCTAGCTGAAAAATTTTATTTATAGCAAGGGTGAGCAACAAGTTTGCCCCGCAAGTTAAGACATACAATAAATATATAAGAATCAATAAGAACAGACTATCTATTTTGATAAAATGAAACAAAAGTTAGGAAAACTTTGAAATAGCTGAACAAATCTCCAATTTTCTAACAAATCTAATCACAATCTATACAACCCAATAATTTGATAATGAAAGAGTACAATGCTTTCAAAGTTTCTACGATATTCTAATGAATAATCAAAAATCAATTCTACGCAATAACAAAGTGAAAGGTTTTCCAGATTTATGCTGAGTGATCCATTGGATCTTGAACTTCTATCCTCGGGTATATATTAAAGTTTTACTTTGATATATACGCAGGTGTATCAAATAACCTTAAAGATTAAATCATACCCCTCTGCAAGCACTTAGAGTCGGCCAACTCCTTGTACCATATATTATGCATAATACTTAAGTCGCACGCAAAGGTCGAATTTTTGACCAATAAAATGTTCCCTTTGTATAAATGGTTGTTCTTCTCAGTCTCAGAATCAAAATTTGATTTAACAACGAAATATAATAATTTCAAAAATCTAATCACTTCTTTTCTCTTCTCTTCTCAAACCTATCAAGTTTTTTTTTCCAATCTAGCCGATACTACTGGCATTGATCTATCAATAATAATTAAATTCTCTTCTCTTCTCTTCTCTTCTCGAACCTATCAAGTTCTAACAAATATTCGTCTAGCCAGAATAATTAGCTAAGACATTTCTCAAAATAATTCGACAATAAACAGGAAATATCTGTACTGTCAATATTAGCTTCTACAGATATGAATATCCAACAACAGTAATTCTACAAATATATATTTTTCGACTCAATAATTCAATTTGAATTATTAAACATGCACTAACTGTGAATAATCAACAATAAATTCTTGGACGTGGTATAATTAACAATAATTAACCACTATAATATTTTAAAAGTATTAACTCAAGATTGAGTTAGGAAACTTGCATCTTCCGTTGATTACAGCTACACAATAAACTTATCTACTTTTGAAAGACCTATAATCACAATATCGGTCTCACAATTAGCACAATAATTCACAACACACAACACTGTAATTCACAGTCAATCTTCTCCTATACACATTACCACATAGTCACATCAGTGTTTATAACCTATATAAACATTTATCAAGTCTAACTAGTTTGGTCTAGTTGGACTTCGGTCTATTCTCGGTGTTCTGGTCACCCTATCCGACAATTAACATACTTATTGTCAATTACACTTGGTCTCTAAGCTTTAATATTATATTAGATAAGTCAATTATCCTTTATAATATTTTTTGAAAGCTTTTAATAATTTATAAACAATTATTATAATTTATAATAATTTTTCAAATATCGAAATCATTTTAAAATGATTTAATTATCAAATAATCTTATCATCATTAATATTTAATAATATAAAAATATTAATAATATACTTGTCATAATATTAAAGTTATTATCAATAACTTAAAATATTTTTAAATTATCAATATTCTACTTAAATGATTTTTAAAATAATTAAAATCATTTTTAAATCATCACCATTAAGATGGTATTGTTAGAACAGGTGCCGAAATAAGTCTCCTCTTAAGCTCTTGGAAACTCTTCTCGCATTCCTCGCTCCATACACATTTTGTATCCTTCCGAGTTAGCTGAGTTAATGGAGTAGCAATTCGAGAAAACCCTTCCACGAATCTCCGATAATAACCAGCTAAGCCCAAAAAGCTACGTACTTCAGTGACCGACTTCGGTTGCTCCCAACTTTGTATTGCTTCAATCTTCGTCGGGTCAACAGATACTCCATTTTTTGACACCACGTGCCCAAGGAATGTTACTTCCTCAAGTCAGAACTCGCATTTCTTCAACTTAGCATATAACTTGTTTTCACGAAGCCTTTGGAGTACCAGCTTCAAATGGTGCTCATGATCTTCACGGCTTTTGGAATATATGAGGATGTCATCAATAAAGACAACAACGAATTGATCCAAATAATCCTTGAATACTCGGTTCATCATATCCATGAAAGCAGCAGGAGCATTAGTCAATCCAAAAGACATGACTAAGAATTCATAATGCCCATACCGAGTTCTGAAGGCAGTCTTTGGAATATCCTCAGTTCTAATTTTCAGCTGATGATATCCAGAACGAAGATCGATTTTTGAAAAGAATTGTGCTCCTTGCAACTGGTCAAACAAGTCATCAATACGAGGTAGAGGATACATATTCTTGATGGTGACATGGTTTAATTCCCGATAGTCAATACAAAGTCGCATACTCCCGTCTTTCTTCTTTACGAATAAAACAGGAGCACCCCAAGGAGATGTACTAGGACGAATGAAACCGATGTCCAATAACTCCTGTAGTTGGACTTTTAACTCCTGAAGTTCAATAGGAGCCATTCGATATGGGGTTTTAGAAATGGGCTTTGTACCAGGTTCAAGATCAATAAAGAATTCAACTTCACGTTCTAGGGGGTAGACCGGGAAGTTCTTCAGGAAATACGTCAGGAAAGTCAATAACAACAGGAATATTATTCAATTTTGACGTGTCTTTATTCAAATCCATAACATGGGCTAAGAAAGCTTGACATCTGTTTTTCAATAAACGAATAGCTTTATGATTAGATATGACAGTGATTGATTTTAATGGTTTAGTTGCCTGAATTCGAACAACAGGTTGATTAGGAATATGAAAACTAACAACCTTACGAAAACAATCAATTTTGGCATGATGAGTAGTTAACCAATCAATCCCTAAAATCACATCAAAAGCAAGTATCTTTAAAGAGATCAGGTCAACAGGTAAGGTGATGGTTCCAACTTGAATGAAACAAGATTTATAAACAGTGGATGTGATAAAAGTTTCTCCTAACAGAGTTTCCACAGATAGGTCAAAGTCTAATTTCTCCGGAGTCAAGTTTAAACGTTGAGCACAAGCAGGAGAGATAAATGAATGGGTAGCACCGGTATCTAGTAAGGTATAAACTTCGCAAGAATTTATAAATAGCTTACCCGTGATCACCTCGTTTGGGTTCCTCGCATGTTGACCAGTCACAACAAACGCTCTTCCAGGAACCATTGACTTTGGCTTTTCTGGGACAGTCTTTTGAGTCACCGTTCCCGCTGAACTAGGTTTCGCTACCGTACAATCTCGAGCGATATGTCCTTCCTTTCCACAATTATAGCATACCTTGAACTGTTGTGGGCAGTTTGGACTGATATGTCCCTATTTCCCGCACTTATAGCATATAACCGGTGATCTTTCTCCTCCCTTAGAACCAGTTGCTGCCGGCACTGTCGTCTTCACATGGTCGTTGTTAAATCTCCTCTTTTTAAAATCTCCTCCTGACTCGCTTCTTCTATTTTTATGGCCATGATTACCACCAAAGTGGTTACCATTTTTGTCCGTCTTTTTCTTTCTCCACTGGTTATCGTTATTTTGTTGACTGCTATCTCCGGTATGATCCTGATTGTGGTACCTCGGTTGACCGTACTCGTTATCTCGCTCCAACAATTGAGCCCTGTTAACAACATCTGAATAGAGATAAAATTTATGAGAGATGAGATATTGTCGTATGCCGGGTTTCAAACCTCTCAGAAACATCCGCGTCATACGTTCCTCATTCTCCACCAAATGAGGTGCAAACCTGGATAACTCTGCAAACTTTGCCTCGTAGTGAGACACCGTCATGTTATTTTGTTCTAATCTGATGAACTCCACTTCCTTCATATGACGAACACTTTCAGGAAAGTATTTGTCATTAAATAGTTTTTGAAACGTCTCCCAAGACATGCTAAGTGCGGCTGGATGGGTACGCTTCACAGACTCCCACCAGTAGTCTGCCTCGCCACGGAACATAAAGGTGGCGAATGGAACCTTCTGTTCTTCTGTGCATCCCAAGACATCGAATATCTTGGTAATCTGCTTGACCCATGTCTCCGCCATGATCGGATCTGGCTTTCCCTTAAATTCTGGTGGTCCCAATTCTTTGAACTGCTTGGCTGTGACAACCCTTGAATTGTTATCATTTCCTCCTGTATTTTGAACACGAGTCTCCCTCGTCTGATTTTGCATGAACTGCAAAAAGCTTCTAAACATTGCGTCGTTCATCATCTGATCAGTGGTGTTGTTCACAGGAGGAACATTGCCAGCCTGTTGCACGTTCTCCTCTTTGGTGAGTACAGGCGTCTCCACGGTCTCATTTCCACTTTTAATATTCTCAGTCGACATTCTCAAATACTGTCATAAAACAAGGGTTAATTAAGGAAATCAATATATCACATAATATCCTTATATACTGACCAACTAACAAATAAGCTTAGGTAGGATACACTAGCGAAGGATTTACTCGTCTCTCCCCTCCTAGTTCTATTCCCCGATCTCCGCCAGAGATCATATCCCTAAGCTCTGATACCAACTGTGACGCCCCCAAAATAGGTCCATTCCATCCAACCCATTTTGAGTCGCCAAATACATGGTACAGAAACAACTACAACTTTTACAACCCATAAACTGTGAGTTTGAATACAAACATTGTCATCTAGACAATATACATACCCAACTATGTCCTCAATACAATTATTGATGTATTATTTTACAAAAATGGTGAGGACTACTAAACAACTCTCTCAAGGACCATCAATTCATACCCCGACCCGTACTCGCTTTATTCTCATCTCCTGAGAAGAAAAATGGAACAAAAAGGAAAAGGGTGAGCTCAACTAGCTCAGTAAAGAATATTATGACTAAGATAATATACAACAAATTATCGTTAGCCTTCAACAGAAAAAAATTTAATAGAATACAATAGACAACAAGTTTTAAATCAATATTCGCAGCGAAAAATATTAATTCATAGAAGAGTTACGTAGAGGATGAAATCTACTAATGTCTATGAATTTAACAGTCCATCAACAGTATTTTTATCCCTGTAACATCATTCAATGCACATCTTGAATCATATATTCATCCTTGCACTACAGGCCAAGGATATTCATCTGTTGGTCATGTTCATCTAAACACCTGTTCATCTTTGCACTACGGGCCAAAGATATTCATCAGAAATCATTCATCTTTGCACTACAGGCCAAAGATATTCAATAATAACATACTTTAAGACTGAAGATGATAAAAAAAAATTAAAGAAGCGAATCCAGTGAAACAAAATGACAAGGATTAAGGATTAAGGATTCGTACTTTGTTTTATCAATGTCCAAAAATACCTCAAAAATAATCATAGTGGTGTAAAATTCAAGAATGATCAAAACATGGATACAATCAAAGCTAGTATCCACAATAGATATTTTGGACGAAAAGAAAAAAAATAATTTTTCTGTGAATAGTGACGTATTCGTGAATAGTGCCGTATACGTGAATAGTACCGTATATGTGAATAGTAACTCCGGCACAAAAAGTTCCAAATTTGATAAAAAAGTTCACCAATATTCCGGCATAATGATATTGAAGAAAAAATATCATTTGAGAAGAAAATAACATCCCTTACATCAAAATAGCCGTACTTCTGACTGAATTTCGGTATAGTGCTGACAGAAACTCGCACCGTATAGCAACACTCAAAGTATACTCACAAGGATACGCTCGATAATATAGAGAGAGAAAGAGAGAAAACTTTGTTTCTGGTGTAATTTTCAATTCTAACTTAGCCATCTATTTATAGGAAAATGTTAGAACGCCAAAGGAGACTAAATTAATAAAATATATTATTATTTACTAAATATTCAAGCCCACTACCAAGGAATCTGATTTTAGCATTTCCCACATGCTCACCTTCTAGAAAAAAATAAAAAAAACGTTTTTGAAATAAAAAAATAATTAAACTTTCAAAAATCAATTATTTCGGAACCCCAAAACTTCAATAATTCACAATAAATAGCTCCTTTGTTAGAAAATTCGAATCTCGCGACTTTCCATGGGAAATTCCATTCTCTACAACTTTGCAGAAGAAAATTTTTCCAAATTCCAAATAGAAATTGACCGAAATTCACAAACGGGCGATTTTACAGTCTATACTTAATTTTCGGTCAAAAATTATGTCCACCGACACACAAAACATGTGTTAAACATTTAATGCCACAAAAATACTCTAACTCCTCATATACTCATATATCCCACATTCATTATAAAAATATCACCGTTAATATATTATTAAAATAATATATTTAAATGAATTATTTTATCAGAAAAAGATAAAATATTAATTTTCAACAATTGTCACATTAAAAAATTTTCTCCATCTATATCCACATAAAATAAATATTTTCTTTATCATAATAATCAATAATTAATTATTAAAAATAATATTACAGAATCACAGTACTGACAACCAGGCCATTCCCAGGATAGAGGGGGCTTTCCAATAAGGATTTCTCCTTACTGGCGCGCAATTAGATGACCAAACCTCTCCTTGACAGAACTTTCTAGACATTGCCAATAATGTTATCTGATAATATTATTCAAATAATATGAATTATTGATCTGATAATGGAAAATACTGTGCAATGACAATTACTGAAACAATAAAAATATAAATATCAACGCAGCAATTATTGAATCAATAAAGTAATGAACAGTAACTCCTGTAGCAATTATTGAGTAGTGCCTTCTTACGTAAGGATCAATAATTCAAAATACTGTGCAATACCGTGTGCTACTGTGCAACAACGCGTATTACTGTATTTTAACCACCGGGTATTCCAACAGTGTAAACGGTGACAACTACGCCGTTATTTTTAAACAGCTTATATTTGTCGTTTTCTTCCTCCAATCGCTTTCCGTTATGGGGCCCACACATGGCTGCGCCGTCGTACGAATATTCCCCGACAGTACGAATATTCCACGACCAAACGAATATTCCCCGACAAAAATGAATATTTTATAATCACTTGCTTATTTTGAAATGTTTGCGTATTTTACCCATAACTATCCACATTAATCAAATCAACCCTTACTATTCAAAATAATAATTAAAGGAAATTAAATTTCATTTATTAATTATTTGGGGTCTTACATCCATACTCATCTTATCTTCTCCCGACATCCTACTATCAGTTTAAACAACTTGATTAATACTTCAATAGTACAAACTTCTCACACTATGTGTCCACATATCTCACTATTGATGCACTTTGACAATCCCTCACTTAGTACTCTAAATGAGTATTCTATATCTCGCTTATGGTTATAATCCTAGGGTTTTTCCCCACCACTTAAGATTTATAACCTACAACTTTAATACCAACCTATGACGCCCCCAAATCCGGGTTACCTGACCCTCGAATTTGGTGATCACGATCCACAATATAATAGCATTTAACTACCTATTCAGATATGAATAGTAATACATACCACATTAACATATGTTGTTAATACAATAGTCCCAGGTCCGCTAACCTTAACATTACAGACATACCCTTTAGATATACAAAAAGGGTTTACAAACAACATAATAAATATGTTAATCATAACTAATTTATCACGATGTCTTTCCCCTTATTCTTCTTCACAGCACTTTCTGCCACTTCATCCCTAGCTGAAAATTTTTATTTATAGCAAGGGTGAGCAACAAGTTTGCCCCGCAAGTTAAGACATACAATAAATATATAAGAATAAATAAGAACAGACTATCTATTTTGATTGAATGAAACCAAAGTTTGGATTGAAATAGCTGAACAAATCTCCAATTTTCTAACAAGTCTTCTTAGAATCTATGCAACCCAATAATTTGATAATGAAAGAGTACAATGCTTTCAAAGTTTCTACGATATTCTAATGAATAATCAAGAATCAATTCAACGCAATAACAAAGTGCTTCGTTTTCCATATTTATGCTGAGTGATCCATTGGATCTTGAACTTCTCTTCTCGGGTATATATTAAAGTTTTACTTTGATATATACGCAGGTGTATCAAATAACCATAAAGATTTAATCATATCCCTCTGCAAGAACTTAGAGCCGACCAACTCCTTGTACCCTATATTATGCATAATACTTAAGTCGCGCGCAAAGGTTGAATTTACGACCAATAAAATGTTCCCTTTGTATAAAAGGTTGTTCTTCTCAATCTTAGAATCAAAATTTGATTTAACAATGAAATATAATAATTACAAAAACCTAATCATTTCTCTTCTCTTCTCTTCTCAAACCTATCAAGTTTTCTTTTTCGATCTAGCCGATACAACTGGCATTGATCTATCAATAATAATTAAATTCTCTTCTTTTCTCTTCTCGAACCTATCAAGTTCTAAAAAAATTTCATCTAGCCAGAATAATTAGTTAAGACATTTCTCAACATAATTCGACAATAAACAGGAAATTTTTGTACTGTCAATATTAGCTTCTACAGATATGAATATCCAACAACAGTAATTCTACGAATATATATTTTCTAAATCAGTAATTCAATTTGAATTATTAAACATGCACTAACTGCGAATAATCAACAATAAATTCTTAGCCGATACAACTGGCATTGATCTATCAATAATAATTAAATTCTCTTATCTTCTCTTCTCGAACCTATCAAGTTCTAAAAAAATTTCGTCTAGCCAGAATAATTAGCTAAGACATTTCTCAACATAATTCGACAATAAACAGGAAATATTTGTACTGTCAATATTAGCTTCTACAGATATGAATATCCAACAACAGTAATTCTACGAATATATATTTTCTGAATCAGTAATTCAATTTGAATTATTAAACATGCACTAACTGCGAATAATCAACAATAAATTCTTGGACGTGGTATAATTAACAATAATTAACCACTACAATATTTTAAAAGTATTAACTCAAGATTGAGTTAGGAAACTTGCCTCTTTCGCTGATTACAGCTATACAATAAATTTATTTGCTTTTGAAAGACCTATAATCTCAATATCGGTCTCACAATTAGCTCAATAGTTTATGACACACAACACTGTAATTTACAGTCAATCTTCTCCTAGACACATTACCACATAGTCACATCAGTGTTTATAACATATATAAACACTTATCAAGTCTAACTAGTTTGGTCTAGTTGGACTTCGGTCTATTCTCGGTGTTCTGGTCACCCTATCCGATAATTAACACAGTTATTGTCAATTACACTTGGTTTCTAAGCTTCAATATTATATTAGATAAGTCAATTATCCTTTATAATATTTTTCAAAAGCTTTTAATAATTTATAAACAATTATTATAATTTATAATAATTTTTCAAACACCAGAATCATTTTTAAATGATTTAATTATCAAATAATCTTATCATCATTAATATTTAATTATATAAAAATATTAATAATATACTTGTCAAAATATTAAAGTTATTATCAATAACTTAAAATATTTTTAAATCATCAATATTATACTTAAATGATTTTTAAAATAATTAAAATTATTTTTAAATCATCACCATTAATATTTAAATATTAATGAAATTATCATCAAAGTATTCAAAGTTATTAATTATAACTTAAAATATTTTTAAATCATTTTTCTCATTTTTAAATGATTTTTAATTCAATAAAATCATTTTTAATTCATTTACTTAATATAATATTTAAATAAATCTAATATCATTAATATTAATTTATTAATGAGAATTCTCCAAAAATATTAAAAAATATATTTATAATTAAAAATAA
Source organism: Panax japonicus (assembly GCA_020205505.1). Lineage (NCBI taxonomy): Eukaryota > Viridiplantae > Streptophyta > Magnoliopsida > Apiales > Araliaceae > Panax > Panax japonicus. The sequence continues at coordinate 10,339,649 of CM035103.1, forward strand.
TTTTTAAAATTTTATTCTCATTTAAAATGATTTTTATAATATTAAAATCATTTTTTTCTAATTTATTTAATATAATAATTAAATAAATCTAATATTATTAATATTAAATTATTAATGAAAATTCTCTAAAAATATTAAATATTATATTTTATATCTCAAAATATTTTTAAATACATTATTCTTATTTAAAATAATTTTTCATAATATTAAAGCATTTTTCTCTAATTTATTTAATATACTAATTAAATAAATTAAATATCATTAATATTCAAATAATTATAAATATTAATGAAAAATATCCCAATTAATCAAAAATTATTTTTCATAATTTAAAATCATTTTTGGTAATTTTTAGAATTTATTTCTATTTTTAATTAATTTTCAGAAAATCATAAATTAGAAATTAATTAAACCGTCGCTAAAGCCCTTTAGCGACGCTTTCTGTCGTCTTAGGTGTTCTTGAGCCTCAAGAACATTGTTAGACCAGTCTCAAGGGTGCACGTTTGACCGTTCATAAAATCCAATCTGATCATGTTCTGGGCTAGGTTAAGTATTGATCATGTAGTGTTTATGTAACACTACATGAATCAATCTTCATCTTAGTCATACAATAAACGAACAAGAAGATCTAGGCTTGCAAACACACTGTCAGAGTGTTTCTGGGTTTTCCCAAAAACCCAGCAGTTCAAGTGACCAATTTCTAGATAAATTTTCTATACATTCTAGTCATGATTCATGTAATATAATGGTTCAAACATGAAGTCCTTATGTTATTGAACATTCACAAAGCAACACATCAGTTTAACAACAACAGATCCACAAGATATAACTCGGTCAAACAGTGCCAGAGGGCTGTTCATCCGGTTTTCTGGAAATTCCAGAAAACGGCTATCATGGTCAAGTAGGCTACTTTGACCACTTGCTACATTCGATTTGTTGATTGTTTACATGATCTAAAGCCGTATATTAAAAGAACACATACCAGGCTACAAGTTGATTACATTAACACCATCAAACGACATCAAATATGTCAGATCTGGGTCGTTCAAAAGGTTGTCAGACACTGAAATCTATTTCTGGGTTACCCAAAATTTCACTCGGTCATGGTCGGTCAACCGACTTTGACCGAGTATAACTTAAAATCTAGACATTAAACAACTGTGATTTCACCTCCAGATCAAAGATAACATGACAGAGTATAAATTAAAGCTTTAAAACAACAAAAATCATAAACGAACAAGAATCTGTGGCTCCTAACATTAGCTTGTCATACCACAAATTTTGTTCTTGGACAATTTTGGAAAAACTCAATTTGAAAGCACTTTGATGCTATGGATCCATGATGGATCAACATAGATCATCTAAAAACATCATATAACATAAGGTTAAACACTTAAACCCAAAATATTTCTTAGCAACTTGGATCAAAAATCAAATTAAGTTTATACCTTCTAGCTTCAAATCCTTGATCTTGACCTTCCTAACTGATCTTGGTTGATCAAAAGGCTATTTTTAGGACTGAGATAATTAGTAAATTCGGAGGGTTAGAGAGAACAAGAGTAGTTGAGAGCTTACATTGAAAATAAGCCAACATACTTGACTTTCTCTCTCTAATCTATATATATTGTGATATGTTGCTAGATCTGATGGGTTGAATTGATTTTTCTGGAGATTGTATGTTACTAAGTCAACATAGTTGGTCACCTACCACAAATATACAAAGATTTGCAAGTTACATAATAAAATACACAAAAAGGGTATTTTGGTCTTTTTCCTTCTAAATTTAATGGCATACTTGACATTGTCCAAACCCTTAGGGTTTAACCCTAAGGTTCTAGCCCTTAGATTTTACAACATTAGTTTCTAAAATTTCCAATTAGTATTTTTGTTACGCTCCCAAAATTGGTATACATCACCCATTTTGAGTCGTCAATAACATGGTACAGAAACAACTACAACTTTATTAATACAACATAAAAACTGTGAGTGAAAATACAAATATTGTCATCTAGACAATATTCACACCCAAATAAGTCCTCATTACAATTATTGGTACATTATTTTACAAAAATGGTGAGGACTACTAAAATGACTTTCTAGAACCTTCATTCCATACCCCGACTAGTACTCGCTACATTCTCGCCTCCTGAGAAGAAAAATGGAACAAAAAGGAAAAGGGTGAGCTCAACTAGCCTAGTAAAGAATATTATGACTAAGATAATATACAACAAATTATCGTTAGTCTTCAACGGGGAAAAAATCTGATAAAATACAATAGACAACAAATTTCAAATCAATATTCGCAGCGGAAATAATAATTCATAGATGAGTTACGTAGAGAATGAAATCTACTATAATCTATGAATTTAAAAGTCCATCATCAATATTTTATCCCTGTAACATCAATCAATAATCATCTTGGATTAAATATTCATCTTTGCACTACAGGTCAAAGATATTCATTAGTCGGTCATGTTCATCTCAACACATGTACATCTTTGTACTACGGGCTAAAGATATTCATAAGAAAATCAACCATCTTTGCACTACAGGCTAAAAATATTCAGTAATACCATCATTTAGGACTGAGGATGATGAAAAATATTTTAAAAAAAACGAATCCAGTGAAACAAAAGAACAAATATTAAGGATTCGTATTTCAAACAATCCAAGTTCAAAAATACTTCATAATAACTATAGTGAAGTAAAATTCAAGAATGATCAAAACATGGATATAATCAAAGCTAATATCCATAATAGATATTTTGGACAAAAAAACAAAAATTTAATTTTTCTGTGAATAGTGCCGTATTCGTGAATAGTGTCGTATACGTGAATAGTGACGTATACGTGAATAGTAACCCCGACACTAAAATATAAGAATTTTACAAGAAAAATCTTACCGATATTCTGGCATAATGATATTAGAAGAAATAATATCATTTTTTAAAAAAATAATATCTCTTACCTCGAAAAAAATAGTACTTCTGGCTGGAATATAATATATAACGCTGAAGAAACTTGCACCATATAGCAACACTCAAAGTATCAAAATACTCACAAGAATACGCTCAATAATATAGAGAGAGAAAACTTCAGTTTCTGGTGTGATTTTCAATTCTAACCTAAGCACCCTATTTATAGGAAAATGCTTAGAACAACAAAGTAAAAAATTTAATAAAATATTAATATTTATTAAATAATCATACGCACCATTTGAATTCTCATTTCAGCACATTTACCTTAGCCCACCAACTCACAAAACTTAAAAAAAACGTTTTTCTTAAAAATATTAATTTAAACTTCCAAAAATCAATTATTTCGGAACTTCGAAACTTCAATAATTCATAATAAATAGCCCTTTTATCAGAAAAATTCGAACCTTATGTTTTTTCCATAGGAAATTCCATTCTCTACAACTTTGTAAGTTTAATTTTTTCCAAATTCCTAACAGAAATTGACCGAAATCCACAAATGGACGATTTTACAGGCTTTAATCAAATTTCAGTCAAGAAATGGGGTCCACCGACATGTTTAACATGTTTTAAATATTTTTAGTAACAAAAATACTTCTCCTCCTCATATACTCATATATCCCACATTCATTGTAAAAATATTACCATTATTATATTATTAAAATATAATAATATATTTAAATGAATTATTTTATCAGAAAAAGATAAAATATCAAATTTTCAACAATTGTCACTTTAAAATTTTCTCCATCTATATCCACAAAAAATAAATATTTTCCTTATCATATAAATTAATAATTATTTATTCACAAATAATATTACAGAATCACAATATCGACAACCAGGTTGTTCCCAAGAAAGAGGTGGCTTTCTAATAAGGATTTCTCCTTACTGGCGTGCAATTAGGTGACCAAACCTCTCCTTAGACAGAACTTTCTAGACATTGTCAATAATGTTATATAATAATATTATTCAAATAATATGAATTATTGATCTGATAATGAAAATATTGTGTAGTGATAATTATTGAAACAACAATAATATAAAATATCAACGTAGCAAATATTGAATCAATAAAATAAAATATTGAACAGTAACTACTGTAACAATTATTAAGTAGTGCCTTCTTACATAAGAATCAATAATCGGTGCAATATCGTGTGCTACTGTGTTTTAACCACCAGGTATTCCAACAGTATTAAAGGTAGCAACTACGCAGTTATTTATAAACAACTTATACTTGTTGTTTTCTTCATCCAATCGCTTTCCGTTATGGGGCCCACACAAGGCTGCGCTGTCGTACGAATATTCCCCGACAGTAAGAATATTCCACGACCAACCGAATATTCCCCGACAATAATGAATATTTTATAACCACTTGCTTATTTGAAATATTTGCGCATTTTTCCCATAAATAACCACAATAATCAAATCAACCCTTACTATTTCCAAAATAATAAATATAGAAAATTTAATTTCATTTATAATAAGTTGGGGTCTTACAATTTTAATTAGAAAAAATAATATTTCTAAATTATAATTAGGGTTTGTAAAATAAAAATTAAAATAACTAAAATATAATTAGGCTTTTCTAATCATATTTAAGTTTAATAAACACCTTAGGGTTGCCAATTAGGATTAGGGTTTCCTAATTTAGGGTTTAGGATTCCCGGATATGAAATTAGGGTTTCCTAACTTTCGATTAGGGTTTCTAACTACACGTTAGGGTTTCTAATACTGAGATTAGGGTTTCTAATATCTTATTATGGTTTATTAATTTTAAACCTTATCCGATCAATCATTTGATCAAAATCTCTATACAGTACAAACAAGTACATATCAATACAATTATTCAAATTGTATTTTCTACCGAATCCCTATCCATTTCTAAAGATGTTAAGCACAACTCTAGTCTTATTTTTCTGTCAATACACAAATTGACCACTACTCGAGACTCGTATCACTGATACATAACACAATATTAACAGTCAATATTAATATTAAATAAATAAATAATTATTCGTAAAATTTGGATTATTCAAAATCTCGGGTTATTACAATCTTTTACATTCAGTTATTTACTTTATGTCATTTACTTTATGTACCTAACTTCTATAAATGCTATGTTTGTATTATCTGCTTACAACTTAACTATCTCTACGAACAATGTATGTATGTTCATGAATATATCAATGAAGGAGAACTTTTACTTATTCCGATGTGCTTAAAAATATTCTTATGTTTGTCATATGTTGATTCGTTAGCAACACAAACTAAACAGGAAAAGTATTAGAAAATAAAAAGGATCTATTTAACCCCCCCCCCCCCTTCTAGATCTATTGTGTGCCTACTGGGAACTAACAATTGGTATTAAAGCAGGTTCTCATGCTATATTCAAAAGCTAATCGCTTTGAGTCTGATCCTAGGCACAAACATTATTCTAAACTTAGTTTATTAGTAAGTTACTTGTAAATGCAGACGAGCTCACACATTGAAAATATTGTGTACAGGTAAATGTGTATATACACCTAGAGCTGCTCAGATTGGTCTATATTCCTAAATGTCATAGCAACAAGACCAATATTTGTTCATAGTCAATCTTGTAGTCTGAAGATCAGAGATGAGAGGTCGAGAGGCATCAATAACAAATAGTTAATCATCCACCAGTCTGAAATATGAAATGCTATACAGTCTAAAAAATACTTATCCAGAGGAGAAAGAAGAATCTCTCAAAAATGTATTTGACTATTCAGCAGATGAATGTGAACTGTAATAATCCAGAATTTCAAATTTAAATTTTAAATATTTATTGAATTATCTAAATATTTATTTGAGGTGTTTATTGTTGAATAAATATTTTAATTGATGTTAATATGGTATATTTATTAAATTAAATAAATATTTTAACTAATGTTGATGTGATTATTGTTATTAAATATTTATGAATTAAATTTATTAGATAATATTCTAAATTAAATTAATTTATAGTTTAGAAAGTGCAATATAACATGAGATGTTATATTGTTGTTTCAATTTAATAATTTAAAGTGGTATATTAAATTATTAAATAAAATTATAATTTTGTAATATTTGTTTAAGTGGAATATTTATTTAAAATATAGTTTGTATAATTAATTTATTTAGTTAATGTGGATATAGGAATCCAAATAAATAAGATGTCATTATAATTAGAAATTATAAACTAAATTGTTTATTAAAATAATTAAGGTAGTTTTAAATTGTTATAACCCAAACAAGGCTTAAAATATTAAGTCTTTATATTTTAAAGACTTTTTTCCAAACAAAGCCATATGGCTTTTGGATTTTTAATATGTGAATTATAATAATATAAGTAGAATAAATAAGATAAATTAAAATAATAAATAAAATATAATTATAACTTATACGTTTATTTTATAACTGATATTATAATTATATACGCGTATTATGATTATCAGTTTTGTGGTTACGTATTTGCTAAGCCTAAAAGTGAAAAGAAAAGGAAAAGTTACAGAGAACTTGAAAGAGGATATAGAGAGAAATTAAGAGAGAACCTAAGGATTTTTAAAGCAATTTCAGTGGTGTTAGCTAGGATTGCAAGCAATTTGAAGGTATTTCTTTAACACATTGGTATTATATATGTGTGTGTGTGTGTGTGTGTGTATATGTGTATGAGTTTTACGGCATATAATTTCTATGTTCTGTGGATTTTATTTTTTTAAATTTTTTCTATACAACTGAGTTATGGTAATTGTATGCGGTTGTGCTACTAGAATTAGTGTTTAGACATGAATTGGTATGCTAATTTCAGTTAAAAAGAAGGAAAAGTAAATTATAGTGAATATTTTGTGTATGTCTTGTAAAAGTACCAATTAAGATGATCAATTAGTATGCTAAACTGAAAATTGAGGCTTGTTTATGCTAGTTCGTTAAGAAACGAAGATAACGTAGTTAGAACAAAGTGATTTGGTATAAAATTGAGAATACAGTGATGAATTTGTAAAGAATGTCAAAATTTGAGTTTTTATATGAAAATGAGAAATCTGATAAATTAATCTAGTTTAAGTTGTTGTTAAATTGTTCATATTGATATATATATATATATATATATATATATATATATATGTGTGTGTGTGTGTGTGTGTGTGTGAGGAAACATGTTTGTAATAGTTGTATATCATTTGTTTGTGTTAATTTCACTGTTTGGTGGGTGAAATTCGTGTTAGTTGGGCTAAAGTCGGCTACTGTTCATAAATAAAAGATAAATTAAACGTTGTCGTCTAATCAAACACTTTGTTCTTGCCCTTGCATGTAGAAAGCTCTTCAAACTTTTTAACTTCATCTGCATTGTTTTGTGGAAGAGTGAGCAAACAATTGCCCACAAGAAGGATAATATACATTAATCGATTTATGAATGACAATTAACTGAGTTTTCAATGGTAAAATATTCTTACCGGAACAATAAACTTTAATTCAACAGCTATGAGTTCAAAGGAATACTGAACGTTTAAGTTAACAATAGACAACAACATCAAAGAATACACTGAGGGTCACAAGACCACGAACTATATTCTAGGTTTTCAAGTATTTCTACTTTAACCTTTAACTGTCTAAACGACTATATGGACCATCATTCCGTACTCCAGGTGATCAACCATGTGTACTATGTATTGTGCAAACATTTTAACGCTATTGAGTAGCTCTAAAATAATCCCTGATATAGGTTTGTTCATCTCAGCTTAGATTATCAGGTTCCGAACCAAAGGAAGTTTGGTTGGGAATTAGCTTCAAAGGAAGTCTAGATTTTTAGAACGCTCATCAACCAAGTACTTGTTGAATCAGATAGGAATCAATAACTATTCAAGGGTTTGATTATAATGTCCTCATGAACAAGGTATATTAATGAATCAATAAGAGCTAGAGTATTAACAATTTCTAAGTTGAACAAATGTTATCATCGACAACATGCTTTCAAAGGTGTATGAGTACATAAACAAACCAAAGGAAGTTTGGTTTGGGTTGACTTCAAGGGTAATTTAGAGTTTAGAATATTCATTAACTAAAGAATAGTTGAATTAGTAAAGAATCGCTAAGCAACTTAGAGTTCAGTACAATAATGTAAGATAGTACAATGATATTGAAGAACGAAGATCAAACAACAGTTATTAGTAGCTGAATAAACACACTTCTTACAATAAAATTACAGACTTTGAATAACCAAGGTAATCTCGATTGGAATAAAGAAACAAAGATAAACTAACTTACTCAACAATAAATGAGGTTTAAAGAACTTTTATGACAATATATCGTTAAACAAGAGATTAGAGATAGAGAATTTGCATAAGTATAACATAACAGTGAAAAGTAACCTTGCTGAATAATAAAGTAGCTAAGGTTACGGAACTTGCCTCTTGCGTAAGCTATATAATTACAACTCAAGTACTCCAATATCCTACACATAGGTTTAGAACCACAATACCTATTAAATATGCTAACATACCATAACATGTACATTTCTTGCTAAGCTTATCATTTTAGCACAAGTCTTATGCTACTATACAAATATCATGAATTTCAAGTGTTAACCTTCACAACACCTGTTTACTATTCATCATGCTCACTAAGTCTAATATGTCACGTTCATTACTTACTAATCATTTTCAACCTTGAAATTATCAATGACATGACACGGTTCTATTTTAACCTCCATATTCCATGTTTATTAAGTTAACACATCGTTAGACCAAGTTATAGTGTCGCTATCCCAGGTCTGCAGCAGCAGCAGAAGTCACTGCCTCAGATCAGTGTATGGCGCAGCTGCGCCATACATAAGCCTGGGACCGGCGCAGCTGCGCCATTTTTTGCCTTGGCACCGGCGCAGCTGCGCCGGTGCACAGACAGAGGCAGAAACGGCATGAACAGTAGCTGACTTTAACCCAACTAACACGAATTTCACCCACCAAACAGTGAAATTAACACAAACAAATGATATACAACTATTACAAACATGTTTCCTCACATCTATATCAATATAGAACAATTTAACAACAACTTAAACTAGATTAATTTCTCAGATTTCTCATTTTTATATAAAAACTCCATTTTTGACATTCTTTACAAAATTCATCACTGTAATCTCAATTTTATACCAAATCACTTCGTTCCAACTACGTTCTCTTCGTTTCTTAACGAACTAGCATAAACAAGCCTCAATTTTCAGTTTAGCATACTAATTGGTCATCATAATTGGTACTTTTACAAGACATACACAAAATCTTCACTGTAATTTACTTTTCCTTCCTTTTAACCGAAATTAGCATACCAATTCATGTCTAAACACTAATTCTAGCAGCACAACCACATACAATTACCATAACTCAGTTGTATACAAACAATATAAAAAAATAAAATCCACAGAACATAGAAATTCTATGCTGTAAAACTCATATATACATATATATATATATATATATATATATATATATATAATACCAAGGTGTTAAAGAAATACCTTCAAATTGCTTGCAATCCTAGCTAACACCACTGAAATTGCTTTGAAAATCCTTAGGTTTTCTCTCAATTTCTCTCTATATCCTCTCTCAAGTTCTCTGCAACTTTTCCTTTTTTTCACTTTTAGGCTTAGCAAATACGTAACCCCAAAACTGATAATCATAATACGCGTACATAATTATAATATCAGTTATAAAATAAACGTATAAGTTATAATTATATTTTATTTATTATTTTAATTTATCTTATTTATTCTATTTATATTATTATAATTCACATATTAAAAATCCAAAAGCTATAAGGCTTTGTTTGGCAAAAAGTCTTTAAAATATAAAGACTTAATATTTTAAGTCTTGTTTGCGTTAAATCAATTTAAAACTACCTTAATTATTTTAATAAACAATTTAGTTTATAATTTATAATTATAATGACATCTTATTTATTTGGATTCCTATATCCATATTAACCAAATAAATTAATTATACAAACTATATTTTAAATAAATATTATAAAATTATAATTTTATTATAATTTTATTTAATAATTTAATATACCACTTTAAATTATTAAATTAAAACAAAAATATAACATCTCATGTTATATTGCACTCTCTAAACTATAAATTAATTTAATTTAGAATATTATCTAATAAATATAATTCATAAATATTTAATAACAATAATTACATCAACATCAGTTAAAATATTTATTTAATTTAATAAATATACCATATTAACATCAATTAAAATATTTAGTCAACAATAAACACCTTAAATAAATATTTAGATAATTCAATAAATATTTAAAATTTAAATTTGAAATTCCGGATTGTTACATCATTTCCTCCTTACAAGGATTTTGTCCCCAGAATTACAACTCAAACAATCAAATCGTCACATTCTTCCCTCCTTACAAAGATTTTGTCCCCAGAATCGAAGACAACTAAACAAATAACTTAGGGTAATTCTTCATCATTTCAGCTTCGAGTTCCCACATAGTCAATTTGACATTGTGGTTCCTCTATATCACCTTCACAAAAGGTATCACCTCATCCCTAAGAACTTGTTCTTTTCTGTTAACTTATCTAAATAGAAATTTCCTCGTAGGACAACCATTATGGTTCATACTTGATCACACGATTGCAGTCGAGCTTGTTCGATCATATCACCGAAATATGAAAAACATTACAAATGTGCTCTAACTGTAGAGGTAGGGCTACCTCAAAACCATCTTTTCAACTTCATCAATGCTTCCTATACTATAACCGATTTATACCCAATATAGTTCATCAAACATACCACACTTTGGAAATTCAGGAACTTGCCACAATCATATGAGTTTAGGAACTTATCCTAGTCAGACCATAGGTGTCCATTCGCTGAGGGGTTCAAAACATACCATGTGATTATGAGTCATGAACTTACCATATGCTTTAGTTTTAAGAACCGATCCTCATCTTAACATCCTCCAACTTAATCTTAAAAACCTCCAACTATCAAATATATACATGAGAAAAGAATCACTTTTCCACCACATATACATGGATAGCGCGATACCGATATTCCCATTATTATCAATGTGATAAACCAAGTATACGCACAAAACCTCTACCCATACAAAAGTTTGTACGACTTAGTTACCGAATGAGTCCTCAATTGAAGTCCCACCCGACATTACCTTACTCTTAAATTATTTTTAACTTGCCCATAACTTGCTCAATGAGGACTCCCCGTATGACATTATCGAAAACTTCTTGTGCACTTAGCACGCCTTCCGATGCAAACAATAAGACATACTTATTTCTAATTGTGTTCCACACGTTCTTGCAAACCCTTTCTGAAAATTCGATTTGAATCGTGAATCTCGGTTCGACACAATTTACACTGAAACACTGTGCCTTGAAACAATTTTGTTAACATATAACTTCGCACACTGATCAATAGGTAAAATGCTAACTTTGACATATCATAGAATCTATCACTATATCTTGCCATCAATAGTAATATCGAAGGCAATGTATAATTTCTTGATCCATAGTTGATTTAACATATAAATTTTATGCAAAACATCATTTTCAATTCCTGGTATTAGAGAAATCTAGTTTCTTCCTTCTACTTTCAACTATCCCTCAGTATCGATTATGAATTTGACACCTTCATCTTGAAGCTACCCTTCCTTTACTCTATCCAACAAAGTTGTACAGTTTTCCATCTGAATAGCTTCTCCTCTGACTTTTCATATATCTCACCTCCTACCATAAATTCGTCATTTCTATTATGAACCCTTCTTGCACAGTTAAGAAATAACTACTACCTTTAACTCTGGATCATGAGTCAGATGCCCTTTCACATAAAATTTTAACTTACGCGATACATATAAAATGACCTTGTTGTTCTGCCTAAACACACAGCCTAGTATATTATACGATGCGTCGCTATACAACACAAATTTTCCTGTATTATCTGGTAGAGACAACACAAGTGCCACACTAAATTCTTCCTCAATTCGTGAAAATTCACCTTATAATTTCCTGCCCATATAAATTCCACCGATTTTCTCGTTAAGTTAGCTAACGAAGTGACTATCTTGAACTTCGTGTATCCCTCATGATATTTTCTTAATAACTTCTTGTTTTACAACATCAATAGATAACTCTACCGTACAGAAGACTTGCAACTGAAATAACAAAATACTACCTTTGACTTGCTCAGAGTCTCATAAATCAAATCAGAAATAAATCCATTGACATCACGCGGCCTTGAATATAACACGAAATTTCTACACACCAATTTAAAAGGAATCATTGTTCACACTTTCTATATTTAGGGAATAGTCTAACTCTTTCCGAAACGAATCTAGTTTCTAAATGAATTCATCAGGCATAAATTAACAAGTGGCACTTGAATTAAACAACACGCTGCCGTATAGATAACTGTTCGGAACCATACCTTGTATTACGTCCTGGATCGTCATGTTGGTTGGTTGTTTGGTTGGTCGACTCGGCGAAGCTGATTTTATAATAACCAGTTTACCACTGACTCTTTTTCTTCCACTTGTTTTTCCTATCGCTTTCTTTGGACACCCTCGAGCCAAGTGCTCTTTCGATCCACACGTGAAACAGGCTCCCTTCCTCGGTCTTGAACATTTTGGTGCAACGTGGCCCTTCAAACCATAATTAAAGCACACCTTTTTCCCTTTTAAACAAACACCTACATGTTTCTTTCCGCAGTTGCTACACACCTCCACCTTCTTTTTTTCCTTCCCTTGCTGATTTTCAGCCTTAATATTATTGTCCCACATCCTTTTCCAAGTGTTACTGGTAATCACCCACCTTATCATCTTCACTCTTCTTTCCCTTTTGCTTTTGATTGTATGTCAGCGTATTAACTTCCCCGTCTACGGCAATCATTCTTTCTAGCCCTGTTGTGAACGAATTTGGTTGGAACATCGAGATTTGATTGTATATCCAGAAATTCAGTTGATTTGCCAGTGCTCCCACCAGAAAATTCACCAATTGTGTCACTAGATTTGTGTTAGCTTCCCTATTGTATGCATATTCCTTGGGTCTCTGTTGACGTTATTGTCTTCTTCTAGGCGGTATCTTACTGTTTAAAACTCGAACTATTAGATCATCGTTCATCCACACATTAAAATTTTCAAGCTTATCACAACCACTTTTAAACCACACTTAATATATCTTAATAAACAATGATGTATTTATTCATTTATCATACAACACATAACAAAATAGTCTCACTGCTATTTATATTATTTATCCTGTAATAATTAAATTCCAGGATTACTTCATCATATCCCACTATATATTTCAAAAGTCAGGCTTTACATCCTATTAATTTTCATCGTGATTTATATATAATCTTAATGTTTTTCTTGCTATCTACAAGAACGTTCCACGTTGTACAACTGCATTATGCTCTTGCTCCACGATACGAATCGCCAGGAGATTGGAAGATTAAATTCTACGTTTCATCATTCGCTTGGCACTCTTTGACTTTTCTTCAACATGAACTATGCATTTAGAAGCCTTCATCCACGCGTCCTCAGCGTTTGCCCACTTTGCTGACTTCTTTCCCTAGTCATTCCTGTGCAATCTCATTCCCAGCTAATAACTATCCTCTTTAATATTTCGACTGAGCTAATATCCGCTCTAACTCTGTAAATTGTGCAGTAAGGTCTTGAGTCGCGACATCTCCTTGCACTAACGTTGCTTGGTGCTTTACGACTTGACCTTCTAATTTCTCGACCTTCTTTTATAACTCAATGTTATGACCATACACTTCATTTGAGGAATCCCCCCCTCCCCGTACTCATCCTTCACCTTGTTCACTTCACATTTATCCTTGTGTTCAAACTCAAGCTCATACTCACGTGGTACATTAAAAAACAATGCAGATGAAGTTAAAAAGTTTGAAGATCTTTCTACAAGCAAGGGCAATGACAAAGTGCTTGATTAGACGACAATGTTTAATTTATCTTTTATTTATGAAGCTTGTGTAATAGATTTATTTATGATCATGTTTTAATTTTTCGCTGATGATTGTATAAAAGGCAAACAGTTAAAGGCAAACAAGAAGTCAAGCTATCAGTTCCTAAGATCAGTTAAAGGCAAACAGAAGTGCTGAAGCACTGCACAAATGAAGAAAGAGGTGTTATACATTGAAGATCCAATGAGCACTCTTCAAGATCGTAGTGTTGTCTCAACCAGTCAATGAGCAACATTCAAGAAGACACACTACGATCAAGTCCAAGAACATATGCATCAGAATCGTAGAGTTCAGTCATTTGAAGATTGAAGCATTGGCAACGGTTCAATCTGAATACTAATATTTGAACATTGTTGTTTAAGAGCATCGATGCGAAAAGACAACTCCTGATGTTCTGATCGAGGAATTAGAAAGGAGAAAAAAAGTTGACTACCTGCCTGACACAGAAAGGTGACAACTCTAAAGCAGTAAGTGAGGTAGTAGACTGCTATGTCAGTAAAGTTAAAAAGAGGTTGTCACATCACATCAAGCAGTCTACACCAAATAACTCGAGATCTGCGAAATAATTCAAATGTATCTTTCAACGGCTATATTCCAATGGGAAGATTGGGAAGGATTATATATCAGCCAGAGTTTCAAAGATCAAGAGTTGCTGAGTTGAAGGATTGTAGAATTGTTGGAATGCTATATTGTTGACTCTATGAGTTCCACCAGAGCTAAACATAACAAGCCTCAGTGACAGTAAGACTACAAATGTGGAAGTGAAGCATATTTGAAGAAGGAACTAAACAGACAAAAGATTTACTCAACAAGGATGAGAATACCACTGAAGATGGCAGCTAAGCTGAGAGTCAATAAGGCCAAGAAGATAGCATTCAAAAAAGTGGCAGAGCACAAAGAAGATCCAGAGAGCCACTCTACAAATCACCATGAACCAAAAGCTGAAACATAATAGATGCATAACCATGACTATAAATCATTTAAGAAGGGTTCATGGATTGCTAAGTGCCAGACGAAGTCTACCAAAAGCTCAAATACTTAGCAAGCCTGAATGGTGATGGTGCACAACTAACATCTGATGAAGATGAGCAGAACATAATGAAGATCAGCTACACCAAAGAAAAAATTGTCCAGTCTCTACGAAGAATGCCAAGAGGACCATGCCTAGCTGCTAAGTACATAAGATGTTCAAGCTTCAAAACATCTTAACAGCAAGGCACCAACAACAACAACTACACCAATAAGAAGCCAGGGCCTGAGCGGTCCTTGTCCGGAGGGTCTAAATGAAGATCCAAGCCTGCTGGGCTTGAAGAGTTCCTAAGGAACTAGAGGAGTTCCAAGCCTACTGGGCTTGAAGAGTTCTAAGTGAACTGAAGTTCCAAGGCTGTTAGCCTTAAAGGAATCTTAGTGATTCAGGGTGCTGCCCTTCCTTAGTGGAATTCCTGCTAGTTAAAGTAGAAGAGTGGATTAGGAGCTTGAGTCTCTTAACCACTTAAAATCCCATGTGTCTTTTACATTAAGTCATTTACTTTATGTCATTTACTTATGTACCTAACTGCTATAAATGCTATGTGTGTATTAACTACTTACAACTTAACTAACTCTACGAACAATATATATATGTTCATGAATATATCAATGAAGGGGGTCTTTTACTTATTCCGCTGTGGTTTAAAAGATTCTTATGTTTTTCATATGTTGATTCATTAGCAACATAAACTAAACAGGAAATGTATTTGAAAATAAAAATGATCTATTCAACCCCCTTTTAGATCTATTGTGTGCCTGCTGGGAACTAACATGATGACATCCTCATATACTCCAAAAGTCATGAAGATCATGAGCAACACTTGAGGCTGATACTCCAAAAGCTTCGTGAAAATAAGTTGTATGCCAAGTTGAAGAAATGCGAGTTCTGGCTTAAGGAAGTAGCATTCCTTGGGCACGTGATATCAAATCATGGAATATCTGTTGACCCAGCAAAGATTGAAGTAATTCAAAGCTAGGAGAAACCTAAGTCAATGACCAAAGTACGTAGCTTTCTCAGCTTATCTGGTTATTATCGGAGATTCGTAGAAAGGTTTTCTCGAATTGCTACTCCATTAACTAAGCTGACTCGAAAAGATACAAAATTCAGTTGGAGCGAGGAATGTGAGAATAGTTTTCAAGAACACAAGAGGAGACTCATTTCAGCACCTGTTCTGACAATACCATCTGGTTCGGAGGGATTTGTCATATACAACGATGCTTTAGGCAAAGGTTTAGGATGTGTTCTCATACAACATGGGAAAGTCATAGCATATACCTTACGATAACTTAAAGAATATGACAAGAATTATCCTACTCGTGATCTAGAGTTGGCAGATGTCATTTTCGCGCTTAAAATCTGGAGGCATTACCTGTATGGGGAGAAAGTGGAGATCTATACGGATCATAAAAGCCTCAAATTTTTCTTCACCCAAAAGGAACTCAACATGCGGCAACGACGTTGGCTCGAGCTGTTGAAAGATTACGATTACACCAATTAATACCGTCCTGGAGAAGCGAACGTAGTAGCTGATGCATTGATTAGAAGATCATATGCGGGTACGAGTGCGATATTGTCAACGCAAAGACCCATTTTGTATGACTTACAAAGAATGGAGATAGAGTTAAAGACTCTAGGGACCCACGTGATGATGACAAATATACGAGTAGAACCGACTTTAATCGATAAAGTGAAAGCAGCTCAAGCTACAGACCTGGAGCTGATGCGTATGAGGAAGAAAGTACAAGAAGGTGTTATCCCAAAAGAAAGAATCGATGAAGAATGAGTACTTCGAGTCAACTCCAGACTTTTTGTTCCTAACGAATCTGGCTTGAAGTATAAAATCATGATGGTGGCGCATAACACACCATTTGCAATCCATCGTGGGAGTACCAAAATGTATCGTGATCTTTAACATACATTTTGGTGGAGCAATATAAAGAGAGACCGCGGAGTTTATCTCAAGGTGTTTAACTTGTCAACGTGTCAAGGCGGAGGATCAAGTGCCAAAAGGCCCATTGCAAACACTTGAAATTATAGAATGGAAGTGGGAGCACATTACCATGGAGTTCGTTACTGGTCTTCCCAATGTTTCTCAAGGCATAGATGCAATTTGGGTTATTGTCGATAGACTAACCAATTTTGCTCATTTCTTACCTATACGAGAAACTTATTCACTTGAACGTCTTTCTCGTATATACATAAATGAGATTGTAAGACTACATGGCATGCCAGTATCCATAGTTTCTGATCGAGACCCAATATTCACTTCACGATTTTGGGCTAGTTTATAAAAAGCTATGGGCACGAATTTATGATTCAGTTCGACATATCATCCTCAAATATACGGGCAGTCAGAGAGGACTATTCAAACTCTTGAAGATTTATTAAGACTCTGTGTCCTTGACTTCAAAGGAAGTTGGGACAAGTTATTGCCATTAGTGGAATTCTCCTACAACAACAGTTATCAAGCAAGTATTGGCATGACTCCATTCGAGGTGTTGTATAGACGCAAGTGTCATTCTCTAGTATGCTGGGATGAGGTGGGTGAAGCAACGTTATTGGGACCAGAATTGGTACGCATGACTACGGAAAAAGATTCAAATGATCCAGCAACGTATAAAGACCTCACAAGATCGACAAAAGAGTTATGTTGATCTTCATTTAAAGGACGTGGAATTCAATGTTAGAGAGCATGTGTTGTTACGTGTGGCTCCATGGAAAGGAGTTACGAGATTTGGAAAGAGAGGAAATCTTTATCCTCAATTCATTGGGTCATTCAAAATTCTCGATCGAGTAGGAACTATGGCTTATAGACTCGCCTTACCGCGAAGTATGTCTCGTGTTCATAACGTTTTTCATATATCTAAATTACGTAAATATGTGAAAAACCCGAACCACATTATTAATTTAGAACCGGACGAAATAGCAGAAGATTTAACGTATGAAGAGGTACCTGTTAAAGTATTGGATAAAAAGGAACATATTCTACGCTCCAAGGTTATACCTCAAGTCAAAGTTTTGTGGAGAAACCACGATGTTGAGAAAATGACCTAGGAGTTGGAATTTGAAATGAAATCAAGGTATCCTCACCTCTTCGACATACCAGGTACGTACCACAATTTTAAGGACGAAATTTCATAAGAAGGGGAGGTTGTAAGACCCCAACTTTTGTGAATAAAGATTAATTTTTCTCGAAATATATTTTTGAATATTATGGTGTGAATTTGATGTAATGTTATAGTTATGGATAATATTTATAAATTTTGCAAAGTAAGCAAGTTTTTATAAAATATTCGATTGGTCGGGAAATATTTGTTTTAACAGGGAATATTCGTATGATGGCACAATCATTGGTGGACCCACAATGAAATTATTGTGGAAGTAAGAAAACGCCAAAAATATCTTTTTATAAAAATAACGGAAAAAGTTTTACCATTAAACTGTTGAAATACCCGGTGGTAAAAGTACAGTAAAACACATGGTTGCATAGTAGCACACGATATTGATTATTGATGCTTACGTGAGAAGTCACTCAGTTATACTCAATTATAGCTACAGTAATTGCTGCATGATATCTCTCATATTATTGATTCAATTATTGTCATAGTATCATCTGCATAATATTTTATATTTTTTAATCAATAATTGAGACGAAAAAGTTATTCATATTATTATTTGCATTATTGACAATGTCTAGAAAGTTCTGTCAAGGAAAGGGGTTTGGTCACCTAATTACGCGCCAATAAGGAGAAATCCTAATCGAAAAGCCCCCTCTTTTCTAGGAATGATCTGGTTGTTAAATATTATGAGTTATAATATTAATGATGAATAAGTTCGTGTTGATTAAAGATGAAATTATTTAAAAAAAATATTTTCGTTGTATTGAAATTATTAGTGTTAGTGGAAATTGACATTTACTTCGATAATAATTAATTTATGGATGTTAAATTGACCAAACTGGCAATTAATCGGATAAATGAGTAATTAATTGCTATTAGTTCACATGCAAACTACTTTTGGTTCACATGTATGGAACGATTGATTCACATGCATGTACTATAACGGGAGGTGGTGCAAGATTGATAATACTTGAAGGACTAAATTAAAAATAGAGGTATAGATAAAGGTACTATACTGTAATATTTCGAGCCCCTAATCGTGCAATTATCGAACTATGTTTTGCTATAAATAGAAGCTAATTCTTCTTTCATTCTCACCAACTCACTAAGACTCACAAGAGCAATTATAGAGAGAGAAGCTATAGAGAGAGCAGAAGAGTATTCTGCTACTTCACTATTGCAGTATCCAGCCTTCTACTAAGGTAAGGGATATTATTTTTATTCAGTATTCGTAAGAAATAATATTTTCTTCCATACTCTGTAGTATGTGAGTAATATTATTTCGTTTTAGATTCCGAATTCTACACTCATTTTGTTAAAGTATTGCTTCTATACTCCGTGAAATTAGTAGAATATCCTTGAAATTTGCGCTTCATCTAGTATCGTTTCACAAGGATATTTTTCTGAACATTCTTGTTAAATTTTAAGCTTTTTATGCCGGAGTACTATTCATGGGCACTATTTATAAATACGATACTATTCATAAAGTACTATTCACAGGGTACTATTCATAAAGTACTATTCATTGGGTACTATTCACTCAAATACTATTCACCCGGGGTACTATTCATGACAAAAATTGATTTCTTTTCTTTCCAAATTATTTTTGATTCAATATTATTCTTGAATTTTACTCCAAAAAGCAGTATCATGTTGACAATTTGGATATTATTGAATTCTGGATAAATTAAATTATAAATCTTTAAAAAGATTATCATTTGCTTTCTTTTAATTGAATTCTTATATCATTGTCATCATCCTCATGCTTATATTGTGATGAAAGTCATCTTTGGCTTACGTGCATAGACGGACTGTTGATTAGTATGATTTTGACCAAGGATTATTCAGCGTAATCATGACCCATAATGTTAAAAATGATGTGATAAAAGTCCTCATTGGCCCGTAGTGCATTGATGGTTAGTTATTGGCATGATCATGACCATTGGTGATTACACGAATATCCTTGTCCTGTAGTACATGGATAATTCGTGGACGTGATACTAATGAATATCCTTGGCTCATAGTGCATGGATAATTCAGTGATGTGGATTATTTATTGAGCTGAGTCTCAGTGATAAAATTGAAGATAAACTTTTTAAATCATAGAAGCTAGTAGATATCATGCTCTATTTGACTCTTCTAATGGATTGCTTATTCCGCTGCAGTTAAATAAACTTGTTGTTTATTAGTTTAGCATTGTTGAAGGCTAACAATAATTTATTATGCATTATCTTAGTCATAATATTTCTTACTAGGATAGTTGAGCTCACCCTTTTGCTTTCATTGTTCTCTTCAGGAAATGAGAACGTAGTCGGGACTAGTCGGAGAACGGAGTGATGGTCCGAGATGGTGGCTATAGTCGTCCTCACTATTCTATAAAATAGTGTGATAATAAATATAATGAGGACTCCATTTGAGTTTGGATATTCTCTAGAAGACAATATTTGTGTAAAAACTCTCAGCTATGCTTTTGTCGTATTATATAAAAGAAGTTTGTATTTGATTTATGTACCAAGTATTTGGCGACTCAGTATGAGTGATGTATACCTATTTTGGGGGCGTCACACTCAAACTGGACAGTTTAACATTTTTTCCCAAAAACTAATTTTGACACTTTTCCATTTTTTCCAGTTTTGGCTACTTGGATAGTCTAGGAACGTGTATTTAAGTTACTTAACGATACTTTTAGCATCACTCCACTTTATTTACTCATCTAAGCCAATTTTGACATATCAAAACTCACTTTAGGCTTGGAAAATAGATCCTAATTTGATTTTCTTGCTTGTTTTGGTCTTGCCAATGATTGGAATCCATTAGAAGCATGAATTAGCATCTTTTTATGAGTTTATTATAGGCTTATATGTTTAGGTGTTAAAGATCACCCAAAACAACCCTTTTTGGCTTAAAAATGTGATTTTTAACAAGTTTAAGACTTAAAACAATTTAGGCTTGTTTTCTTTAGTTTGTTTAACTTACTTATGCTATATTATAACTATTGAAACTTGCCTATATGACCCAGGTATGGTGGTGCTTTATTTTAGTGTTTATTGCTATTATAAAGCTTACTTTTTATGGTTTTAGACATGAAAATTAAGTAAGATTCACTATGAACCTCAACTAAGTTAAGGAACAACTTTTAAATGATATTTATGGACATTGTAAGTGCATCATACTATCTAATAACCTCATTAGCTAAAAATGACCATAACAGTTCCTATTCTAGGATTTTAAGCATTATTTTGGCATTTATTCACAAACAGTTCCAACCTAGGACTCAAGGGATCTTTAAGCCCTTAAACAAACTTTAAATAATCATTAAAACTTAATACCATATACATTAGCATGCTTTTCCAAGTTAGTTTAGTTTCTAATAATAAAACAATCTTTACTAGGTTTTATAAATATTAATTAGTTATACTCATATATTTATTATATATAATATATTCATGCTTTAGAATACATCTAATGTTTTTGTTCAAAACAGTCCTGTATAGGCTTTTGGGTTCATTACATGTCCTAAACATTATCTCAAGTCATGCCATGATATTTTCAGGAATCAAATCCCATCTTACAACACAATTTTCAAAACATAGAATATGATTTTCTCGGCTACTTTGGGGATTTTTACAAATGCCTATCTTGCTCCAATAGTTATCCAAATTAGGCAGGGATATTGACGACACTATCAGGTATTTAGTTCTTTTTTAATTGGTTTGGAAACATCGACTTAAAGTATTCAAATTTCAGACTCAAAGTGGGGGTCTGCAGATGATTCTTCAGTCAAGCTCTATGATCGTGGAGTTGCACTCTACGATCGTGGAGTAAGGTACTCTATTATTTAAAATGAGTTCTTTTCATTTATAAAACTATTATACCATGTAAGTTATACTACAACATGGTATATTTAAGCATAGAATCATATTTGAGGCATTCATCTCAATATATGAGCAATTAGACATGATTTGGAATTCAATTCATAGTTAGTATGTCTTGACACCAAAATAGTCCTTACATTGCATTTTATCAAACAGTTGGTGAGCATTAGTTTTTTTACATAGAACAACTAGTTTTCTATCCAATTTCCCCAGCCTTTTGGCTTTTGATTTATTAAGGTCTTCATGTAATGCCTAAATCCACACAAAGCAATAATCACAGCAACAGTTAAACTTTCTAATAGTTGACATAGCATGAAAAATCAACATAGTAGTCAACAAATCCATATAACAGCCATATACCGGCTTTAAATAAGAAAGGGAGTATTTTAACATTACCTTTTCTTTAATTTGAAAGTGATAGTTGACTCGGTTGGTAAGAGGAAAAATTATTTTCCTGAACTGCTACTTCTCCTCTGCCTTATCTTAGCCGAAGCTCTCTCTTTCACTCTAACTGTTACCATCTTTAAGAACCTCAGTACTTTGCTATAGGTGGCTGGTTTAGGGTAGTATGTTGGCCATATATTGCTGAGCTTTTCTTCTCTTCTAATCAGTCTACTAGACCCATAGCTGTTCTTCATCATTGCTCCTACTTAATCCCTACGAGGTTCATCCCTTTCTTCCAGTTGAAACTACTTGGCCCATGCATTGACCTCTAATCAGCCCCCATGCACAGCTTCTGGCAGTCTACTTGACTTCTACCATTTCTCCCTATACAGTCCCTAACAGACTTAACCATCTCTATTAGCTTAAACAACCCCTAAGAGGAGTGTCACTTCTCAGCCACTCTACTACCAGTTATTCTCATTAGCTCCCCAACTAAATTGCAACTAACGGTTTGTTATCAATTCACTGACTTGCATAGTTACAATAGAGGTCAACTCTCTTACTCTTCTAGGCGGGCTTCCGAATTAGGCAAAGAGAAGAGACTGATAATGGCTTTGATTTGGGCTTAATGAAATAACTTCAATACTTAAGAACTAAAAAGGCTTGCAAGCTAAAACTGTAAGACCCCAAAATTATTAAATAAAATGGAATTTCCTCTAATTATTATTTTGGAATATTATGGTGTGGATTTGATATAATGTTATAGTTGTGGGTAATGTTTACAAATTTTGCAAAGTAAGCAAGTTGATATAAAATATTCCTTGAGTCGGGGAATATTCATTTGGTCGTGGAATATTCTTGTTGTCGGGAAATATTCGTACGATGGCGCAGCCATTTGTCGACCCCACAATGGAAGTATTGTCGGAATTAGAAAACGACAAAAATAATATTAGTCTAAACTTTTTTATGAAATTTTTACCTTTTCATGTCGGGGCTACTATTCAGGAGTTACTATTCATAAGTTACTATTCACGAATTACTATTTATGAGTTACTATTCACGGAGTACAATTCACGACAAAATTGGTTTCTTTTTCTGACCAAAATTTTATCGTTAAACTGTTGAAATATCAGGTGGTAAAAGAACAATAATACGCGTGGTGGCATAACACATGGTATTGATTATTGATGCTTAAGTGAGAAGTCATTTAGTTATACTCAATTATTGCTACAGTAATTGCTGCATAGTATCTCATGTTATTTGATTCAATTATTGTGACAGTATCATCTGCACAATATTTTATATTATTAAATCAATAATTTAGACGACAATATTATTCATATTATTATTATTAATTTGCATTATTGACGATGTCTAGAAAGTTTTGTTAAGGAAAGGGGTTTGGTCACCTAATTGTGCGCTAATAGGAAGAAATCCTTATCGGAAAGCCCCTTCTTTTCTGAGAATGATTTGGTTGTTAAATATTGTGACTTATAATATTAATGATGAATAATTGATAAAAGATTAAAAATGTGTTGATTAAAGATAAGTTATTTGTGGTAAATATTTATTCAATTTTTGATATAAATAGAGGGGTTTGTTAAGAGGTATTTGTTATAAGTTTGGCTTATTATTCCATGATGAGATTTGCTAATTTTATGGACCGCTGGTGGAAAGTTATAATAGTAAATCAATATGGATCGTTGGTTTAAAGTAAATCAGTATGGACCGTTGCTTTAAGTTTTAATAGTAAATCAATATGGATCGTCCATTTAAAAGTAAATTAATCTGGGTCGTTCATGAATTAGTTACTATTCAGTCCTTTTTCCTGTAAATAGAAGCTTATTCCTTCATTATTTCTTATAAATTCACTGAAACTCTAGAGAGAGAAACTATAGAGAGAAAGAAGAGGAATATTCTTCTACTACCCTACTTGAGTATTCAATCTTCTACTAAAGTAAGGGGTATTATTTATTTCATATTTGCTTAAGATATTATTTTTCATATTTATAAGGAATATTATCTTCGTTCAATATTCGTAAGGGATATTATTTGTTGTATTCGTAAGGGGTATTATTTATTTCATATTCGCTTACGATATTATTTTTCGTATTCGTAAGGAATATTATCTTCGTTCAATATTAGTTTGGGATATTATTTGTTGTATTCGTAAGGGGTATTATTTATTTCATATTCGCTTACGATATTATTTTTTGTATTCGTAAGGAATATTATCTTCGTTCAATATTCGTAAGAGATATTATTTGTTGTATTCGTAATGGGTATTATTTCTTTCGTATTCATGAAGAGATTTAATTTTTTTCAATACTCGTAAGGGTTGTTATTTCATTTTTTATTATTCTGTTGGAATAACCTATCTACGCGGACTACCGCATGCATGGTGAAATCTTTTTGTTATTCCATTCTTTATTATTCTGTTGGAATAACCTGTCTACGTGGACTACCACATGCATGGTGAAATCCTTTTGTTATTCCATTCTTTATTATTCTCTGGGAATAACCTGTCTATGTGGACTACCGCATGCCTGGTGAATAACCCTTCGTATTCAATGATTATTAAAATTGTGAAAATGATCTCTGTCTACGCGGACTACCGCATGACAGTTGAAAATCCATTTGCAGTTTCGTATATTGTTCATTTCAGATTCCTAACTCTAAACTTACTACGGTAAGTATTGCTTCTATAATTCCTGAAATGATCAGAAATTCCTTGAGTTTTCTTTTTTGTATCCAAGTTGTCCGTTATGGTTCCTATCTTTGATTGGATCTATGTTTTGAACTTTATTCTTAAATTTTGCTCCACAATTGATTATTATGGATTATTCTTGAACTTGGATAAACAAAATTATGAATCCCTAATCGTGCCCTTTATCTCACTGGATTCGTTCTTTAAAATATTTTCCTCATCCTCAGTTTTAAATGGTGATACTTGATGAATATCTTTGGCTTGTAGTGCAAAGATGAATGATTACCTGATGAATATCTTTGGCCCGTAGTGCAAAGATGAATATTTGATTCGAGATGTATATTGATTGATGTTACAGGGATAAAATATTGATGATGAGATTTTAAATCATAGAAGATAGTAGACTACATTCTCTACTTAACTGTTCTAATGAATTATTGTTTCCGCTGCAGTTGTTGATCTAAAACTTGTTGTCTATTGTATTCTATAAAAATTTTCCCTGTTGAGGACTAATGATAATTTGTTCTACGTTATCTTAGTCATAATATTTTTTACTGGGTTAGTTGAGCTAACCATTTTCCTTTTTGTTCCATTTTTCTTCTCAGGAGGCGAGAATATAGCAGGAACTAGTCAGGTTGTGGAGTGATGTTTCAAGGCAGTTGTTTTAATAGTCTTCACTATTTTGTAAAATAGTGTATGAATAATTGTAATGAGGACTTATTTGAGTGTTGATATTGTCTAGAAGACAATATTTGTATTTAAACTCACAGCATATATGTTGTCGTATTTTGCATGACAATTGTAATAATGAAGTTGTAGTTGTTTTCTGTACCGTGTATTTGACAACTCAAAATGGGTTGTGTGGAACTATTTTCGGGGTGTCACAAAAAAGGCTGCTCATTAATAGATTAAATAGTCCCCTTAATACTCAATGAAGCTGCCGAATTAGGCTAGATACTAGGCAGGGACTAGTTACATCTTTGAGCTCATAATACTATTCTCATACAATAAGAGCATCATCAATACTAAAATTAATGTAGCACATTTACAAACACCCATAGCAATTCTAATATTGTCCAATAATTAAATCTGGACACTCATACATATGCATTTTATCCACCACATTTATTTAAACACATACATCATTAAAATGATGGTTTCATGTAATTTAATAACTTTATGTATTACACACCATTTACCTTATTTATCAATAAATAACATTATTGAATGAGTATAATTATATCATAATATAATTATTTCTTTGAACACATAAGTAGCTTCATGTCAAGAACCTTTCTCAATTAAGCCATGTTGGCTTTCCTTTTTATTCTTGATATTTAAATATCATTATAATAAGGTAAATTCAATTTACCTCCTTTACTATACATAATCTTGAGATACTTAATAAATTATTAAGTAGTAAATAATTTTAAGGCCATAACAATTAGGTGTAAACAAGAAAAATTTAATACTCAAAATTTGACATAATAATTGAATATTAAATAGAATTTTCTGAGTCATTACAGGAGAAAGCTAGTTTTAATTTTCCAAGCTCTACCAAGATCAAGTAAGAAGAAGAAGCAAGAACAAGAAAGAAGAAACAAAATGTAAATCTAAAACCATAACTTCCATTCATCTCTTTAAAGCTTTATAAATTATCTTGTTGGTGGTGGTTGTGGTTTATGATGTAGATTATATGATTAAACCATATAATAATGCAAGAAAATGAACCTATACGTAAAGGATGGAAAATGAACAATATTGGAATGTTAGTGGACTGTTTTGGGACCATTTTGTTATGATGTCTCAAATCTAAAAATTAAGTTCGAGGATGTCGTGTGTTATATTTTTTGTTAAATAATATATTACAAAGTTAAATAAAAATAAATATATTCATATATTTTGGTGATGTGCCATTAAAAGAATTTAATGTGTAAATTAAATGAGTTATAATTAATATATTTATAGAAATTTGTAACTGATCAATATATATTAATATTATGACTGTTGAAAGACATTAATTTTATGAATGAAAAAAATTACCATTGCTTTCCTTTATTTTTTAGTACCGTTGTTCCTTTAATGTTTTGAGCACCGTTTTAATTTTTCAGCAATAAAATGTAAAGTTACCATTGCCTTTTTTCTGTATAAAATAGCTAAGTGTTTGTTATGGAGTACAATAACAAAAAGTAAAAGGTGTTTGCCAACTCAAAACCTTCTGTTTTTCTCTTACACCTACACTAAAGTCGCTTCTTATATATATTATATATTATCAATTTATGTTTCTTAAGATTATATATATATATATATATATATATATATATATATATATATATATATATATATTGTGAGACCCCAAATTTTATGAATAAAGATTTAATTTTCTCGAAATATTTGTTTTTTTAATATTATGGTGTGGATTTGATATAATGTTATAGTTGTGGGTAATATTTATAAATTTTGCAAAGTAAGCAAGTTGTTATATAATATTCGATTGGTCGGGGAATATTCTTTTTATCGGGGAATATCCGTACGACGACACTATCATTGGTGGACCCCACAACAGAATTATTGTCGGAATGAGAAAACGACATAAATATCTTTTTATGAAAATAACGACCAAAGTTTTAATGTTAACTGTTGAACTACCCGGTAGTAAAAGTACAGTAATATACGTGGTTGCATAATAGCACACGATATTGATTATTGGTGCTTATGTGAGAAGTCACTCACTCAATAATTGTTACAGTAATTACTGTTCAATATTTTATTTTATTGGTTCAATAATTGTTGCGTTGATATTTTATATTATTGTTGTTTCAATAATTGTCACTGCACACTATTTCTCATTATCAAATCAATAATTCATATTATTTGAATAATATTATTAGATAGCATTATTGGCAATGTCTAGAAAGTTCTGTCAAGAAGAGGTTTGGTCACCTAATTGCACGCCAATAAGGAGAAATCCTTATCGAAAAGTCCTCTCTTTCCTGGGAACGGCCTGGTTGTCATTATTGTGATTCTGTAATATTATTTGTGAATAATTAATTATTGATTTATATGATCAGGAAATATTTATTTTATGTGGACATAAATGATGGTTAGGAAAATATTTATTTTATGTGGTTATAAATGATGGAATTAATGTTGAGGTATTTTATCAGTATTTTATCGGATTGGAGGTATTAAAAACTCAAATCGGTGTTCTTAAAGCTCTATTGCGTGAGTTATAATTTTAATCCGACCGTTGGAGCGTTGTGATTTTTGGATATGTTATGCATATATAAGTTGAGTATATGTCCCCAAATTTTGAACCGTTAAAAATTAGCGTATGATTTGTTATGAATTTTAAGAGGTGTTAAAAATCACCCGTTTGTGGATTTCGGATATTTTCTGTTTTGAATTTGGAAAAACTTAAAGCTTCAAAGTTGTAGAGAATTCAATTTTGTGTGGAATGGAGATAAAATTCTTATTTTTTTGATAAAGGGGCTATTTATTATGAATTACTGAATTTTTAGAAAATAAAATAATTTTTATTAAAATTGGGTGGGACCCACTTTTGTTTTAAACATGTGGGCTGCCAAAAATTTTCAGATTTGGCATGCTGGTCATGGGTGGGTGTACAAGATTGAACAAAAGAAAAGAATAATATTATTTTATTATTTTAGTCTCCTATGACGTTCTAGCATTTTCCTATAAATAGGCGCTTAAGTTAGAATTGAAAATCACACCAGAAACAAGTTTTCTTTCTCTCTATATTATCGAGCGTATTTTTGTGAGTATTTAGATACTTTGAGAGTTGCTATTAAGTGCAAGTTTTCTTCGGCTTTACATCTGATATTCCGATCAGAACTACTGTTATTTTGAGATAAGGGATGTTATTTTCTTCGTAAATGATATTATTTTCTTCAATATTATTATGCTAAAATATTGATATGAGTTTTATTATGGAATTTCTACCTTTTTGTGTCGAAGTTACTATTCACGTATGCGGCACTATTCACGAATACGACACTATTCACAAATACGGTACTATTCACTAAAAAATGAATTTTTCTCTTTTTCGTCCTAGATGTCTATTATGGTTAATATCTTTGATTGTATCCATGTTTTGATCTTCATTCTTGAATTTTACTACATTATTGTTTATTATGGAAAATTATTTTCGTTCAAAGGGATGTTAGTTTTGTTCAATATTCGCTTAAAATAATATTTTTTTTCATACTCTATAGTATGTAAGTAATATTATTTCGTTTCAGATTTCGAATTCTATACTTGTTTTATTAAACTTTTGGCTTCTATACTGCATGAAATTAGTAGAATATCCTTAATATTTGCGCTTCATCCAGTATCTTTTCATGGAAATATTATTCTGAGCATTCTTGATAAGTTTTAACTTTTTCATGCCAGAGTACTATTCACGGGATTACTATTCATGAAATTCATGGGGGTACTATTCACTCGAGTACTATTCACCTGGGGTACTATTCATGATAAAAATTAATTGTTTTTGGTCCAAATCATTTTTGGGACAATATTATTCTTGAATTTTACTCCACAAAGCAGTATCATGTTGACAATTTGAACGTTATTGAATTCTGGATAAATTCAATTATAAATCTTTAAAATTTATCCTTGAAATTGTTTTATTGAATTATTATGTCATTGTCATCATCCTCATGCTTATATTGTTATGAAAGTCATCTTTGGCTCGTAGTGCATAGATGGACTTGGTATGATTATGACCAGGGATTATTCGGTATAATCATGACCATAATGTTACAAATGACGTGATAAAAGTCCTCATTGGTCGAAGTGCATTGATGGACAGTTTTTGGTATGATTATGGTCATGGATTCTCTTCTGTTAAGGGTAAAAAGATGAATTGTTTTAAGGCATGATTATGACCGTTGATGAAAACACGATTATCTTTGGCCCGTAGTGTAAGGATAATTTGTGGTCGTGATACTAAGGAATATCCTTGGCCCGTTGTGCAGGGATGATTTGATGATGTGGATTATTTATTAAGCTAAGTCTCAGTGATAAAATTGATGATAAATCTTTTAAATCATAGAAGATAGTAGATTTTATGCTCTACTTGACTCTTCTAATGGATTGCTTATTCCGCTTCAGTTGTTGATCTAAAACTTGTTGTCTATTATATTCTATCAGTTGTTATACTGTTGAAGGCTAAGGATAATTTATTCTGCATTATATTAATCATAATATTTCTTACTAGGCTAGTTGAGCTCACCCTTTCTTTCACTGTTCTCTTCAGGAAATCAGAATATAGTTGGGACTAATCGGGGAATGGATTGACAGTCCAGATGGTTGCATTAGTAGTCCTCACTATTCTATGAAATAGTGTGATAATAAATGTATTGAGGACTTATTTTGAGTTTGAATACTGTCTAGAAGACAATATTTATATTAAAACCCACAGCTCATGTTGTATATTTAAGTTTGTATTTGTATTCTATACCATGTATTCGACGACTCAGAATGGGTGATGTATACCTATTTTGGGGGCGTCACATATATGAACTAAGCAATTATTTTATAATCATTCATATATATATATATAAACAATAAATTTCATATCTATATTTTATTGTTTATACATGGCTTAATTTTGAGTTTGAGTAAAGAAAATTAGAAGTTGTTCCTGGGTTATTCAACTATTTCAAGTGCTGATTAGTTGGGTGAAAAGCCGTTGAATCCTAGAGTGAGATTTCGTCAGTGACCTTAGCACCGAGAAAAGTTCTCCATGGGGCGAAATTTCTACTTAAGGACAGTGCACTGCACGCCTCTGCTCAACATAATTCGCTCTGAATCGATAAGTTCTATTTCTGCCCTTCTTTTATTTAATAGTTGAATCCTATATTTTATTCAAATTTTACCAACATCATGTTATGCTCTTATGAGTCATGAACATCACTCGATTGGAACGGAAGTAAAAGCTTTTTTTAACGAACCCATGGCGAATTTTTAAGTAAAACTAGTTAAAAAGTTAAAAATGGAATTATTAAAACCCCTGACCCTCGAACAGTTTTCTGTTTTAGATGGATTATTGGTAATTTTTTCTGTTCTTGGGGTTATGTAGTACATTAATTAACGAGTCCAAGGATGTAAGAATGACCTCATTCGGAGTCCGGAGGTGGGAGATATGCCGCTCAGAAGGAGACTAGTTAAAACTGCAAAAACTGAGAAAACTGTTTCAGGTAGGGACTTTTGAGCCAATATTTCAACTTGTTAGAGGATTATAAATGATAATCCATTTGGGGAAATTTTTAAAAAAGGTTACGAGCTAGTATATGGCTCAAGAACGAATTCATTCCAATGACTGAGTTATGACGTTGCAAAGTAGATGCGACGAACAAGTAAAACTGCTTGTTTTCATCTAGGGAGTTTTGTGCTAAAACAGACGGGTTTTTCCCTATTTGGATGGTCATACAAGGAGTTTAAAACTAAAGAAGAGTTCACGTTTAACCTGTCTAGATTGGCAAACAAAGGATTTTTGAGCTAAAATAGACAGGTCAAGCTGTGACGCCCCCAAAATAGGTATACAACATCCATTTTGACTCGCCAAATACATGGTGCAGAAACAACTACAATTTTATTAATACAATTGTCGTGCAAAATACGACAACACATAATCTGTGAGTCTAAATACAAATATTGTCATCTAGACAATATCCACACTCAAATAAGTCCTCATTACAATTATTGATACACTATTTTACAAAATAGTGAGGACTACTAAGATAACTTCTAGAATCATCATTCCACACCCCGACTAGTACTCGCTACATTCTCGCCTCCTGAGAAGAAAAATGGAACAAAAAGGAAAAGGGTGAGCTCAACTAGCCCAGTAAAGAATATTATGACTAAGACAATATAGAATAAATTATCGTTAGTCCTCAACAGGGAAAAATCTGATAGAATACAATAGACAACAAATTTTAAATCAATATTCGCAGCAGAAATAACAATTCATTAGAAGAGTTACATAGAGAATGAAATCTACTATCTTCTATGATTTTAAAAAATCCATCATCAATATTTTATTCCTGTAACATCAATCAATATACATCATAAATCAAATATTCATCTTTGCACTACAGGCAAAGATATTCATCAGTTGGTCATGTTCATCTCAACACCTGTACATCTTTGCACTAAGGGCCAAAGATATTCATAAGAAAATCAACCATCTTTGCACTACAGGCCAAAGATATTCAGTAATATCATCATTTAGGACTAAGGGCCAAACTGAATCGCAAATCCGTGCCCATATCTTTTTGAAAGCTAACCCAAAATCGTGAAGTGAATCTTGGGTCACGATCCGAAACTATGGATACTGGTATGCCATGCAATCTCACAATCTCATTTACATACATACGAGCAAGACGTTCAAGGGAATAAGTCTCCCGTATCAGTAAGAAATGAGCAGACTTAGTTAATCTATCAACAATAACCCAAATCACATTTATGCCTTGAGAAACCGTGGGAAGACCCGTAACGAAATCCATGGTAATGTGTTTCCACTTCCATTTTGGAATCTCAAGTGGTTGCAATGGACCCTTAGGCACTTGATGCTCTGCCTTTACACGTTAACAAGTTAAACACCTCGAGATAAACTTTACAATCTCTCTATTCATATTGTTCCACCAAAATGTATGTCGAAGATCACAATACATTTTGGTACTTCTAGGATGGATTGCAAATGGTGTATTGTGTGCCTCCATCATGATCTTGTATTTCAAATTAGAGTCGTTAGGAACACAAAGTCTGGAGTGGACTCGAAGTATTCCTTCTTCATCGATTCTTGCCTCTGGGATAACACCTTCTTGTACTTTCTTCTTCATACGCATCAGCTCCGGGTCTGTGGCTTGAGCAACTTTAACTTTATCGATTAAAGTTGGTTCTATGCGTATACTTGACATCATCGCACTCGTTCCTGCATATGATCTTCTACTCAACGTGTCAGTTACCACGTTTACTTTTCCAGGATGGTATTGAATAGTGTGGTCGTAGTCTTTCAACAGCTCGAGCCAACGTCGTTGCCGCATGTTGAGTTCCTTTTGAGTGAAGAAATATTTGAGGCTTTTATGGTCTGAATATATCTCTACTTTCTCCCCATATAGATAGTGCCACCAGATCTTTAGCGCAAAAACGACTACTGCGAACTCTAGATCATGAGTAGGATAATTCCTCTCATATTCTTTAAGTTTTCGCGAGGCATAGGCTATGACTTTCCCATGTTGCATGAGAACACATCCTAACCCTTTACCTGAAGCATCTCTGTAGATAATAAATCCATCCGAACCAGATGGTATTGTCAGAACAGGTGCCGAAATGAGTCTCCTCTTGAGCTCTTGAAAACTCTTTTCGCATTCCTCGCTCCATACGAATTTTGTATCCTTCTGAGTCAACTGAGTTAATGGAGTAGTGATTCGAGAAAACCCTTCCACGAATCTTCGATAATAACCCGCTAAGCCCAGAAAGCTACAAACTTTGGTCACCGTCTTCGGTTGCTCCCAACTTTGTATTGCTTCAATCTTCGTCGGGTTGATAGATACTCCATGTTTTGACACCACGTGCCCAAGGAATGCTAGTTTCTCAAGCCAGAACTCGCATTTCTTCAACTTGGCATATAGCTTGTTTTCACGAAGCCTTTGGAGTACCAGCTTCAAATGGTGCTCATGATCTTCATGGCTTTTGGAATATATGAGGATGTCATCAATAAAGACAACAACGAACTGATCCAAATATTCCTTGAATACTTGGTTCATCATATCCATGAAAGCCGCATGAGCATTGGTCAATTCAAAAGACATGACTAAGAATTCATAATGCCCGTACCGAGTTCTGAAGGAAGTCTTTGGAATATCCTCAGTTCTAATCTTCAGCTGATGATATCCAGAACGAAGATCGATCTTTGAAAAGAATTGTGCTCCTTGTAACTGGTCAAATAGGTCATCAATGCGAGGTAGCGGATACCTTTTCTTGATGGTGACATGGTTCAATTCTCGATAGTCAATACAAAGTCGCATACTCCCGTCTTTCTTCTTTACAAATAAAATAGGAGCACCCCAAGGAGATGTACTAGGACGAATGAAACCGATGTCCAACAACTCCTGTAATTGGACCTTTAACTCCTGAAGTTCAATAGGAGCCATTCGATATGGGGTTTTAGAAATGTACTTTATACCAGGTTCAAGATCAATAAAGAATTCAACTTCACGTTTTGGGGGTAGACCGAGAAGTTCTTTAGGAAATACGTCAGGAAATTTACTAATAACAGGAATATTATTCAAATCCATAACATGGGCTAAGAAAGCTTGAAATCCATTTTTTAATAAACGAATAGCTTTATGACTTGATGTTACAGTGATTGATTTTAGTGGTTTAGTTGCTTGAATTCGTACAAGGTTGATTAGGAATATGAAAACTAATAACCTTACGAAAATAATCAATTTTGGAATGATGAGTAGTTAACCAATCAATCCCTAAAATCACATCAAAAGAAAGTATCTTTAAAGAGATAAGGTCAACAGGTAATTTGATGGTGCCAACTTGGATCAAACAAGATTTATAAATAGTGGATGTAATGAAAGTTTCTCCTAACAGAGTCTCCACAGATAATTCAAAGTCTAATTTCTCCGGAGTTAAGTTTAAACGTTGAGCACAAGCAGGAGATATATATGAATGGGTAGCACCGGTATCTAGTAAGGTATAAACTTCGCTAGAATTTATGATTAGCTTACCTGTGATCACCTCGTTTGGATTCCTCGCATTTTGACCAGTCACGACAAACGCTCTTCTACGAACCGTTGACTTTGACTTTTTTGGGACAGCCTTTTGAGTCACCATCCCCGCTGGACTTGGTTTCGCTACTTTACAATCTCGAGTGATATGTCCTTCCTTTCCACAATTATAACATACCTTGAACTGTTGTGGGCAGTTTGGGCTGATATGTCCCTCTTTTCGGCATTTATAGCATACGATCGGTGGTCATTCTCCTCCCTTAGAACCAGTTGATGCTGGTGCTGACGTCTTCACATTGTCATTGTTGAATCTCCTCTTTTTAAAATCTCCCCCCGACTCGCTTCTTCTATTTTCATGGCCATGATTACCACCAGAGTGGTTACCGCTTTTGTCCATATTTTTCTTTCTCCACTGGTTATCGTTGTTCTGATGACTGTTGTCACCGGTATGATCCTGGTTGTGGTCCCTCGGTTGAACGTACTCGTTATCTCACTCTAATAATTGAGCCATGTTGACAACATCTGAATAGAGAGAAAATTTATGAGAAATGAGATATTGACGTATTTCGGGTTTCAAACCTCTTAGAAACATCCGCGTCATACGTTCCTCATTCTCCACCAAATGAGGTGCAAACCTGGATAACTCTCTAAACTTCGCCTCGTACTGGGACACCGTCATGTTGTTTTGCTCTAGTCTAATAAAATCTAATTCCTTCATATGACGAATACTTTCAGGAAAGTACTTGTCATTGAATAGTTTCTGAAATGTTTCCCAAGACATGCTGAGTGCGGCTGGATGGGTACGCTTCACAGATTTCCACCAGTAATCTGCCTCATTACGGAACATAAAGGTGGTGAATGGAACCTTCTGTTCCTTCGTGCATCCCAAGACATCGAATATCTTGGTAATTTGCTTGACCCACGTCTCCATCTTAATCGGATCCGACTTTCCCCAGAATTCTGGTGGTCCCAACTCTTTGAACTGCTTGGCTGTGAAAAACCGTGCGTTGCTATCATTTTCACCTGTATTTTGTACACGATTCTCCTTTGTTTAATTTTGAATGAACTGCAAAAAGCTTCTAAACATTCCGTCATTCATCGTCTGATCAGTGGTGTTGTTTACTAGAGGAACATTGCCGGCTTGTTGCACATTCTCCTCATTGGTGAGTAAAGGTGTCTCCACGGTCTCATTTGCTCCACTATTAACATTCTCAGTTGCCATTCTCAAATACTGTCATAAAATAAGGGTTAATTAAAGAAATTAACATATCACATAATATCCCTATATTCTGACCAACCAACAAATAAGCTTAGGTAGGACACACTAGAGAAGGATATACTCGTCTCTCCCCTCCTAGTTCTACTCCCCGATCTCCGCTAGAGATCATATCCCTAAGCTATGATACCAACTGTGACGCCCCCCAAAATAGGTATACAACACCCATTTTGAGTCACCAAATACATGGTACAGAAATAACTACAACTTTATTAATATAATTATCGTGCAAAATACGACAACACATAAACTGTGAGTTTAAATACAAATATTGTCATCTAGATAATATCCACACTCAAATAAGTCCTCATTACAATTATTGATACAATATTTTACAAAATAGTGAGGACTACTAAGACAACTTCTAGAACCATCATTCCACACCCTGGCTAGTACTCGCTACATTCTCGCCTCCTAAGAAGAAAAATGGAACAAAAAGGAAAAGGGTGAGCTCAACTAGCCCAGTAAAGAATATTATGACTAAGATAATATAGAACAAATTATCGTTAGTCCTCAATAGGAAAAAACCTGATAGAATACAATAGACAACAAGTTTTAAATCAATATTCGCAGTGGAAATAACAATTCATTAGAAGAGTTACGTAGAGAATGAAATCTACTATCTTCTATGATTTTAAAAAATCCATCATCAATATTTTATCCCTGTAAAATCAATCAATATATATCATAAATCAAATATTCATCTTTGCACTACAGGCCAAAGATATTCATCAGTTGGTCATGTTCATCTCAACACCTGTACATCTTTGCACTACGGGCCAAAGATATTCATAAGAAAATCAACCATCTTTGCACTACAGGCCAAAGATATTCAGTAATATCATCATTTAGGACTGAGGATGATGAAAAATATTTTAAAGAAAATGATTCCAGTGAAACAGAAGAACAAATAATAAGGATTCGTACTTTAAACAGTCCAAGTTCAAAAATACTTCATAAATATTCATAGTGGAGTAAAATTCAAGAATGATCAAAACATGAATACAATCAAAGCTAGTATCCATAATAGATATTTTGGACAAAAAAATAAAAATTTAATTTTTCTGTGAATAGTGCCGTATTCGTGAATAGTGTCGTATACGTGAATAGTACCGTATACGTGAATAGTATCGTATACGTGAATAGTAACCCCGACACTAAAAGACAAGAATTTCACATGAAAAATCTTACCAATATTTTGGCATAATAATATTAAAAGAAATAATATCATTTATAAAAAAAATAACATCTCTTACCTCGAAAAGACAGTACTTCTGACTAGAATAATGGATATAATGCTGAAGGAAACTTGTACCGTATAGCAACATTCAAAGTCTCAAAATACTTACAAGAATATGCTCGATAATATAGAGAGAGAAAGTGAGAGAAAACTTGTTTCTGGTGTGATTTTCAATTCTAACCTAAGCACCCTATTTATAGGAAAATGCTTAGAACACCAAAGCAGAAAATTTAATAAAATAATAATATTTATTATAATTTTCTACGCCAACCTTTGAATTCAGATTTCAACATGTTTAACAACCCACTAATCATAACAAAAACGTTTTTCTTAAATAAAAAAAATTAAAACTTCCAAAAATCAATTATTCTGGAACTTCGGAACTTCAATAATTCATAATAAATAGCCCTTTTATCAGAAAAATTCAAATCTTATATTCTTTCCATAGGAAATTCCATTCTCTACAACTTTGTAAGTTTAAGTTTTTCCAAATTTCAAGCAGAAATTGACTGAAATCTACAAACGAGTGATTTTACAGGCTATAATCAAATTTCAGTCAAGAAATGGGCCCACAAACATGTTTAACATGTTTTAAACAATTTTCGTAACAAAAATACTCTTCCTCATTTATTCATATATCACACATTCATTGTAAAATATCACCATTATTATATTATTAAAATATAATAGTATATTTAAATGAATTATTTTATCAGAAAAGATAAAATATCAATTTTTCAACAATTGTCATTTTAAAATTTTCTCCACCTATATCCACATAAAATGAATATTTTCCTTATCATAATAATTAATAATTAATTATTTATAAATAATATTACAGAATCACAATACTGACAATCAGGCCGTTCCCAAGAAAGAGGGGCTTTCCAATAAGGATTTCTCCTTACTAGCGTGCAATTAGGTGACCAAACCTTTCCTTAGATGTAACTTTCTAGACATTGCCAATAATGTTATCTAATAATATTATTCAAATAATATGAATTATTGATTTGATAAAGGAAAATACTATGCAGTGACAATTATTGAAATAACAATAATATAAAATATCAACGTAGCAATTATTGAATGAATAAAATAAAATATCGAACAATAATTACTGTAACAATTATTGAGTAGTGCCTTCTTACGTAAGAATCAATAATTGGTGCAATACCGTGTGCTACTGTTTTTAACCACCGAGTATTTCAACAGTATTAACGGTAACAACTACGTCGCTTTTTATAAACAACTTATACTTGTCGTTTTCTTCATCCAATCGTTTTCCGTTATGGGGTCCACACAAGACTGCGCCGTCATACGAATATTCCCCGACAGTAAGAATATTCCACGACCAAACGAATATTCCCCAATAACAATGAATATTTTATAACCACTTGCTTATTTGAAATATTTACGTATTTTACCCATAACTAACCACATTAATCAAATCAACCCTTACTATTTCAAAATAATAAATAGAGGAAATTTAATTTCATTTATAATAAGTTGGGGTCTTACACAAGCCATCTGTTTTAGACCTGAAGCATGAAGTGAAGAGTAAAAGTTGGGCGTATTGATTAAATAATAAAACGCGAACAATAAGAGATGAAATGGAATTAATAAAGTCATGAAAGAACTTTAATATGTAAGTCTAAATTATGATTTAGGTGAAGCAGGAAGTAAACCAAAGTGTAATGGTTTTCAAAAGCCGAGTAGTCGGGCAATGTTATGTTATGTTGTTTCGAACTATATAAGACAACGTAATAAAAATTACTTAAAGAATGATTTAAGATGTCTAAGCTATGAACGAAGTTAAAAGAGAAATATACCAGAGTGCATAAAGTTAAGTACATTGTGTCGAGTTATAAAACCCGAACATCGTAAATATGAAATAAGCTAAGATAAGCTAAAGTAAACCAATATTTGGGGACAATACTTGACTAATTGATATATTCGACCTTAATGATATATCTAGGTCGCTTTAAGAGCAATATAACGTAAGTTGTAAATCAGTGCTTAAGGAAAGTTTTCCTAAACTTACTCAAACTTTATTGAGCAAGTTTCTAATTCTTGTTTAATTGTTGATATTAAGCAAGTTTCTTAACTTCATTCAAATTGTTGAATTAAATAAAAGTTTCATGTCTTTGTTCAAACATGCTATAATTGTATAAGGTGCTTAGCTACGAATTGTTCTATTATTGAATTGTTTAAGTTTTTACAGTTCTGTTGATGCATGAGTTGAGTTACGATTTAGTCCATGCTAATTGTTTCAGCTGGGCACATGTTAAGATGTTACATGAAAATAAATGCATATTGTGTTAAGACAATGATATAGAAATTGTTGATGTCAAATTGTATGTTTTTAATAAAAAAAAATCTGAAAGTCAGTAGGACTAGTTATTAAAGATTTTGATGTTTAGGAATGATAAGAATTTAAGTTATTCATGTTTGTTCGAATTCCTTCTCAACTATTGTTTTGTTGATGAAGTTTACAGAGAATACTGAATTGATTCTTGATTTTGTTCTTTATTCAACTGCTATAACTTGTTGGGCAATTAAATGCTCACCCTTCCAAAACTCTAAAACTTTTGCAATTAGAGCGGATGGACTTGAATAGTCAGACAGTATTAAGCGGAAGGAATTGTTAAAATTTAGAGGTGATAAGTCTCCAACTTTTAGTTTATGTTGATGATAACAATAATTAGTAATTAAATTAATTAAAAGAGTAATCCTCTCTATAGGTTTTATTCTTTAATTACATTAACTATCTTATTTTATTTTGACCTAAAATATTTTCTTAAACATATTGAACTGATTTTATTGACCTTGATAATTTAAATATAAAGTGTTAAATAAATTAGTATATAAAATAACATTTTCTAAGGTGAGGAGATCTATTATTTTCAAAAACACTTTTATAAAAAGGGGCAAATGTTTTTTTGCCTGCATGTATGTGTGTGTGTGTATATATATATATATATATATATATATATATATATATATATATATGTGTGTGTGTGTGTGTGTGTGTGTGTGTGTGTGTGTGTGTGTGTGCATATAATTATATACTCCCTCCGTCCCAAATTATCTGTTGTTTTAGCAGAAAAATTTTGTCCCACAATATCTGCTTTTTCAAGATTTCAATGCATTTTTTTCCTTTGTCTTCCAAGTTTGCCCCTTTACCTTAATTGTTGATAGTCATTACTCATTCATGTCTCTCCTCTTTTTTAAGCATCCTTTTCATATTCCCACCAATAAAAATGTGATTGCCAAAGTTATGCTTCTTAAAAGACCTTGACACACTCTTCCATGGACAATCTCCTTTTACTAAAGCCTTAATTACAGAAAATAAAAAATTAGCACATAAGGGTATTTTAGTATTTTTATCACACATATTGGTATGTGTGTAGAACTCTAGAACAACGGATAATTTGGGACGGAAAGAGTATGTATGAAGAACATTAAATGAAAGGCTTATTGCCTTTGACCGTGTTTAAGAATGCTAAAAGTTTAAAATTCGGGAAAAAGGTTTTGGGAAAAATCTTTGTGTGTACATGGAAATGAAATTAAGGTGCATATGATTATTATATTGGGACAATGTATGGTCAAAATCGTGTACATGCTGAAGCTTTAAATTGAGAAGAATTTTAGCATGTGTTCAATTCATTTAATGTACTCACTCTGTTCTTTAATATAAGTTGTTTTAGAGAAATGTTTTTGTTCCTAAATATAAGTCGTTTGAGGATTTCAAGTAAGCATTAATTGCTTAGTTTCCAATATTACTCCAAGTAAAAAATATAACTTTGGTTCTCTCACTATTTTTTACCCAATAAATAACACTCTCTTTTTCCAATATAGGGGTAATATAGACAATTGATAGTATATTTAATACTTTACAATCATTACCTTAATACTTGTGCACAACTCTAAAACGACCTATATTAAAGA
Organism: Panax japonicus; assembly: GCA_020205505.1. NCBI lineage: Eukaryota > Viridiplantae > Streptophyta > Magnoliopsida > Apiales > Araliaceae > Panax > Panax japonicus. The sequence continues at coordinate 10,380,991 of CM035103.1, forward strand.
ATGGAGGGAGTACAAAGTTGGTAAAAATATGTACGGGCTGAAACATTAAAATCGTCAGTGTGAAAATTTGGTTATCCGCGTGAATTTTTTTTCATTTAAACCATCCATTTCAAAAATTAAAATCCAAGCCATTGATTTTAAATAAAAACCTCAAAATTACTTTTTGTCCCTAAGCTCAGAAAAACTATAAATAGGAGGCTTTTCTTTCATTTCCAATTTGCTAATTCACTTAAAATGAAAAGATTACTCTCATTGCTTACATACTCTCTCTCTAAAAAGTTTTTCTTATCAAAGTTATGATCATTGGAGAAGAGAAAATTTGTCCAAGTAATTGAGATAAGTTATTTAGTTTAAATTATTTGAATTATCTTTTGCTTATTTAAATTTATAGATATATGAATATAAATTGTTATACACAAATATATATATATATATATATATATATATATATATATATATATATATATATATATAATCTATTTATCAAATAAAAAGTTAGTACTTAGACACCGAGACTACGAAGATATTCCTCTTAAGTAGGGGAATCGAACCGTACGATTTCTCAAAGTCCTAAGTGGCTTTTTATTGATATTATTTATATAAATTTCGTAAAGTGGATCCACTTGTTAGTTCAAAGCAACCGTGAGATATTCCTCCAATAGAGAGTGAATCATCCAAATCGAATTTGAAAATCTAAGCGATCTATCGAAAATATTTATATAAATATGAATTGTGAAACTATAAATTTTCTCAATACTTAGACATCGAGGCTACAAAGATATTCTTCTTAAGTGAGTGAGAGAATTAGACCACACGATTTTTCAAAGTGCTAAGTGATTTTATTTATAATCATTTACATAATAGATAAAATATCATTATATATTTTTTGAGTTAAACAAATATATTTGTTAATCAAGTATTGTTTAACTGATTAAATCATTATACTTGATAACAATCGCTTAATTGATTTACTCATTATATTGTTTATCACAAATATTTAAACATAAATTCATTCATTTAATACTTGTTAGATAACATCTGAAATTAAAGTTATAATTTGTTTAATCTATAGAAAAACATTCTTTATTATAAAGAATAAGTATTTCTTTATAAAATTGTATTAAATTATATATCTACTTTTACAAAAGCACTTTTGACCTAAACTAAACTTGACTTATATTCTTAATTAAAAAGCACATTTATATAAATATAATAGTTATATATATAAACTTTTATAACTGAGTTGAATTTCACATCTGCTTACATAAGAAGCACATTTCACATATAAAAGTTATTGAACTTTTACTTGATCTTTAATTGTTATCTGATTATTTTAGAAGCATATATGTATCAAAAATATTTTGTAAAAAGAGAAAAGTAAGAGTTAGTTTATTTTATGTACCTGTGAGAAAATCAAGTAATTCTTTGACCAAGACCAGAGTCTTAGAGAGGTCAATTGGGAGTTAGGTCTCTAGTGTACTTGTCAGGTGGGGAAGAGACTGTTATTTTAAGACCAGATCATAGAATGGAACTGAACTTAAAAGAAGTACAATTAAGCTTGAGGAGGGAGCTGGGAGTTTGCTGTCCAAGATAGAATAGTTAAGAATAGTTAGAAGTTTTTCTATAAAATTTTGTAAAGGCTTCTCCGCCTGATTGAAAGAGTTTTTATTACAGGAAGTAATAGGATCTAAAGTCTTGGAGAGGAGCTTGAGACTGGACGTAGCAACATACCCGAGATGTATGTTGTGAACCAGAAAAATCTTTGTGCATTGTGTGATTACTTTTTTTTTATCTTGTATATTAATTTCTAAAAATGAAAATTAATTATTTAAAAAATCAAAAGGGCCTAAAATAAAATTTTAATCTGTAATAATCTATTCAACCCCCCTTCAAAATTATTATTAGACTTTCAAGAGGACTTCATTTTGTGACGTAGTATTTTGCTATAATTATAATATTTTCACAATGTAATATTTATTAATATTATAATTTGAATATATAAAGGTCTTAGAACCTGGGATTTGCAGTGATATGTTGTAATAATATATTAATTACATTCATGTCTTAAGGTTATGTTGAATGGGTAGTACCATGACGCACCGAACTCAGGTTTGGAGATAGACCAAGTTTCGGGGGCTTTATAGTTGGTATCAGAGATGTTGGTTATAAACTTTAGGTGAGAAGAACCTTAGGCTATATCCTTGAGGAAATAATGAAGATAGTAATAAGATAAACTTAGATGGAGTTTTAAAGAGTAAAATGAAATATATTGTTATGTTATAATCAAGGTATTAAAATCAATTATATGAAGAAGAATGTTAAAGTCAATCATATTATTAATGAAAAGCTAGTAATTGTACCTAAACAAATAAATGTGGTATTAACTAAGGCTGAATAAAAAAAATAGAGATGATAAACTCAAGTTGAAATACAAGTTGTACCTAATATAAGTTAGTGTCAATTAAAATACAAGTTGGTGTCAAGTAGATACAAGTTGGTGTCTAATAGATATAAGTTGATGTCAAGCCAAAACACATGTAATCGTTTTTAAAAAATGTAGAAGTTTGGAGAAGTAAGAAATTTCCTAATCAGATAATTGATAGGAAATACTCAAATTTTGAGAAATAAGGAAGCTGACCTTAGAGGAGTGTTAAAATGTTGTGAGATCAAAATATTAAGTCCAAGAGTTATAGGACCTTTTGCAGTATTAAGAGGATTACATATGAATTAGCAGAAAGCTATAAAATGAAAATTAAGATGTACTTGGAGATGCATGTTAATATAAATATGTATATTAATATATGCAATGTGATGATTAAAGTTTTAGTATTAATAATAAATGCTTTAAGATGAAGGATGAGAAAATAATATATTTTATTATACAGAATAATCCTGCCAAGAAGAGATCAGCGTGATCAATTCGAGGCAAAGGATGAGAATAGAGATCAAGAACATGTTATGCAACAGTTTGTGGATCGATTAATAGGGGCGATAAATCGAAACCCCGTCAGAGTAAATAATAATCCTCTAGCTTTACCAATGGCAGACTTTAAGGATTTTAACATTGTGGGACCGCCTGAGTTTAAGAGGACCACTGAGCCTATAGAGGCTCAATTGTGGACTAAGAAAATTGAAAAGGCGTTTATCATCGCCAAGGTAGGAGAGGAGCAAAAAAAAGAATTTTTCTACCTATATGATGAAAGGTGAAGTTAATTCCTGGTGGGAGGTCAATCAGAATAGAATTTTTGAGGAGATAGTGACTTGGGAACGGTATAAGTAGTTGTTCTTCGAGAACTACTTTTCCAAGTGCATGTAGGGTCAAATGGAGATAAAATTTCTTGAGTTGAAGCAAGGGGACAAGTCGATTTCCTAATATGCTGTCAAATTTAACAAACTGGAAAGGTTTGCTCCACATCAAATGAACACTGAAGAGAGAAAAACACATAGGTTTTCGAAAGGTTTGAAACCATCGCTCTATGATAAATTATCAGTGTTAAAGATTGACTCTTTTGGGATGATATTGGAAAAGGCCATGATAGGTAAGGGAAGAAATGAAGAGTTAGATAAACGAAGTTACAAAGAAAAGATCAAGAAGGAACAAGGAGAAAGTAATGCTGAAGGAAGCAATACACGAAAATAGAGTAACCATTCTGAAGAAGGGCAATGAGACCCAAAGAAAAGGGTTCAAGTTTGTGAGAGTTGTGGAAAGAATCATATAGGGGTGTGTAGAAAAGCAAAGATGTTCTATAACTGTGGGCAAAAGGGACATATCTCTCCTAATTGTTCCAACCCCAAAAAAGGTGTATGTGTTACTTGTGGATCAGCGGATCATCAAGCGAAAAATTATCCAAAGAAAAGGACAGGTGGGAAGAGCAGTGGAAATTTAACGCTTGCTAAATTTGTGAATATTTAATTGTACCTTGGATGTTGGTAGTAATAGAAAGTCATAAGTGTTATGATGTAATTTTGTAATAGTGATTTTGGGGACGAAATCCTTATAAGGGGGAAGGATATGATGACCCGAGAAATAGGATGACCTTGTAATAGGTTTTTAATGTGAATATCTATCTAATAAAATAAAATTTTATTAATATTATTATGTGTTATGTGATTTAAGTCGATTAATTGCCTAGTTTACGTGTTACATGATTATGTAAAAGTGTTGGGAATTTTTGGGAAAAAATAAATTTTTTAAGAAAAACACTAAATCACAATTAATAAAAATCAAAAAATGATTTTTCATTTTTTTGAACTTTTCGAATTACAGCATAGCGTTTATTTGGAAAAAAGAGACGAAATCTCTAATAAAAATATTTTTTATTCATAAAAGACGTAAAATCACTATTCACGCTAAAAACGTGTTTTTCGTATTTTTGAATTTTTGAACTTTAACATATTATTTGTTCGAAAATGGGGATGGAAAGTGAAATTGAAATTTAGAAAAGTGAAAGTTAATATTTTGACTAAATGTAAAAGTTAGAGAAACTAACTAAAAAGAAAAGAAAAGAAACTAGAAATAATAATAATATTAATAAGTTAAGAAATAATCAAGCCAAGTGAAGCCTAAGAATTTAAAATGTCTTGATAAGGAATTAAAATGGTTTGGGTTGGAATTTAAAATGGCTTGGTAAGGAATTAAAATAGCCTGACTAAGATTTAAAATGGCTATGTTAGGGAGGCTTAAGCCTTGAAGTCATAGCTTGAGGATTTAAGCCAAACTTGGAGCCAAAGCTTTGCAATTCCATGTGCTTGATTAAAAAAGTTGATAAGCATGTGTCATTTGCTAGATTATTTGCACATGGGATAAGAAAATATTAAAAGAATAAGAGGCGAGTCATTGAGCTAGGAGAGGCAAGTGACACTTGCTAATTTAATGACATGTGGTGAACTGAATTTGGAAAAAGAAAGGAAGAGAATGGAGTGGGCGGATGGCAAGAGGAGAAGAGATAAGGTGGATGTAAACTTTTTATTTTTGGTAAGTTTCTCTCCAATTAAGCTAGCATTTAATGCTTTGTTCCCTCCAATCCAATCAATTAGCCAAACATGCCCTTAACTGGTCTTAGCTTAGTTCATTTAATGAGAGTTAAGTAGCCTAACCAAGCAAGTTTTAGTTAGGTGTTGGGTGATTTAATTAATCATCCAACACTTAGCCATTTTATTCATTTCACTTTCATAAGAAAAAGAGAGAAAAAGAAAAGAAAAAAAAAGAGAAAATAGAGAGAAGAGAGAGAGAGAGGAGCAAGCTAGTTTTGATTCTCCAAGCTCTACTAAGATCAAGTAAGAAGAAGTAAGAACAAGAAGTAAGAACAATAAATAAGAAACAAAAGTTAATTCTAAAACCCTAACTTCCATTCTTTTTAAAGCTTTATGAATTATTTTGTTAGTGGAGGTCGTGGTTTATGATGTATATTATATGATTAAACCATGTAATAATGCAAGAAAATGAAAGAAAATGAACTTATGCATAAATGATGGAAAATGAACAATAGTTGACTCTTAGTTGGCTATTTCGGGACCATTTTGTTATGATGTCTCAAATCTAAAAATTAAGTTCTAGGGTGTCTTATGAGTCATGAACATCATCCAATTAGAACGGAAGTAAAAGCTTTTGTTACGAAGCCGCGACGAATTTTTAAGTAAAACTAGTTAAAAATTGAATTAGTGTAACCCCAAACCCTTGAGCAATTTTCTGTTCAAATGGGTTGCTAGAATTTTTTTTTTTATGTTTTAGAGGTTATTTAGTAAGTTAAGTAATGAGTCCATGGACGTAAGAATGACCTCATTCCGAGTCCAGAGGTGGGAGATATTCCCTTCGGAAGGATAGTAGTCAAAACTACCAAAATTGGGAAAACTGTTTCAGGTAGGAACTTTTGAGCCAATATTTCGACTTGTTATGGGATTAGAAATTTTACATAATGTAGAATCAATCAATTTAGGGGATTTTGGCATGCATCCGAAAAATATAAGTATGAATAGAGAAAGAAAGCGAAAGAGGACAACAACTCCATCCAACTCTAATTGGACGAAGAAAAGTATTTTTTTTAAGCTACAATTTTGGAAAGATTTGAAGATCAGACATAAGCTCGATGTAATTCACATCGAGAAGAATATTTGTGATAACATACTTGGGACATTACTAAAGATTGAAGGTAAAAATAAGGACACTTACAAGGCTCGACAAGATTTAGAGGATATGAATATACATAAAGAGGTGCACTTATGATCACGGGGAGATAAGTTTGACAAGCCAAAACTAGCCTTTTCTTTTTCCAAAAAGAGAGACAAATTCTTGTCCTTTATACGGTCTGTCAAATTCCCAGACAGATATGCATCAAATATTGCTAGATGTGTTAATACAAGTGATAATAACAAGTCAGGATATAAGACACATGACCGTCATGTTCTTTTACAACGATTAATCCCTGCTGGAGTGCGAGGGAATCTTAATGACGATGTGGCAACAAAATTAACTAAGTTGGGTGCATTCTTTAAGAATCTATGTAGTAGGACACTAAAAGTAGATGACTTAAGAAAAATGGAGAAGGATATTATAATTATCTTATGAAAGATTGAGAGGATTTATCCACCGACATTCATTGATATTGTGTTCACTTGGTTGTTCATCTACCACAAGAAGCAATGTTTTCAAGCCCTGTATGCTATTCGTGGATGTATCCAATTGAAAGGTATGCTACTATATATTTCTGGTTATCTATGAACTTTATAGTTGTTTCATACTTCATTGCGTAATTTTTTTTAAAGGTATCTATGCATGTTGAAAAAGTATGTAAGGAACAAAGCACATCCAGAAGGATCAATTACTGAAGGGTATGTCGCAAATGAATGTTGGACATTTTGTTCATTGTACTTGCCATGAAGTGAGCGCAAGTTCAATAAAAAGGATCGTAATCCTGATGAAAAAGTTAGAAAAGATGTTCTTTCTGTCTTTTCTCAAAATGTTAAACCATTAGGTGGTTTTCATTTTGAGTATGCTGATTCCAATGAGATTCAAATACCTCATTGGTATGTCTTGAATAATTGTGAAGATGTGCAACCTTATATTGAGTAAGTTATACATTTTATCATTAAATTATTCAAATAATTATTACTTCATACTAGTTTTTTGTACTAATATTATTCTTATAGGGAATGTGAGGAGTAATTGAAACTAGCTTACGAAAACAACATCGAATTGGAAAAAAGATTTCCTTAGTGGTTTAAAAAGAAGGTAAAATATGTTTTCTTCCCCTTTTAAAGTTTGTTGCTATTTGAAAATCAATGATTAATTTAAATTTTTTCCTCTAATAGATTCATCATCTTTGGAATACCACATCAAATGTCATTAGTGATCAACTATTTGCATTAACATGTGGTCCAAATTTACGAGTATGGAAATATAAAGGATGCATTGTAAATGGAATAAGGTTTCTTGTCAAAGATCGTGACAATCGTAGGCGAAGCCAAAATAGTGGAATATCATGTGAAGGAGAACACGATGGGAAAAGTATCGACTTTTATGGCTTATTAAATGATATTATCAAAATAGAGTATGGAAAAGGGTATAATGTGTTTATATTTTCTTGTGAGTGATTTGATTTATCTAATCGGCGTATGGGTATTAGGAAGGATACACACTTTACAAGTGTAAATATAAGTAGCACATGGTATAGAAACGATCCATACATATTAGCTTCTCAAGCAAAACAAGTTTTTTTGTTGATGATTTGAAATTAGGCGGCAACTGGAAAATTGTTCAAAGGTTTAACCATCGACACGTATTTGATGTTCCGGAGGATGAAATGGACGAGATTGAAGAATATACCACTGACAATGTTGTTAACCATGATGATGACTCACCCGATATTGACATTGTTGTTCAAGATCGGGATATAGGGTCAATGAATAGAGATGATGTTGATCTAGAAACAATAAATAATAGTGTCTTAAGACAAAGAACTCAAAAAATTAACATTGAACACAATATCTTATTGGATGGAGACATAGATGATGATGTCGATGAGGATGATTTTGAAGAGGATGAACTCGACGAGGGGAGTAGTGAGGATGAAACACCGGTAGATTATCGTAGCGAAGAAGAACAAAGTATGGACGAGGAAAAGAAAGATGATCAGAACTAGCATCATAGCATCAAATAAGGTATGCCTTTCATCTTATCAAAGTTGAAACATTTGAATGATGCTTAATTATTTAGTTTACCTTGATTAATCGTTATATATATTTTCATCAGCAGCAGAACATATCACATCCAAGTACGTGCGAAAGTTTAGTCAAATTGAACAACTCTCTTTTTGGCTCTATCCTGTTCAGTCTTGTTCTCAACCATAAACAAGTTTTTTTCATTTCACATGGATACATACACGTTACTACCTCACCTTTCATTTTTTCTTTCTTAATTGCTTCGGTAGTCCACAAATTATAATAAAATCATTAAATTGTAATAGTTTATCTGTTCAACATTGATACGATAAAAATCACTAATTAAGTCTCAAGTTGTAAGAGAATGAGCTTAATAAACATGGAATGCTATTAGCAGTCATATCCCATTATAGGAAAACATCTGTATGAAGTGATTGTCTTACATTGGAAGATAAGTAAATTAACAAGCAAATGACCTTATTCATTGATGTCCTGTTACTTCTCTTTCTATGTTATCTTCTTGAAGCCCTGTCCAATACTCTCTCTCTCCCCTGTATTTGTTATTTGTTATTAACTTTTACTCTTATTTGGCCCAAGTTTTTTCTATAACTTTGTTATAACTTTCTTACTTTTGCAAGTTTATAAAATATGGCCCGAACAGTCGAAGATTGGTTGAGGATCATCTATGTGGTTTTTTCATTTTGCACTGCCCTCTGTTTTGGGGCACTCAAAAGTATGTAATATCTTAATTTGCTTGCTAGTTTTGATTTGTTCATGTTTATGAAATTTCGCCATCTTCAAATATGTTTGCCTGTAAAATGTTTTTTCAGGTGTACTGGTGGGTCCAGTTGCTGCTCTGATAATGCTATTTGGGAATGTTAGGGTAAGTTTGGACCTTTTACCTGCACATGTTTCCTGTACAGTTTACACCCTTCTCAAGTAATTACTTTTGAAACGTCCTTTCAATTACCCTTTTTCGATTCCTTTACAAAAAGTATGTTTCTTTGTTGTGTAGTGTTTGATTTTGGACAATATTGAACTATGTGGATTTCTCCAACTGCTTACAAAAAAGTAATAATCACAGGACTGAAAGGTTTGATGCATGACTTAAAGTGGCTTTGATGTTAGCTTTGCCTGCATTATTTGGTATCTGGGTGGGTCTAAGCATAGCTGGTAGTGTTCTTGCAGGGGTGGGTTATGGGTTCTTCACTCCATAGGTTTCAGCTTTTGAGGCCTTCAGACATGACTGATAATGAGTTCAAGAAGTTCTTCCACTGCATTGTCGTAAAACCTTTAATTTGTCTCTTGATTAACCTTACTTTTGGTTCAACTCCTTTTCCATTCCAGCAGATCGCACAAAGCGTGTCTATCCTCCTTGTGATACATCAGGACTCCAGGTTTAAAATTTCTTAGTTTCTATAGTCATGCTCCTCCCTGTTCAAATGTTTATATTTACAGAGTTGTATTACTTGCATCATGTTGTGGGTTCTAATCTGTTTTAGTTGAACAGGCGCTTCCACTGGAGAGGTCAACAATACCACCAAAAATTATTTTCGTGGCTCAATTTCATCCAAAGAAGGTGAACATTTTTTATAATATAAACCTTATGTGCACAAGGTAGTATATTTGTAGTCTCTAAACCTTATGCTACTAAATTCTTGTTTCTCAGGCACACTCTCTTAACTGGAGGCATTTTCACTTGCCATCAAGAATTTAGATGAGGACTTGCCTAAACCGAAACTCCAATTTGTTGGTAGTTGTCGGAACAAGGCAGATGAAACTAGGTTGCAGAATTTGAAAGACCAAGCTATTGAACTGAAGGTTGATGAGCATGTGGAGTTCTTCAAGAATGATATGTACATGTTTGTGGCAATTCAAATTTATATATCGACTGCTTCTAACGCATACATGTATAGTTTGGGCACTATGCTGATCATGAGCTGTTTGTTCCTTCTTATAGTCCAATGCTTATTGGATGGATATTCCATAAATCCATATACAGTATTTATTCAGGTTATTTTGCCTGTGCGCATTTCATTTCTGGTTAGAGCTGTCTTTTTTATGTTCTGTTAGAAAAATATGGCCTTTGTATAATATCTTGGTATACAAGTTGTTAATCTGACTAATAAATTTGAGGCTTTACATGACTTGTTAGTTAATTTCCTTTCTATTTCTACTAGAATAGCAACAATATCCTTTAATTCTGATGTGATGCTATGCTAATGCCAATAGTGAGTAGAAAATCTAGACAACGAGGAAGAGTTTACCTATTCAAATTAGACACTATTATACGAAAAATGCAGGCATGCCTATATGCATTCTTTTGCACGGGTATTACCTTTGTCAATTATTGCTCTACTTTTTGATGGTTATAAACTTTATGCAGATATGCCTTCAAGTGTCATCGGAAATCAGAAGCTGGAAGAGACATTGTCTACCCTGTAAATGCCATCGCATTTCACCCCATGTGAGTTGACTAGATAATTTAATTTATTTCATTTTCAAGTATTGCCTTTATCATGCACCATGTTTTCTTGAGCACTAAAGGGGAAAGCTCTCAATTCATTATTCAGCATACATGTTTAATGTTTTACAAGAAAATATACAAAAATAAAGATTATAGATGTCAATCGGGACAATTTTTAGGATCATTTTGTCTCAACTCTCAAGTATTCCATAATTGGTTGGGCTTAGTTGAGTTAGTTTGAAGAATGACTGATTTTCTTGGCCCATGTAAATTTCTAGATCCAACCTGTCCAGGAGCCCTCAATCAGTTGGATAGGTAGCCGAGATAATATCTTCATTGAATTGCTGGCATGTGTTATTTGCTTTTTAGTTGCGGGCATGCTTTGACAACTGAAATATTTTTTCTGTAACTGGTGAATGGATGAAATTCTATATTCAATCCAGTAAATATCTTCGAATACTGAAAATGGAAAAAATGATATGGACCAAAGATGTTCAGTACGCGAGCACTAAAATGGAGCAATCGATATATAAATTTTGCCTTTGTATGAGCAGCTATGGAGGCTTGTGTCATATCTATCACTTGATTTGGGGTTATAGTCTGTTACTAAATTTCTCAGATGTTTTCCGTCATTGAGAAGTTATTTTTTTACTTTATTTTATTTTTTCGTTTCAACCGCATGAATTTGGTGTCTCTTAGGTGGTGCAGTTGCAGGAATCCATTCCATGAAAGATGAGCATTTTGGCATTAGCGTTGTAGAGTTCATGGCAGCAAGAGCCATACCAATCGATATGCACTGTACTTTTGTTCCTATCATATACTACATCTTACATTGAAAAGAGAGCCATACCAATTGGTATGCACTGTACGAAGTTTGATTGTAAAGATGATGAATGATCATGTGTCGGATGATTTTATTTAATTAATAATATTTTAGTTTTTTGGAATTTCTGTCATAATTTGTTATGGGGTTATTGAGACATAATTTTTTTTGTTTATAAAATAATTTTGACATTCTTTACATAACAAAAGAAAAGGCAATATTTATATCGTGGCAAATTATAACAAATTTCGTTGCAAATGAAAAGTAAATGATAATGTATAGTGTACGTCGTTGCTAATTGACAATAACTTTTGTTGCTATTTAAAAACAATCACCTTCGAATAGTATCGTTTCTAATTCATCATAATTATCCATAAAAAAAACCAATGGCAACACAAAATTTCGTTTCGAATTAATATATAAGTACATTTAGCAACAAACAGTGTTACCAAAAAGTATACAATTAGCAATGAAAACCAATTAAGGCAATAATTTCTACATTGTTCAGTAACGACAAACTTCATTGGCAAATGTGTATCAAATGCAACGAATTTTATCTTCGTTGGAAAATAAAAAGATTCTTTTCATTGCCAATTAGGCGTATTTTGCAACGAAAATTGTTTTTTAGTAACAATTTCTTAATAAATTTACTACAAAATATTTCGTTGCTAAATGATTTATGATGTTACACAAAAAATAAAATTTCTTTGCGAAATATATTACTTTCTGCAATGAAACAAAAAATTCGTTGCTAGACACTTAGCAACGCTCATTGCGCAACGAAATGTCCAACGAACGAAAAATTGTTGCAAATGACGACAACACAAAATTTCGTTGCAAATTAATATATAACTGGTTTATTTTGTACATTTAGAAACAACATCATTACCAAAAAGTACACAATTAGCAACGAAAAGCAATTAAGGCAATATTTTCTATATTGATCAGTAACGGCAAACTTCGTTGGCAAATGTGTATCAAATGCAACGAATTTTATCTTCATTGGAAAATAAAAAGATTCTTTTCGTTTCCAATTAGGCGTATTTTGCAACAAATATTGTTTTTCAGTAACTACTACTTAATAAATTTGCTACAAAATATTTCGTTGCTAAATGATTTATGATTTTACACGAAAACAAAATTTCGTTGTGAAATATATTACTTTCTGCAACGGAAAAAAACTATTCACTACTAGACAATTAGCAACTCTCATTGCGCAACGAAATGTCCAACGAACAAAAAATCGTTGCAAATGGCATTTGGCAACGAAATTTCGCACATTTAACAACGAAAACTATTTGTTACAAAATCACCATTTTTTGTAGTGGTTTCACCCCTAGGAGATCATATGCTCATTTCCTTCCTCTAAATCTCTATTCTAATACACAAGATACTTAGTCATACACATGAGACGTGTAGAACTAGGGTACCTTGAGTATTAGACCATAACCCCCATATAAGGTGACTTGAAATTCATGGTTATTACAATTCTCCTTTCTGTTGCTGCGCATGGGGTGGTGGACTGCATGTCCTCTGTTTTGGTGTCAGATTTTTTTGGCTGGTTTGTTATGGTTGTTTTTGGTTTTCACTTTCTTATGGGATCGCTTTATTCCGTAACTTCTTGTTAGGCTTGAGGCCTTGTAATCTTTTATAGTAATGACATCATGTGGCTTGTCCTATGATGTCTATACTATATCCTGATTGGGGTTCTCTCATGAGGTTGTAATCTTTTCTCTTTTAATACAGTCTAAATTTAGCAAAAATAAAAATCTTCTTTGTAGTTGAAGTAATAACTTCTGATGTTGTTAAATGTTTACTAATATTATCAAACATACCTCACCTTACAATGTTATTAGATTAGCATATTGTAGCTCTTAACTTGTGCATAAACATTTACTGTTTTCATTAATTACCTATTTCTAGGACTAGGAATTACTGTTATTATGTGTTGGACATTAACTAACCATTTCTAGGGGTCTTTCTCAATTTCGTAGCATAGGTAATTAGATATTGATTTGTACAAATTGTGAACATTCATTTTTTCCATCTTTCTATTTTGCTTTTATCAATGTCTCATTTCTATACTTATGAATGGATTCTGGTTCTCAATTTTAACCTGTAGTATACTAGACTTCAGAAAAACAAGTTGTATTGAACTCTGATCACTTTCAAACAGAAGTTACTGCTATTGGTTTCTTAACTTAGATTAAGATAACAACTATAAATCCTAGGAGACTTCCTTGCTAATAGTACTTGCCAAAATAGAAAAAACAATACGATCATTATAAACTACATTCAATTTATTACAAACTCTAATTTTTGTAAATTAAAAAATATATTTATATTGCTTAATTTTAATTTCAAAAATTATAACTCATGACAAAAAAAATTAAAACTAGACATTAATTTTGAGATGGAGGGAGTAAAACATTTGACAGTATAAATTTGTGTCCAAAAAAATAAAAATTTTAAAATGTAAAATGATGCATTTTGGGGGAAAAAAATCCGAAACGTGCTTATTGGGCAACAAGTTACTAGTCGTTGCAAAAAATTGTACAAAATACACAATGAATTTTTTTTTGACAATGAATGTGGTCCATATTAGACAACTAAATATAGCAACAAAAAAATATTCGTTGCCCACGATGAGGAGAAATTACATTGGCAACAAAAAAGCAAATAGGCGGGGATTTTTTTTCCCGCCAACGAATTGGCAATGAAATTTTAGAATAACCTATGAATTTCGTTACGAAAAATGAAAGCCTTTCACAAACTGTAACGAATGACATATTTCGTTGCTAAACAAGCATTTTTTGCAACGACTTTAAAAGTCGTTGTCCAATGAAAATTTTCCTCAAACTTGGATTCGTTATCAAAGCAACTTTATCGGACGGAGCCATAAGATTGGAAGAGATGGATGGTGAAGTATTCCCGTAACTGATCAACTATGATTCAGTGAAATGGTACTATGTATGAGAACTATCGTAGCCATCATCAACACATTATCCATAAAAAATCCAAACCACAATCAATCAGGCTAAGCTGAAACTACAAAAGACTTAATCTCTCATCCTTTATGGGGGTACGTAGGCACCAATGTAGGATGTGGTCCGACCAAACAACAGAAAAAATATAAAGAAAATACAATCAATCACGCCAAGCCTGAACTACAAAAGACCTGATCTCCTATCCTTTATGGGGGTATGTAGGCAACCATCTATGGTGTGGTCCGAGCAAACAACTGAAAAAATAAAAAGAAAAGACAATCAATCAGGCCAAGCCTGAACTATGAAAGACCTAATCTCCCATCATTTACAGGGGTACGTAGGCAACCATCTATGGTGCGGTCAAACCAAACAAATATTTTTCAAATCCCCAATACCAAATAGTAATCATAATCAATCAGGCCAAGTCTGAACTACGAAAGACCAGATCTCCTATCCTTTACGGGAGTACGTAGGCATCCATCTATGGTGCGAACAGACACTCAAAAAACACAAATCAAATTTGTAACCCTTAAAATCAAATGAAATTCAAAACCAAAACCCATATATACCTAAAATCCCTGATCAACAACCCATGCTGAGAATATCCAATGACATTTCAAAATCGCTTCATCAAATCTGGCATGAGTCTCGAAGATGACAAAAATAGTGATATGTCGAGATGGCAAGTCAAGGGGATAAAATGACAATCAGCCCACAAGGTCAGGACATACTGAAACAAAATAGGGAAATGAACTAAACATGTTACTTTTTTATATAAAGTTATTTTAATATACAAAAGTAATCCTATATATGTGGAAAAAGAGAACAACCTAGTTTATACTGGAAAATAGGGCATACCTAAAAATATGATGTTAGAAGAGCCAGCAACTCAAAATATCTAGCAGTCTCTGTAGTCTGAGGCGCAACCCTGAGCGCCCGCTCTAATGTTTTAATATGCCTCATAAGCATTAATGTAGACCGATAGGTACCCATGTGACCCTGGATCACATCAAGGGTGTGGTCAACCAATCCACTTACCAAAGTCCTTAGTGTGTCCATTTCAACCCTGCCCTCATCTCTAGTTGTAACGGCTGCATCCCTTTTAGCACTAGCGACATCCCTACTTGCCAAAGCTGTCAACATCAAGGTCTTGGCCTGATCCCTCTCAAAATTCAGATGGTGCACCTGGTGATCCAACACCTATCGAGATACTAGAATCAAACTCGGGGCCACACTAACTAGAGCCTTTGTCAAAGCAACAAACAACTCATCCTCTGTTGAAGAAATAGAATCCTCTAGAGGCTCCTCATCCTCTGTAGATCGACCCTCATTGGCTACCAAATCAAGTGTATCTGATGTTAAATTTGCCTCTAGCCAAGCTGAATACTCAGCAGACATGCGCGGATGGCTGCCTCTGAACTCTATATTCTGGATCTGGGACCAAAATCTGTAGACTAGCGCCAAATCTGCCTCAGTAGCATGACAAATAGGGAAGTGCTAGTCATCAACCACCTTAGGCAAATAAATCTCTTGACACTAGTCAAATTGGCCCATAACCCCTAGTCGATGATAAGTAGTCACGCCCTTCAAACCAACAAGGGGAATACAGTCCAGATCATCTGCATGTGTAGAGAAACTCAGAAATGAGCAATATCCTGATTACATAATCATCTCAAATGGATCCTCTATGTCATCTGTGACGCCCCCAAATACGAGTTACCTGACCCCCGAGTTTGGTGCTCATGATCCACAATATAAATAACATCTAACTACCCATATATTTATAAATAACAATACATATCCCATTAACAGATATTGTTAATACATTCGTCCCAGGTTATCTAACCTTAACATTACAAACATACCCTTTAGATATACAAAAAGGGTTTACAAATATAACATAATAATAATGTTCATTACAACTACTCTAGCATTATGCCTTTGCCTTTGTTCTTTTTAGCCCCGATAGCCTCTTCGTTCCTAGCTGAAATATTTTATTTAGCAAGGGTGAGCAACAAATTGCCCCACAATTTAAGACATAAAATGAATGTATAAGAATCAAGAATAACAGAGTATCTATTTTGATAGAATGACACCAAAGTTCGGGGAACTTTGAAATAGCTGAACAATTCGTTAATCACGAATAAGACTTCTCGCATCCTAAGCAACACAATAATTTGATAAAGAAAGAGTACAACGCTTTTAAAGTTTCTACGATATTAAATTGAATAACAAGATGAAAATATTCTTTAGAGTTTATGTTGAGTGATCCCTAAGGATCTTGAACATCTTTTCTTGAGTAACTATCGAAGATTTACTTTGATATACCCAGGTATATCAGATAACCATAAAGATTAAATAATACTCCTCTGCAAGTACTTAGAGCGGCCAACTCCTTGTACACTATATTATGCATAATACTTACACGCGCGCAAAGGCCGAATATACGACCAAAAATGTTACCTTTGTATAAAAGGTTATTCTTCTCAGTCTTAGAATCAAAATTTGATTTAACAACGAAATACAATGATTTCAATATCTAATCACTTCTCTTCTCTTCTCTTCTCGAACTTATCAAGTTTACTTTCACGATCTAGCCGAAATAATTGGCATCGATTTGTCAATAATAATTGAATTCTCTTCTCGAACCTATCAAGTTCTAACAAATATTTGTCTAGCCAGAACAATTAGCTAAGACATTTCTGAACATAATTTGACAATAGACAGGAATTATTTGTACTATCAATAATAGCTTCTACGGATGTAAGTATCCAACAACAGTTATTCTATAAGTATATTCTCAGAATCACTAATTTAATTTGAATTAATAAACATGCACTAACTGTGAATAATCAACAAAAATTCTCAAACATGGTATAATCAACAATAAATAACCACCATAATATTTAAAAGTATAATCAAGGTTGAGTTAAGGAAACTTGCCTTCTCCGTTCATTACTGTTACTCAATATACTTATCTGCGTTTGAAAGACCTATAATCACAATATCGGTCTCTCAATTAGAACAATAATTCACAACATGCAATACTATAATTTACAGTCAGTATTTCTCCTAGGGATACTACCACACAGTCACATCAGTGTTTATAACCTATATAAATACTCATCAAGTCTAACTAGTTCGGTCTGGTTGGACTTCAGTCTATTCTCGGTATACTGGTCACCCTATCTGGCAATTAACACTTATATTGTCAACTAAACTCGGTCTCAAAGCTTCAATATTATAATAAATAAGTCATATATCATTTATAATATTTTTCGGAAGCTTTTAATAATTTTCAAACAATTATTATAATTCATAATAATTTTCCAAACACCGAAATTATTTTTAAATAATTTAAATATCAAATAATCCCATCATCATTAATATTTAATAATATTAAAATATTAATGACATACTTGTCAAAATATTAAAGTTATCAATAATAATTTAAAATATTTTTAAATCACCAATATTCTACTTAACTGATTTTTAAAATAATAAAAATTATATTTAAACCATCACCATTAATATTTAAATATTAATGAAATTCTCATCAAATTATTAAAAGCCATTAATTATAACTTAAAATATTTTAAATCATTTTTCTCATTTTTAAATCAATAAAATGATTTTTCTATCATTTATTTAATGTAATAATTAAATAAATGTAATATCATTAATATTAATTTATTAATGAAAATTCTTCAAAAATATTAAAAGTTATATTTTATAACTCAAAATATTTTTAACACTTTATTCTTATTTAAAATGATTTTTATAATATTAAAATCATTTTCTCTAATTTATTTAGTATACTAATTTAATAAATTAAATATCATTAATATTCAAATAATTATAAATATTAATAAAAATATTCCAAATTATCAAAAGTTATTTTTCATGACTTAAAAAAAATTTAAAACCATTTTTGTAATTTTTAGAAATTTATTTCTATTTTTCATCATTTTTTAGAAATTTAGAAAATAAAAATAATTAAAATCGTCGTTATAGGCTATAGCGACAGTAACCGTCGCTGTTGGTGTCCTTGGGCTCAAGAACACTGACAAGCCAGTGTTCAAGGGGTCTTGTTTGACCACCTTTAATTCTCTGCTCATGTTTGTTCTAGGCAATCTAAGACTTTGATATTGTAGTATTATTGTAACACTACAAAATCCAACCATTAGTTTGGTCATAAAACATCACAACAAGGAGATCAGAGTCTCCACAATCGTTGTCAAACATCATCTGGGTTTTCTGGGTAACCCAGAAACCCAGACAGTTTCATAGTGTCTCTTTGAAGCTCGATTTTCCTAATGTTCTGGTCATTGTATTGGTGTTCTTAAGGTTCAAACCTATAGTACTCATGTCATAGAACATAACTATAACAATAGATTAGTCCAACAACATTAACATCACCAGATTCAGTCCAGTCAAACATGGCCAGAAACGATGTTCATACACTTTCTGGAAATTCCAGAAAAGTGTCTTCGTGATCAGATGGGCTACTTTGACCATCCATTACAACAAATATATTTGTTGTTTAAGGGATCTAAAGGCATGGATCTAAAGTCCATCTAACAGGCTATAAACTGATTTCCATAACATCAATACATCTCTTATCATCTAACAGATCAAGGCGATTAAAAACGTTGTTAGACACTGATATATGATTTATGGGTTACCCAGAAATCATCCGGTCATGCTCAGTCAATGGGGTTTGACCATTAATAATTTATAATCTGGACATGGAATGACTAGGATTCCACTTCTAGATCACAGACCTCATGTCAAACTACAGATTTAAAACTTAAAACAATAAAAATCATAAATAGAGAAAGATCTAGGGCCACTGACATTCTGTTTTCAGGCCACTCTTAGGGTTCTTGAGCAGTTTTTTAAAAACTTCGTCTTTAAGGCCTTTTGATGCTATAGATCTATGTTGGATCATCATAGATCATCATAAAACATCCTTTAACACAAATCTAAACACATAAACACATAGTTTGACTAAGCATACAAGATTTAACATGGGTTAGTGTTGTATACATTCTTGTCCAATCCTTGATCCTATTTCTTCTCCACTAATCTTGATGATCTAGGGGGTGTTCTTGGGACTAATATACTTAAGGATTTCGGTGGTTAGGAGAGAGAGAGAGTGTATGTTGAGTGGTTGAGAGAAAAATGACCAAATATTTAGACTTCCTCTCTCTTTATCTCTTAGATTTGATACAATGTATCTATATAATGCAAGTGGCATATAAAATCATATATTGGTTGCGATATAATTCACATGCTTAGTCAAGAGTTGGTCACCAACTCAAAATATGGCAAGATTTGCAAGTTACATATTAAAGAATGTGAAAAGGGCAATTTGGTCATTTGCATTGTAATTTTAACAGCATTCTAGACATTTGTCCCAACCCTTAGGTTTTAACCCTAAGGGTATAACCCTTAGGTTTTACAACTTTAATTTCTAGGATTTTTCTAATTAGGGTTTTAAATAAAAAATTAAGATTTCTAAAATATAATTAGTGTTTCCTAATTATATTAAAGTTTACTAATCACATTAGGGCTTACTAATTAGGATTAGTGTTTCCCAATTAGGGTTTAGGGTTCTTAAATTTAAAATTAGGGTTTCCCCAGTATTCGATTAAGGTTCCTAATTGTGCGTTAGGATTTCTTAATTTGAGATTAGGGTTTTTTATCCCTTATTAGGGTTTACTAAGTTTATACCCTATCCGATCAATCACTGATCAAAAATTCTATACAGTACAAACACGTACTCATCAATACAATTATTATAATTTTATTTTCTACCGAAACACTATCCGTAACTAGGGTTAGGGTTTTTATTCTCTGTTAAGCACAACTCTACTCATATTTCTCAGTCAATACACAAATTGACCACATCTCTAGACTCGTATCATAGATACTCGACACAATATTGATAGTCAATATCAATATTAAATACTCCTTCCGTTCCATAGTTATAGGCTGATTTCTTTTGGCACATAGTTTAAGAAAATCAGTTTAAGTTAATTTTTAACACAAATTTTCCACATATACCCCTTAATATAGAATTAATGAATACATTAATTACTCCTTACTTATCACATTGAAACTCTTAATTTCATTGATTGTTGGTACAATTGTCTTTTATACACAAAATATGTTAAACTAGTAAAGCCTAAAAAGTTGAATTCTTTTATTGAGAATACAACAACATTAAATGTGGTGATAAAAATAATGACATTAAATGTTGTTTCTTCAAAAAAAGAGTAATAGTTGAATATTTATTATAAGAGCATAAAAGTAAAATAATGAACCAACTAAATTTTATAAATAGTAAGTAGCCTATATACTGGGACATCTCAAAATGAAAAATCAGCCTATAACTATGGGACGGAGGGAGTAAAAAAATTATTCGCAAAATTCGGACTATTCGAAATCCTAGGTTATCACATTCCCCCCTCCTTATAAGGATTCCGTCCTTGGAATCACCGCTTTCTTATTTTCTACAATCTTTTAAAGTTATATCATCAATTCATTCTTATCAACACAATACTAATTTGTGTTCCATATTCTAACCTATGACTTGGATTCGAAAAAGAAAAAAATTCACAGCGATATCTATCCAATATTTCTCGCGTAATTTAATTTCTAAATGAAATTGTTACCTATTGCCACCTCCTTGGCAGCCACTGTATCTTGTGCCGTCATATTAAATGTACAGGCCGTTGGTCTTTTTGGCTAAGCAGGTCCTCGAATCACCAAGGTTTCGCTACCGGGTCCCTTGTTGGCACTTCCCTTCTCCACATTCTTCTTTGGACAGTTCCGAACCAGATGATCTGTCGATCCATATGCAAAATAACCTTGTATCTTCTTCGGACTGGGACAATTGGTCGACATGTGTCCCTCTTGACCACAGTTATAGCAAACTCCCTTTTTCTTCATACAAACTCCCGAATGGTTCTTTCCACAACTCGCACATGGCTCCCTTACTTTCTTATTCCCTTTTATCTTATTACTCGATTGGGTATTCTCGCTCCACTTTCTTTTGTTCGGATTACTACCAGCACTACTACCTCCTTCATTTGTCTTCTTCTTCTTCTCCTGATTATAACTGGATGCAACTTCACTTCCCCCTTCAGCAATTATTGCCTTCTCCAACAAAGCCATGAACGTATTAATCTGCAACACAACTATTTTGTTGAATATCCCTGCCTTCAATCCATTCTCAAATCTTCTCACCTTTCTTGCCTCCGTGTCCACCTGATGAGGTACAAATATTACTAACTCATTGAATTTGGCAGCATACTCAGAAATCGACATATTCTCCTGCTTTAGTTCTAAAAACTTAACTTCCATTCGAGCTTGCATACTCGGTGAAAAATAGTTCTCAAAGAACAACTCCTTGAATCTTGTTCAAGTCACCACAGCTATACCAGCTCTCACCATAATAGTCTCCCACCAATAATTGGCTTCTCCCTTCTTCATCAAGTATGTTGCAAAAGCTATCTTTTGTTCTTCCGCTACTCTCGTAATATTGAATGCTTTCTCCATTTCTTTCACCTAAGTTTGAGCTTTAATCGGATCCGTAGTTCCCTTGAATTCTGGCGGTCTTACCACTTTAAAAATATTTAAAGTTAGCCAATCTATCGGCTGGCTGATTTCTCACTCTTGCTCTTTTTGCTGGAGCTCTATTTCCCATATCTTGGGCTAACATGTCCAAAAAATTCTGCATCGGGTCAACTTGACCTCCTTCATTATTCATTGACTGCTCTTCTCTTTGATTTTAATTCTGTCGTCTAGGCGGCATTATCTGATTTAAATAAAAAAATCTTACATTAATTCTCTTTCTCTACACAAATTCTTAACACAATAAGAATTAAACACATATTTCTCATATAATCGTATATTTGTTAAAACAGCACACCGTACATTTAGTACATAACACATATAACTATCCCATTTTAAATAATTTCAGGATTAGCAACACAACATTACACAGAAAGTTACAATTCTCTAACTTTACACAAAAAGTTGCAATTCTCTATTCCCACATAGCTATTCCCAGTTCGTCAAACTTAACACACTTATGAGTTCAGGAACTTGCCATAATTATATGAGTTTATGAACTTATCCTAGTCTGACCATTGGCGTCTATTCGCTGAGGGATTCAAAAACTTTTCATATAATTATGAGTCACGAATTTACCATAAGTATGTGTTTTAAGAACTCACAACTTAATCTTATATTCATATAATGAAAACAAAGATTTCATTCATACAAACATATATATTTATATTTACATATGTTCACACATCGTTCTCGATATTACAACCTTTAATATCATATCCTACTACCAAAAGATATACCACTTATATCTAAGTTGTCTATCGTCCACTCCCTTCACCAGTCTTCTTCTTGCTGGGACACTTGTTGAATCCGTGACCCGTTCTCCCATATGAAAAACACTTCTTCGTATTCGGCTTAGGACAATGTAGGGAAATATGTCCTCCTTGCTTACAATTGAAGCACGCGTTCTTCCACATCATGCATTCTCCCACGTGAGTCTTTCCACACTTACCAAACTTACTTCTTCTTCGGGTTTGAATTTCTAAAATTATTATCACTGTTGTTATCCCTCTTTTCCTTATTGCTTCCTCCCTTCTTCTTGACTGTTCCCTCCGATGATCCACCGCCTTCAGCTTTCATTCTATCCACCCGCGCCTTCAACTCATTCCGTTCTTCGGTCATCTCGTGTAACGCCCTTTCTGTCTTCCACAACTCCTCCAAGAGAAATACTTTACTCCGGAGTTCCTGAATTTTTGCAGATTCTTGATCTTTTTCTTCATTTTTAGTCTTACTCTTTGACTCCACCTTAGCTTCTTCGGACTCTGCCTCCTCATCTTCATTCAGATACATCTTGGGATAATCATCATGATCACTCCCCAGATTTACCATGGGTTCATCTTTTTCCACCTCCTCAGCTGACTCACTCTGTGTTGACACCTCAGCTACTAACATTGGTGCAACAGCCGCTAACATCTCCGTACTCATTTCATCTTCACCTGACATCCTACAATCATTTTAAACAACTTGATTAGTACTTCACCAGTACGAAAATTCTCACACTATGTGACCACATATCTCACTATCAATACACTTCGGCAATCCCTCACTTAGTACTCTAAATGATTATTCTATATCTCGCTTATGTTTATAATCCTAGGATTTTCCCCCACCCACTTAAGGTTTATAACCTACAGCTCTGATACCAACCTGTGACGCCCCCAAATCTGGGTTACCCGATCTTTGAGTTTGGTGCTCATGATCCACAATATAAATAATAGTTAACTACCCATTTATTTATAAATAGCAATACATATCCCATTAATAGATATTGTTAATACATTCATCCCAGGTTATCTAACCTTAACATTACAAACATACCCTTTAGATATATAAAAAGGGTTTACAAATACAACATAATAATAATGTTCATTACAACTACTCCAGAACTATGCCTTTGCCTTTGTTCTTCTAAGCCCCGCTGGCCTCTTCGTTCCTAGTTGAAATATTTTATTTAGCAAGGGTGAGAAACAAATTTGCCCAGCAAGTTAAGACATACAATGAATGTATAAGAATCAAGAATAACATATTATCTATTTTGATAGAATGACACCAAATTTCAGGGAACTTTGAAATAACTGAACAATTCGTTAATCACGAACAAGTCTTCTCGCATCCTAAGCAACACAATAATGAAAGAGTACAACGCTTTCAAAGTTTCTACGATATTCAATTAAATAACAAGATGGAAATATTCTTCAGAGTTTATGCTGAGTGATCCCTAAGGATCTTGAACTTCTCTTCTCGAGTAACTATCGAAGATTTACTTTGATATACCCAGGTGTATCAGATATCCATTAATATTAAATAATACCCCTCTGCAAGTACTTAGAGCGGCTAACTCCTTGTATCCCATATTATGCATAATACTTACACGCGCGCAAAGGCCGAATATACGACCAAAAATGTTACCTTTGTATAAAAGGTTGTTCTTCTCAGTCTTAGAATTAGAATTTGATTTAACAACGAAATACAATGATTTCAATATCTAATAACTTCTCTTCTCTTCTCTTCTCGAACTTATGAAGTTTACTTTCACGATCTAGGCGAAATAATTGGCATCGATCTGTCAATAATAATTAAATTCTCTTCTCTTCTCGACTATCAAGTTCTAACAAATATTTGTCTAGCCAGAACAATTAGCAAAGACATTTCTGAACATAATTCGACAATAGACAGGAATTATCTGTACTATCAATAATAGCTTCTACGGATGTAAGTATCCAACAACAGTTAATCTATAAGTATATTCTCAGAATCACTAATTCAATTTGAATTAATAAACATGCACTAACTGCGAATAATCAACAAAAACTCTCAAACGTGGTCTAATCAACAATAATTAACCACCATAATATTTAAAAAGTATAACTCAAGGTTGAGTTAAGGAAACTTGCCTTCTTCGTTGATTACTGCTACTCAATATACTTATCTGCGTTTGAAAGACCTATAATCACAATATCGATATCTCAATTAGAACAATAATTCACAACATGCAATACTATAATTTACAGTCAATCTTTCTCCTAGGCACACTACCACAGAGTCACATCAGTGTTTATAACCTATATAAATACTCATCAAGTCTAACTAGTTCGGTCTGGTTGGACTTCAGTCTATTCTCGGTGTACTGGTCACCCTATCTAACAATTAACACTTATATTGTCAACTAAACTCGGTCTCAAAGCTTCAATATTATAATAGATAAGTCATATATAATTTATAATATTTTTTGAAAGCTTTTAATAATTTTCAAAAAATTATTATAATTCATAATAATTTTTCAAACACCGGAATAATTTTTAAATGGTTTAAATATCAAATAATCCCATCATCATTAATATTTAATAATATTAAAATATTAATGACATACTTGTCAAAATATTAAAGTTATCAATAGTAACTTAAAATATTTTTAAATCACCAATATTCTACTTAAATAATTTTTAAAATAATTAAAATCATATTTAAACCATCACTATTAATATTTAAATATTAATAAAATTCTCATCAAAATATTAAAAGCCATTAATTATATCTTAAAATATTTTTAAATTATTTTTCTCATTTTTAAATGATTTTTAAATTAATAAAATCATTTTTCTCTAATTTATTTAGTATACTAATTAAATAAATTAAATACCATTAATATTCAAATAATTATAAATATTAATGAAAAATATTCCAAATTATCAAAAGTTATTTTTCATGACTTCAAATAATTTTTAAAACCATTTTTGTAATTTTTAGAAATTTATTTCTAATTTTCATCATTTTCCAGAAATTCAGAAAATAAAAATAATTAAAATCGTCGCTATAGGGTATAGCGACAATAACCATCGGTGTATATGTTCTTGGGCTCAAGAACACTGACAAGCCAATGTTCAAGGGGTCTTGTTTGACCACCTTTAGTTCTCTACTCATGTTTGTTCTGGGCAATCTAAGACTTTGATATTGTAGTATTATTGTAACACTACAAAATCCAACCATTAGTTTGGTCATAAAACATCACAAGGAGATCAGAGTCTCCAAAATCGTTGTCAGACATCATCTAGGTTTTCTGGGTAACCCAAAAACCCAGACAGTTTCATAGTGCCTCATTGAAGCTCGATTTTCCTAATGTTCTGGTCATTGTATTGGTGTTCTTAAGGTTCAAACCTATATTACTCATGTCATAGAACATAACTATAACAACAGGTCAGTCCAACAACATTAACATCACCAGATTCAGTCCGGTCAAACATGGTCAGAAACGATGTTCATACACTTTCTGGAAATTCCAGATAACTTTCTTCGTGATCAGATGGGCTACTTTGACCATCCATTACAACCAATATATTTGTTGTTTAAGGAATCTAAATTCCATCTAACAAGCAACAAACTGATTTCCATAACATCAACATATCTCTTATCATCTGACAGATCAAGGCGATTAAAAACGTTGTCAGACACTGATATATGATTTTTGGGTTACCCAGAAATCATTCGGTCATGCTCGGTCAACGGGGTTTGATCGTTAATAACTTACAATCTGGACATGGAATGACTAGGATTCCACTTCCAAATCACAGACCTCATGTCAAACTACAGATTTAAATCTTAAAACAATAAAAATCATAAATAGAGAAAGATCTAGGGCTACTGACATTCGCTTGTCATGCCACTCTTAGGGTTCTTGAGCAGTTTATTAAAAATTTCATCTTTAAGGCCTTTTGATGCTATAGATCTATGTTGGATCATCATAGGTCATCATAAAACATCCTTTCGCACAAATCTAATCACATAAACACATAGTTTGACTAAGCATACAAGATTGAACATGGGTAAGTGTTGTATACCTTCTTGTCCAATCCTTGATCCTATTTCTTCTCTACTGATCTTGATGATCTAGGGGGTGTTCTTGGGACTGATACACTTAAGGATTTTGGAGGTTAGGAGAGAGAGAGAGAGAGAATGTAGGTTGAGTGTTTGAGAGAAAAATGACCAAATGTTTAGACTTCCCCTCTCTTTATCTCTTAGATTTGATACAATATATCTATATAATGCAAGGTGGCATATAAAATCAGATATTGGCTGAGATATTAGTCACATGCTAAGTCAAGAGTTGGTCACCAACTCAAAATATGGCAAGATTTGCAAGTTACATATTAAAGAATGTGAAAAGGGCAATTTGGTCATTTGCATTGTAATTTTAATGGCATTCTAGACATTTGTCCCAACCCTTAGGGTTTAACCCTAAAGTTCTAACCCTTAGGGTTTACAACTCTTATTTCTAGGATTTTTCTAATTAGGGTTTTAAATAGAAAATTAAGATTTCTAAAATATAATTAGTGTTTCCTAATTATATTAAAGTTTACTAATCACATTAGGGCTTGCTGATTAGGATTAGTGTTTCCCAATTAGGGTTTAGGAATCTCGAATTTAAAATTAAGGTTTCCCCAGCATTCGATTAAGGTTCCTAACTGTGCGTTAGGGTTTCTTAATTTGAGATTAGGGTTTCTAATCCCTTATTAGGGTTTATTAAGTTTATACCCTATCCGATCAATCACTGATCACAAATTCTATACAATACAAACACGTACTCATCAATACAATTATTATAATTTTATTTTCTACTGAAACACTATCCGTAACTAAGGTTAGGGTTTCTATTCTCTGTTAAGCATAACTCTACTCGTATTTCTCAGTCAATCCACAAATTGATCACATCTCTAGACTTGTAAAACAGATACTCGGCACAATATTGATACTCAATATCAATATTAAATAAAAAATTTTTTTCGCAAAATTCAGACTATTCAAAATCCTGGGTTATCACATCATCCAAGAACTCGATCACTGCCATGCCATGACCAGAGTAGAATCCATGATGGCGAAGCCATCCAATCGGCCTCAAGTGGGTCATAAACCATACAAAAGGACAAGACTGGCTCTGAACTCCTGATCCCAAACAGTCCGACAATAAGACGCTGATATCAATATCTCAGCCAACAAAAGAGGAATGATGTTAAATTCAGCTCTAAGGGCTCTGACCACCATCGACATCCTAACATCCAAGTGATTAGCATAAAAAGGCTGGTAGAGATATGTTGTGATACACATAATCAGGGTATCTACCCGTGCAATCCTCCATCTCTCCTCAAATATTGCTAAATCTCCTTGATGGACGACGAAGCTATTAACAGATGTAGAATGATCAATCATGAAATCCATCGAAATGATGGGGCTACCCCCACCTCATATAGGACCACTAATCACCTCAAACATGTGGTCGTCATAAACTGTCGGCGCATATGCCCGACCGCCACCGTGGCACAGGGACCAACCATCTGCAAGCCAGAAATTCTATGATACTCCTCTAGAGTGGGAGTCAGTGTTAGGTTTGTATTATTCATGAACGTAATCAAATTGCACAAAATAAGGGGAAGCATGGAAATCAGAGTTTTAAAATTTTACAAACCATATACCCGGATCATCTTTTATGCACAATTATTAATTAAACGAAAATATGGAGAACAAGAATCATAACCTTGAAGATTCGAGCTTCCTCAAGTACAAGTTCACCTCCAATCTTTTTCGCGTTCAACTTGAATCCACTGGGTTTTGGTTCCTTCCTTTGATCAATGTTAGCCACCCAAGTGTTTGGCCTCTAGAGGTGATCCACCAAGGAAGAAGAAATATTCAACAAGAAGGGTGATTGACTAAACCCTAGTTTTCTATCTCTATAGAAAAAGAACGTACTCTTCAACTATTGAAATTGCGTATGTTGTTAAAAAGTCAACAACCACTCACCCATAATAAGACTCATATTATTTATAGATGTGGGCAACCCTCCTTAACAATTAAGGAATTAGGTTTTATTTTAATTAATTAAATTTTTTTAATTAATTAGCCTCCTAATCTTATTAGGAATATATGAGAGTAATAATATTAAATTAATTTCCAAACTCCTTTAGAAATTAAAATAATAATAATTGTAATAATATTAATAAGACTCCTCTTATTAATTAATATTTAATATTTCTAAAATATTAAATAATAAATATTAAGCTATTTAATTTATTCTATCACTATAGATTAAATTAAATACACTTAACTTATTATTACGATTATGCCATTAACTTCTTAAATAATTATTCTTCTTTTTATGATGTGACCCTTTAGGTTCTCCATATTAAACCGGTTGTGAATAAATCAATTAGAATAATTCTAATCTTATTTAAATAAATAAATTAAACTATTAATTTATTTAAATAAATAATATTTATTCTACAATAGGGATAAGCTTCCCTAGCGATTAACGACTTTTCAGATAATATAGATTTCAACATTAATCATAAAAGAACCTTTGAGTAAATAGTTACTGTACAATTCAATCCTTCCACCATACAATGTCCCAATTAAATATAAGACATGAAATTACTGTCAAGTCTTATTTTATTTAATTATATGTATTTCGACTCTTAAATGTACAACTCCAAATAATGCAAATTAGAAACTCCTTTTTAATTTCATTATGCCTTGGCCAAGGACTACTGGGTTGTCATTTATCGAATCACGTAGGATATTTCTCTTCATTTACTAGAAGTGGTAGATTCTTTATTGATCATACATTATCTCCATGTACGACTTATTATACCCAAGCATACCCTTTGATATACCCTAAGGGTCTTAAGAAATAAGTCAAAGTATAACTCATCATACACAAGATACTATGATGATCTCAAGTCCAAAGGATCACTTGTACTACTATCACTACAGGAATTCCTATTGATAGATAAGTAAAACTCCATTAGGTATTCCTTAGCGAGCCACGTTCAGTGAAATTATTCTCTAATAAGCACCTATATACTTTCTTTAGTGTCTCCACACAAATGATCATGAGATCAATCATCCTCATCCAATGAGCAAGCAACGTATGTACCAATCTATCCGGATTCACTAATCCCTAATTTAGTAATCCAACGATTGGGAACTATTTTAGTTTTAAGCTTTCTAAGAATTTAGATCTCATTAGAATGATCATCATCATTATTCTAAAAGCATTGCTTAAAACTATGGGTTTATCACATATTATAAAGCAACATCATGTAGATAATTAAAAGTCTTTAATAAATTTATACTTTTTATTAATAAATGAATAAGATTGTTACAAAGTATATGCTTTATCATCAAACATGATTGGCTTGTGTGCATACTACTTTCAGTCAGCTCATCCGAGCCAAATCTAAATACGTGGCGTGCTGGGATCATGTAATAATCCAGAATTTTTATATGTATTTTTAAATATTTATTGAATTAAATAAATATTTTAGTTGATGTGTTTATTGTTAAACAAATATTTGTTTAATTTGATTATTTATTAGTTGAATAAATAATAATTCATGAGTTGTGGGAAATGTTAATTAAGTTACTATTTGGTAATTTGGTATGTTGAAGTTAATTTAATCAAAAGAATGATGAATTAATTATTATGCGATAATATTCTAATTTAATTTAATAATTAAATTAGAGAGTTGATAATGATTAAATGAATTATTATGTTGTTTTAATTTAATTTAGTAATTAAAAAGTGATGTAATAATTTATTAAATAAAATTATAATGAAAATTATAATTTTGTGGCAATGTGATAATGTGGCATTTTGATTTAATAAGTGTTGTTAGCTTTAATTTAATTGAATTTGAATGTGGCAATTTAATTAAATAGGCTGTGACAATAAAATATATAGTAAATGAGTTATTAAAATAGATTAAAAGAGTTTTAATTCAGTTTTGACAAACAAGACTTAAGGCTTTTAAGTCTTTATTTTAATTTAGTTTTTCCAAATAAGCCTTAGTGGCTTTTGAATTTAAAAAAATGTAACTGACATGTCGTTAAGTTGATATTATATTATAGTCAGTTATATATTATATTTTCAGTTTAGTTTACGTAAAGTTATATCTTATATTACGTTAGTTCTCTAAGTCAGTTGGTTTAGAGAGAAGGAAGAAATAAGAGAAACAGAGAAAGAAAAAGAGACAGCTCTAGAGAAATTTAAGAGAAAATTAGAAGAAGACGGGGATTATCAAAGCAATTTGCTATCATCTAACAAAGCTAAACAAACAATTGAAGCTATAATTTTAGTTTTGAAGTTTAAGTTTTGTTTTATTTAAAAAGTTCTCTGTAATTGATTTTTATAAATAATTATTAAAGATATGGTTAATATGTGTATATAAACTGTTTTTATATGTTTAGTATATGATTTAGAGTAGGATAATCCATGAAAATATGATATAAGTGAAGAAATTATGTTTATAGAGAAATACAGTTATGTATATATGATATGACTTATTTTGTAATCAAAATTTATGTTCAATTTATGTTATAATGAGTACATTGATCTTTGATTATGAAAATACATGAAGAAACAAAAATAATGGGTTTTAAACAAACTGTTTTAGTTGAAAAACAAATTCACAATGATTAATTTCGCTAAGAATGTCAAAAAGTTAAGAAATAGTAAAAATAATGAATTTAAAGGTTGTAATTTGGAAGTTTATATGTTTATATGGTTAGAAACATGTTAGGAATATTAATTGTTGTTTTTGTGAAGTTTATACAACTTTGGTAAGTTGGAATGGTTATTAGAAATGTGTTTTTAGGCCAATTTGGCTTTGTTTTGTGTTCTGCGAGAACACTGTCTGCGTGCAACTGTGCTATGGCGCCGCAACGCCAGTTCTATAAAGAAACAGGGCGTTGCAGCGCAACTCATGGCCTGTTGACGAGTACAGGAGCTACAATGCCGGTTCTGTGAGTAAACAAAAGCACTGCAGCTCCAGCCAGCACCGCATCGCCGGTTCCTAGTACAAACTGGGGCGCTGTAATATCAGTTAGTAGTTTGGCCCAGAAATTTGATTTTTAAATATACAATTCTATAGTTGTTAATATAGTAAAAATTTATGAATATTAAATGTGATTTATCATATTATTGTGTTGTTATAATACCAAATATGAAAATTATTATTAGTAATTATTGAATTATGTGATAACTAAAGATTTGTGTATTGCATTAAAAGTGTGGTTTAATCATGTGGTTAAACCTAATACGAAAGGGTTGTTAATACAATAGATACTCATTTATGTACTATGATCATGTGGAAACTAATTATGTCATGATGACATGAGTATAGGATATTTGGGAACGTGAATTATAACAATTTAGCTTACACGCAAGGCAAGTTCCTAAACCTTACTTCTTTACATTGAGTAAGTTCTCTAATCCTAACTTTATTTAAGCAAGTTCTTGAAATCTGTTAAGCAAAGTTTTCAATCTTGTTTCCTTGTTGGGAATTGTAACCTTAGCGTACCTTGTTATTTGAGCTAGGTTTATTATATCTTTTTAATGCTTTGAACTGTATTCTTAAAGCATGAACTTGTTGCTTATAATATTCATTTATGGTTCATAACTACTTTATTTTACGTTGTTGTTAAACCTTTACGTTGTCATTGAACTTTTGATTCAACTAATCTTTAGTAAATGTACGTTGAACTCTAAATTACCCTTGAAACTTATCCAAACCAAACTTTCTTTGGTGCGGACTCGTATGTTAAACTGAGATGAACAACTCTATTATAGGGGATTATTTACGCGAAAGCGTTAAGATGTTTGTGAACAATACATGGTACGAAGGGTTGATCCCCCTAAGTACGAGAAATAAGGTCTATATAGTCTAAGGACTGTTAAAGGTTCTAGTAGAAATACTTCTAACCTGGG
Source organism: Panax japonicus (assembly GCA_020205505.1). Taxonomy (NCBI): domain Eukaryota; kingdom Viridiplantae; phylum Streptophyta; class Magnoliopsida; order Apiales; family Araliaceae; genus Panax; species Panax japonicus. The sequence goes on from CM035103.1 coordinate 10,413,819, forward strand.
ACATAGTTCATGGTCTTATGACTCTTAGATGAATTTCAATATCAGTTCTTGATTATCAATACTATAATATGTTATCCAATTCAATTAAACTTTTTCATTGCCAGTTATTATGTTTTCATTAAGTGAGCATTTGTTTGGCTCACTCTTGCATATATATAACCATTGCAGCTAAAATTATGAAGGTTGATGAGCCAACCACTAGCAAAGGGAAAGGAGAGATGAACAAGTGTTGAAGACTTGTTAATTTATTAAGATTTATGTTGTCAGAATTGATTTAGTTATGTGATATGTAATTAATTAATTTTTAGCATTTGATGAATGTTTTAAGGTTAGAGAACTTGAGATTTATCAGATTTAATTATATAACCCTTTAATGGAAAGATTTACTATTTAAATTTTATTAAATTTGGATAGTTAGAAATGAATGTTTGGACAGTGAACACCAAATCCTGTGAAAATGAAGTACCCAAATTTGGGGGTGTCACAAGTTGGTATCAAAGCGTTAGGTTATGAACCTTAGGTGGGGAAAAACTTTAGGAAGTAGCCTTATAGGGAATTGTAAAGATAGTGGTGATAAACGTTTATCGTGTTTTAAGGAAGAAATAATAAAACACTCTATGTGCTTATGTGGTTGCAACCTATGTGCTCGTGAGTGTCGAGTAATGACGATTAGTAATTAAAAAATTAAAATTTTTGTTGTTAGGATGGCTAATGTGGGAAAATCTAGTCAGGTTAGGGAGGAGGGACCTCAGATACCTAGAGAGGAGGAGCCTCGAGATGTTCAACTAGTTTGGGAACAACTAGTACCAAGAGAGTCATCTCCGTTGGTTATAATTGTTGGATACCCAGAGTTTGAGCAAGAGGGATTAGTAAATGATGAGGATGAGGTAGAGACGGATGAAGACCCTGTGGAGCTACCACAGACAGATGAGGAGGAGGAAGAGTTTCCACCAAAATCTATTGCAACTCATATGTATGATGAGGTGTATGATTGTAACATTCAACTTCAGGATAGAGTTAGGGAATTGGATGAAGTAGTAGATGAACATCAGACTTCGATGACATAGAAGGATGATGAGATTCAAGATCTTGACGAGCGTCTCGGTAATGTGGAATGGAAGCTGGTTCACACAAAGGGGGAAAAGGAGCAGCTAATGGAGGAGGTTGCGAAACTGAAGGATAACCTAAAAGAAGAATCCGCCAAGAGAGCAAGAGTTGAAGATGCTTAAGAGAAGGCTTCACAACATGCAGAGGTTACAGAGGGAGAGGTGCATGCAAAGAAGGTCAAGTTGGAAGAGATGGATTGTGTTTTCTACACTGTGATAAACAGAGCTCAAGACCGAGTCATGTACTATCCGACTCATTTGAGGAGTTGCCATGGTATATGTTAGACAGTAGAACGTTGTTCCATATCATGGAAGAGGAGCGTCGTAAGGTTGTGCAACGCCTTAGTAGGCCTTAATAGGAAGTGTAATTATTGTATGAATAATTATATAATCAATAAGATGTAAATCCCAAGAGTTATGTGACTAATGGGATATGGTGATGTTGTCCTGAAACTTTATTAGTTCAGGAAATTGATGTAAATAGTGATGATATCGTTTCTATGTCTTTAAAAGATTATGAATAAATAAAGTGTTCATATTTTTTTAAGACGTTATGTGTTATGTGATGATCATTTATGATGTATAAGTAAGTAGAAAGTACTTAAGAAATTGAGTAATGATCTAATAAGTGTATTTTAAATAGAAAATGCCTCCAAGAAGACGTCAACCACGACAAAGAACCCCTGAAGGGTCTACCAATAACAACAACGCCAATGCTAACACGGTTCAGCAGTTGGCGACATTACTGTTAGAAGCATTGCAGAATTAGTCGCAGAACCAAGCTGCGACCTTTAAAGATTCTAAGGCGGTTGGACCACCAGAATTTCATGGGTCCATGAATCCAGTTGAGGCACAGACCTGGATCATGAAAATAAAGAAGGTTTTCGACGTTGCTAGAGTCGATGAAGACTAGAAGACTGCTTTTGCAATGTTCATGTTGAAATCAGAAGCCAGCTACTGGTGGCAAGTAAACAAAACACGAGGGGGTCAGGGATTAATGTCATGGAATAGGTTTAAGGAGATATTTTTTGAGACCTATTTTCCAAAGAGCTCATAGAATCAGATGGAGGTCCAGCTTTTAAAGCTGAAGCATGGTACGATAACGGTGTCGGAATATGCGACAAAATTTAATGAGTTAGCGAGGTTTGTGCCGTATCAGGTTAACACAGACAAGTGCAAGGAAAGAAAGTTTGAACATGTATTAAAGCCCTAGTTATACAACAAAGTCTCTATGTTTCAGTTGAATACATTTTCAGCAGTTCTTGGAAGGAGGAAGCGATGCCTTAACAAAATATAATCAAGAACAGAGAAAGAAGAAGAGTGAAAATGAAGGTAAAACTGGTGGTAGCAGTGGTGGGAATAATAACCCAAAGAGAAAGTGGAATTAGAGTGTAGGTGTTGGAAGTTAGCAGAGTAGCCAGTAGAAGAGGAAAATGTAAGAACCCGAATTTTCAAAAAATATTAAAATAAGAATTTAGTGAATAAAATTCTTAAAGCATGAGATGGGTTCGAACAAGAATATATAAGTGTGTTACGACGTATGTGGTATTGTGAGTTATGTGATAAGTGATGTTGTGTTTAATAAATATATACCATTATTATATATTTATTATATATTGTAGAGATAAATTATTAAGAAGATGGATAAAGATTTATCTATTGATGGTAAATAAATTATGTGAAATTATTTTATAATAATAAGTTGGTGACATTATATATCTTTGTTAATCACCAATTTCTCAAGTGTTTGTACGAGTGTGTATCAAGTCTAAAGTAGTGCAATCATACTCTTTAATGGTTAATGCATAGGAGCTGGGCTAAACGATTCCTTCAGAGAGCGGAGGTATATACGAATTGGTAACCGATCTAACTCACTGTGAAAACAGTGTAGACGAGACGGAAACTAATTTGTTGGTTGTTTGTGGGAAACAACTCAGTGTACTATATTGAATACTATTAAAGACTCGACGTGTGCTGTGTTTAGACTTGTTTGCGTGTACGTTGTTGGCAAGAGAAGAAAATCGATATACCTTTAAAGTGGTTAGGGAATTATTGAGTAAATTGAGACATGGCGAGAAGTAAAGAGCTAAGGAATGTATGTATGTGTTACATTCGAGTTGTGTTATTGGTGGTAAGAAATCTTAAAGGAGTTGTATAGTTGGTTAAACTATTATGGAAAAATAGAGTTTTAGAACTCTAAGTGTGATCCTTAAATCGTTAAGGAAAATAATTACCGATGAGGTGTAATCAATGAGAGGATTGATGTTAGACGAGTTAACGCTCAAGGGGGATGTGTAACGTATTTAGAAGGGTAAGGGTTTAGTTCTGCTGATACATAACTTGTCTGCCTAAAAATTTGGTATGGCGCAACTGCGCCATTTCCAAGCATGTGACCAGCGCAACTGCGCCGGTCTATAAAATCAGTTTTTAGAATTTAAAGTTTAAGGAATGGGTATTAAGGGCTCATAAGGATAATAAAAATCTTAAATGATGGTTAAGTTGCCCATGAATGGATTTGAATAGGGTTTAATTAATTAACCCGAATTAATTATTGGTTAAGCGATATTATAGAATATTATATTCTATTAATTAGAGGATTGCATAATAGTTATTGAAAAGGAATGAGTAATATTAATTAATTATTGCGTGGGTTGAAAATACCCAACTAAATAATTTTTAGCCCAATTAAATATTAATGTGGGTATAATCATTAAATAATATTACCAGGGGTAATATGGAAAATGTGAGCAGTAGTAACATATAATACCTATGGCTTAAGAATACGTGAGGTATGACATTTAATTGAGACTAATTATATAAGGTACTAAGTAGTACACTAAAATCACATGTAGTGATAATACATAAGTAATTAAATATCTGTGTATTCTAGAAACTGAGAAAGGAAATCAATGTTTTAAATAAACATTAATGTTAAATAAGGTATAATATGATTATGTGAGTAGTATAAATAATTATGGAACTACTCAGATAATAATACCCGACTCCGATATTTTATTACATGAATTTAATGTACATGGATTATTTGATGTGAGTATAAAGTTTATCCCTAAATTTCCTAATATGGTAACAATTGTACATTTAAAATTTCATTTGGGAAATTAAGGTAACCAACTGAACCAATTAAAGCACGTTGCTGCAATATAGATTTATCAGTTGAGCAAGGTACATGAATAGTAGCCTAAGGCTAATTTACGTAACTTCCAAGTATAAATCAGTGGCTAAGATTAGGTGATGATTGCTAGGCCAATGGCTGGGAAGGGGTGGTTGAACCACTCTTGATTAACCCGTGTGTCTCCCTTCTACACCATGGATGTAATCTGTGTTGTAAAGCTTTTAGCCAGTTCACCATTTCTCTAAAAATAGGAATTTCATTTCTCAATTTTTACGTTGGTTGCTTTTGGTCCATTAAAACACTGATAATGTGAGAGTGAGAGTTTGTTGCTCAATGAGGAGTCTAGCAATCTCAGAAGGAGGAACTAAGAAAAACTAAGCATCTAGAGGTAATGATTCTAACATATATGCTTTTGAATTCCTAAGTTTTGAATTCCTAGAAAAGTATATAGAAACAGTGTTTAGTCCAAAAATTGATGCCTAAGAATTGTTATAATCCATGAATTGATGCTAGATAATGTTAAGATAGTCAAATACGAAATCAACGGAAGTTAAACGAACCAATTTGGTTGAGAAACGAATTCGTAGTGAATGAATTTGCTAAACTTTTCAAAATATGAAAACTGAGTATGAGCATGAGTTTAGATTGATATTTGAGTTAGTTAGTGATTATGTTAATTGTTGGGTAATTGGTATGTTGTAGTAATTTGAGTTACAAACCCATAGAATCGAGAATGGACTGATTTAGATGAGTATAACTCATGTTATGAAAATTGGAAGGAGATGAGGTCTATGTAATCACGAAGAGCAGAGCCTGAGGGCCTATTCTGCGACTTGGGGCGCAGCTGCACTGCCCCCAAGGCCATTTAGGGCGCAGCTACGCCAGACATCAGTAACTGATGGACTAGTTTGACCTACTGTAGTAAATTAGGCATAACGTTTTCATACGAACTCCGATTGAGGTGATTCAGAATGATCCGGAACGAGGACGAATAGACCTACAACTTTCTTTCTTTAAGGTTTTCAATTTGAGGTCGTTAGAAAGGGTCAAAATAGTCATCTTTGTTACTGTTACAATTCGGAGGCGATCGAAGGGCGTCGAGCGAGCACATAAGCAAGTATAGTGCTCCCGACGATGGATTATGTTATTCCAAGTGACATAACATGAAAATTCATGATAATAGACATGTCATATAGCTAAGATTACTTTACTCATAATGTAATTCTTTAGCATAACTAGTATGTGTTTTTGAAAAAAAACTTGGAAGGTTGAAAAACGAATATTGACGAACATTGAGTCTTTGAAGTTATGATATTTTAACACATACATATTGTTGAGTTATGAGTATACCTAAGCATGAGAAGTGATTTAAAGTTGCTGTACTATTATCAACTTACAATAGCTTAGTTGAAAATAATTTCTAAAGAAAACTTGAAACTTTGAGAACGAACTTAAAGTAACTTACGGACTTAAAGTTCTAAATGTAATAACATACATACATGGCTTAGAAATGAGATTTAGAGTTGAACCTAGTTGCTTTAACTTGGTCTAGAATGACTTTTAAACGAATTCCTTGAGAAACTAAGCTTGTAAACATCAAATCTTGTTAAAGAAAGTCGTTAAGCCTTAAAGTGGGAAAACAACTTTGAATAAACACAAGAGGTTCTAAACTTTGACAAATGACCTCTTAACGTGTGTAAATATTATGTGTTAACATTCATGCATGTTAAGAAATAAAGTGTGAACTGAGAACTAAATATTTCAAATCTGGTCTGGCCAGGGGACGGCGCAGCTGCGCCCATCCTAGGCCAAACTGCAGCGCAGCTGCGTCACAGGGCAGTGTTGCCAAACTATTTTAGTAGTTATTTGAACTTTAAAGCATATGTGTAATGAATGTCTAAAGCTATAATACCTGACATAAATGATGTTTTAAGCATGAGAGCATGTAATGGTTATATAAAACCCAAATTTGCTAATTTTATTAAAGTTTGCAAAATGTAAGAACGATGTGGATCGCGTATCTATAAACTTTAAATATATGTCGAACACATAGCGAGTCAAGTGTGTGGTAGCTATATATGAATGTTGATGTCAAGTACAAGTGGTTAAGGTATACCTATACATACCTAGGGTATGAAAGGAAAGTAAAGTGTAGGTCTTACGAACCTAGTTAGGAAATAATGTAACATTGTTATTACATTAAGAATGCATGAATTATGTGACTAATGGATGTAAATCCATGATTATATAACTTTGTAGGAATACATGAAGTGCAGATAAGCTTTAAGCAGTTAAGTCATAGTTCATAAACCACGAATTAGGCAAGTCTTTCAATTCCTATTTGTTATATGAATTCAATAACTGTTAGTTATATTATGCCATGAGAATGTTGATGTATATATATGAAATGCATATGAGATATGTATGAAATGCGAAAGTTAATCTTTGATGATATGCTTGTGATATAAACCTTTATGCCTGTTATGTGAGAAGTAACATGCGTAGTAAATATTGATCGATTATGAATGCATGAACTGTATATGTTATTATATGCTACGTGCTGCATGAAAACTGTTAGAATTGCTGGGCTGTCGAGCTCACCCTTGCAAATAACCACTTTTGTAGGTTAAGGATTCACGGTAAAGGTTACGTGCTATTTGATTGATAAAGTTCAATGGTATCGAAGGAGATTGATTTATTATTTAACTAGATGCTCTTGAACCATGTTTAGGTTCTAGTAGATGTACGTGATAGTAGTTTATAATGTGTAATACATGTTAAGTTGTAAAGTTATACTAGGCGGTACATAGTGAAATTCGAATTGAGATATGAATATTTATACAATAATTCGAATAGAAGGAATCATAACATAATTTGATTCAGGGATTTGTAATTGATTCAAGTTAAAAAATTAATAAAAGATTATTTTCAAAGGAGATTGTAAAAGTTTAAATTATTTTGTATATTTATATAACATCGAATATGATGTAAGACATGAATGGTAAATGACCAAGATTTTAAATTTATAAAAGTTTGGGGTCATTACATAGATCTTGGAAATGGAAAGAATTTATATTCTACATTTTAATAAATAAAGCTATATTTATTAAGTTATGAATAATTGATAATAATAGTTTGACGATAGTAGTATCGTGGCGGACTGAATCTGAGGTTCAAAGGGACCTGGATTTGGGGGCATCACAAGTTGGTATCAAAGTTGTAGGTTATAAACTTTAGGTAAGTGTACCTTAGGCTATAACCTGAGAGGAGAAAGATAAAGATTAAAATATATGTGAAGATTCAAAGAAGAATCTTGAAGTATCTAAGAGAATGAGAATTCAGGAGTTTCCTAACTCCGATAATAAAAATATTATGACGGTGTCAATATGACGAAGATAATAAGAATGAACTCGAGTGGAGTTTTGTTGATAATAGGGAAAGAACCTTAAGGAAAAATTTATGATCACGACGTGATCAGATTAAGCTATGAAGTGATAAATAGTCTGTAATGACTAAGTGTGTATAGCTTGATGCTATAAATGAATGTACTATTAAATGGTACGATATGAACTCACGAGGAGTTATATGTGGTGAGATATGAAGAATTCGTATCGAGAAAAGTGTAAGATAGAGTTAACTGGGATTTCAATTGAGGACCCATGTCAGCAGTTGAGTTGTATGATTCCTTGTTATGGGCGGGGAATTGTACTTGGTGTAAAAACCACTTAGTTCTGGCACTGATAATCATTGAAACGTTTGTGTTGCGCTATTTGCTATATACCTGTTGAGAAGGTGATTCTTTTCTCATGTGTATAACAAATAGATAGGTTATAGTTAGAGAATATAAGATTAAGTTAAGAGTTCTTAAAACTCATACTTATGGTACGTTCGTGACTTATAATTATATGAAATGTTTTTTAATCCCTCAGTGAATGGACGCTTGTGGTCTGACTAGGGTAAGTTCTTAAACTCATATGATGAAGGCAAGTCCTGAATTTCCAAAGTGTGGTAAGTTTGATGAACTATATCGAGTATATATATGTTATGAAGTTAGAAATTTTGGTATAGTAAGCATTGATGGTGTTAAAGATTGATAGAATGAAGCAATGGAGTAAAGTTGATGGAGAAACATAGATTTTCTAAATCTTCTAGCTCTGCTAGATTTTCAAAATTTATTGACTTCGTGCTAATGTTGGCATTTCTGTTTTCACGAAAAACTTTGGATCATGTGATTGAACCAATGATGTTTAAAAACGATACCGTTATTCTTATGTCTATGCTAATTGTTTCGGCTAAGACAAAAATGATTTGAAAATTTTCAAAATGTATTTCTAACCATGTGCATCATTTGATATGGTGTAGAAATGGTAAACGATGGAGTCATCAATACAGTTGAACCTAGTGTTGGTTATGATTGAAAGATCATCAGCCCACTATGGTATAATGTAATATGACAAAGTCACATAATGGCAGAATCCTCAACGTACTACTAATCTGGTACGGTATCATGACGTCATAAAAGAATTTTTGTTTTCTTTTAAGTTATAAAGAAGGTCAATTAAGTTGGCCAAATTATTTCGATTGATGTCCGAATTGTTGATAAAAGTCTAAGCTATTTGATTTGGCTAGACGACTGTTGAAAAATACTTGTGAAATTCAAGCGTTCTTGACTATATACGCCAAGCCAGATTTCTCTGGTGCAGATTCGGATGTAGAAAAAAAAACAAAAACAAAAGCTGAGGTGAACAACCCTATAAGGGGACATGTTTTCAGAAAGAATGGTTCCGAGCGTAATGCATGTAGTCGTTACAAAACACTACGTTGCGGCGCAACGTAGTGGTACAATAGGCTAGCCACCTAGTGTACATGTGGAGGGTGTTTTCAGTCTTCGTGATAGATAAACACTCTGGTTTGTAGTGCGAAGGATTGTGATGAAGCACTGGTTCATGGTCTAGTGTGACCCCTCAGCATAATTTGGATTCTGAGTTATTCATACTACCTCCCGATTATTGAAAAATCGTGGAAGACTCTTATTCTTCTGTGTGATGAATGTAGTGAGTAGAATGTTCCTTAGAAAGGAGAATGTGGTAGAATGCAAGTGAGCAAGTTATAATGAAACTTCCGAAAAGAGAATGGATTCAAAAGAATATGTAATATTCAAAATAGCACCGAGTAGAGGAGGTTTCGGTGATTCCGAGGACGGAATCCTTATAAGGGGGAGAGGATGTAAGAACCCGAATTTTCAAAAAATATTAAAATAAGAATTTAGTGAATAAAATTCTTAAAGCATGAGATGGGTTCGAACAAGAATATATAAGTGTGTTACGACGTATGTGGTATTGTGAGCTATATGATAAGTGATGTTGTGTTTAATAAATATATACCATTATTATATATTTTTTATATATTGTAGAGATAAATTATTAATAAGATGGATAAAGATTTATCTATTGATGGTAAATAAATTATGTGAAATTATTTTATAAGAATAAGTTGGTGACATTATATATCTTTGTTAATCACCAATTTCTCAAGTGTTTGTACAAGTGTGTATCAAGTCTAAAGTGGTGCAATCATACTCTTTAATGGTTGATGTATAGGAGCTGGGCTAATTGATTCCTTCAGAGAGTGGAGGTATATACGAATTGGTAACCGATCTAACTCACTGTGAAAACAGTGTAGACGAGACAGAAACTAATTTGTTGGTTGTTTGTGGGAAACCACTCAATGTACTATATTGAATACTGTTAAAGACTCGATGTGTGCTATGATTAGACTTGTTTGCGTGTACGTTGTTGGCAAGAGAAGAAAATCGATATACCTTTAAAGTGGTTAGGGAATTATTGAGTAAATTGAGACACGACGAGAAGTAAAGAACTAAGGAATGTATGTATGTGTTACATTCGAGTTGTGTTATTGGTGGTTAGAAATCATAAAGGAGTTGTATAGTTGGTTAAACTAATAAGGGAAAATAGAGTTTTAGAACTCTAAGTGTGATCCTTAAATCGTTAAGGAAAATAATAATCGATGAGGTGTAATCAAAGAGAGGATTGATGTTAGACGAGTTAACGCTCAAGGGGGATGTGTAAAGTATTTAAAAGCTTAAGGGTTCAGTTCTGCTGATGCAGAACTTGTCTGCCTGGAAATTTGGTATGGCACAACTGTGCCATTTCCAAGCATGTGACCAGCGCAGCTTGTGATAGCCCCGAATTCGTGCCCCAAATCGCCGCGGATTCGGTACACTGTTACTATCACTATTTGCGGAAGATATAAACATAAATTGTTTATACATTAAACTTTACACATTACCCCAAGGTCGAGTAACCTTAAATTATTACACAATTCATAAGTTATCTAACACATAACATTATTCTCAAACTATTCTATTACAAGATAGCCGTATATATTGCCCCAAGCTGAACTTGGCATTATCATTTTCCTGTATCCGAACGCATTCGTTTTATCTGCAATGTTTTATCATGATATAGCAAGGGTGAGCATGAAAGTTGCCCAACAAGTTTATATACAACAATATAACGATATATCATGATTGAAGAGTATGAATAATGAGCTTGCTATAATTCATCAATATAATTGAGAACTAGCACGAACAAACTTTTGACTGAACAAGTATTATACATGAACAAATATTTCTAAACCAACTGGTAATGAAGGTGATCAGCCTTTCATATCTGACTTATACATGCAAGATGTACAGAATACAATTTTCGTGGCAATCAGCAATGATTAACCATAAGCTTGAAGAAACTACTATTATTAGAGTTAAGTAAAAGAAAACTTGCCTGAACCGTTGATTATCGCAACGCAATTTTTAACGCTTTACCCGAAGACCTAATATTAATAATATAGATCTCCAATATTAGAATAATATCATCACAGTATAATACTGTTATATTTATATCCACAGAATAACCTAAACACATTACCGCATAACCATATCAGTTTATAATTCACATAAGACTTAGTATCAGGTCAAACTATTTCAGTTTGACTTAAAACTGACATAATTCTAACATCCCGACGGTCTAGTCGATCAACACTCGAGTTTAAGTTCAGTTAAACTCTGCTTAAGCACTTAACCATACCATAGAATCACATTTATATGATTTAACACTCGCTTTTTCATTTCATAAGTTATTCGCTAACACTTAGTAAGTTAAATACTAATCCAGCAACCTGGATTCTAAATCTAGTAACCAAATTTTTAATTAAGCAATTTGGATTCACCAATCCATCAATTCAGTCAACTTCTTTTCAATCCAGCAAGATGTATTCATCAGATTTTCTAATCCAGCAAACTGGATTCACAAATTATATAATCCAGCAAGCTGTATTCTAAATTTGTATCACCAAAATACCAAATCAGTTTATTATTCTCCTATCCTTTGGTTAAACATATATACATGTATTTCATACACAAAAAATATTTTTTCATAATTTTCAAATTTCCTTTGGTATTTTTCAAAAATTAATTTTCTAGTGCGTAGCTTAAGAAATTAGCTACCTCGTGCTTAACTCCAGTACTGCTCATCTTTTGGCATAACCTTATATATGTCAATGTGATGCTCAATTTTAAATTTCGTGGCAATCGGAGTTGTAGAACTTCGTTTATAGCGATTTCCATCAGAAAATCACAAAAATTGGAACGGTCATAACTTGGTCGTTTTAACTCGGAATCAGGTCATTTTTGGACACGAGCTACATAATACCATATATTTTCATTTCCCAAAATCCTGGAATGTTTCTCATTAAATAAGTGCCCGAAACAGCCCCCGAAAAATTTTGGGCAGAAACTTTTTGCACTTTGGCAGTTTTGGAGTCCTTCACCAAAACTTAAATAAAACGAAATCTGTAACTCCGATTAATGATCCGTCAATTTTGTTGGATCCCTATCTTTCCTAATTACAGTTTTCATCTATCATAATCCATATTTGGACATGTTAAGCTCCCGGAATTTAGCCCGGAAGTGGCTGTTAAAAACTGCCCTTCTAACAGATTTTCTTAACTTTGAATAGTTTGGGAGAAATTTCATAACTCTCTCCTCCGATGTCGGATTTAGTCCGTTTTGGAGTCTATGGAAAGATTATTGAGTGTACTATAACATATCATAAGTCTAGAATTTTTAGAATAACCTTACAGATCCGGAATTTTCTGATTAGGGCAGCAGTCCACTAATTCATTTAAAACAAAAAAACTGTTTTGGTTCTTCTTCTTTGTTCAAGCTTATCAACCCTAAAAATGCAAGATCTAACAATAAATTATCATATAACATGTAGATCTTACCTCATATGGTTCAAAATCATATGTTCATCACTTGATCTAAAACACCATATCAAAACACTTTTTAAAAGTTTAACTTTTCTGGAAAAATTACATTTTTCTCTTCCTTTGATTTCCACCAATTCAACACCCAATATGGGTAGATCTAAACATAAAACTCTCATAAACACATAGATCTAGCATCCCAAGAACAAAAATCATAAATATCCATCATAGATTTCAAGAATCAAAAAGCTAGATCACACTTTCTAGTTTTAAACTTTTTTGGAAAAATTCTATTTTTCAATTCCTTTTGATTTCAACCAAATCATCACTCAATATAGTTAGATCTAAACATGAAACACTCATTAACACATAGATCTAAGGTTTTTGAGTTTAGAACTATAGATTCAAGGTTTGATTTAGAAAAACTAAAATCAAATACATAAACTAGTTACCTTTGATCAAATTCTTCTTTCTTATCTTTAATGGCTTCCATGACCACTCTTCCTTCTCCTTTTCTCTCTCTATTTCCAGCCGTCCCTCTCCTTTCTCTCTCTCTTCCATGGCTGCCGCCACTTCTTCTCTTTCTCTCCTTTGTTACTTTCTTTTTAGTTAGCAAAAATAAGAGAGGAAAGAGAAAATGACATGATTTATGCTTGTCTAAAATATCTAGATACATCTCCCTTTTCTCTTCTATAATTGATAGGCCATGTGGCTAATTTTTCATCCCACTAACTCTCTCTCTTTCCTCTAATTAATTGCCAAGGAATTGCTTGCAAGAAATGCCAAACATGTTGGCCAATCAAAAGAATGACTCATGGAGAGTTGGTAGGAGTTGTTCAACTACTAAAGTTAGCAATTAATACACATTCTTCCCCTCTTATTTCCTTCTCTAGCAATCGGCCATGTGGCCTTAGAATGCTCCAAGTCTTGCTTTATTTACTAAATACTTATTTGATTTAACAAATGTCCAAAATTCCTCTCCCACTTGGCTAAAAGTTGGGTTATTCCTTTACTGTATTGCTTGGCCTCTAACCAATATCATTCGCCAACACTTGGACTATAAAATATACATAATCCACTACATTTAATTCTTATCCAACCCAATTCATTTAATTAGGGTTTTCATTCCCTCAATTATAACACAAATCCTTGCTCATGCACACTTATTTCCTTAATCCAATTAGACTTGCTATAATTAGGTTATAAAATTAATCAACCGAGATGTATAAAATAAATCTCTTAGAATTAGTAAGTATTCTAAATACCACAATTCTCTTTTCCCATAACCCTTAAGTTATTAAATCCTTCATTCCTAATATATAATTAGGGTTACACTAGTTTCTTTTGTTTGTTTATATAATAAACAAAGATAAACCTTCACATAATTTTCATATTCCTTACAAACAACTTTTTAACCCTTAGGGTTTAATACTTTGCATTTAGGATTCCCAAATTAGGGTTTAAATTCTCGATACTAAAATTAGGCTTTATGAACATATCGTTAGAGTTTTCTTACTTAATCACCATATTCATATCATGAATTTAGGGTTTCGGATTCCCGGAACAGAAACTAGGGTTTCAGAACCGATTTCTATGATTTCTTATCAGACGTTAGGGATTTCTAACAGAACGTTAGATTTTTTTCTAATTTAATAAACATATGATTAACATAACTTTAGGGTTTTCTAAAGTTATAACTTATCTGATCTATCCTTGATCTCAAATCATTACGGTTCACATATATAACCAAATATACCGACTAGTATTCACTTCGATACTTATCACTGATAATTCTTCAAAAGAATTTTAAATCTACCATAATCTTATACCTCATTACTAGACTATCACTTACAGTCTATCACATAATTCAAGTCTTGTCCAAAACTTTTGAAATTCTTGGAATTTCATTACATAACTGCCAATTCCAGACACTTATTTCCTATCTAGGTCCTAATATTGATCCTTAAATCAATCAATTATGATTTTAATAAATTGTCTAATTTCTCGGGTTGTCACATTCACCCCTTCTTGTAAGAATTTCGTCCTCGAAATTAAAGCATACTAATCTCTGCTTATTCTCTTGATCAAAACTAGATTGTTAAATTAACCTTTACAATTTACTCATTTGAGGATTTCTCATATATTATCACATTTAACCATAACTACTCACTAGGAGTTTACATCTTCTACACATTCATCAAAACTTGGTTGTCATAATAACCTTTATTTAATCATCCCAGATTCTACTCGTGCACAACGAGTTTACATTATTTCATATCAATTATCACATTCTACCACAACATTACTTTGAAGGGTTTAAGGAAAAAAAACTTTTCATATCTGTCTGAGGGATCATAAAAATTTTGAACTCTGAGGTTTAGGGGTATTTCTACCTGCTACCTTTTTCAATTAAGAAAGAAAGGTACTCTACCTCTTAAACTTTTCTTTAATAGGTATGTTTACAATCACGAAGAAGGTAAACTACCGATGCGAGTACTTTAGATGATCAGTCTGTTGTACCTTAGTAATCGGAACGACTATATGCGTTCTTAGATTGGAATATTTTATCCAATTAGTATATCCCCAATTTTAGGGTTGTTCACCTCAGACTTATCATAGGATTCCGTTCCAAAGCAATTTGGTAAATTATACTTTTTGAAAACATTTTCGAGAATGACGTCATGATGCCGTACTGTATTTACAGTCCGTTGAGGATTTCGTCATTTGGTGATTTTATCATGCTACATCATACCATAGTGGAATAGTGACTTTAAGTCAAATTCACACTAAGTAATACTGCATTGATGACTCCATCATTTTTATCATCTCTGCACCAAGTTACATGGTACATAAGTGATAAATAAAAACAATTTTTTTTAAAAGGCACATAGTGCGTATTTAGTTTGAAGTCAAAAATTTGAGGTTTAGCATAGCTAGGAGTTTAGGAAAACCTAAGTCTTCACTAATGATCATTTGCTTAAACATTCTATCTGTTCCTATTATCCTCAATACTCCATTCACACATAACTATACCCAGTTCATAAAACCACACTTATGAGTCCATAAATTGCCACAATCATATGAGTTCACGAACTTTCCTAGACAGACCTTTGGCGTCCATTTGCTGAGGGGTTCATAAACATTTCATATAACTATGCGTCAAGAATGTCACATAAGTATGAGTTTTAAGAACTCGTACTTAAACCTATATTCTCTACCTATGACCTATCTATCTGTTATACACATGAGAAAGGAATCACCCTCTTAACACGCATATAGCAAATAGCGCGACACAACATTTCAATGATTATCAATGTTAGAAACTAAGTGGTTGTCAAACCAAACTCGACCACTAATCAATATAGGAAGCTAAGTGAACAATTCCCCGCCCATACAAAGAATTGGTCAACCTAACCACTGCATCGACCAGGAAGCTAAGTGATTCTAAAACCAAGTACAAATTCCCCGCCCATACAAGGAATCATACAACTCAGCTGCCAACATGATTCCTCAATTGAAATCCACACCTAATCTTAACCCCCTTCTCAATACGAATTTCATTTAATCCATATTCATAATCCATAACTCTTTCATGAGTTTTCATAGTACCATTTCATAGTACAACTGTTACACAACATCTTGCTGTAAACTTTTCAATTACCAGATTGATTCTTTCTGATTGTCATAACCTTATCAGATCACGGGGTGATCTTATCGTATATATTACGATTCAATTCCATGCACTATGATCGTTTTGTTTTACGATCTCCTATTCCTGCACTTTCAGTCCTTTAGACTCGATCTATTCACCATCACTGTTCAACTTTATTATCAGAGTTAGGGAACTCTGTGCTTTACACTCGCCGAGATTCATCTTTGAATCTTACCGAACAACTAACTCTATGTGAGTTGGATCTTATCCAAATCACTGTGGTTATTGGTCTCAGGTATTCCTACCTAAGCTTCATAACCAACAACTCTGATACCAACTGTGATAGCCCCGAATCTGGGCCCCAAATTGCCACGGATTCGGTACACTGTTACTATCATTATTTGCGGAAGATATAAACATAAATTGTTTATACATTAAACTTTACACATTACCCCAAGGTCGAGTAACCTTAACTTATTACACAATTCATAAGTTATCTAACACATAACATTATTCTCAAACTATTCTATTACAAGATAGCCGCATATATTGCCCCAAGATGAACTTGGCATTATCATTTTCCTGTATCCGAACGCATTCGCTTTATCTGCAATGTTTTATCATGATATAGCAAGGGTGAGCATGAAAGTTGCCCAGCACGTTTATATACAACAATATAACGATATATCATGATTGAAGAGTATGAATAATGAGCTTGCTATAATTCATCAATATAATTGAGAACTAGCACGAACAAACTCTCGACTGAACAGGTATTATACATGAACAAACATTTCTGAACCAACTGGTAATGAAGGTGATCAGCCTTTCATACCTGACTTATACATGCAAGATGTACAGAATACAATTTTCGTGGCAATCAGCAATGATTAACCATAAGCTTGAAGAAACTACTCTTATTAGAGTTAAGTAAAAGAAAACTTGCCTGAACCGTTGATTACCGCAACACAATTTTTAACGCTTTACCCGAAGACCTAATATTAATAATATAGATCTCCAATATTAGAATAATATCATCACAGTATAATACTGTTATATTTATATCCACAGAATAACCTAAACACATTACCGCATAACCATATCAGTCTATAATTCACATAAGACATAGTATCAGGTCAAACTATTTCAGTCTGACTTAAAACTTGTAGCGTCCCCGAATCCGGGCCCCGAATTGCCACAGATCTGGTTCACTATAATTTCTATAACTGATTTGCGGAAGATATAAACATAAATTGTTTATATAATACATTACACACTTATCCCCAAGGTCGAGTAACCTTAACTTAAACACCATTCATATAATATCTATTATACAACAATATTTATCAAAATATATTATTACAAACAAGCCGCACTTTAAACCCAAGTAGAACTTGACTTTAACCTTTTCCTGTGCCCGAACACGTTCGCCTTATCTGCAATGTTTTATCATGATATAGCAAGGGTGAGCATGAAAGTTGCCCAGCAAGTTTAAATACAACAATATAAAAATATATCATGATTGAAGAGTATGAATAATAAGCTGACTATAATTCATCAATATAGTTGAGAATTATCACGAACAAACTTTTGACTGAACAAGTTTTAACATGAACAAACATTTCTGAACCAACTGGTAATGAAGGTGATCAGCCTTTCATACCTGACTTATACATGCAAGATGTACAGAGTACAATTTTCATGGCAATCAACAACGATTAACCATCAGCTTGAATAAAACACTCTTATTAGAGTTAAGTATAAGAAAAACTTGCCTGAACCGTTGATTATCGCAACGCAATTAATAACGCTTTACCCGAAGACCTAATATTAATAATATAGATCTCCAATAATTAGAATAATATCATCACAGTATAATACTGCTATATTTATACACACAGAATAACCTAAACACATTACCACATAACCCTATCAGTATTTTCAACACATAAGACTTAGTATCAGGTCAAACTATTTCAGTCAGACTTGAAACCGAAACAATTCTATCATCCCGACGGTTTAGTCGGACCTTTATCGAGTTTAAGTTCAATTAAACTCTGCCTAAGCACTTAACCGTTAACACAGATAATTTCTAATCAGTCAAAACATTTTTCCTAGGCTCTTAATAATTTTCGGATAATTATTACCATTTATCAATATTTTTCAATCATTAGTACCATATTTAAATGAATTAAATACCACTTAATACCTTAATCATTAATATTTATTTAAAATAAAATATTAATGAAAATCATTACATGATATTATAATATAATTATAATATCACAAAGTATTTTTAATACTTTAAAATCATAATTATATGATTTTTAAACCATTAAATCCATTATCCAATAATTAATATTAATATTAAAATATTAATATTTTCATGACTAAATATCAAAAGTTATATTTTATAACTTAAAATATTTTTATAACACTTAAATCTTTTTTATATGATTTATAAAGCATTAATTCCATTTTTCCTTAATTTATTTAATATATCTATTAAATAAACTAATTATCATTAATATTGATTAATTAATGAATTTCATCCCAAAATATTAAAAGTCATCAAAAATAACTTAAAATATTTTCTTATACCATAAAATAATTTTTCATGAATTAAAATTATTTTTAAATAATTTATTTAATATTATAATGAAATAAATAAATACTATTTATATTCCAAAAATATTAAATATTTTCAAAATATACTCAAAATAGTTAAAAACTAATTTTCAGACTTTAATATAATTTTTCAGAATTTATTTTGTATTTTTAATAATTAAAAACCATTTTTTTCTAATTTTTAATTCATTTCCAGAAATTATTAAATAAACTGTCGCTAAAGGCCTATAGCGACACTTTCTGTCGCTATAGGTGTTCTTGGTGTTCTTGAGCATTCATGTCAGTGTTCGGGGGTCCTTGTTTGACCGGTTTTATTTCTATGCTCCTAATGTTTTCTGGGCTGGAATTTGTTTTAACATTATAGTACTAACGTAATACTACAATTACCAACTTGTTTCATGGCCATACAACATTCGATCAGAGACATATTGGTCATCAAAAACTCTGACAATGCTGTTCTTCAATTTCTGGGTTTTCCATAAATTGAAGAACAGTCGAGGTGCCTGTTTTAGATCCTTATAACTTTCATTTCATGTTCGTTTTATGTGATATAGAGGTTGAATCTTGTAGAAAATATGACAGGCTATAAATACATAACATCCGATCATCATAATAACAATAAATGAGCGAGATCTGGCATGGTCAATCCATGTCAGAAACTTTGCTCAACATTTTTCTGGGTTTTCCAAAAACGTAAAAATCAGCTCGGGTGGCCTACTTTGACCACCTGCTACGCTCGATTTGTTGAAGTTTTAAGGTATCTAAAGGCATAAACTTAAAGCACATATATCAGGCTACAAATTTATTAGAATAACATCAACAAATAACATTATTACTGACAGATCAAGGCTTAAGAAAATGTTGTCAGACCCGGTTACATGATTTCTGGGTTACCCAGAAATCAGACGGTCAAGCTCGGTCAACGGACTTTGACCTTTAATAACGTACGATCTAGACCTGTTATGGCTGTGGTTCCAACTCCAGATCAAAGATCACATGACAAGCTACCCATTTCAACTTTAAAACAACAAAACTCAACAACAGAAACGAATCTAAGGCCACTGACATTCGGTTGTCAGGCCAGCTTTGGTGTTCTTGGTCAGATTTTAAAAACTTCAAAATCAAGCACTATGATGTTATGAGTTTGTGTTTTGAGAATCCAGATCATCATTTGACACCTTATAACACATATTAAACCAACAAACAACAACATTAAACATCAAATCACATATTTCGAATTTTTAGGGTTTTTATACCTTTTAGGCTTGATTTTTGATTTTGATCCTTTGATCTGCTTCTGGTACACGTGGGGCTTGAATTGAGACTGAAATAATTTTGGAATTTCGTAGTTTTGGTGAGAGAGAGAGTTGTTAAGAGTAAGAGAGGAAAATAACCAAGATCCATACACTTTATCTCTCTCAAAATCTTTTATATTGCTTGATTCAATGCATGATCTGATCTTTCTGCTGATTTTGCTGGATTATTGGACACATTGCTAGGGCTAGGGCTATGTTTAGACTATGGTTGTTCACCAACCCAAAGATTTAGCTAGATTTGCAAGAAACCTAAACTAATACACAAAAGGGCATTTATGTCTTTTCCTTAAATTTCTAGAAAATTTCCTTAGGGTTTAGGGTTTGTTAGGTTTTAGGGTTTAACCATTTAGGGTTTAGATTTTAATCCATAAATATATAGCAACTTGGATTTCTAAGATTTTCTAATTAGAATTTAAAATAGAAAATCATGATTTTAAAAAAAATATAATTAGGGATTCTAATTATATTATAATTTCCTAATTACATTAGGGCTTTAACAAATTAGGATTAATATTTCCTAATTAACGTTGCTAATTTAGCAATTAGGGTCAAAATGGTCATTAGGGTTTATAACCCACAAATTAGGGTTTTCTAATAGAAAATAATTTTCTAATTTTAGAAATTAAATCTCGCAATTAGATTAGAGTTTTTTAATTACTCATAAATTGAAATAATTAGGATTAGGGTTTCCTAATTAACATTGCTAATTTTAGCAATTAAATCCACAACTGAGCATTAAGGTTTCTAACGGAACAATTAGGGTTCCAAAAATTGGAAATTAGGGTTTATTAATTAATTAACCTTTACCCTAATTAATACTTAATTAATACCACTTAAGCATTAAAATTCTCCGTTATATTCCCAGATTTGGGTTTCATTTTATCAGAATCTGAAATTAGGGTTTTCAGATCTGGTATTAGGGTTTTCAAATAATCAATTAAGATTTAAAATAATTCATTAGGGTTTTCCCTAATTAATTTAAAATTATTGGCGTTTAACCTTGTACATAACATTGCATTCCCAATTTAGGGTTTTCAATATCCGATTTAGGGTTTCGGATTTCCCGGAACTGAAACTATGGTTTCCAGAACCGATTTCTAGAATTTCTTATTAGATGTTAGGGTTTTCTAATAGAACGCTGTCGTTCTTAATATATACTTAGGGTTTATCACAGATGTAATTTATCTGATCAACCCATGACCCTTAACCACATTCTGAACACATCATTAACCTTAAACACAGAACATATTCACATAAACACTTAATCTTGAATAATTCACCTATATCCTTTACAGAATTTTGAAACCCTCAAAATTCCATCCCAATAACATTAAACGCATACACTTATTTTCTGTCTAGGTCTATTATTTGACCTTAAATCCATCATTTAAGATTTTAATAATTTTCCCAAATTCTCGGTTTGTCACATTCACCGCTCCTTATAAGAATTTCTTCCCCGAAATTCACCTTACACCTTACACCGTGCACATTATACCATTCACACATATACCATTCACACACATTATTACATGTTACCCTATACACCTCTCACCAGAGTAAAAGTTTTGAAATTGTGCTGAGGGGTCATATAGACCATGAACACATTTAGTTTTAACGGTAGTGATCATACCGCAAAACAATACATTATTTGGTCTGTTTACAATCACAAAGAAGGTAAACTACCATTATTAGTACTTTAGGTGATCAACCCATCGTACAGTTACGTCATGCATAACGTATTAGTCATTTTTAGCGAATATTTACGCCATTAGATTGGATTATTTATCCAAACATTATCGTTCACCTCAGTCTTATCATTGGATTCCGCACCAAAATGATTTGGTTCGGTAAATTCTTTCAATAAACACTTGGAGTTTTTATAACATTAGTCTAGCTGAATCAAATAGCATAGACCCATATCAATAATTCAATTCAATCGAATTATTTAGGTGTACCCAAACCCCGTTGGCAAATTAAAATTTTTGAAATCATTTTCGAGAATGACGTCATGATGCCGCACTGTATTAACAGTCCGTTGAGGATTCCGTCATTGGTGATTTTATCATACTACATCATACCATAGTAGAATAATGACTTCAGGTCAAATTCACACTAAGTAATAATGCATTGATGACTCCATCATTTTTATCATCTCTGCACCAGGTTACATGGTACATAAGTGATAAATAAAAACAATTTTTGATATTTCAAAACATTTGCGTCTAGCCGAAATAAGTAGCATAGACTGTACTTTAAACCGTTTCAAAAATGGTTACGAGTCTACATTTTTTTTAAAAGGCACTTAGTGCGTATTTAGCTTGATGTCAAAAATTTGAAGTTTAGTATAGCTAGGAGTTTAGGAAAACCTAAGTCTCCACTAACGATCATTTGCTTAACAATCTATCTGTTCCTATAATCCTTAACACTTCATTCACACATAACTATACCCAATTCATAAAACCACACTTATGATTTCATAACCTGACCACAATTTTATGAGTTTACAAACTGACCCTAGTCTGACCTTTGGCGTCCGTTCGCTGAGGGGCTCATAAACATTTCATATAACTATGCGTCAAGAATGTCACATAAGTATGAGTTCTAAGAACTCGTACTTAATTCTATATTCTCTACCTATGACCTATTTATCTATATATAATAACTAGCGTGACACAACATTTCAATTATTACCAATGCCACCAACCAAGTAGTTTTTACACCAAGTACAATTCCCCGCCCATACAAGGAATCATACAACTCAGTTGCTAACACGAGTCCTCATTGAAATCCCCCACCTAATCTTAACCCCCTTTTCAATACGAATTCAATTCGTATTCATAATCCATAACTCTTTTATGAGTTTTCATAGTACCATTTCATAGTACAACTTTAACACAGCATCTTGCTGTAAACTTTTCAATCATAAGATTGATTCATTTCCCATATCATAACCTTTATCAGATCACGGGGTGATCTTATCGTATATATTACGATTCAATTCCATGAACTATGGTCGTTTTGTTTTACGATCTCCTATCCCTGCACTTTCAGTCTTTTAGACTCGATCTATTTACCGTTACCGTTCAACTTTATTATCAGAGTTAGGGAACTCTGTGTCTTTACACTCGCCGAGATTCATCTTTGAATCTTACCGGCCAACTAACTCTATGTGAGTTAGATCATAATCCTAATCACTGCGGTTATTGGTCTACGGTATTCCTACCTAAGCTTCATAACCAACAGCTCTGATACCAACTGTAGCGTCCCCGAATCCGGGCCCCGAATCGCCGCGGATCCGGTTCACTATAATTTCTATAACTGATTTATGGAAGATATAAACATAAATTGTTTATACAATACATTACACACTTATCCCCAAGTTCGAGTAACCTTAACTTAAACACCATTCATATAATATCTATTATACAACAATATTTATCAAAATATATTATTACAAACAAGCCGCACTTTAAACCCAAGTAGAACTTGACTTTAACCTTTTCCTGTGCCCGAACACGTTCGCCTTATCTGCAATGTTTTACCATGATATAGCAAGGGTGAGCATGAAAGTTGCCCAGCAAGTTTATATACAATAATATAACAATATTTCATGATTGAAGAGTATGAATAATAAGCTGACTATAATTCATCAATATAGTTGAGAATTATCACGAACAAACTTTTGACTGAACAAGTTTTAACATGAACAAACATTTATGAACCAACTGGTAATGAAGGTGATCAGCCTTTCATACCTGACTTATACATGCAAGATGTACAGAGTACAATTTTCATGGCAATCAACAACGATTAACCATCAGCTTGAATAAAACACTCTTATTAGAGTTAAGTATAAGAAAAACATGCCTGAACCGTTGATTACCGCAACGCAATTAATAACGCTTTACCCGAAGACCTAATATTAATAATATAGATCTCCAATAATTAGAATAATATCATCACAGTATAATACTACTATATTTATACACACAGAATAACCTAAACACATTACCACATAACCCTATCAGTCTTTTCAACACATAAGACTTAGTATCAGGTCAAACTATTTCAGTCTGACTTGAAACCGACACAATTCTATCATCCCGACGGCCTAGTCGGACCTTTATCGAGTTTAAGTTCAATTAAACTCTGCCTAAGCACTTAACCGTTAACACAGATAATTTCTAATCAGTCAAAACATTTTTCATAGGCTCGTAATAATTTTCGGATAATTATTCCCATTTATCAATATTTTTCAATCATTAGTACCGTATTTAAATGAATTAAATACCACTTAATACCTTAATCATTAATATTTATTTAATATAAAATATTAATGAAAATCATTACATGATATTATAATATAATTATAATATCACAAAGTATTTTTAATACTTTAAAATCATAATTATATGATTTTTAAACCATTAAATCCATTATCCAATAATTAATATTAATATTAAAATATTAATGTTTTCATGACTAAATATCAAAAGTTATATTTTATAACTTAAAATATTTTTATAACACTTAAATCTTTTTTATATGATTTATAAAGCATTAATTCTATTTTTCCTTAATTTATTTAATATATCTATTAAATAAACTAATTATCATTAATATTGATTAATTAACCAATTTCATCCCAAAATATTAAAAGTCATCAAAAATAACTTCAAATATTTTCTTATACCATAAAATAATTTTTCATGAATTAAAATTATTTTTAAATAATTTATTTAATATTATAATTAAATAAATAAATACTATTTATATTCCAAAAATATTAAATATTTTCAAAATATACTCAAAATAGTTAAAAACTATTTTTCAGACTTTAATATAATTTTTCAAAATTTATTTTGTATTTTTAATAATTAAAAACCATTTTTTTCTAATTTTTAATTCATTTCCAGAAATTATTAAATAAACTGTCGCTAAAGGCCTATAGCGACACTTTCTGTCGCTATAGGTGTTCTTGGTGTTCTTGGTGTTCTTGATTCTTCATGTCAGTGTTCGGGGGTCCTTGTTTGACCGGTTTTATTTCTATGCTCCTAATGTTTTCTGGGCTGGAATTTGTTTTAACATTATAGTACTAACGTAATACTACAATCACCAACTTGTTTCATGGCCATACAACATCCGATCAGAGAGATATTGGTCATCAAAAACTCTGACAATGCTGTTCTTCAATTTTTGGGTTTTCCAGAAATTGAAGAACAGTCGAGGTGCCTGTTTTAGATCCTTATAACTTTCATTTCATGTTCGTTTTATGTGATCTAGAGGTTGAATCTTGTAGAAAATATGACAGGCTATAAATACATAACATCCGATCATCATAACAACAATAAATGAGCGAGATCTGGCATTGTCAATCCATGTCAGAAACCTTGCTCAACATTTTTCTGGGTTTTCCAGAAACGTAAAAATCCGCTTGGGTGGCCTACTTTGACCACCTGCTACGCTCGATTTGTTGAAGTTTTAAGGTATCTAAAGGCATAAACTTAAAGCACATATATCAGGCTACAAATTTATTACAACAACATCAACAAATTACATTATTACTGACAGATCAAAGCTTAAGAAAATGTTGTCAGACCCGGTTACATGATTTCTGGGTTACCCAGAAATCAGACGGTCAAGCTCGGTCAACGGACTTTGAGCTTTAATAACGTACGATCTAGACCTGTTATGGTTGTGGTTCCAACTCCAGATCAAAGATCACATGACAAGCTACCTATTTCAACTTTAAAACAACAAAACTCAACAACAGAAACGAATCTAAGGCCACTGACATTCGGTTGTCAGGCCAGCTTTGGCGTTCTTGGTCAGATTTTAAAAACTTCAAAATCGAGCACTATGATGTTATGAGTTTGTGTTTTGACAACCCAGATCATCATTTGACACCTTATAACACATATTAAACCAACAAACAACAACATTAAACATCAAATCACAGATTTCGAATTTTTAGGGTTTTTATACCTTTTATGCTTGATTTTTGATTTTGATCCTTTGATCTGCTTCTGGTACACGTGGGGCTTGAATTGAGACTGAAATAATTTTGGAATTTCGTGATTTTGGTGAGAGAGAGAGTTGTTAAGAGTAAGAGAGGAAAATAACCAAGATCCATACACTTTATCTCTCTCAAAATCTTTTATATTGCTTGATTCAATGCATGATCTGATCTTGCTGCTGATTTTGCTGGATTGCTGGACACATTGCTAGGGCTAGGGCTTTGTTTAGACTAGGGTTGTTCACCAACCCAAAGATTTAGCTAGATTTGCAAGAAACCTAAACTAATACACAAAAGGGCATTTATGTCCTTTCCTTAAATTTCTAGAAAATTTCCTTAAGGTTTAGGGTTTGTTAGGTTTTAGGGTTTAACCATTTAGGGTTTAGATTTTAATCCATAAATATATAGCAACTTGGATTTCTAAAATTTTCTAATTAGAATTTAAAATAGAAAATCATGATTTAAAAAAAATATAATTAGGGATTCTAATTATATTATAATTTCCTAATTACATTAGGACTTTAACCAATTTGGATTAATATTTCCTAATTAACGTTGCTAATTTTGCAATTAGGGTCAAAATTGTCATTAGGGTTTATAACCCACAAATTAGGGTTTTCTAATAGAAAATAATTTTCTAATTTTAGAAATTAAATCTCGTAATTAGATTAGAGTTTTCTAATTACTCATAAATTGAAATAATTAGGATTAGGGTTTCCTAATTAACATTGCTAATTTTAGCAATTAAATCCACAACTGAGCATTAGGGTTTCTAACGGAACAATTAGGGTTCCAAAAATTAGAAATTAGGGTTTATTAATTAATTAACCTTTATCCTAATTAATACTTAATTAATACCACTTAAGCATTAAAATTCTCCGTTATATTCCCAGATTAGGGTTTCATTTTATCAGAATCTGAAATTAGGGTTTTTAGATCTGGTATTAGGGTTTTCAAATAATCAATTAAGATTTAAAATAATTCATTAGGGTTTTCCCTAATTAATTTAAAATTATTGGCGTTTAACCTTGTACATAACATTGCATTCCCAATTTAGGGTTTTCAATAACCGATTTAGGGTTTCGGATTTCCCGGAACTGAAACTAGGGTTTCCAGAACCGATTTCTAGAATTTCTTATTAGATGTTAGGGTTTTCTAACAGAACGCTGTCGTTCTTAATATATACTTAGGGTTTATCACAGATGTAATTTATCTGATCAACCAATGACCCTTAACCACATTCTGAACACATCATTAACCATAAACACAGAACATATTCACATAAACACTTAATCCTGAATAATTCACCTATATCCTTTACAGAATTTTGAAACCCTCAAAATTCCATCCCAATAACATTAAACGCATACACTTATTTTCTGTCTAGATCTATTATTTGACCTTAAATCCATCATTTAAGATTTTAATAATTTTCCCAAATTCTCGGTTTGTCACAAAACTGACATAATTCTAACATCCCGACGGTCTAGTCGGTCAACACTCGAGTTTAAGTTCAGTTAAACTCTGCTTAAGCACTTAATCATGCCATAGAATCACATTTATATGATTTAACACTCGTTTTTTCATTTCATAAGTTATTCGCTAACACTTAGTAAGTTAAATACTAATCCAGCAACCTGGATTCTAAATCTAGCAACCAAAATTTTAATTCAGCAATCTGGATTCACCAATCCATCAATTCAGTCAACTTCTTTTCAATCCAGCAAGATGTATTCATCAGATTTTCTAATCCAGAAAACTGGATTCACAAATTATATAATCCAGCAAGCTGTATTCTAAATTTGTATCACCAAAATACCAAATCAGTTTATTATTCTCCTATCCTTTGGTTAAACATATATACATGTATTTCATACACGAAAAAGTATTTTTTTCATAATTTTCCAACTTCCTTTGGTATTTTTCAAAAATTAATTTTCTAGTGCGTAGCTTAAGAAATTAGCTACCTCGTGCTTAACTCCAGTAATGCCCATCTTTCGGCATAACCTTATATATGTTAACGTGATGCTCCAACTTAAATTTCGTGGCAATCGGAGTTGTAGAACTCCATTTATAGTGATTTCCGTCGGAAAATCACAAAAATTGGAACGGTCATAACTTGGTCGTTTTAACTCGGAATCAGCTCATTTTTGGACACGAGCTACATAATACCATATATTTTCATTTATTAAAAGCCTGGAATTTTTCTCATTAAATAAATGCCCGAAACAGCCCTCGGAAAATTTTGGGCAGAAACATTTTGCAATTTGGTAGTTTTGGAGTCCTTCACCAAAACTTAAATAAAACAAAATTTGTAACTCCGATTAATGATCCGTCAATTTTGTTGGATCCCTATCTTTCCGAATTACAGTTTTCATCTATCACAATCCATATTTGGACATGTTAAGCTCCCGGAATTTAGCCCGGAAGTGGCTGTTAAAAACTGCCCTTCTAACAGATTTTCTTAACTTTGAATAGTTTGGGAGAAATTTCATAACTCTCTCCTCCGATGTCGGATTTAATCCGTTTTGGAGTCTATGGAAATCTTATTGAGTTTACTATAACATATCATAAGTCCAGAATTTTTAGAGTAACCTTACAGATCCGGAATTTTCTGATTAGGGCAGCAGTCCACTAATTCATTTAAAACAAAAAAACTGTTTTGGTTCTTCTTCTTTGTTGAAGCTTATCAACCCTAAAAATGGCAAGATCTAACCATTAAATTATCATATAACATGTAGATCTTCCCTCATATGGTTCAAAATCATAAGTTCATCACTTGATCTAAAACACCATATCAAAACACTTTTTAAAAGTTTAACTTTTCCGGAAAAATTACATTTTTCTCTTCCTTTGATTTCCACCAATTCAACACCCAATATGGGTAGATCTAAACATAAAACTCTCATAAACACATAGATCTAGCATCCCAAGAACATAAATCATAAATATCCATCATAGATTTCAAGAATCAAAAAGCTAGATCACACTTTCTAGTTTTAAACTTTTCTGGAAAAATTCTATTTTTCAATTCCTTTTGATTTCAACCAAATCATCACTCAATATGGTTAGATCTAAACATGAAACACTCATTAACACATAGATCTAAGGTTTTTGAGTTTAGAACTATAGATTCAAGGTTTGATTTAGAAAAACTAAAATCAAATACATAAACTAGTTACCTTTGATCAAAATCTTCTTTCTTCTCTTTAATGGCTTCCATGACCACTCTTCCTTCTCCTTTTCTCTCTATATTTCCAGCCGTCCCTCTCCTTTCTCTATCTCTTCCATGGCTGCCGCCACTTCTCTTTCTCTCCTTTGTTACTTTCTTTTTAGTTAGCAAAAATAAGAGAGGAAAGAAAAAATGACATGATTTATGCTTGTCTAAAATATCTAGATACATCTCCCTTTTTCTCTTCTATAATTGATAGGCCATGTGGCTAATTTTTCATCCCACTAACTCTCTCTCTTTCCTCTAATTAATTGCCAAGGAATTGCTTGCAAGAAATGCCAAACATGTTGGCCAATCAAAAGAATGACTCATGGAGAGTTGGTAGGAGTTGTTCAACCACTAAAGTTAGCAATTAATACACATTCTTCCCCTCTTATTTCCTTCTCTAGCAACCGGCCATGTGACCTTAGAATGCTCCAAGTCTTGCTTTATTTACTAAATGCTTATTAGATTTAACAAACGTCCAAAATTCCTCTCCCACTTGGCTAAAAGTTGGGTTATTCCTTTACTGTATTGCTTGGCCTCTAACCAATATCATTCGCCAACACTTGGACTATAAAATATACATAATCCACTACATTTAATTCTTATCCAACCCAATTCATTTAATTAGGGTTTTCATTCCCTCAATTATAACACAAATCCTTGCTCATGCACACTTATTTCCTTAATCCAATTAGACTTGCTATAATTAGGTTATAAAATTAATCAACCGAGATGTATAAAATAAATCTCTTAGAATTAGTAAGTATTCTAAATACCACAATTCTCTTTTCCCATAACCCTTAAGTTATTAAATCATTCATTCCTAATATATAATTAGGGTTACACTAGTTTCTTTTAATTTGTTTGTTTATATAATAAACAAAGATAAACCTTCACATAATGTTCATATTCCTTACACACAACTTTTTAACCCTTAGGGTTTAATACTTTGCATTTAGGATTCCCAAATTAAGGTTTAAATTCTCGATACTAAAATTAGGCTTTCTGAAGTTAGAGTTTTCTAACTTAATCACCATATTCATATCATGAATTTAGGGTTTCGGATTCCCGGAACAGAAACTAGGGTTTCAGAACCGATTTCTATGATTTCTTATCAAACGTTAGGGATTTCTAACAGAACGTTAGATTTTTTCTAATTTAATAAACATATGATTAACATAACTTTAGGGTTTTCTAAAGTTATAACTTATCTGATCAATCTTTGATCTCAAATCATTACGGTTCACATATGTAACCAAATATACCGACTAGTATTCAGTTCGATACTTATCACTGATAATTCTTCAAAAGAATTTTAAATCTACCATAATCTTATACCTCATTACTAGACTATCACTTACAGTCTATCACATAATTCAAGTCTTGTCCAAAACTTTTGAAATTCTTGGAATTTCATTACATAACTGCTAATTCCATACACTTATTTCCTGTCTAGGTCCTAATATTGAACCTTAAATCAATCAATTATGATTTTAATAAATTGTCTAATTTCTCGGGTTGTCACACAGCTGTGCCGGTCTGTAAAATTAGTTTTTAGAATTTAAAGTTTAAAGAATGGGTATTAAGGACTCATAAGGATAATAAAAATCTTAAATGATGGTTAAGTTGCCCATGAATGGATTTGAATAGGGTTTAATTAATTAACCCGAAATAATTATTGGTTAAGCGATATTATAAAATATTATATTCTATTAATTAGAGGATTGCATAATAGTTATTGAAAAGAAATGAGTAATATTAATTAATTATTGTGTGGGTTGAAAATACCCAACTAAATAATTTTTAGCCCAATTAAATATTAATGTGGGTATAATCATTAAATAATATTACCAGGGGTAATATGGAAAATGTGAGTAGTAGTAACATATAATACCTACGACTTAAGAATACGTGAGGTATGACATTTAAGTGAGACTAATGATATAAGGTACTAAGTGGTACACTGAAATCACATGTAGTGGTAATACAGAAATAAATAAATATCCGTGTATTCTAGAAACTGAGAAAGGAAATCAATGTTTTAAATAAACATTAATGTTAAATAAGGTATAATATGATTATGTGAGTATTATAAATAATTATGGAACTACTCGGATAATAATACCCGACTGCGATATTTTATTACATGTATTTAATGTACATGGATTATTTGATGTGAGTATAAAGTTTATACCTAAATTTCCTAATATGGTAACAATTGTACATTTAAAATTTCATTTGGGAAATTAAGGTAAGTAACTGAACCAATTAAAGCACGTTGCTGCAATATAGATTTATCAGTTGAGCAAGGTACATGAACAGTAGCCTAAGGCTAATTTACGTAACTTCCAAGTATAAATCAGTGGCTAAGCTTAGGTGATGATTGCTAGGCCAATGGATGGGAAGGGGTGGTTGAACCACTCTTGATTAAACAATGTGTCTCCCTTCTACACCATGGATGCAATCTGTGTTGTAAAGCTTTTAGCCAGTTCACCATTTCTCTATAAATAGGAGCTTCATTTCTCAGCTTTTACGTTGGTTGCTTTTGGTCCATTAAAACACTAATAATGTGAGAGTGAGAGTTTGTTGCTCAATGAGGAGTCTAGCAATCTCAGAAGGAGGAACTAAGAAAAACTAAGCATCTAGAGGTAATGATTCTAACATATATGCTTTTGAATTTCTAAGTTTTGAATTCCTAGAAAAGTATATAGAAACAGTGCTTAGTCCAAAAATTGATGCCTAAGGATTGTTATAATCCATGAATTGATGCTAGATACTGTTAAGATAGTCAAATACGAAATCAACGGAAGTTAAACGAACCAATTTGGTTGAGAAACGAATTCGTAGTGAATGAATTCGCTAAACTTTTCAAAATATGAAAACTGAATATGAGCATGATTTTAGATTGATATTTGAGTTAGTTAGTGATTATGTTAATTTTTGGGTAATTGGTATGTTGTAGTTTTATGAGTTACGAACCCATAGAATTGAAAATGGACTGATTTAGATGAGTATAACTCATGTTATGAAAATCGAAAGAAGATGAGGTCTGTGTAATCGCGAAGAGCAGAGCCTGAGGGCCTGTTCTGTGACTTGGGGTGTAGCTGCGTTGTCCCCAAGGCCATTTAGGGCGCAGCTGCGCCAGACATCAGTAACTGATGGACTAGTTTGTCCTGCTACAGTAAATTAGGCATAACGTTTTCGTACGAACTCCGATTGAGGTGATTTAAAATGATCCAGAACGAGGATGAATAGACCTACAACTTTCGTTCTTTAAGGTTTTCAATTTGAGGTCATTAGGAAGGGTCAAAATAGTCATCTTGGTGACTGTTACGTATTCGGAGGCGATCGGAGGGCGTCGAGCGAGCACATACGCAATTATAGTGCTCCCGATGATGGATTATGTTATTCCAAGTGATATAACATGAAAATTCATGATAATAGACATGTCCTATAGCTAAGATTACTTTACTCATAATGTAATTCTTTAGCATAACTAGTATGTATTTTTGAAAAGAAACATAAAAGGTTGAAAAACGAATATTGACTAACATTGAGTCTTTGAAGTTATGATATTTTAACACATACATATTGTTGAGTTATGAGTATACCTAAGCATGAGAAGTTATTTAAAGTTGCTTTACTATTATCAACTTACAATAGCTTAGTTGAAAATGATTTCTAAAGAAAACTTGAAACTTTGAACGAACTTAAAGTAACTTATGGACTTAAAGTTCTAAATGTAATAACATACATACATGGCTTAGAAATGAGATTTAGAGTTGCACCTAGTTGCTTTAACTTGGTCTAAAATGACTTTTAAATGAATGCCTTGCGAAACTAAGCTTGTAAACATCGAATCTTGTTAAAGAAAGCCGTTAAGCCTTAAAGTGGGAAAACAACTTTGAATAAACACAATAAATTTTAAAC
Source organism: Panax japonicus (assembly GCA_020205505.1). Taxonomy (NCBI): domain Eukaryota; kingdom Viridiplantae; phylum Streptophyta; class Magnoliopsida; order Apiales; family Araliaceae; genus Panax; species Panax japonicus. Next base: position 10,447,103 of record CM035103.1, read on the forward strand.
TTTGACAAATGACCTCTTAACGTGTGTAAATATTATGTGTTAACATTCATGCATGTTAAGAAATAAAGTGTGAACTAAGAACTAAATATTTCAAATCTGGTCTGGCCAGGGGACGGCGCAGCTGCGCCCATCCTAGGCCAAACTGCAGGGCAGTGTTGACAAACTATTTTAGTAGTCATCTGAACTTTAAAGCATATGTGTAATGAATGTCTAAAGCTATAATACTTGACATAAATGATGTTTTAAGCATGAAAGCATGTAATGGTTATATAAAACCCAAATTTGCTAATTTTATTAAAGTTTGCAAAATATAAGAACGATGTGGATCGTGTATCTATAAACTTTAAATATGTGTCGAATACATAGCGAGTCAAGTGTGTGGTAGCTATATATGAATTTTGGTGTCAAGTACGAGTGGTTAAGGTATACCTATACATACCTTGGGTATGAAAGGAAAGTAAAGTGTAGGTCTTACGAACCTAGTTAGGAAACAATGTAACATTGTTATTACATTAAGAATGCACGAATTATGTGACTAATGAATGTAAATCCATGATTATATAACTGTGTAGGAATACATGAAGTGCAGATAAGCTTTAAGTAGTTAAGTCGTAGTTCATAAACTACGAATCAAGCAAGTCTTTCAGTTCCTATTTGTTATATGAATTCAATAACTGTTAGTTATATTATGCCATTAGAATGTTGATGTATATATATGAAATGCATATGAGATATGTATGAAATACGAAAGTTGATCTTTGATGATATGCTTATGATATAAACCTCTATGCCTGTTATGTGAGAAGTAACATGCATAGTAAATATTGATCGATTATGAATGCATGAACTGTATATGTTATTATATGCTACGTGCTGCATGAAAACTTTTAGAATTGCTGGGCTGTCAAGCTCACCCTTGAAAATAACCACTTTTGTAGGTTAAGGATTCACGGTAAAGGTTACGTGCTATTTGATTGATAAAGTTCAATGGTATCGAAGGAGATTGATTTATTATTTAACTAGATGCTCTTGAACCATGTTTAGGTTCTAGTAGAAGTACATGATAGTAGTTTATAATGTGTAATACATGTTAAGTTGTAAAGTTGTACTAGGCGGTAGGTACATAGTGAAATTCGAATTGAGATGTGAATATTTATACAATAATTCGAATAGAAGGAATCATAACATAATTTAATTCAGGGATTTGTAATTGAATCAAGTTAAGAAATCAATAAAAGATTATTTTCAAAGGAGATTGAAAAAGTTTAAATTATTCCGTATATTTATATAACATCGAATATGATGTAAGACATGAATGGTAAATGACCAAGATTTGAAGCTTATAAAAGTTTGGGGTCATTACATAGATCCTGGAAATGGAAAGAAGTTATATTCTACATTGTAATAAATAAAGTTATATTCATTAAGTTATGAATAATTGATAATAATAGTTTGACAATAGTAGTATCGTGGCGGACCGAATCTGAGGTTCAAAGGGACCTGGATTTGGGGGCGTCAAAGAAAATGGAAGATAGCTCGCGAGTGTCCTAAGAAAATAGCTGGAAGTACAACTAGAAGCAAGGAAGGTGGCAGTGGAGGTACATTGGCTATTATCATTCGAATCAATGATATAGATGCTTATGTATTATTTGATTTGGGTGCTACTTGCTCATTTATATCTGATGAATTTGCTAAGAGTTTGAGGTTTCCTAGTGAAGAGTTAAATTTCCCTTTGAATATAGAAATTGCCAATAGGGAGGTGATTCCTGTTAGATTCGTATTTAAGAATTATAGGGTGATTATTAAGGGAAACGTAATGACAGTAGATTTAATCCTGATTAAACTTGGGGAATTTTATGTTATATTAGGGATAGATTTGCTATTCAATTATGGAGCGATAATTGATTGCCAAAAGAAATGTGTAAACCTTATGACTCCGTCAAGGGTAGTTTTCTATGGTAGCAAATTGCCTAGACAAGCGAGTTTTCTAACGATTATGTAAGCCAAGAAGTTATTAAGGCAAGGCTGTATAGGATATTTAATTTACATAGTCGATACTCAGAAGAAGGGTGTAAAGCTGGAGGAGATACCAGTTATTAGGGATTTTGTGGACGTATTTTCGGATGATTTTTCAGGACTTCCGCTTAACAGAGAGATTAAGTTCGTTATCAATTTATCACCAGGGACTTCTCTGACATCGAAGGCCCCGTACTGGATGGCTCTTGTGGAGATGAAAGAACTGATAGTATAACTGCAAGAGCTGCTAGACAAGAAATACATTCAGCTAAGTGTATCGCCATGGGGGGCGCCAATGTTATTCGTGAAGAAGAAGGATGGGTCGATGCGTCTTTGCATTGATTATAGGGAATTAAACAAAATCACTATTAACAATACATTCAACCTCTAATTTTATATCACTAAACGATAATACAATCATTGAAATTGGCGGAATAATTAAAATTTTGTAGTACAATTAAAATTTTGTATTACAAACTATTCTCGTTCCTAGAACTTTTAACCTTTACATCTAAATATCTCAAAACCATTTTAATACTACAAGAGTTTTCATCGCAAAACGATATTATAATTCAACATTAATACATTATTCAGAAACTTAAACATGGTTTAAATAATAATAACTTAGCCAAAGTATATAAATCTTCAAGTATCACATCTGATTCATATCTTTCAAGTAACACATAACTTTACCTTAAATCTTTAACCTGCAAAAATGGTTATTTGCAAGGTTGAACTCGACAGCCCAACAAAATCTAACAGTTTTCATGCATCACATAACACATAATAACATGCTCGATATACATCTCATAAACATTGGACTAACATAACATACATGTTGTAGTTCATATAACAAGTATAAAGATTGAGTTCTTTACTCAATCAACATTCATTACTCAATCAATGTAGTCATAAATTGACTTTAACATTTCATACTTTCAACATTAATATAACACACCATGCTATTTTTAATAATGATTTCAAATAGTTCATCATCAAAATCACATAGCAAATAGGAACATAAAGACTTGCTTTGATCGTTGTTTACCAATAATAGTTTAACAGCTTACAGTTATCTTCACTTCATGTGCCCTACACAATTATATAATCATACACATCAACTATTAGTCACATAACAACATATAGTAATTATAATGTAAACTCAACTCCACATCTTATAATCCTTCCTGTTAATTAGCACACACTGTTCAATTAGATTGTGTTAACTTTTGGACTTATGTAATATTCAAAATTCATTGAAGTGTTTAAGTCTTGCTAGGAATACTTATGGGTTTTATATTAAACCCATTTCATATCTTATAATATTCATTTCATTCGACTTAAAACACTTTTTATGTTAACTAACACTTATCACGACGTTTCGGTGTTTATTCGTCACACGCCCGATTTGTCTCTCTTGTGTATGCTTACTATGCTTATACTACTAATCTAATACATTATATATTAATGTTAAGCATCATTATTTTTACTAAAATTCATGTTTTATAACTTAGAACAACATCTTTATTGTCTGAACCACTACACATGCATACGTGCATACCCGACGCCCTCCGATTGCCCCCAAAAACAAAATAGTGCTAAATATTACCATTTTGATCCCTGTTAACAACCTCAAATTGAAACACTTAAAGAACAAAAATTGTAGTTCTACTCGTCCTCGTTCTGGATCATCTTGAATCACCTCAATCGGACTTCGTATGAAAACGTTATGCTCATTTTAGTAAAACATGTCCGGTCAGTTTTTTTCTTCACAATTTGGCAAAACAGACCACCACCACCCCCCTCCCCGCTGGGGAGGGGGTTTTTACACTAGGGTAGCCCGCCGGGGAAGGGGTCCCTTCTACTAGTTCGCGAATTATGATCCCGAACACTACAGAAAGCCAAATTAGGCCTACAAACGCTTTTCTAACAACCATACCAACCTACCCAAGGTGTAATATGTTTACAGAAACATAAACTAATGTTTCTAATACGTTTCTAACCATATAAACAACATAAACATCCAAATTAAAATCTTTAATTTCATTATTTTTATTATTTCTTCTTCTTTTGATATTCATAACAAAATTCTTCACTGTGAATTCGTTTTACAACCAAATATATTCATTCAACTCGCGTTCTTCTTGTTTCTTATCGTATTAACATAATCCATCACCAATTTTACATATAACTCATGCTCACATCAAAGATTTAAGAACAATTTCTAACATAACTTCATAATCAAACACTATGAACATGATTTCATCATGTTCATCATATCTTTGTGAATTAAAACTTTTGAACAACTAAAAAATCTCATATAAGAGTATATATATATACACACACACACACACACATCCCATTCACATATTAAAATTATGAAGTTTCACCAAAAGATTTTTACATAAAACTCTAAAACTATGAAAACATAGAAGAACATGATTTTAAAACTTGTTTTTACAACAATTGTATTGTGAAAATCCTTTCATGGCATACAATCACATATGAAAACATATGAACACCATATATACATATAAATTCATAATCATGAAAACCTAATTTTACAGACTAAATATAAAATATCTTAATTTAGTATAAGGGTTAGTTTGATACCCTTCTAGGTTGAATTAGGAGAAAAGATGGAGATGATGAAAGCTTTTCTTTTGTTTTCTCAAGGTTTCCCTTGTTCTTCTACTTCCTCTTCTTCTTCTCTGTATTCTCTCTTCTTCTCTTTGTTCTTAGTTTAGACTTAGGTTTAGAAAACTAACGTAACTTAGTGTATATACAATATACGTATAACACATATAATTATAGAATATGTAACTCCCAATATAACTACATATACTAATTATCAATTTTAATTTATAAGTTACAAAAATTAGAATTTTAAAAGCCCTAAGGCTTGTTTGGCAAAACCATATTATTTTAAAATCAGATTTTAATAGTTAAGGTCTTGTTTAGGTAATATAGGTTTAAAACAAAAGTAAGTCCTTCTTTGGGAAAATTGTGACGCCCCCAAAATAAGTATACATCACCCATCTTGAGTCGCCAAATACATGGTACAGAATACAAATACAAACTTAATTATACAACCGTCGTGTAATATACGACAAAACATAGCTGAGAGTTTAAACATGAATATTGCCTTCTAGACAATATTCACTCTAAAATAGAGTCCTTGTAACGATCCGAAATTTCAAATTTGTAATCCAAATATTTATTGAGTTATATAAATATTATTTGAGGTGTTTATTGTTAAGTAAATATTTTATTGATGTGATGGTTGATGAATCTAAAAGTATTAGAGAATTTTCTAAATTAAATTAATTATTAAATAATTAATTAGAACATGAGGTGTTATGTTGTTGTGTTGATTTAACAATTTAGGTGGTATGTTAAATTATTAAATAAAGTTATAATGAAAAATTATAATTTGGTGATATTTGCTAAAAAGGCAATATTTAATTAAAATATAGTATGTGATTAATTTAATGGGTTAATGTTGGATATGAAAATAATATGTTATTATAGTTTATAAACTAAAGTGTCAATTAAAATAAAATAAAAAGGATTTAAATTTTTTGTCAAACAAGGCTTAAGTATTTTAATTCTTTAAAATTTAAATGGGTTGTCAAACAAGCCTTAGGCTTTTGGAATTTCTAATTTTTGAAAATAAATAAAATAAATAAAATAATAAATATATTATATTTATATTATATACATTAGTAACTGATTTTGCATTTAGTAGGGTTATTAAGGGGTATCAGTTTATTCTTGCGCTTGAATACCAGTTGATTTTTTTTATTATTACGCATTCTATTGTGAGAGTACTTAGTTATGAGAAAATTGAGAGCTTGAGAGAGAATTGGAGAGGGGTCTAGGAATTTTCACGTTAATTCCAGTGTGCTTAGCAAGAATTTCTATCAAGCAACAAAAGGTATGTTCTAATATTTTGATATTTTTTATGAGTATCTCGGTAAAATTTTGCTATACTCTCTGAACTCTAGCTTTCTGTAAAATTGTTGTTACGTAATCTGTTGATGGTAATTAGATATAGTGATGATTAGAAAGTGTGTTTAGACAATAATTGCATGCTAATTTTGGTTTACAGTAGAAGAAATATTTCGTCAGTGTATGTTTATATATATGTTTTCATACATAGTTTGGGTAAGTATTGATTTTAGTGGCCAATTCTTATGTAAAATCATAAATTGAAACTTGTATTTGGTAGTTCATTGAGATACGAGCATAACGTAATTTGAATGGGGTGATTTGGCCAACTAATGAATTCACAGTGATGATTTCTAGAATGAATATAAAAAAAATTGAGTTTTTGTATGAAAATATGAATTTTGAGAAATTAAAATAGTTTTAGTAGGTGTTAAATTGTTCTAATTGGTTTTAAATGTGAGCAATCATGTTTATGATAGTTGTATATTTATTTTACGTGTTATTATCACTATTTGGTGGGTGAAATTTGTGTTCGTTGGGCTAAAGTCGGTTACTGTTCATTAGCCTTCTCTGCGTCTGTCTGAACACCGGCGCAGCTGCGCCGGTGCAAAGGCAAAAGAGGCGCAGTTGCGCCATACCCTGGTTTTTGATTCTGGCTTCTGCTGTTGCTGCAGACTTGGGATAGCATCATAACATGGTCTGAAATTATGTTAGCATGTTAAATGGGTAATGTTAACGTTAACATAACATAGTGAAATGTGGTTAGTAATTCGAACGTTGTAAAAGCTGGTAAACTATGAAAGGGACGTGTTTAATTTATTAAGCATGATAAAATAGTGAATAGGTGTTGCGAAGTAAAACACTTAGAGTTTCTGAAATGTGAATAGTAATGAACATGTTATGATATGTTAGCATATCTAATAGGTGTTGTGGTTCTAAAATTATGTGTAGGTGATCGTGAGTTTAACTTTATAGCTTACGCTCAAGACAAGTTTTCTAACTCTATATTTACATTGAGAAAGTTTCTAAACTTCTCTTTTAACATTGAGCAAGTCATTTATCCTTACATTTATGTTAAGCTAGTTCTTACTGTAAAGTTTCGTTAAACGAACTATTGTATTCTTTATCATGATTTGAATAATCTAGCTATGACATTATTTTATTCAAACAAGTTTGAAGTCCAATACTTATTGATGCATTCTAACTTGTTTATTGTTAGACAAGTTTCATTATTGTTATTCGAATATTATGAATGCTGTTTTCTTGAATTCTAATTTCAAATGTCTAATTATTATAGTTCATTTACTTGACACAAGTCATTCTCATGATAAGTAGGCTTTATTTTCAGCTTGCTATTACTTAATGTTTATTCAATAATTCATAGTCCTAGCTTAATTTTATTCAAGCAAGGTTTATTATTGTCATTCAATACTTATGCTTTGTAGTTGTTTCTAAGCATGAGATCAAGTATCGTCAGTTCACTTACACTTATTCATTGTTTCATATTATGTTATTATTGATCAACTGTTGTATTATCAAACATTATTGATTCAACTAGTCCTCTAGTTAATGTTCGTTAAACTTCAAATTACCCTTGGAAGCTTATCCAAATTAAACTTTCTTTGGTGCGGACTTGTACTCTAAATACTGAGATGAACAACTCTATTATTATTAGGGGATAACTTAAGCGTGATGTTAAAATGTTTGTGCACAATACATTGTACGAAAGGCTGATCCCCCTAAGTACGAAGAGTCCTTATAGTCTTATGACTGTTAAAGTTGGAGTTGAAAGATTACTTGCAACTATAGACATGGTTCATGGTCTTATGACCCTCAGTTATGTGTATTCCATATTTTGGATTTTGGTTCTTGATTATCATTGTTAGAGTACTATCCAGTTTGACAAGCCTATTTGTTGGCAGTTATTATTATTATCATGTTGTCTATTATTTCTTATATTCAGTGAGCAATTGTTTTGCTCACTCTTGCATATTTATAAACTCATTGCAGCTAAAGTGGAGAAGGTAGATGAACCTTCAACTAGCAAAGGAAAGGGAAAATTGTACAAGTGATGCTGATTTGTACTTTTATTTATTATGATGATCTTAGACTTTATTTTAATGATGTTATGTAATAATTTAATTCCATATTTGAATGACGTTTAAAGGTTAGATAATCTGGTATGTTTTGAGTTTAATTATATTACCTTATTTAAAGGGAGGATTTTATGGTTTAAATATTATTTTATTTGGGTTGAAAGTATGAATGTTTGAATAGTGAACACCAAATCTTGTGGGAATGAAGTACCTAAATTTGGGGGTGTCACAGGTTATTATCAAAGCTTTAGGTTATGAACCTTAGGTGGGGGAAAAGCCTTAGGACGTAACCTTTGAAAAGATAGTGATGATGAACTCTTATCGAGTTTTAGGAAAGAGAAAGTAATAAAACACTTATGTGCTTATGTGATTACAACTTATGTGCTCGTGAGTGTTGAGTAGTAATAGTTAGTAATTAAAACTTAAACATTGATTGACAGGATCACTATTATAGGAGGAGCTAGTCAGGCTAGAGAGGAGGAGCCTCGGGATATTCAGGTGATTTGGGAACAACTACTGCCACGGGAAACAGTTCCGTCGGTCACAGTAGTTGAGTAGGAGAGGGTACCTGACGAGGATGATGAGATAGAGACAGACGAGGAGGACCCCGTGGAGCTTCTGTAATAGCCCCGAATCCGGTCCCCGAATCGCCGCGGATCCGGTACGCTATTACTATCACTATTTGCGGAAGATATAAACATAAATTGTTTATACATTACATTACACACTTATCCCCAAGGTCGAGTAACCTTAACTTATACACAATTCATATAATATCTATTATACAACAATATTTATTAAAAACGCTATTTACAAACTAGCCGCACTTTTAACCCAAGTAGAACTTGACTTTAACCTTTTCCTGTATCCACACGCATTCGCTTTATCTGCAATGTTTTATCATGATATAGCAAGGGTGAGCATGAACGTTGCCCAGCAAGTTTAAATACAACAATATAACAATATATCATGATTGAAGAGTATGAATAATAAGTTGACTATAATTCATCAATATAGTTGAGAATTATCACGAACAAACTTTTGACTGAACAAGTTTTAAACATGAACAAACATTTCTGAACCAACTGGAAATGAAGGTGATCAGCCTTTCATACCTGACTTATACATGCAAGATGTACAGAGTACAATTTTCATGGCAATCAACAACGATTAACCATCAGCTTGAATAAAACACTCTTATTAGAGTTAAGTTTAAGAAAAACTTGCCTGAACCGTTGATTACCGCAACGAACTATTTAACGCTTTACCCGAAGACCTAATATTAATATATAGATCTCCAATAATTAGAATAATATCATCATAGTATAATACTGTTATATTTATATCCACAGAATAACCTAAACACATTACCACATAACCCTTTCAGTCTTTACAGCACATAAAACTAGGTATCAAGTCAAACTATTACAGTCTGAGTTGAAACCAACACAATTCTATCATCCCGACGGTCTAGTCAGACGAATATCGAGTTTAAGTTCAATTAAACTCTGACTTAACAGTTAACAATTATCACAGATAATTTCTAACCAGACAAAACATTTTTCCTAGACTCGTAATAATTTTCAGATAATTATTACTATTTATCAACATTTTTCAATCCTTAAAACCGTATTTAAATGAATTAAATACCACTTAATACCTTAATCATTAATATTTATTTAATATAAAATATTAATGAAAATCATAACATAATATTTTAATATAATTATAATATATCAAAGTATTTTTTTAATACTTTAAAATCATTTTTATATGATTTTCCAACACTTTAATCCATTATTCGATAATTGCTATTAATATTAAAATATCAATATTTTCATGCCAAATATCAAAAGTTATAATTTATAACTTAAAATATTTTTATAACACTTAAATCATTTTTATATGATTTATAAAACATTATTTCTAATTTTCCATAATTTATTTAATATATCTATTAAATAAACTAATTATCATTAATATTAATTAATTAATGAATTTCATCCCAAAATATTAAAAGTCATCAAAAATAACTTACAATATTTTCTTATACCATAATCTTATTTTTCATGATTTTTCATGAATTAAAATTATTTTTAAATAATTTATTTAATATTATAATTAAATAAATAAATACCATTTATATTCCAAAAATATTAAATATTTTCGAAATATACTTAAAATAGTTAAAAACTATTTTTCAGACTTTAAAATAATTTTTCTTAATTTATTTTGTATTTTTAATAATTAAAAACCAATTTTTTCTATTTTTTAATCATTTTCCGAAAATTAGGAAATAAACTGTCGCTAAAGGCCTATAGCGACACTTTCTGTCGCTATAGGTGTTCTTGAGTGTTCTTGACAGAGTTCATGCTTGGTAGTTTGACCGCGATTTAAATGGTGTTCTTAAGGTTTTCTGGGCTCGTATTTGCTTTCATGTTGTAGTATTTATGTAATACTACAACTACATATCATGTTCCATGGCAATCCAACAACGGAACATCAAGATCTGGGCCTCCAAAAAGTCTGACAAGGCTGTTCTTCATTTTCTGGGTTTTCCAGAAAATGAAGAACAACACAAGGTGCTAAATTTAAGCCCTTAGATCTTACGCTACCGGTCTGATTTATGATAATTAAAGCTTTACAGTTGAAGTTGAGATGTCAAAGAACATCTTTATACAACCAGGTTAGTCTAAAAACAACACCAAATGCAGATTGCATCCGGTCAAACTACCTGTCAGGCACTGTTCTTCACGATTTCTGGGTTTTCCAGATGTCGTCAAGAACAGTCGGTCAACGGTGGTTTGACCACTCATATCTTGGCTTATGCTACGGATCTGGTTGATCTAAAGCCTTGGATATGTAGTTTACACAACAGGCTATAAGAAGAAAAAAACATCATGGTCAAAACATTAAACCACTGCAAGATCAGAAGGATAGAACATCTTGTCAGGCGATCTGGGTTTCTGGGTTTGCCCAGAATTTCCAGAAAGCGTGATCGGTCAACGCTCTTTGACCGTTCATAACTCAAAATCTAAGCATCCTATAAGGTTGATTCAAGTCTCATATTAAAGCCATATCAACAAAGAACAGATCTATAACTTCAAATACCAAAAACAACTAACAGATATAAATCTATGGGCTCTGACATTCGACTGTCAGTCCCCAAATTTCTATTTTTCCAGATTTCATCAAATGCAAGATTCGAGATCTTTAATGTTATGGATCTGGGTTTTAACAACCCAGATCACTAAATGACACCTAAATAAACAACATTAACTAATCAACAACAACGTTTAACATCAAATCATGAGATTTCAAATTTTTAGGGTTTTATACCTTTTGAGCTTTGATTTTCAATTCTGACTTTTTGATTCTGATCTTGGCTTGCTAAGACACTGATTATGTGTTACCTTCTCTCTCTATCTCCTTCTAATCTCGAATTTCTAGTGAGGGAATGGGTTTGGAGAAAATGAGAATTTTTAAGTGTCATTTTCTCTCTCTTTAATTATTTATTTGATGACATGTTGCTATGATCTTGAAATTTTCGGCTGAGATAGATACAAATTGTCAAATGCTAGCTAGGTTTAGGCTTAGGGTTGTTGAACAACCCAAAATTGATCTAGATTTGCAAGCAATCACATAAATAATGCAATAAGGGCATTCTTGTCATTTTCATACCATTTTAATTCTAGAATTTTCATTTGCTACAAATTCTTAGGATTTAGGGTTTGGACAATAGGGTTAGGGTTTAACCCTTTAGAGTTTAGCAACAAGACTTCTAAAATTCCCAATTTAGGTTTTCAAAATTGAAAATTTTATATTTCAAAATTATAATTAGAATTTTCTAATAAATATTTTTTTTAATCATACCTAAGTCTTGATAATTAGTATTAATAATTCCTAATTAAAATTGCTAATTAAGCAATTAGGATCAACATCACGGATTAGGGTTTATAATCCAATAATTAGGGTTTCTAATAGAAAATTACTTTTCTAATTTAGAAATTAAATATTTGTAATTAGATTAGGGTTTTCTAATTACTCATAAATCAAAATAATTAGGATTAGGGTTTCCTAATTAGCATTGTTAATTTTAGCAATTAATTCCACAATTTAGCATTAGGGTTTCCGACGGAACAATTAGGGTTCCAAAAATTTGAAAATTAGGGTTTGTTAATTAATTAACCTTTACCCTAATTAATACTTAATTAATAGTACTAAAACATTATAATTATCCTTTCTACTCCCAGATTAGGGCTTCATTTTATCAGAATCTGAAATTAGGGTTTTCAGATCTGGTATTAGGGTTTTCAAACAATCAATTAAAATTTTAGATAATTCATTAGGGTTTTCCCTAATTAATTTAAAATTATTGGCGTTTAAACTTGTACATAACATTGCATTCCCAATCTAGGGTTCCATTCACCGAACTAGGGTTTCTGATTTCCTGGAACTGAAACTAGGGTTTCCAGAACCAGTTTCTAGGGTTTCTTGTCAGACGTTAGGGTTTTCTAACTGAACGTTGTCGTTCTTAATATATACTTAGGGTTTGTCACATATATAATTTATCTGATCAACCCATGACCCTTAACCACATTCTGAATACATCATTAACCATAAACACAGAACATAATCACATAAATCCTTAATCCTGAATAATTCACCTATATCCTTTACAGAATTTTGAAACCCTCAAAATTCCATCCCAATAACATTAAACGCATACACTTATTTTCTGTCTAGGTCTATTATTTGACCTTAAATCCATCATTTAAGATTTTAATAATTTGTCCAAATTCTCGGGTTGTCACAGCTTCCACAGTCGGAGGATGAGGAGGACGAGGAGGAAGAGCTTCCACTCAACTCGATAGCTGCCTGCATGTACGACGAGGTGTATGACCGCAATGTGGAACTCTAAGACACCATCGAGGAGTTGCAGGAGATAGTAGCTGAACAACAAATCTCGATGGCACAGAAAGACGATGAGATCCAGGATCGAGAAGAACGATTAAACAACGTTGAAGAGAAGCTGATTCACACAGAAGGGGAAAACGAGCAACTGATGGGGAAGATTGTAGAACTGGAGAATAAGCTGAAGGAGGAAGCTACCAAGAGGGCAAGAGCTGAAGATGCGTACAATGAAGCTTATCAACGAGCCGGAATGGCAGAGAGAGATGCACAAGCAAAGAGGAGGAAGATGGAAGAAATGAACAACGTATTCAAAACAGTGATCAATCGAGCTAAGGATCGGGTCATGGGTTATCCAATTCAGTTCAAGACGCTACCATCATACATATTGGATCGCCAAACAATGTTCCGAATTATGGAGGAGGAGCGTTGTAAAGCTACACAATATCTTAGTAGAACATTGTAGAGAATGTAATTGACATGCGATTAGAAAATAAACGAAATGTAAATCCCGGGTATGATATAACCAATGGGATGTGATGTTGATGATGTTGACCCATAACTGTTATAGTTCATGAAAGTAATGTAAATAGCAGTGATGCTATTGATTTGATATTTTTTAAAAGATGATGAATGAATAAAAGTTATTATTTTATTCAAAGTGTTATGTGTTACATGATAAACTTTTATGATGTGCAACCTAAGTATACAATACTTAAAAAGGTTGAATAAAAGCTAATGGGTTTATTTTAACAGAAAATGGCTTCAAGACGTCAACCACCACGACGGAGAACCACTGAGGAAAACAACAATAATGTGGAAGGAAACCCAGTTCAACAGCTAGTGACGTTATTGACGGGTGCTTTGCAGGATCAACCTCAGAATCAAGGTACTACGTTTAAAGATTTCAAGGCGGTTGGACCACTTGAATTCTGTGGGTCCATGAATCCAGTCGAGGCACATACCTGGATTATGGAGATCGAGAAGGTTTTTGATGTTGCTAGGGTAGAGGATAACCAGAAGACTGCTTTTGCAACGTTTATGTTTAAAGCAGAGGCTAGTTATTGGTGGCAGGCCATCAAAACTTGGGAAGAACCAGGAGTGATGACCTGGGATAGGTTTAAAGAGCTATTTTTCGAGACCTATTTTCCAAAAAGCTCGAAGAGTCAGTTAGAAATGCAGTTTCTGGAAAATAAAGCAGGGAACGATGTTGGTGTCTGAGTATGCTGCAAGATTTAATGAGTTGGCAAGATTTGCGCTATATCAAGTCAGCACAGACGAACACAAGGCAAAGAGGTTCGAGCAGGGGCTAAAGTCCTAGTTGTATAGTAGGGTCTCCCTGTTCCAATTGAAGACATTTGCAGCAGTGATGGAGAAAGTGATTCTCGCTGAAAGTGCAGGCGAGGCAGTAATAAAACATAATCAAGAGCAGAGGAAGAAGAAAGGTGAAGGTGAAGCTGAGAGTAGTGGTAGTAACGGTGGAAATGGCAACAACAACCTGAAGAGGAAGTGGAATGCTAATGGGGGAGCTGGAAATCAGCAAAGAAACTAACAAAATAAGAAGTTCGAAGCATGTGCTACGTGCGAAAAGTTTCACAAGGGAGTGTGTTTACTGGGGAAATGAGTATGCTTTAATTATGGCCAGGCGGGTTACATCGCCCCAAATTGCACTCAAGCTAAGAAGAATATGTGCTTCACGTGCGGATCCAAAGATCACTTTGCTCATGAATGCCCTAAAAAGAGATCGAGTGAAACAAATGGGAGCAAGGGAAATGCTAGTGGAGGTGCACTGGCTATTGCTGGACCAACAACAACAAATACACCCACAGCTAGAACCCTCAATATGACGGTGCAAGACGCGGTGCAATCAAAAGATGTCGTGACAGGTATTATCCTAATCAATGATATAACTGCATATGTATTATTTTATTCGGGTGCTACTTGCTTGTTTATATCTGATGATTTTGCTAAGAAATTAGAAATACCTTGTGAAGAGTTGAAATTCCCTTTAAATATAGAAATTGTGAATAGGGAAGTGATTCCTGTTAGGTTCATATACAAGAACTGTAGGGTGAACATTAAGGGGAATATTATGGCAGTAGATTTAATTCCGATAAAACTCGGAGAGTTTGATGTTATTTTGGGAATGGATTGGCTGTTTAATTATGGAGCGATAATTGACTACCAAAAGAAGTGTGTAAACCTTATGACTCCGTCAAAGGTAATTTTTCATGGTAGCAAATCGCCTAGACAAATGAAATGTCTGATGATGATGCAGGCCAAAAAGTTACTGAGTCAGGGCTGTGTAGGGTATTTAGCTTATATAGTCGATACTCAAAAGGAGAAGGGAATGAAATTGGAGGAAATACCAATGGTTAGGGAATTCGTGGATGTGTTTCCAGAGGATTTGTCAGGACTTCTGCCTGACAGAGAGATCGAGTTCATGATCGACTTAGCGCCAGGAACCGCTCCGATATCGAAGGCCCCGTACAGAATGGCTCCGGTGGAGATGAAAGAACTAATGGTGCAACTGCAAGAACTGTTAGACAAGAAGTATATTCAACCGAGTGTGTCACCGTGGGGAGCACCAGTGTTATTCGTGAAGAAGAAGGATGGGTCAATGCGTCTTTGCATTAATTATAGAGAATTGAACAAGGTCACTATTAAGAACAAATATCCATTGCCTAGAATAGATGACTTGTTTGATCAATTGAAGGGTGCTAGATATTTCTCCAAAATAGATTTGAGAAGTGGATATCACCAATTGAAAGTAAGGAATGAGGATGTACCGAAGACGGCATTCCGAACTCGGTATGGACATTACGAATTTTTGGTGATGTCTTTTGGTTTGACAAATGCCACTGCAGCGTTCATGGATTTGATGAACAGGGTGTTTAAACTATTTTTAGACAAATTTGTGATGGTGTTCATCGATGATATATTGGTGTACTATAAAACCCAAGAGGAACATATGGAACACTTACGTTTGACATTGGAGACGTTAAGAAAGGAAAAGTTGTACGCGAAATTTTCTAAATGTGAATTTTGGCTAGAACGTGTGCAATTTCTTGGACATGTAATTGATAAGGATGGAATATCTGTAGATCCATCAAAGGTTAAAGCTGTGATAAATTGGGAACAACCAAGAACTCCATCTGAAGTAAGAAGTTTCTCGGGGTTGGCTGGATATTACAGACGGTTTATTCAGGATTTTTCCAAGATTGCCACTCCATTGAAAAATTTGATAAGGAAATCTGTAAAATTTGTTTGGATGGAGAAATGTGAAGAAAGTTTTCAAGAATTGAAGAAAAAGCTCAGTGTGGCACCTGTGTTGTCATTACCGGATAATACAGGAAACTTTGTAGTGTATAGTGATTCTTCACACAAATGATTGGGTTGTATCCTTATGTAGAACGACAAGGTTATTGTGTATGCATCAAGGCAACTAAAAGACTACGAAAAAGGGTATCTGACTCATGATTTGGAGTTGGCGGCGGTTGTGTTTGCACTAAAGATACGAAGACACTATCTCTACGGAGAAAAATGTGAGATCTACCCGGACCATAAAAGTCTGAAGTATATTTTCACACAGAAAGACCTGAACATGCGGCAAAGGAGATGGTTGAAATTGATAAAAGATTATGATTGCGAGATCTTTTATCATCCGAGTAAAGCTAATGTGGTTACAGACGCATTGAGTAGGAAGGGCAGAGAAAAGTTGATGATGTTAACTGATAAGGAAGAGCTCATCTCAGCAATGGAAAAACTAGACCTGGAAATCAAATTTCCAGAAGAATCCGATGAAAAATTGTTCCAGATAGAGGCTAGTACAACTTTGGTGGACAAAGTGAAGAACACAACTTTAGGATGATGAATGCAAGAAAATAAAGCAAAGTGTAGTCGAGGGTAAAGAAGCGAAGTATAAGGTCGATACTGAGGGAATGCTAAGATTCGAGGGATGCATTTGGGTTCCAGCAATGCAAAATATTAAAGAAGACATCTTGACGGAAGCACATAGCTCAAGATATTTAATTCATCCAGGAAGTACAAAAATGTATCAAGATTTGCGGCGTCATTTTCGGTGGCCAAACATGAAAAGATATGTTGCAGAATGCGTTGCAAAGTGCTTGACATGTCACAAAGTGAAGGCCGAACGTCAACGACCAAGAGGATTACTTCAACCGTTGGAAATACCAGAATGGAAGTGGGAACATATCACAATGGATTTTGTGGTAGGTCTTCCAATGACTCAAAAAGGATACGATGCGATATGGGTGATAGTGGACAGATTAACAAAATCTGCACACTTTTTGCCAATAAAGATTAGATATAATCTTGATCACCTGGTAAAGCTAAACGTTAAGGAGGTCGTCTCAAGACATGGAGTTCCAGTGTCAATTTTGTCAAACAGAGATCCGAGGTTCACATCAAACTTCTGGAAGAAACTTCAAGAATGCATGGGAACACAACTGAAAATGAGTACAACGTATCATCCACAAATCGATGGGCAAAGCGAACGAACGATCCAGACGCTAGAGGATATGCTTAGAGCGTGCATCATGGATTTCAAAGGAAACTGGGATGAACATCTACCGTTGGTGGAATTTGCATACAACAACAATTACCATGTAAGCATTGGTATGCCACCGTATGAGGCATTATACGGCAAAAAGTGTAAAACTCCACTATACTGGGATGAAGTTAGAGAAAGTCAACTGTTAGGCCAAAAACTGGTTCAGCAGACCGCTGAAATTGTCAAACTCATAAGATCAAGATTGGTAGCTACTCAAGGTCGACAGAAAAAGTATGCTGATCAACACCGGCAGAGTCGTGAATTTGAAACAGGAAATTTCGCATTCTTGAAAGTTTCTCCTTGGAAGGGGAAAATTCATTTTGGCAAGAAAGGAAAGCTCAGCCCGAGGTTTATTGGACCTTTTGAAATTTTACGAAGAGTGGGAGAGGTGGCTTATGAGGTAGCTTTACCTCCAGAATTAGAGCATGTGCACAATGTTTTTCATGTGTCGATGTTGCGACCGTATAAACCCGATTACAAGCATGTGATCGAGTATGAACCGTTGCAGTTCAGTAAAGATTTGTCTTACGAAGAGATTCCTATCCAAATAGTCAACAGGAAAGAACAAGTGCTTAGGAATAAAGTGATACCTTCTGTGAAGGTGATATGGAGGAACCACAACGTCGAAGAGGCTACGTGGGAACTCGAAGCTGATATGATGAAGAATTATCTTGAGTTATTTGTTTAGTCTGTGTCTTCGACTATGGGAACAAAATCTTTGTAAGTAGGGGAGAATGTGACGATTTAATTATTTGAATTGTGATTCTGGGGACAGAATCCTTGTAAGGAGGGAAGGATGTAACAATCCAAAATTTCAAATTTGTAATCCAAATATTTATTAAGTTATATAAATATTATTTGAGGTGATTATTGTTAAGTAAATATTTTATTGATGTGATGGTTGATGAATCTAAAAGTATTAGAGAATTTTCTAAATTATATTAATTATTCAATAATTAATTAGAACATGAGGTGTTATGTTGTTGTGTTGATTTAATAATTTAGGTGGTATGTTAAATTATTAAATAAAGTTATAATGAAAAATTATAATTTGGTGATATTTGCTAAAAAGACTATATTTAATTAAAATATAGTATGTGATTAATTTAATAGGTTAATGTTGGATATGAAAATAATATGTGATTATAGTTTATAAACTAAAGTGTTTATTAAAATAAATTAAAAAGGATTTAAATTAGTTTGTCAAACAAGGCTTAAGTATTTTAATTCTTTAAAATTTAAATGGGTTGTCAAACAAGCCTTAGGCTTTTGGAATTTCTAATTTTTGAAAATAAATAAAATAATAAATATAATATATTTATATTATATACGTTAGTAACTGATTTTGCATTTAGTAGGGTTATTAAGGGGTATCAGTTTATTCTTGCGCTTGAATATGAATTGATTTTTTTATTATTACGCATTTTATTGTGAGAGTACTGAGTTCTGAGAAAATTAAGAGCTTGAGAGAGAATTGGAGAGGGATCTAGAAATTTTTACGTCAATTCCAGTGTGCTTAGCAAGAATTTCTGTCAAGCAACAAAAGGTATGTTCTAATATTTTGATATTGTTTATGAGTATCTCGGTAAAATTTTGATATACTCTCTGAACTATAGCTTTCTATAAAATTGTTGTTACGTAATCTGTTGATGGTAATTAGATATAGTGATGATTAGAAAGTGTGTTTAGACAATAATTGCATGCTAATTTCGGTTTACAATAGAAGAAATATTTCGTCAGTTTATGTTTATATATATGTTTTCATACATAGCTTGGGTAAGTATAGATTTTAGTGGCCAATTCGTATGTAAAATCATAAATTGAAACTCGTATTTGGTAGTTCATTGAGATATGAGCATAACGTAATTTGAATGGAGTGATTTGGCCAACTAATGAATTCACAATGATGATTTCTAGAATGAATATCAAAAAATTGAGTTTTTGTATGAAAATATGAATTTTGAGAAATTAAAATAGTTTTAGTTGGTGTTAAATTGTTCTAATTGGTTGTAAATGTGAGCAATCATGTTTATGATAGTTGTATATTTATCTTACGTGTTATTATCACTATTTGGTGGGTGAAATTTGTGTTTGTTGGGCTAAAGTCGGCTACTATTCATTAGCCTTCTCTGCGTCTGTCTGAACACCGGCGCAGCTGCGCCGGTCCCAAGTCTTTGTATGGCACAGCTGCGCCATACCCTGGTTTGTGATTCTGGTTTCTGCTGTTGCTGGAGACTTGGGATATCGTCATAACATGGTCTGAAATTATGTTTGCATGTTAAATGGGTAATGCTAAGGTTAACATAACATAGTGAAATGTGGTTAGTAATTCGAACGTTGTAAAATTCGGTAAACTATGAAAGGGACGTGTTTGATTTATTAAGCATGATAAATAGTGAATAGGTGTTGCGAAGTAAAACACTTAGAGTTTCTGAAATGTGAATGATAATGAACATGTTTAATAGGTGTTGTGGTTCTAAAATTATGTATAGGTGATCGTGAGTTTAACTTTATAGCTTACGCTCAAGGCAAGTTTTCTAACTCTATATTTACATTGAGAAAGTTTCTAAACTTCTCTTTTTACATTGAGCAAGTCTTTTATCCTTACATTTATGTTGAGCTAGTTCTTACTTTAAAGTTTCGTTAAACGAACTATTGTATTCTTAATCATGATTTGAACAATCTAGCTATGACATTATTTTATTCAAACAAGTTTGAAGTCCAATACTTATTGATGCATTCTAACTTGTTTATTGTTAGACAAGTTTTATTATTGTTATTCGGATATTATGAATGCAATTTTCTTGAATTCTAATTTTAAATGTTGAATTATTATAGTTCATTTACTTGACACAAGTCATTCTCATGATAAGTAAGCTTTATTTTCAGCTTGCTATTACTTAATGTTTATTCAATAATTCATACTCCTAGCTTAATTTTATTCAAGCAGGGTTTATTATTGTCATTCAATACTTATGCTTTGTAGTTATTTCTAAGCATGAGATCAAGTATCGTCAGTTCGCTTACACTTATTCATTGTTTCATATTATGTTATTATTGATCAACTATTGTATTATCAAACACTATTGATTCAACTAGTCCTCTAGTTGATGTTCGTTCAACTTCAAATTACCCTTGAAAGCTTATCCAAACCAAACTTTCTTTGGTGCAGACTTGTACTCAAAATACTGAGATGAACAACCCTATTATTATTTGTGATGCCCCCAAAAATAGGTATACATCACCCATCTTGGGTCGCCAGATACATGGTACTGAATACAAATACAAACTAATTATACAATAGTCGTGTAAAATACAACAAAACATATGCCGTGAGTTTTAATATAAATATTGTCATCTAGACAATATCCACACTCAATGGAGTCCTCATTACATTTATTATTACACTATTTCACAGAATAGTGAGGACTACTAATGCACCATCTAGGACCATCACTCTGTTCCCCGACTAGTCCCAGCTACGTTCTCATTTCCTGAAGAGAACAATGAAAGAAAGGGTGAGCTCAACTAGCCCAGTAAGAAATAATATGACTAAGATAATGCAGAATAAATTATCGTTAACCTTCAACAGTGTTAAACTGATACAATATAACAAACATCAAGTTTAACTGCAGCGGAATAAGCAATCCATTAGAAGAGTCAAGTAGAGAATAAAATCTACCATCTTATATGATTTAAAAAGTTTTTCATCACTTTTATCGTTGGGACTCAGCTTAATAAATAATCCACATCATCCCTGCACTACGGCCAATGACATTTTTTTAGTATCACAGCCACAAATTATCGATGAACTACGGGCCAAAGATAATTGCGTTTTCATCAACGGTCCTGATCATGCCATAAAATAATTCATCTTTGTACCCTTAGCCGAAGAGAATCCATAGCCATAATCATACCAAAAACTTTCCATCAATGCACTACGGGCCAATGAGGACTTTTTCCACATCATTTGTAACATTACAATCATGATTATACCGAATAATCCCTGATTATAATCATACCAAGTCCATCTATGAACTACAGGCCACAGATGACTTTCAACATAATATAAACATGAGGATGATGACAATGATATAAGAATTCAATAAAACAAGTTCAAGAATTAATTTATCCAGGAACTAATAACGTCCAAATTGTCAACATGATACTTCTTTGTAGAGTAAAATTCAAGAATGCCCAGAAGAATATTTTCATGAAAAGATATTGGATGAAGCGCAAATATCAAGGATATTCTACTAATTTCATGGAGTATAGAAGTTAAAACTTTAACCAACTGAGTATAATAAAGAATGGAATAACAAAAGAAATCACCAGGCATGCGATAAACCGCACAGACAAGTTATTCCAACAGAATAATAAATAACGGAACCAGGTTAGACGTAATACGCACCTACAGGATATTCCAACAGAATAATAAAGAATGGAATAACAACTAAATCACCATGCAAGCGGTACTTCTGTGACAACTGAGATTTTGTAATTTAAATTTAATTTCAATATTTATTGGATTGGATAAATATTTTTCGATGAATTAATTATTAGATTATTTAATTAATTGATGAAGTTCTGGTAGATTAATTTAATTATATGTGTTATATTTATTTAAACTAATGTGGAGAATTTTATTATTCGAAGTATGTAATTATGTGAGCTTATTGTATTAAAATAAATATTTAATAAGCCTAATGTTGTTTTAATTAATTTAATTATTAATTAGTGATTTAATAATTTGACATTATTATTAAATGAGAAATTTAATTATGTGACTATGCGAATTAATGAGAAATTATTATATTTTATTTAAAATAAAATAAATAAAATATTGGATTTATTTTATAAAGGAGTGTGACATTATTTAAACTATATGATAAAGTTTAATTAAATTAAATGGTTTTGAAACCTTTTATTGTTAGCCAAACAAGGCCCTAAGGGAGGTTGGGAGCAGTTACCCATGTAAGGTAACTAACCTCCATCATGCGCATCAGTTCATCTTATTTATTAGTATACGCCTTCCTTTTTCTTTAGTTGGCTAAGTCTGTAAAATAAAAACAAAGAGAGTTTGAGAAATTTTTGAGAGAGATTGTGAGTAATGTAATTGAAGTAGAGAGAAATTGTCATCCTTGTTCATCTACGCTTGGGTAATCTCTTCAACCCAATTCCTATTTTACGTCATTAGTTTTTTTTTTTTATGAAAATGGCTTTCATTCACTCTGTAAAGTCTCTGTTAATTATTAAGGGTACGATTATGTGATTATATGTATTAATATAACATCATAGCATGTTTTAATATATATTGTATATGATTCCATATCATCAGTTTCATAATATTACAACTTGTTGTTTCAAAAATTTGTAGAGTATAGAATAAGGCCGTATGGCCCTTATACGTAAAAATTAATATGTCAACATAAATTATTCTACAAAAAAAAACATTTACACTGGTATATGATTATGCATGCTAAAACGAACAAAACGAAACTTGAATGGTTGGATTTGGTCTTATAACGAATCCGTAGTGTTAGATTTTATGTTTTTATTCAAAACCTTCAAGAACTTTAAGAACAGTGAAATTTCATGTTTGATTTCTAAAAATTATGTGTTTAAACTTGTTAAAAACATGCTAGAAGGGTTGAGTATTAGTTATTTGTGCATTACAATGTTTGGGCATGTCTAAATTCGTGCAAAAATATGTTAATTGGGTGTTTTGGCCATGTTCTGCAATTTTTCACGAATTGCAGTTCAGTTTCTGCCTCGCCTCGCCGCGCCGCAGCGCCGACTGCAGGTATATTACTCGTACTGCAGCGCCAGCCACGCCGCAGCGCTGAGAATGAACTACAAGGTGGCGCCGCAGCGCCACTCTGTAGTTTGTCCAAGAATGAGCATTTTGATGGTTTCATGTTAGGGACTATAATGGTAACCTAATCAAATGAACATAAGAATGTATTAGTCACATAATGAGATATTAAAATAAGTTTTTATCAAGTCAAGAAGACATCTATATGTTAATTGAATCGTTGATTATTTAATTAACTTGTTGTTCGTGTAGTATAATATTATGTGAAAACAAGAATGGTAATTTGACTAAGTATAGTCATGAATTCGAGTTAAATAAAAAGAATAAACTTGTGATGTTTAGTACGTTATAATTGACTGGTATTGTGAACGTAAATGATATGTAGGATTTGATTCAAGGAATGAGTTTAATTAACGTGTAATCTACGCACGAGACAAGTTTTCTAACCCTACGTGTTATCGTTATATAAGTTGATAAATTCACCTTTCTACATTGAGCAAGTTCTCATTATTATTGATCAAGTCTGTTTTGTTAAATCAAAGCTTATTAATCTTTCAAGCATGATGCTGTTATACAATACTTATTTTATTGTATACCTCTTGAGATTGTTATTCAAATCAAATTATCAGTTATTGTTAAACCTGGTTAGACTAGCGAACCCATAATGATTTGACTAGTCCATAGTTGATGAGCGTTCTAAATTTTAGAACCCTTGATGATTTATCCAAACCAAACTTCCTTTGGTGTGGACTCTAATGTCAAACTAAGATGAAAAACCCTGTAAAGGGGATTACTTATGTGTTAGCGTTAATATATTGTGCACAATATGGTACTAAGGGCTGATCCCCCTAAGTACGAGAAGAAGAGTCCATAGTATTATGACTGTTAAAGGTTTCATGTATAAACACTTGACAACCTAGGACATAGTTCAGGGTCTTATGACCCTCAGAAGTTCTTTTGTCTCTTGTTATTTATTCTTGATTTAAAAGTTGAGTTTCCATTTCAGAAGTCTTTAATTTACTCGCATGTTATTATTCATTGTTATATTGTTATACTTGTGGGCAATCGTGCTCACTCTTGCGTAATAATAACATTGAAGTTAAGAACAAAAGAGCAGACAAACCTTCCACTAGTAAAGGCAAGGGCAAGATTAGCAAGTAATGAAGACTGCTTATTTATGTGGTTATGTAATGATAATTAGACTTGATGTTACTTAAGACTTATTATTTGTTTATGATTCCTGTGACAACCCGATATTTTCTATATAAATAAATAAGAAATTTTGTGTATAATTTTTTTTATATATATATTAAGGATGGGGATTTGTACAAGATATTGTGTATATGTATTTATGTGGTAAATATAAAATATATTTATTACATCAAAAATTGTAAATGATTTTATTTTAGAATCATTGTTTATTATCAATTATAATTTTATAATAATTAATTCCATATTGAAAATGTTTTTATCAATTATTTTCTATGAAAATAAAATTAACTATTATTTAAATAATCTATGAAATGATTTTAGAATATTTATAATAATTATTTTATTAAATGAATTTTGTTCAGATTATTAAGTTAATTAAGTTATTTATGAAAGGTAAACCAGATATAGAATCCAAACCCTAATTTCGGGTTTTTATCAGGGAATGAGAATAATAAT
Organism: Panax japonicus; assembly: GCA_020205505.1. NCBI lineage: Eukaryota > Viridiplantae > Streptophyta > Magnoliopsida > Apiales > Araliaceae > Panax > Panax japonicus. Next base: position 10,472,133 of record CM035103.1, read on the forward strand.
ATTATATTATTATTTGTTAGTATTATAAATATGTATGATTATGTGTGCAATGTTAATGTGTGAAACAATTTTATTATATTACGACCAAACCCTAATAATATTTTTACCAACCCTATTCTTGGTTTTGGATAAAGAATAATAATAACATTATAATATTTTAATATTTTAAGTGTTATAATATGAACCGCATGTGCGAGAGCTGATAATAATTGATCAATTATGTTATAGTATTCGAAAACCCTAGTTTCACGGTATAAGATTTAATACTGTTATATATCTGTGTTATATGATATAAATTTATGTGTTACTTTAAGGAGTATTAAATTGGAGACCTCAATTATAATTGTATTTCTAATTATTAGAAACCCTAATTGTGTTTTTAGAAATCCTAGTTAATTGATTTGATAAACCCTAAATTGCTAAAATTAGCTAGGTTAAATATACTAGTGTTATTAAACCCTAATACTTTGTCCAAATTATTTTTGTTCCATTAAAATTATTAATAAAATGACTTAAATGCCCTCTTTACACATGTGCTAGAAGGTGGAGTGTGGATCTTGCTATAATTTGAGTTGGTCACCAACTCTTGATATTTTGCAGATTTAAAGCAACATGTGGCAGCAATATAACTCAGCAAATCATTCCCTAGCTCTAGTATATAAGATTAAAGAAAGAGAAAAATGCTCATTTTGCTATTTTATTCACCAACACTCCACTTAAACTTTCTCTCTCTAAAACCAACGAAAATCAGTGTTATATTAGTCCCAAAATTCAGCCCTACGAAATCCCATATCAAATCAGTAGCTTAAAATCAAGATCAAACCAAGAAAGGTATAAAACTCAAGCTAGAAAATCTGTCCATAATTTGTTGTTAGATTTTGTGTCTAAGTGTTGTATTATGTTGGTTTTAATATCTAGTGATGATCTGGGTTGCTAGATGTTTGATCCATAACATCTAGAAGCTCAGAATTGAAGATCTACAAAATTCGGGAAAAACTTGATTCTGTGGCCTGACAATGAATGTCAGTGGCCACAGATCCTTGCTCGATGATGCTTTGTGTTGTTTTTAAGTTGTTATTAGTAGCTTACAATGTTGTCTTTTATCTGCAAAAAGAAGCAAAGTCATATCTGTTATAGATCAAAAGTTATTTAAGGTCAAAGTACGTTGACCGAGCTTGACCGACTGAGATCTGGGTAACCCAGAAATGGTTTTCAGCGTCTGACAATAAGTTTGTGGCTTCTGATCTTGCTGGTAGTTGTTGTTTTGTTTGGTTTGTTGAAGCTAGGTTGTAGTCTAGTATATTAACTATAGAATTATGCTTTTATATCGTTAAAATATTTCATATACTGGAATTGGTGGCTAGTCAAAGTAGTAGAGAAGTTCATGTTCTCGGTTTTCTGGAAAACCCAGAAAAACCCATGAACACAGATTCTGTCAGTGGTTGACCGGCTTGTAACTGATTGATGTGTTGATGTTTTGTTTATTTTATGTAATGAATATGTAGTCCTACATGTTGTCTACACATTAAAGCTCTTAGATCTCAAAAACAATTAACATGTAGCAAGTTGCTGGCGATCAAAAGTGGTCAGTCGGTCTGTTCTTCAATTCTGGGAAACCCAGAAATGAAGAACAGCCTCTGACAGTGAGTTTGGACGATTAGATCTGGTTGGTGTTATGTGATTTGTCCATGTTGGTTGTTGTATGTTATAGTCTTGTATTTGTACTACATAATCTGACCAAAACCGAGTCCAGAATCACAACACACACTGAGTTATTCACTGTCAAACATAGCCACTCGGTTCTGACATTAAAATTCTGGGTTTGTATGAAGAACACCTATAGCGACGGTTCTGTCGCTATAGGTGGTCTTTAGCGACAGAAACTATTATATTTTCCGAAAATAATTTAATAAATGGAAAAAAATAGTTTTTAATTATTAAAAATACAAAATAAATTATTAAAAATTATTTTAAATTCTATAAATTAGTTTTTAATTATTTTAAATATATTTCATAAATATTTAATATTTTTGGAATATTAAAAGTATTTAATTTATTTAATTATAATATTAAATAAATTATTTAAAAATGATTTTAATATTTGAAAAATCATTTAAAATTTTATTATGATATAAGAAAATATTTTAAGTTATTTTTAATAACTTTTAATATTATTTGATAATTTTCATTAATAAATTAATATTAATGATAATTAAGTTATTTACTAAATGAATTAAAAATGATTTTATTATATTAAAAATCATTTTAAATAATAATAAGGTATTTAAAAATATTTTAAGTTATAAAATATAACTTTTAATATTTAAAGGTTAAATTCATTAATTAATGATTATTAATGATATTAAAGTTATTTAATATTTATATTAAATAAAATATTTTAAAAAAGATTTTATAAAAATCATTTTAAATGAAAATAAAAGTGTTTAAAGATATTTTAAGTTATAAACTATAACTTTTAATATTTAAAGGATAATTTTATTAATAATTTAATGACATATTAATGATATTAAATTTATTTAATAATTATATTAAATAAATAGTTTAAAAATGGTTTTATTTATTTAAAAATCATTTAAAAAGGATATAAGTGAATTAAAAATATTTTAAGTTGTAATTCATAACTTTTAATATTTGGATAATGATAAATTAATATTTTAATAGAATTGTTTGATATTTAAATCATTTAATAATGATTCTGATATTTCAAAAATTATGATAAACGGTAATAATTGTTTTAAAATTATTATAAGGTCATTAAAAATAGTGTGACTGTTGTTTAAGTTATCTATTTAGATATTTCGATACAGAATAGAGTCTTAGACTCGAATATTACCTAATAAGGCTGTCGATACGTAGTCATGTTTCAGAAATTGATCTGAACTTAGATGGGATTGACTTGTAAATTATTTAATTGTGATATAATGGTCGTTAAGTTATGTGACAACGTGATTAGAAATGTGCTGACTGCTATATACCGTATTATGTGTTATGATATAATGTTCTAATCGAATGATTGATTTGCTTAATGATAGGTTGTGATAAAAAGGGTAGAATTAAGTTAAGAATTTGTAAGCAGCGCATCAGGCAAGTACCCTACCTTTGCATTTTCTTTATGCATTGGATAAATGTAAGAATGTTTCAAAGTTATATTATTACTGTACAGATTTTAAAGTTTATATTATATACGCCAATTGATTATCAACATGTTAGTATATAATAATTCAGATATATATTCTGTTCGTTAATTTCTAGAAATGATTATACAAGTGTCCCCACTTGGATAATCATAGTATTTAATCGCATGTTGATACCCCTTTGTTATACATATATGTTGAATTATAGATTATTGTTGGATGAATAAAACCTTTTGTCTGGAACCCTGACAAATATGAACATCCCTTACCAGGGAAAAACTTTTATGCACCTAAGGCGGATCAAGTAAATGGTAACACCATTTTTGTAATGTAGTATTGATCAATGCAGGGCACAATGGGCTGATCACCCCCGTGTTCGTAAGTTATGACAGTTTACAGATGAATTTTCTGTTTAACCTTTTCAAAAATGAAAATAATGTTCATACTATGTCATATAAAACCTTTATATAGTCTGTATGTAGTTTCAAAAATTTGAAATAGTTATGTAATTATTGTTGGTATAGATTACTTCACAACTTTTGCCTTGTTGTAGAAGAATAGTATATAGAAAACATTTAAATGCTTTCAGTTCATATATATTGTTAATACTTGCTGGGCACTCAAATGCTCATCCTTGCTTAATTTAAATGTTTTCAGTTAAGATCGAACAACCTGAAGGTTCTGTCAAAAACAAAGGGAAAGGGAAGATAGCTGGTTGACTGCAGTTATTATTACTTGTAATAATTAAGATTATGAAGACTATGATATATGTTTTATTATTAATATGACTGGTAATGTATGTTTAAAGGTTACGTACCTGGGAGATGAACTCTGATGAATAAGTATTGTAAAATGATTGTTTATATATTATTGTTATTATTATTAGTAGATTTCCGCTCATAGAAATGATATCGTGAAGTACCGAGTTCGGGTTTCAAGTATCCGAGTTCAGGGACTTTACAGGATGGTATCAGAGCTGTAGGTTATAAACATTAGGAATGCAAAGCCTAGGATTATAACCATAGTAGAAAACTTTTATAGAATGTGTTAGTTAGGGGGAAAGTTTAATGAGATGCAACAAATATTATCGTACTGAATAAAATATCTTTTCATTTTATCAATGAATATATTTTATTGTGGTACTAATGTTGTTGTTGATTATTTATTGTGATCATAGGATGGCTGGCGAGGGTTCAAATAGTTACTCGGTGAACCAAGAGTCAAGGGACTCTGGTAGGGAGTCCATGGAGCTTGCAATGATAGGGGATTTATTGGCTAGAAATGTTGAGCTAGAGAACAAGGTTGAACATGTGGAGGCAAAGAACCGGACCCTTCAGATTTCAGAGCAACAATATAGGGACGCCACTTATCAAGCACAGGCAGAGATAGTTGAGTTACAAAGAAGGTTGCAGCAGAAAGAGCTACAGTTAGGACAGATGAAAGTTGAGATGGAGGCGAAAGATGCAAAAATATATACCTTGGAGCAATTTTTAGACAGTGCCTTTAGGAAGTTTGACGCGGAGTGGATGGAGCTGTCCTCCAGTAGTGAGAGCAAGCGTTGATTTGTACTCATGTTAGATAAAGTCCCACTTTTGTGTTGTTATTAGGGACTGTTTAGTTGTTGTAAATCCTTATGCCTTGTTGAATGCATGGGATGGTAGTAGACCCCAATCTATAGTCTAGTAGAAGGGTAGGTGGTAGTGAATCCTCACTTTTGTCCATTAGAGGATAGTTGGTGGTAGGCAGTATATGTCCTAAGCGTTTTATAGGAGTATGTAAGATGTTTAGTCGGTCTGTATTAAACCGTGGTATGTGGATATATAAGTGGCTCATATAGAGTTTATAAAAAAATGAATTGACTAAATCTATCGTCAAACGAAATAAAAGATAACATAAATAAAACTATTACTTGTTACATGTATATACTAATCAGGATGATTTATGTGTGTAGATGTCTGGAGAAAAAGGTCTGCTGTATGCCTATAACATGAAGAAGGATCAAACCCATATACCAGAGCTAATATCGCAGCCAATAGCTGAAATAGAAGCTCGCAATGAAACCAACTCGGATGAGGTGGTTATCGTGGAAAATGTAGCACCAGATTCGAAAATGGTGGAGTTGACAGATAGCGATTCAGATCCCAAAATTGAAGCCGGACAAGCATCAAGGGAAGTACAGAATTTGAGGAACCAGATTTCTTCTCTGGAAAAGTTGTGGGAAATAGAGAAGTTGCTTAATAGTCAGTTACGTCAGGTGTTAATAGAAATGATGGAAGGGCAGGATAAACTAAAAATTCAAATCAATCAGATGGGGGCTTCAAGCAACACTTCGTGTGCAGCTCCGAGAGATAAGGGAAAGAGAAAAATAGAAGACCATGATTTAGGAAGACCTAGTAAGAAGAAGTGGAAAAGAATATGTTATCTATGCGGCTATGAGGGACATACTACTCAGTATTGTCCTGATTATGAACGGAGAGCATGCTTTGTTTGTGGAAAGAAAGATCATCAGACAAAGAATTGTCCAAGAAAAAGGGCTTATTAACTAGATATTATAGATTCTGTTGTGTAGGCGTGTTTAGTATAATATGTGTGCTTAATATGTCTGTGTGATGTAATATTCTAAAACTTTTGTGTTAGTAAGGTTGTAAATCCCGACTCCTGTAATCACCAAGGGATGAATGATGTTTTAAGCAGTTATGCTATGCTATGTAAATTATCTATTAAAGTAATATGAATCTAAGTTTGAATTATGTTTAAAAAGTATAAACTCGTATGATAAGGTTTAGAATGTAAGTTAATTTATGGTTTTTACTTAACCAGAAAATGCCGCCAAGACGTCAAACTCGCAACCAAAGGGCTGAAGGATCTGTCAACAATGTTGAGGGACAACAACCAGTAGACCCGATACAGCATTTTCCGAATATGATAGCTCAGACCATGCAACAAGGAATACCAGCAGTAGGGAATCAGCCGGATAATCACTTAGCAAATTTCAAAGATTTTAAAGCTATAGGACCGCCAGAATTTAAAGGTACAACTGATCCTGTAGAAGCTCAAACCTAGATTAAAGAAATTGAGAAGGCGTTTGTGATAGCTAGAGTAGATGAGGGGCAGCAGATGACTTTTGCCACCTATATGATGAAGGGTGAGGCGAATTTCTGGTGGGAAGCGAATCAGGCAAGAGAGAGAGAGTGTAGTGGCTTGGCAAATGTTTAAGACTTTATTTTTTGAGAATTACTTTTCTACTAGTATGCAGGCTAGGATGGAGGTAAAATTTTTAGAGTTGAAACAAGGAGATATGTCAGTTGCAAATTACGCCGCTAAATTTAATGAGTTATCTAGATTTGCTCCGCATCAAGTTGATACGGAGGCTAGGAAGGCGAGAAGGTTCGAGTTAGGATTAAAACCGTGGCTCTATAACAAGGTGGCAGTGTTGCAGATTCCAACATTTGCAGCACTTATGGAAAAGGCGATAATTGCTGAGGAAGGAAGTGAGATCATGAGTCTCTATAACAAGGAGAGGAAGAACAAAGGTAAGGTTGAGGCAGCTGAGAAGGGGAAAATTAATAGTGGAAGTAAGGGAGGAAACGAAAAGAGAAAAGTGAACTATTTTGAAAACGTACAGGTGAAACAAGAGGGTGTGAAAAAGCAGGCAGTTCAATGCAAAACTTGTGGGAAGAACCATTCAGGTGTGTGTTTGAAGGGGAAACCTGTGTGTTTCAAATGCGGGCAGGAGGGCCACATCTCTCCCAATTGCCCAAATCCTAGAAAATATAGTGGCTATTTTGTTTGCGGTTCAATGGAACACAAGGTGAAGGAATGTCCGAAGAAGAGGGAAGAAACAGGTAGTGTGCATACTGGCAGGGGTAGTGGAACGTTAGCAATCACAGGACCAACAACATCCAGCAAGCCAACAAAGTCAACATCAAGGGTCTTCAACATGACGGTTCAGGACACGGTGGCAGCTGGTAATGCCATTTCTGGTATTATTCTAATCAATTATATATTCTTATATATGTGATTTTTTTTATATATAGTAAATTATTTTATAAATAAAGTTTGAAAGAGGAAATTGAGTTATTTTAAAAATCAAATCTCTGTTTAATCAGAAAGATCAGTTCGATCAGAAAAGATCAAGATCTATTTACGATGATGGTGTATCTTATGTGCCTGGTACGTGTAGATTTTAAAGTGGTGATTCCGGGGACGGAATCTTTATAAGGGAGGGTGAATGTGACAACCCGATATTTTCTATATAAATAAATAAGAAATTTTGTGTATAATATTTTTTTTATATATATTAAGGATGGGGATTTATACAAGATATTGTGTATATGTATTTATGTGGTAAATATAAAATATATTTATTACATCAAAAATTGTAAATGATTTTATTTTAGAATCATTGTTTATTATCAATTATAATTTTATAATAATTAATTCCATATTGGAAATGTTTTTATCAATTATTTTCTATGAAAATAAAATTAACTATTATTTAAATAATCTATGAAATGATTTTAGAATATTTATAAAAATTATTTTATTAAATGAATTTTGTTCAGATTATAAAGTTAATTAAGTTATTTATGAAAGGTAAACCAGATATAGAATCCAAACCCTAATTTCGGGTTTTTATCAGGGAATGAGAATAATAATATAATATTATTTTTTGTTAGTATTATAAATATGTATGATTATGTGTGCAATGTTAATGTGTGAAACAATTTTATTATATTACGACCAAACCCTAATAATATTTTTACCAACCCTATTCTTGGTTTTGGATAAAGAATAATAATAATATTATGATATTTTAATATTTTAAGTGTTATAATATGAACCGCATGTGCGAGAGCTGATAATAATTTATCAATTGTGTTATAGTATTCGAAAACCCTAGTTTCGCGGTATAAGATTTAATACTGTTATATATCTGTGTTATATGATATAAATTTACGTGTTACTTTAAGGAGTATTAAATTGGAGACCTCAATTATAATTGTATTTCTAATTATTAGAAACCCTAATTGTGTTTTTAGAAATCCTAGTTAATTAATTTGATAAACCCTAAATTGCTAAAATTAGCTAGGTTAAATATACTAGTGTTATTAAACCCTAATACTTTGTCCAAATTATTTTTGTTCCATTAAAATTATTAATAAAATGACTTAAATGCCCTCTTTACACATGTGCTAGAAGGTGGAGTGTGGATCTTGCTATAATTTGAGTTGGTCACCAACTCTTGATATTTTGCAGATTTAAAGCAACATGTGGCAGCAATATAACTCAGCAAATCATTCCCTAGCTCTAGTATATAAGATTAAAGAAAGAGAAAAATGCTCATTTTGCTATTTTATTCACCAACACTCCACTTAAACTTTCTCTCTCTAAAACCAACGAAAATCAGTGTTATATTAGTCCCAAAATTCAGCCCTACGAAATCCCATATCAAATCAGTAGCTTAAAATCAAGATCAAACCAAGAAAGGTATAAAACTCAAGCTAGAAAATCTGTCCATAATTTGTTGTTAGATTTTGTGTCTAAGTGTTGTATTATGTTGGTTTTAATATCTAGTGATGATCTGGGTTGCTAGATGTTAGATCCATAACATCTAGAAGCTCAGAATTGAAGATCTACAAAATCCAGGAAAAACTTGATTCTGTGGCCTGACAATGAATGTCAGTGGCCACAGATCCTTGCTCGATGATGCTTTGTGTTGTTTTTAAGTTGTTATTAGTAGCTTACAATGTTGTCTTTTATCTGCAAAAAGAAGCAAAGTCATATCTGTTATAGATCAAAAGCTATTTAAGGTCAAAGTGCGTTGACCGAGCTTGACCGACTGAGATCTGGGTAACCCAGAAATGGTTTTCAGCGTCTGACAATAAGTTTGTGGCTTCTGATCTTGCTGGTAGTTGTTGTTTTGTTTGGTTTGTTGAAGCTAGGTTGTAGTCTAGTATATTAACTATAGAATCATGCTTTTATATCGTTAAAATATTTCATATACTGGAATTGGTGGCTAGTCAAAGTAGTAGAGAAGTTCATGTTCTCGGTTTTCTGGAAAAACCCAGAAAAACCCATGAACACAGATTCTGTCAGTGGTTGACCGGCTTGTAACTGATTGATGTGTTGATGTTTTGTTTATTTTATGTAATGAATATGTAGTCCTACATGTTGTCTACACATTAAAGCTCTTAGATCTCAAAAACAATTAACATGTAGCAAGTTGCTGGCGATCAAAAGTGGTCAGTCGGTCTGTTCTTCAATTCTGGGAAACCCAGAAATGAAGAACAGCCTCTGACAGTGAGTTTGGACGATTAGATCTGGTTGGTGTTATGTGATTTGTCCATGTTGGTTGTTGTATGTTATAGTCTTGTATTTGTACTACATAATCTGACCAAAACCGAGTCCAGAATCACAACACACACTGAGTTATTCACTGTCAAACATAGCCACTCGGTTCTGACATTAAAATTCTGGGTTTGTATGAAGAACACCTATAGCGACGGTTCTGTCGCTATAGGTGGTCTTTAGCGACAGAAACTATTATATTTTCTGAAAATAATTTAATAAATGGAAAAAAATAGTTTTTAATTATTAAAAATACAAAATAAATTATTAAAAATTATTTTAAATTCTAAAAATTAGTTTTTAATTATTTTAAATATATTTCATAAATATTTAATATTTTTGGAATATTAAAAGTATTTAATTTATTTAATTATAATATTAAATAAATTATTTAAAAATGATTTTAATATTTGAAAAATCATTTAAAATTTTATTATGATATAAGAAAATATTTTAAGTTATTTTTAATAACTTTTAATATTATTTGATAATTTTCATTAATAAATTAATATTAATGATAATTAAGTTATTTACTAAATGAATTAAAAATGATTTTATTATATTAAAAATTATTTTGAATAATAATAAGGTATTTAAAAATATTTTAAGTTATAAAATATAACTTTTAATATTTAAAGGTTAAATTCATTAATTAATGATTATTAATGATATTAAAGTTATTTAATATTTATATTAAATAAAATATTTTAAAAATGATTTTATAAAAATCATTTTAAATGAAAATAAAAGTGTTTAAAGATATTTTAAGTTATAAACTATAACTTTTAATATTTAAAGGATAATTTTATTAATAATTTAATGACATATTAATGATATTAAATTTATTTAATAATTATATTAAATAAATAGTTTAAAAATGGTTTTATTTATTTAAAAATCATTTAAAAAGGATATAAGTGAATTAAAAATATTTTAAGTTGTAATTCATAACTTTTAATATTTGGATAATGATAAATTAATATTTTAATAGAATTGTTTGATATTTAAATCATTTAATAATGATTCTGATATTTTAAAAATTATGATAAATGGTAATAATTATTTTAAAATTATTATAAGGTCATGAAAAATAGTGTGACTGTTGTTTAAGTTATCTATTTAGATATTTCGATACAGAATAGAGTCTTAGACTCGAATATTACCTAATAAGGCTGTCGATACGTAGACATGTTTCAGAAATTGATCTGAACTTAGATAGGATTGACTTGTAAATTGTTTAATTGTGATATAATGGTCGTTAAGTTATGTGACAACGTGATTAGGAATGTGCTGATTGCTATATGTCGTATTATGTGTTATGATATAATGTTCTAATGGAATGATTGATTTGCTTAATGATAGGTTGTGATAAAAAGGGTAGAATTAAGTTAAGAATTTGTAAGCAGCGCATCAGGCAAGTACCCTACCTTTGCATTTTCTTTATGCATTGGATAAATGTAAGAATGTTTCAAAGTTATATTATTACTGTACAGATTTTAAAGTTTATATTATATACGCCAATTGATTATCAACATGTTAGTATATAATAATTCAGATATATATTCTGTTCGTTAATTTCTAGAAATGATTATACAAGTGTCCCCACTTGGATAATCATAGTATTTAATCGCATGTTGATACCCCTTTGTTATACATATATGTTGAATTATAGATTATTGTTGGATGAATAAAACTTTTTGTCTGGAACCCTGACAAATATGAACATCCCTTACCAGGGAAAAACTTTTATGCGCCTAAGGCGGATCAAGTAAATGGTAACACCATTTTTGTAATGTAGTATTGATCAATGCAGTGCACAACAGACTGATCACCCCCGTGTTCGTAAGTTATGATGGTTTACAGATGAATTTTCTGTTTAACCTTTTCAAAAATGAAAATAATGTTCATACTATGTCATATAAAACCTTTATATAGTCTGTATGTAGTTTCAAAAATTTGAAATAATTATGTAGTTATTGTTTGTATAGATTACTTCACAACTTTTGCCTTGTTGTAGAAGAATAGTATATAGAAAACATTTAAATGCTTTCAGTTCATATATATTGTTAATACTTGCTGGGCACTCAAATGCTCATCCTTGCTTAATTTAAATGTTTTCAGTTAAGAGCGAACAACCTGAAGGTTCTGTCAAAAACAAATGGAAAGGGAAGATAGCTGGTTGACTGCAGTTATTATTAATTGTAATAATTAAGATTATGAAGACTATGATATATGTTTTATTATTAATATGACTGGTAATGTATGTTTAAAGGTTACGTACTTGGGAGATGAACTCTGATGAATAAGTATTGTAAAATGATTGTTTATATATTATTGTTATTATTATTAGTAGATTTCCGCTCATATAAATGATATCGTGAAGTACCGAGTTCGGGTTTCAAGTTTCCGAGTTCGGGGAATTTATAATTCCGCACAGATGTTTAAGGTTAGAGTAACCTGGGATTTTATTATTATGCAGTTGATGTAACCCCATAAGAGGAGATTTATTTATTATTTCTATCTATTGCATGGTATGCATTTATTATGGGTAGATAGATAGACGATATTTGTACAGTGAACACCAAATCCTGTGAAAATGTAAGTAATGGATTTGAGGGTGTCACAACTTCGCATAGACAGGTTATTCCAACAGAATAATAAATAACGGAACCAGGTCCATAAAATGCACAGACAGGATATTCCAACAGAATAATAAAGACGGAACCAGGTCCGACGTAAAACACACAGACAGGATATTCCAACAGAATAATAAAGACGGAACCAGGTCCGGAGTAAAACACACAGACATGATATTCCAACAGAATAATAAATAATGGAATAACAACAAAATTTCACCATGTATGCGGTACTTCGCATAGACAGGTTATTCTAGCTGAATAATAAATAATGGAGTAACAGATGAATTTTACCAAGTATAGGGTAGACCACGTATACAGGTTATTCCAACAGAATAATAAAGAATAGAATAACAAAAGTTCTTTTCATGAATATGAAAAAAATACCCCTTACTAGTACAACAAATAATATCACTTACCTTTGAAAGAAGAGTACTCCGACTGGTAGGGCGAGGATATACTCCAAGAAAACTTGCACTACGCTCAAAGTTTTCTTAAACTCTAAAGAAATACACTCAAGATTATAGACGAAGAACTCTCTCTATAGTTTCTCTCTCTAGAGTTTTAGTGAATTCGTAAGAAATAATGAAGGAATGAGCTTCTATTTATAGGAGAATGGAGTGCATAGTAACTAATTCATGAACGGTCCAGATTGATTTACTTTAAACGGACGGTCCATATTGATTTCATAAAATATTCTAATAAAACAAAATCTTTTAAATAAAATATAATATATTCTATTTATAATCTAATAAAACGAATAACTTTATAAAGGTATTCTGTTTTATATAAAAAGATTTTACTATACAAAACACTATGCAACATTATGCATAATAAAATATAATATATTTTAATTATTGTCTAATAAAATAAATAACCTTATAAAAGTATTCTGTTTTATATAAAAAGATATTACTATGCAAAACACTATGCATAATAGAATATAATATATTTTATTTATAGTCTAATAAAAAGAATAACTTTATAAAAGTATTCTGTTTTATATAAAAAGATATTACTATACAAAACACTATGCAAATAGAATATAATATATTCTATTTATAGTCTAATAAAACAAATAACTTTATAAAAGTATTCTATTTTATATAAAAAGCTTTTCTGTTTTATTACATTAATAATATTAATAAAACAAAACTGAGTGACTTATCACGTAAGCATCAATAATCAATACAGTGTGCTACTATGCAACCACGCGTATTACTGTACTTTTACTACCGAGTAGTTCAACAGTATTAACGGTAAAACTTCCGCCGTTATTTTTATAAAATATTTTTGTCGTTTTCTCAATCCGACAATAATTCTGTTGCGGGGTCCACCAATGATTGTGCCATTGTACGAATATTCCCTGATAAAACGAATATTCTCCGACCAATCGAATATTATATAACTTGCATACTTTGCAAAATTTATAAATACTACCCACAACTATAACATTATATCAAATCCACACCATAATATTCAAAAAAAAATATTTCGAGAAAATTAAATATTTATTCATAAAATCTGGGGTCTCACAATCTCCCCTCCTTATGGAATTTCGCCCTCAAAATTTACGTACGTATCTGGTATGCCGAAGAGGTGAGGGTACCTTGACTTCATTTCAGATTCTAACTCTTGAGGTATAACCTTTGAGTGTCGAATATAATCCTTCTTATCCAAGATTTTAACACCTATCTCCTCATACGTTAAATCTTCTGCTATCTCGTCCGGTTCTAAATCAATAATGTGGTTCGGGTTGTCCACATATTTACGTAACATTGATACGAGAAAAAAAATGTTATGAACACGCAACATACTTGGCAGTAAAATAAGTCTATAAGCCACAGTTCCTACTTAATCGAGGATTTCAAATGGGCCAATTAAATCGAAGGTTGAGATTTCCTCTCTTCGTCGATTCTTGCTTCTAGAATAACGCTGTCTTGAACCTTCTTCTTCACATTTCATCAGATTTAGTTTTGTAGCTTGAGCGGCTTTAACTTTATCGATTAAAGTCGATTCTACTCGTATATTCGTTATCTTCACGTGGGGCTCTAGAGTCTTTAACTCTATCTTCATCATTTGTAAGTTATACGATATGGATTTTTGTGTTAACAACATCACACTCGTAAACGCATACAATCTTCTACTCAACGCGTCAGCTACCACATTCTCTCTTCCACGATAATATTAAATGGTATGATCGTAATCTTCAACAGCTCGAGCGAGCGTCTTTGGCGCATGTTACGTTCATTTTGGGTGAAGAAATACTTGAGGGTTTTAGAAATGGGTTTTGTACTGGGGTCAGTACAAAATTCGATTTCACGCTCTAGGGTAGGTTAAGAAGTCTTCTAGAATACGTCAGAAAATTTATTAATAATAGAAATATCATTCAAAACTGTGACCCTCATCCAAGACTTGGATAACACGCCACCTTGATATCTATCAACTTGCCATAATCATTCACGGCATCGCCTACAGAAAGTCTGGCTTCGGTGTATTCCAAGACTTGAAAGTCACCAGCGAAAGGCTCGGGGCTTTTTACTTATGGCTTGATATGACAATGATTGACTTTAGTGGTTTGGTTACTTGAATTCGCATAATAGGTTGGTTAGGAATATGAAAGCTAACAACCTTACAAAAATAATCAATTTTGGCATGATGAGTAGTTAACCAATTGATTCCTAAAATCACATCAAATGCAAGTATTTTGAAAGAGATAAGATCGACAGGTAACGTGAAAGTGTCGATTTGAATCAAACAAGATTTATAAATAGTGGTGGTAACGAAGGTTTCTACTAACGAAGTTTCAACCAATAAGTCAAAGTTTAACTTCTCTAGGGTCAAATTTAAAGGTTGAGCGCAAGCAAGAGAGATAAAAGAATGGGTAGAACCGGTATCTAATAAGGTATAGACTTCACAAAAATTTATAATTAACTAACCCGTGCTAACTTCGTTTGGATACTCGCTTTTTGATAAGTCACGAAAAATGCTCTTCCTGAAACCATCGACTTTGTTTTGTCCGTATCAGCCTTTGGTGCCATCGTCCCAGCTGGACTTGATTTTGCTACAGGACAAAATCGTGCTATGTGACCATCTCTACTTGAAATTTTCACTTCTATTATCTTGGCCATGATTACCACCGAAGTGGTTACCATTCTTGGCATGATAATTTCCCCCACGATGGTCATCATTGTTCCGATGGCCGTTGCCACCGGTACAATTATTATCGTGTTGTTGGTCGTTACCTTTTGGTTGTGCTAACTCATTATCACGCTCCAATAACTGAGCCCTATTCACAACATCTGAATATAAACAAAGTTTATGAGAAATGAGGTATTGACGTATATCGGGTTTCAAACCTCTTAGAAACATTCGCGTCATTCGCTCCTCATTATCGACCAAATGGGATGATAACCGGGATAACTCTGCAAACTTAGCCTCGTACTGCGATACGATCATATTATTTTACTACATTGTTTATCTCAACATTTTCAGATGCCATTTTCAAACACTGTCACAAAACAAGGGTTAATTGACATATCACATATTATCCCTATACTCTGACCGACCAATTAAATACCAAATAAACTTAGGTAGGTCATACTAGGGAAGGAATTCCCCGTCTCCCCCTCCTAGTTCTTGTCTCACATCTCAGTCAGGGATCATATCCCTAAGCTTTGATACCAACTGTGACTCCCCCAAAAATAGGTATACATCAGCCATCTTGGGTCGCCAGATAAATGGTACTGAATACAAATACAAACTAATTATACAACAGTCGTGAAAAATACGACAAAACATATGTTGTGAGTTTTAATATAAATATTGTCATCTAGACAATATCCACACTCAATGGAGTCCTCATTACAATTATTATTACACTATTTCACAGAATAGTGAGGACTACTAATGCACCATCTAGGACCATCACTCTGTTCCCCAACTAGTCCCAGCTACGTTCTCATTTCCTGAAGAGAACAATGAAAGAAAGGGTGAGCTCAAATAGCCCAGTAAGAAATAATATGACTAAGATAATTCAGAATAAATTATAGTTAGCCTTCAACAGTGTTAAACTGATACAATATAACAAACATCAAGTTTAACTGCAGCGGAACAAGGAATCTATTAGAAGAGTCAAGTAGAGAATAAAATCTACCATCTTCTATGATTTAAAAAGTTTTTCATAACTTTTATCGCTGGGACTCAGCTTAATAAATAATCCACATCATCCCTACACTGCGGCCAATGACATTTTTTTAGTATCACGACCACAAATTATCGATGAACTACGGGCCAAAGATAATTGAGTTTTCATCAACGGTCCTGATCATGCCATAAAACAATTCATCTTTGTACCCTTGGCCGAAGAGAATCCATAGCCATAATCATACCAAAAACTGTCCATCAATGCACTACGGGCCAATGAGGACTTTTTCCACATAATTTGTAACATTACGATCATGATTATACCGAATAATCCCTGATCATAATCATACCAAGTCCATCTATGCACTAAAGGACACAGATGACTTTCAACATAATATAAACATGAGGATGATGACAATGATATAAGAATTCAATAAAACAAGTTCAAGAATTAATTTATCCAGGAACTAATAACGTCCAAATTGTCAACATGATACTTCTTTGTAGAGTAAAATTCAAGAATGCCCAGAAGAATATTTCCATGAAAAGATACTGGATGAAGCGCAAATATCAAGGATATTCTACTAATTTCATAGAGTATAGAAGTCAAAACTTTAACCAACTAAGTATAATAAAGAATGGAATAACAAAAGAAATCACCAGACATGCGATAAACCGCACAAACAGGTTATTCCAATAGAATAATAAATAACGGAACCAGGTCAGGCGTAATACGCACCGACATGATATTCCAACAGAATAATAAAGAATGGAATAACAACAAAAATCACCATGCATGCGGTACTTCGCATAGACAGGTTATTCCAACAGAATAATAAATAACGGAACCAGGTCCATCGTAAAACGCACAGACAGGATATTCCAACAGAATAATAAAGACGGAACCAGGTTCGGCGTAAAACGTACAAACAGGATATCACAACATAATAATAAAGAATGCAATAACAACAAAATTTCACCATGTATGTGGTACTTCACATAGACAGGTTATTCTAGCAGAATAATAAATAATGAAATAATAGAAGAATTTCACCAAGTATAGGGTATACTACGCATACAGGTTATTCCAACAGAATAATAAAAAATGGAATAACAGAAGTTCTCTTCATGAATATAAAAAAAATACCCCTTACGAGTACAACAAATAATATCCCTTACCTTTGAAAGAAGAGTACTCCGACTGGTAGGGTGAAGATATACTTGAAGAAAACTTGCACTATGCTCAAAGCTCTCTTAAACTCTAAAGAAATACGCTCAAGATTATAGAAGAAGAACTCTCTCTATAATTTCTCTCTCTAGAGTTTCAGTGAATTCGTAAGAAATAATGAAGGAATGAGCTTCTATTTATTGGAGAATGGACTGCATAGTAACTAATTCATGAACGATCCAGATTGATTTACTTTAAACGGACGGTCCAGATTGATTTAATAAAATATTCTAATAAAACAAAATCTTTTAAATAAAATATAATATATTATATTTATAATCTAATAAAATGAATAACTTTATAAAAGTATTCTGTTTTATATAAAAAGATTTTACTATGCAAAACACTATGCAGGCACTATGTAATACTATGCATAATAAAATATAATATATTCTAATTATTGTCTAATAAAACAAATAACTTTATAAAAGTATTATATTTTATATAAAAAGATATGCAAAACATTATGCATAATAGAATATAATATATTCTATTTATAGTCTAATAAAACGAATAACTTTATAAAAGTATTCTGTTTTATATAAAAAGATGTTACTATACAAAACACTATGCGAATAGAATATAATATATTCTATTTATAGTCTAATAAAATAAATAACTTTATAAAAGTATTCTATTTTATATAAAAAGCTTTTCTGTTTTATTACATTAATAATACTAATAAAACAAAACTGAGTGACTTATCACGTAAGCATCAATAATTAATACCGTGTGCTACTATGCAACCACACGTATTACTGTACTTTTACTACCGAGTAGTTCAACAGTATTAACGATAAAACCTCCTCCGTTATTTTCATAAAATATTTTTGTCGTTTTCTCAATCCGACAATAATTACGTTGCGGGGTCCACCAATGATTGTGCCGTTGTACGAATATTCCCTGATAAAACGAATATTCCCCGACCAATCGAATATTATATAACAACTTGCATACTTTATAAAATTTATAAATACTACCCACAACTATAACATTATATCAAATCCACATCATAATATTCAAAAAAAATTATTTCGAGAAAATTAATTATTTATTCATAAAATCTGGGGTCTCATATATTAGGGGATAACTTATGCGTAGCGTTAAAATGTTTGTGCACAATACATTGTACGAAGGGCTGAACCCCCTAAGTACGAGGAGTCCTTATTGTTTTATGACTGTTAAAGTTGGAGTTGAAAGACTACTCGCAACTGTGGACATGGTTCATGGTCTTATGACCCTCAGTTATGTGTATTCCATATTTTGGATTTCGGTTCTTGATTATCATTGTTAGAGTACTATCCAGTTTGACAAGCCTATTTGTTGGCAATTATTATTATTATCCTCTTGTCAATTCATTGTTATATTCAGTGAGCAATTTTTTTGCTCACGCTTGCATATTTATAAACTCATTGCAGCTAAAGTGGAGAAGGTAGATGAACCTTCAACTATCAAAGGAAAGGGAAAATTGTACAAGTGATGCTGATTTGTACTTTTATTTATTATGATGATCTTAGACTTTATTTTAATGATGTTATGTAATAATTTAATTCAACATTTGAATGACGTTTAAAGGTTAGATAACCATGGATGTTTTGAGTTTAATTATGTTACCCTATTTAAAGGGAGGATTTTATGGTTTAAATATTATTTTATTTGTGTTGATAGTATGAATGTTTGAATAGTGAGCACCAAATCTTGTTGGAATGAAGTACCTAGATTTGGGGGTGTCACAGTCCTCATTACATTTATGGTCACACTATTTTATAGAATAGTGAGGACTACTAATACATCAACTCGGACCATCACTCCGTTCCCTGACTAGTCTCGGCTACGTTCTCATTTCCTGAAGAGAACAGTGAAAGCAAAAGGGTGAGCTCAACTAGCCCAGTGAGAAATATTATGACTAAGATAATGCAGAATAAATTATCATTAGTCTTCAATAATGTTAACCTGAGAAAATACAATAGACATCAAGTTTAACTGCAGCGGAATAAGCAATCCATTAGAAGAGTCAAGTAGAGCATGATATCTACTATCTTCTATGGTTTAAAATGTTTTCATCAATTTTTATCGCTGAGACTCAGCTTAATAAATAAACCACATCATCGAGTCATCCCTGCACTATGGGCCAATGATATTCATTAAATCATCAATGGTCATGACTATACCAAATAATCCCTGGTCACAATCATACCAAAAACTGTCCATCAATGAACTACAGGCCACTGAGGACTTTTACCACATCATTTATAACATTACAGGTCATGATTATGCTGAATGATCCCTAGTCATAATCATACCAAGTTCATCTATGCACGTAAGCCAAAGATGACTTTCATCACAATATAAGAATGAGGATGATGACAATGACATAATAATTCAATAAAACAAGTTCAAGAATAAATTTTAAAGATTTATAAGTTAATTTTTCCTAAAATCAATTACGTCCAAATTGTCAACATGATACTGCTTTGTGGAGTAAAATTCAAGAATGCTCATAAGAATATTTCCATGAAAAGATATTGGATGAATCGTAAATATCCAGGATATTCTACTAATTTCATGGAGTATAGAAGCCAAAAATTTAACCAACTGAGTATAATAGAATATATGAAACTGCAAATGGATTCTCGTCTGCCATGCGGTAATCCACGTAGACAGATCATTTTCACAATTTAATAAGGAATGAATAGAAAGGATCATTCACCATGCATGCGGTAATTCACATAGACAAGTTATTGCAACAGAATAATAAAGAATGGAGTAACAGAAGAATTCACCAGGCATGCGATAGACCGCATAGACAGGTTATTCCCAACAGAATAATAAAGAATGGAACCAGGTCATGCGTAATCTGCACAGACAGGATATTCCGACAGAATAATAAAGAATGGAACTAGGTCATGCGTAATCCGCACAGACAGGATGTTCTAACAGAATAATAAAGAATGGAACCAGGTCATGCGTAATCCGCACAGACATGATGTTCCAACAGAATAATAAAGAATGGAATAACAACAGAATTCACCAGACATGCGATAGACCGCACAGACAGGTTATTCCAACAAAATAATAAAGAATGGAATAACAGAAGAATTTCACCATGTATTCGGTACTTCGCATAGACAGGTTATTCCAACATAATAATAAAGAATGGAATAACAACTCTTACGAGTATTGAAAGAAAATAACTCTCTTCATGAATACGAAAGAATAATAACCTTTACCGTAGAAAAAGACTGGATACTAGAATAGTGAGGTAGCAGACTTCTCTTCTTATTTCTCCCTATAATAATTGCTCTATAGCTTTAGTGAATTGGTGAGAAATGAAGGAAGAATGAGCTTCTATTTATAGGAAAATATAGTTTCGATAATTGCACGTTTTGGGGCTCAAAATATTACAGTATAATACCTTCTTATTTTTCTTCATTTTTAATTTAGTCCTGCAACTATTATCAAACTTGCACCACCTCCCCTAATAGTAATTAATGTGAATCAATAGTTCAATCATGTGAATCAATAGTTATAATCATGTGAAAATATGAATTACAGTATAGTACCTTCATCTATACCTCCATTTTTAACTTAGTCACGCAAGTATTAACAATCTTGCACCAACTCCCCTAATAGTACAAGAATTTGACTCAATAGTACACGCATGTGAACAAATAGTTATAATCATGTGAATTAATAGCAATTAATTACTCATTTATCCGATTAATTACCCGACTGGTCAGTAAAACTTCCAGACATCAATTAATATCGAAATAAATGTCGATTTCCACTAACACTAATAATTCCAACACAATGGAACCATCAATTTCATCTTTAATCAACACGAACTTATTCATCATTAATATTATAACTCACAATATTTAACAACCAAGTCGTTCCCAACAAAGAGGGGGCTTTTCGATAAGGATTTCTCTTTATTAGTGCAATTAGATGATCAAACATCTCCTTGACAGAACTTCTAGACATTGTAAATATTATAATTTAATAATATGAATAACTTTGTCATCTCAATAATTGATTTAATAATATAACATATTATGCAGATGATACTGTGACAATAATTAAATCAATAATATTAGAGATATGATGCAGCAATTACTGTAGCAGTAATTGAGTATAACTGAGTGACTTCTCACGTAAGCATCAATAATTAATACCGTGTGCTACAATGCAACCACGCGTATTACTGTACTTTTACTACCAGGTAGTTCAACAGTTTAACGGTAAAAATTCTGCCGTTATTTTTATAAAAAGATAATTATGTCGTTTTCTAACTATGACAATACTTCTGTTGTGGGGTCTACCAATGATTGTGCCGTTGTACGAATATTCCCTGTTAAAATGAATATTCCCCGACCAATCGAATATTATATAACCACTTGCTTACTTTGCAAATTTTGTAAATATTACCCACAATTATAACATTATATTATATCCACACCATAATATTCAAAAATATATTTCGAGACAAATTAATCTTTATTCATAAAAGTTGGGGTCTTACAACCTCCCCTTCTTATAAAATTTTGTCCTCGAAATTAGGGTGCGTACCTGGTATGTCGAAGAGGTGAGGATACCTTGATTTCATTTCAGATTCTAACTCCCAGGTCATTTCTTCCACATCGTGGTTTCTCCACAAAATTTTGACTTAAGGTATAACCTTGGAGCGTAGAATATGATCCTTCTTATCCAAGATTTTAACAGGTACCTCTTCATATGTTAAATCTTCCTCTATCCCGTCTGGTTCTAGTTCATTAATATAGTTCAGGTCTTTCACATATTTACGTAACATAGATATGTGAAAAATGTTATGAACACGAGACATACTTGGCGGTAAGACGAGTCTATAGGCCACAGTTCTTACTCAATCGAGGATTAAAATGGGCCAATGAATCGAGGATTGAGCTTTCCTCTCTTTCCAAATCTTGTAACTCCTTTCCATGGAGCAACACGTAACAACACATGATCTCCAATATTGAATTCCACGTCATTTCGATGAAGATCAGCATAACTCTTTTGTCGATCTTGTGAGATTTTTATATGTTGTCGAATCATTTGAATCTTTTCCGTAGTCATACATACCAAATCTGGTCCCAACAATGTTGCTTCACCCACCTCATCCCAATATACTGGAGATCAACACTTTCTTCCATATAACGCCTCAAATGGAGCCATGCCAATACTTGCTTGATAACTATTATTGTAGGAAAACTCCACCAATGGTAAGAACTTGTCCCAACTTCCCTTGAAGTAAAGGACACAGAATCTTAATTAATCTTCAAGAGTTTGAATAGTCCTTTCTGATTGCCCATCCTTTTGAGGATGATATGCCAAACTAAATCGTAAATCCGTACCCATAACTTTTTGCAAACTAACCCAAAATCTTGAAGTGAATCTTGGGTCTCGATCAGAAACTATGGATACTGGCATACCATGCAATCTTACGATCTCGTTTATGTACATACTAGCAAGATGTTCAAGTGTATAAGTTTCTCATATCGGTAAGAAATGAGCAGACTTGGTCAATCTATCAACAATGACCCAAATCGCATCTATGCCTTAAGAAACCTCGGGAAGACCAGTAACGAAATCCATGGTAATGTGCTCCCACTTCCATTCTGGAATTTCTAGTGGTTGTAATGGACCTTTTGGCACTTGATGCTCTGCCTTGACTCGTTGACAAGTTAGACACCTTGAGATAAACCCCACTATCTTTCTCTTCATATTGCTCCACCAAAATGTATGTCAAAGATCACGATACATTTTGGTACTCCCAGGATGGATTGCAAACGGTGTGTTGTGCGCCCAATCATGATTTTATACTTCAAGTCAGAATCGTTAGGAACACAAAGTATGGAGTTGACTCGAAGTATTCCTTCTTCATTGATTCTTGCTTCTGAAATAGCACCTTCTTGCACTTTCTTCCTCATACGCATCAGCTCCAGGTCTGTAGCTTGAGCAGCTTATACTTTATCGATTAAAGTCGGTTCCACTCGTATATTCGCCATCATCACATGGGTCCCTGGAGTCTTTAACTCTATTTCCATCCTTTCCAAGTCACACAAAATGGGCCTTTGTGTTGTCAATATTGCACTCGTGCCCGCATTTAATCTTCTACTCAATGCGTCAGCTACTACGTTCGCTTTTCTAGGATGGTATTGGATGGTATGATCATAATCTTTCAATAACTCAAGCCATTGTCATTGCCGCATGTTGAGTTCCTTTCGAGTGAAGAAATATTTGAGGCCTTTATGATCCGTATAGATCTCCACCTTCTCTCCATACATGTAATGCCTCCAAATCTTAAGCGCAAAAACGATTGCTGCCAACTCTAGATCATGAGTAGGACAATTCCTCTCATATTCTTTGAGTTGTCGCGAGGCATAGGCTATGACTTTCCCATGTTGCATGAGAACACATCCTAACCCTTTGCTTGAAGCATCACTGTAGATGACAAATCCCTCCAAGCCAGATGGTATTGTTAGAATATGTACTGAAATGAGTCTCCTCTTGAGTTCTTAAAAACTCTTTTCACATTCCTCGCTCCAATCGAATTTTTTATCTTTTTGAGTCAGCTGAGTTAATGGAGTAGCGATTCGAGAAAACTCTTCTACGAATCTCCGATAATAACCAGCTAAGCCGAGAAAGCTACGTACTTCGGTCACTGACTTAGGTTGCTCCCAGCTTTGAATTGCTTCAATCTTTGTCGGGTCAACAGATATTCCATGATTTGATATCACGTGCCCAAGGATTGCAACTTCCTTAAGCCATAACTCACATTTCATCAACTTGGCATATAGCTTATTTTCACGAAGCTTTTGGAGTATCAGCCTCAAGTGTTGCTCATGGTCTTCACGGGTTTTGGAGTATATGAGGATGTCGTCAATAAAGACGACCACAAAGTGATCCAAATATTCATTGAATACTCGGTTCATCATGTCCATGAAGGCAGCAGGAGCATTAGTCAATCCAAAAGACATGACTAGAAATTCATAATGCCCATACCAAGTTCTGAAAGCAGTCTTTGGAATGTCATCAGTTTTAATCTTCAACTGATGATATCCGGAACGAAGATCAATCTTTAAAAAGAATGCGAGGCAATGGTTACCTATTTTTTATGGTGACATGATTCAACTCCCGATAATCAATACAAAGTCGCATACTTCCATCTTTCTTCTTCACGAATAGAACAGGAGCACCCCAAGGAGACGTACTAGGACGAATGAAACCGATGTCTAACAATTCTTGTAATTAATTGGGTTTTTCACTCCTGAAGTTCAATAGGAGCCATTCGATATGGGGCTTTGAAAATTGGTTTTATATCGGATTCAAGGTCGATACAAAATTCAATTTCATGCTCTGGGGGTAGGCCAGGAAGTTCTTCAGGTAATACTTCAGGAAATTTATTAACAATAGAAATAACATTCAAATCTGACGTATTTTTATTTAAATCCATGACATGGGCTAAGAAAGCTTGACATCCATTTTTTAATAAACGAATAGATTTATGACTTGATATGACAGTGATTGATTTTAGTGGTTTGGTTGCTTGAATTCGCATAATAGGTTGGTTAGGAATATGAAAGCTAACATCCTTACGAAAATAATCGATTTTAGCATGATGAGTAGTTAACCAATCAATCCCTAAAATCACATCAAATGCAAGTATTTTTAAGGAAATAAGATCGACAGGTAACGTGCGGTTACCGATTTGAATCAAACAAGACTTATAAACCGTGGATGTAATGAAGGTTGTAGTCACTCGAAATTTTTTGCATGCCTGTTATTAACATTACAGGAGAGCAGATTCTTCTTTCGGAGATAACCCTGGAAGACAACTTACATCCATTCCGGATACTACCGGAAGTGCAGTTCCAACCCAGAACACAAATCGGGAACTTCATTTCAAACCTGGAGCACACACCAGGAATGTCATTTCCAATCTCGGAGATAACCCCGAGGTTTGCAAGATCAAAAGACCGTCAACAACACTGGAGATGACAGTTCTGTCTCGGCGATAACACCGCGATGTTCAGTTCCGGTCCTAGAAACAACACTGGGAGTAGCAACTCCATCCTTGGTGATAGCCCCAAGGGATGCTTTTGCAGTTCCGGCGATAACTTCAGAATTGTTTGTTTCAAACACATGCGACCAGCTTCAAGTTCAGACCTTCTACTGAGGCAATCATACCTCAGACCCGGAGCTAACAATGGGCAGGTAGGTTCTTTCACAGATGACCTTGCGGTATTGAAACACTTGTAGCAGTCCAATCTTAGATGTAACCCTGAGCAACGTCTGCTTTCCGCTCAAACCGCCGATAACCCCGGTAAGGAGTCAAAAGCATCATCTTACCACCTCAACAAGATGATATAGCAGTATACCAACAAGTACTCCAACCGCTTTTATATATTTACATTTCTGATCCCCCATGGAGTTGCTTCGTGGTGGTTGATCATGTCTGTATATATATATATATATATATATATATTTACAGCTTTTATATATATAACTGCTTACTGCTTTCCATACAAATTGCAGTATCATATGAGCCTAGGAATCATGTGATCACAGATTCAGTCTACTGAATCTAGATTTGGTTCCCATGATGGACATATTTTTTAGCTATAAGCAGCTTGTACATTATTTTACAGTTTCTGAATTTCCTTGGATGGTTGTCATGCCATGAGGAGTTCGGCACTGCTGTATATTATTTTCTCGAGAATGCTTTTCATCTCGAAAATAAAAGCAAACAAGCCGAACATTTAATAATAAAATGGAAGTATGAAAAGGTCTCAATTCCTATTAAGCACAGGGTTTGAAAAACCTCTTTTACAAAAATTCATTAATATATCTTGGTTAAAACTGAATTTTTCTATAAAATTCAAACCTTGTGTATATAGGTGCGAACGAGGCCTCACACTACTTTCAAATAATTGAACATTGATCAACACATACACACACAGATTCATATAACAATTTCTTTAAAAAGTTGCGGTCACCATGGTAACACGGATGTTGGGGGGTGCCTAACACCTTCCCTCCGCATAATCAAGCCCCCAGACCCAAAATGAATCTTGGTTTCACAGACCCGTCTAGCAGTGTCAAATCACTGGGTCAATGTGCAAACCTTTACGGTTGTGTTGGTGCAACCAATTAAATACACCAAATGGCGACTCTTCAAGTCAAATCATCGACATTATACATGTCAGACCTTTTTCACTTACTTTTTCAAACAAATCGCACATTAACATGAGAACACCAAAGAACAAGTAACGAAAAAGGACACTCGAAAATCCCGACGTCGACATGTGGCGACTCTGCTGGGGACTCCAGTAAGAGGGCTTAAGCCGCTATTACAAGCTTTTCAAAATTGTTATATGCTTGTGTGTGAATGTTGCATTTACATTTATGATGAATGTGTACGAATGTATCTTAATTACTGCACTACTAAATATCTATCTATGATATTAGTGCTTCACACATGTCATCATTTTACATAAATGGTGAGACAGGTTGTATATGAATGTATGTTGTGTGGTCCCTCCACCAGGAGGTTATCCTGTCGGTGTTTGATTACTGGACTCGTGGGAAGAATAATTCCCCGGGGCTCAAGAAAGGCACCACTCAAATTCGCTCCAGTTGAACGACCGGATTAACTTCCTTTCAAGTAGATTGCGATGATCTAGGAACCTTCATGCCAAAAATCCGCGAGAGTAACCCTAAGATAGGCCAGCCTCTGATAAACCAAATGTAGAGGAAAGTCTTTTCATATTTTC
This sequence comes from Panax japonicus, assembly GCA_020205505.1. Classification (NCBI taxonomy): domain Eukaryota; kingdom Viridiplantae; phylum Streptophyta; class Magnoliopsida; order Apiales; family Araliaceae; genus Panax; species Panax japonicus. The sequence goes on from CM035103.1 coordinate 10,499,443, forward strand.
TATTTTCAATTACTTGTAAAAGCATTTACTTGTAATTTTATTCCATGTTCATCCATATGTAATGGAAAGTATGAAGAATATCTGTACATGCATGACATGTTATCAATTAACAACCAGTTTTGCAGGACAAAATTCCTAAACGGACATGTTATGATAACATTTACATTACCCTAAGACTAAACTACGTAAGTCTTTTGTAGGGAAGCAATTAGGCCTGTTACCCGCTCAAAATCCAAAAAGGCCACGAGCCTACATCTAATCATGTCTTCTTCTGACCAGTCTAATGCTGTCTCCCGAGAAGAATTTGACGGATTAAGTAAACAAATTGCTGACTTGGCTGTTCTACTGAAAGAATTGCACCAGTCCACTTAGAGTACGAAGATACCTTGTTGATCGATTTCGCAATCAATGAATACGTGCAAGTATACACGGTCAACAAGTAATAAAGTGATAAGAAAAGTATCGTTCCCACGAGGAATTATTTAATAAAAATCACCAAGTACTAATTCTTAACCAAACTAATTTTATTTAAACAATCTCAAATCGTGTTTTTTCTAATTAAGAAAACTAAATTAACCAATTAAAACTATGTTACTTTATAAATGAATTCAAATAAATAAAGATTAAGACTTCAATATCCCCAATTATGAATTATAAATCAATTATCCAATTATTCCAATTATTATGCCTACTGAATTGTTAACAGGAATTCTCAAATGCCAAAAGTCCTTTTTCAAGTGATCAATTACCTTCTATTTAATTCAGATTAATTTTGCTATATTCCTATGCAAAACAATTGAATTAAACTCCTTCAATTCCAATTCCTTATGTGTTACATGCGGTGAACAGATATTTCCATTCAATTCACAAACCTAATTATTCACTTTGCAAATAACTAAGTCACATGATATCATGCCCAGTTCTAACCCTAGAATTCCTCTTCCAATTCTTTCTAGAGTAACAAGGTAATTACTGATCAGATAATTAAGCAATAAGCACAAGACAAGATAAACAACTCACTTTAACATAAATAATTGGAATATAATGAATAACTAATTCATAGCCATAAAAAGTTCAATTGAAATCTTAATAAAAGAGTTAGTTCATAATTAATGAATGGAAACCAAGAATCCACAATTGAATAGACATTAAAAGATAAAAGTATGATAAGAGAAGAGAATAGAATCTATTGTCAGCAAATCTGATGCTCCCCTCTTGCTCTTGCTCTTGATCTTCAATGGTCTCCAAGTTGCTTCAATCTCCAAAACTAATAAGAACTAGGGTTATATTCTAATCTAATGGAGTATTTAATCTAGGCTATGCTATGTAATCCCCAAGCTAAGCTATGTAATCTCCAAGCTAACCTATGTAATCTCCCTTTATTTTATGCCTTACATCATGTATTTATAGGTTACAAGTCTAATTTTGAGTTTAGGAACAAACCCAATCCTATTTGGAGTCGAAAAGGTGTCAAAATTCGCCCAAAACGCGTCCAGGCCCAACCAAACTCTTCCCCCAGCGCCCCAGCACTGTTCACGACGCTGAGAGTCTGCCCCCCAGCGCCCCGGCGCTGGGAATGAACTGAAAACGAGCGCCCCGGCGCTGGCCCAAAGTCTAACATTTTCTGCTCCGACGTCCTTTGGGAAAATGGCCATAACTTCTTCGTCCAAACTCCGATTTAGATGATTCAAGATGTTCTGGAAAGAGGAGAAGTAGATCTACAACTTTCATTCTTGAAGTTTTTCGAAATAATGTCCGGAGCTATAGTCAAATTGGCTCTGAAGTGACTGCTGTGTAAATGACAAGCCAAAAATGCGAATCTAGCCACCCCGAACGTCGATCCATGTAACTTTTGTCCCAATTCCTACAAAACAATATAAAACATGCATGAATAGACACATACACATAAAAACATCCTAAAAGACTTGAGAACAACAATAATTTAAGCCCGAATGTATCTAATTTATGTGTATAAAACTCACTCATCAAATACCCCCAAACTTAAACCTTTGCTTGTCCTCAAGCAAAAACACAAAAATGTTATGCAATGCAATGTAATGAAACTAATCTATATGCCTACGAATCCAACAGTAATGATTGAAACAAGTCTATTCAACCGGCCTTAGAGAAATCAAGTAAACATGATAATACATCATATTAAAACAAATCAGTAATTTCCCAATCAATCATCAAATCTTAGACTGTTATCACTGATATAGTGCGTGTGTGCTCCACAACAATGTTAACTGATATAAAATCAAATTTAAGACATAATAGATATCTTCAAAGGCATCATACAGTGAAAACTCATAAAATTCATGAACAAGCTAGATCCAACTAAAGTTAAACATCCACCAAGTTCAAGAGTCCAATCTGGGATACTTATGCTTTACTTATCATTACGGGGGCTTTTTTCTCTTTTCCCGTTTTATTATTTTTTTTAACCATGACTGTGCAATGTCTCATTCCATTAGGCTAACAGTGTCACCCCTTAGCGAGCTTTCGACCAACGACTCCCAGACCATATAAGACCTTAGGGCGCTAGGTTTTAAGATACCCCTTCGGGCGTACTTACTCAAGTAACAAAGGCCCCGAAACAAAACTAGCCACGGTAAATTTTTTTTTCTTTTTCTCTTTTTTTTTTGATAGATGGTTGGTGAGTGCGTTTTACGCTCCATCTCACGCTTGTTTTTATGGGGAGTGTTTCTCCTCAACCCACCACAAGACTCAACATGTTTTTTTTCAAGCTTATATACCTCAAATTTCCCCCCCCCAAACTTAAGTTTTTATCAAAATTTAGCCATCTCCGCCTATTCATGTCTTTCCTTCCTTCACACTAGTATTATCCTTAAGAAATCCATTATGTATCAATTTAAACTTAATCAGTCAACATAGCTGTTATTAACGTGCTAACCTTGATTATACCAGTTTCAAACAGGAAAAGATTCAATTCATAACAAGAAATCACATCAAAGCCTGAATATTCAATACTATACTTATCTACTTAACTCCAGTCTCATCATTGGCCAAAATAGACTTTTACTATCTAACAGTTGGAATCATGCAAATATAAACTAACTGCAACAAACATAGTAAACTAACTACTATTTTTGCGATTTTTAAATTTTTTTTTTAAACAAAAAAACTGAATGCAAAACTAAATGTAAATAACCCGAAAACATAACGAACTTACAATGTAAATAACTAACTATATGCAATACGACACTAAAATGCCCCCAAACTTAAACTAGACATTGTCCTCAATGGCTACAATAGAAAAAATTAAAGCAGAAGACTTCCCTGAAAATATAGCAATCTTCCTCCTTGTCCGCTAAGTTTGGAGAATAGGCTAAGTACATGGAACAAATTGGGCACCACTCTTGTATTTGACTTGAATAACCTGTAAAACCATGATAGAAGCAATTTTATTAAATCCTAAATAAATGTAAATTCAAAACTACTAAAAATAAAAATTAAACTTGGGTTGCCTCCCAATAAGCGCTTGTTTTATAGTCTCAGCCTGACTTTGTCTGGTCAATGCTATCCAATTCCTCTTCGAAAGTTGAGGAACCCTCCATCCATCGGAAATAATATAGCTTTTGGTAGGTTCCCATTTACGATAGCCATTGTATTAAAGTCACATAGCATGCTTTCTTTAGATAAGATCACATTCAAGAACGTCCAACATCTAGGTGGTTTTTCCATTGTGTCTGCGAATATATTCTGGCATTGAGGCTTGTCAGACATAACAATTTCTTCTTCTATCTTCTCCAGCTCATCGCACCATGGTTTTGAAGATGTACTTCCTTTTACATCACAGAGAGTATTGCCGATGACATGACTACCAATCGGACAAGATTTTGCAAATCTAACCGGACTATTGAACTGTGGAGGAGAAGGCACTTGAGGCATAAACAACATTGGCTCATCATCATTGGGTCTCACAATTATTTCTTCACCGACCTTGTTGTCATTATCCCCACTTGTCTCCTTTTTTTCATCTCGTGGCTCATCCAGTTGTAGATTTGGCTCGGGCTCACCATCAGTCTCGGAATCCATGTCATAGGACCAGGTGTATTGAGGACGGTTGTTCAACGCATGTGCTATCTGTTCCACTTGATTTTCCAGATTCTTGATCAATGCCCCTTGGCTTTGCAAATTCAGCTCTACTTGATTCATTTTCTTGTCTTGTTCCTCGTTCTTTTTGTCAGAAGCTCTAATGAATTTTTCTAAGGCTTCTTCCAAACTTGATATCCTCTCTGGTTGTTGAGTCAGATTTTGAAATCCGGAGGTGTGTTGTTGTCTAAGTGGTTGAGCTGCAGCTTGATTGTTACTCCATGAAAAATTCGTGTGATACCCCCAATCCTGATGATAGTTGTTGGGATAGCCATAATTATTGGGGTAATCACCACTATATTGTACCGACTCGAAACTGATGGCGCATTGATGACTCATATGATTTCCAGCACAATAATCACAAACCATTGCTACTTGCTGTGTGGATGGTGGACTCCATGTTTTCATTGGTCGAGTCATGTTCGTGTATGACCATTGATACACAAAGTCATCCATGGTACCTGAAAAGAGAGAATTATAGAAAGAGAATTAAAAATTAAAATAAAAATATTTAAATTAAGACTAATTTGATTGAAATTAATATTGGACAATAATTATTAAATTAATTCCCCGGCAACGGCGCCAAAAACTTGTTGATCGATTTCGCAATCAATGAATACGTGCAAGTATACACGGTCAACAAGTAATAAAGTGATAAGAAAAGTATCGTTCCCACGAGGAATTATTTAATAAAAATCACCAAGTACTAATTCTTAACCAAACTAATTTTATTTAAACAATCTCAAATCGTGTTTTTTCTAATTAAGAAAACTAAATTAACCAATTAAAACTATGTTACTTTATAAATGAATTCAAATAAATAAAGATTAAGACTTCAATATCCCCAATTATGAATTATAAATCAATTATCCAATTATTCCAATTATTATGCCTACTGAATTGTTAACAGGAATTCTCAAATGCCAAAAGTCCTTTTTCAAGTGATCAATTACCTTCTATTTAATTCAGATTAATTTTGCTATATTCCTATGCAAAACAATTGAATTAAACTCCTTCAATTCCAATTCCTTATGTGTTACATGCGGTGAACAGATATTTCCATTCAATTCACAAACCTAATTATTCACTTTGCAAATAACTAAGTCACATGATATCATGCCCAGTTCTAACCCTAGAATTCCTCTTCCAATTCTTTCTAGAGTAACAAGGTAATTACTGATCAGATAATTAAGCAATAAGCACAAGACAAGATAAACAACTCACTTTAACATAAATAATTGGAATATAATGAATAACTAATTCATAGCCATAAAAAGTTCAATTGAAATCTAAATAAAAGAGTTAGTTCATAATTAATGAATGGAAACCAAGAATCCACAATTGAATAGACATTAAAAGATAAAAGTATGATAAGAGAAGAGAATAGAATCTATTGTCAGCAAATCTGATGCTCCCCTCTTGCTCTTGCTCTTGATCTTCAATGGTCTCCAAGTTGCTTCAATCTCCAAAACTAATAAGAACTAGGGTTATATTCTAATCTAATGGAGTATTTAATCTAGGCTATGCTATGTAATCCCCAAGCTAAGCTATGTAATCTCCAAGCTAACCTATGTAATCTCCCTTTATTTTATGCCTTACATCATGTATTTATAGGTTACAAGTCTAATTTTGAGTTTAGGAACAAACCCAATCCTATTTGGAGTCGAAAAGGTGTCAAAATTCGCCCAAAACGCGTCCAGGCCCAACCAAACTCTTCCCCCAGCGCCCCAGCACTGTTCACGACGCTGAGAGTCTGCCCCCCAGCGCCCCGGCGCTGGGAATGAACTGAAAACGAGCGCCCCGGCGCTGGCCCAAAGTCTAACATTTTCTGCTCCGACGTCCTTTGGGAAAATGGCCATAACTTCTTCGTCCGAACTCCGATTTAGATGATTCAAGATGTTCTGGAAAGAGGAGAAGTAGATCTACAACTTTCATTCTTGAAGTTTTTCGAAATAATGTCCGGAGCTATAGTCAAATTGGCTCTGAAGTGACTGCTGTGTAAATGACAAGCCAAAAACGCGAATCTAGCCACCCCGAACGTCGATCCATGTAACTTTTGTCCCAATTCCTACAAAACAATATAAAACATGCATGAATAGACACATACACATAAAAACATCCTAAAAGACTTGAGAACAACAATAATTTAAGCCCGAATGTATCTAATTTATGTGTATAAAACTCACTCATCATACCTACACATACAAAATCCCCTACACAAGGAGGAGTTCAAGGTCTGGAAAAAACAATTCCGAAACCTCAGTTGGATACAACCAACAAAGACCCTGAAAACACCCATCTGAAAGGAGATCCAGACAACGGTGATATAAGGAAGAAGGTCCTTTAGATGGAAGAAACTATTCGTGTTCTCAAAGGGATTGGAACACATGGCAGTGTTTTATATACATATCTTTGCATATTTCTTGGTGTTCATTATCCAGAGAAATTCAAAACTCCTGATTTTGAGAAATATGACGGATTAGGGGAGCCTTATACACATTTAAAAGTGTTCATTGGAGAACTTGGGTCTTACATAGAAAATGAAAAGCTCAGAATGTAGCTATTTCAGAAAAGTCTGACTGGAGAAGCCCGTTCATGGTATACCAGATTAGACAACTCAAAGATCCATAGCTGGGAAGAGCTGGCTCACGCCTTCCCTTCTTAATACAGTTTTCAATCTCAAATGGCTCTTGACTGGTACCAAATTACCAAGGTCAAGAAACAGTCTAATGAGTCATTTTGAGAGTACGCTCAAAGGTGGAGGCACCTTGCTGCTCAAGTTATTCCTTCCATGACGGAATCAGAAATGGTCATGACTTTCATAGATGTACAGGAAGCTCCTTTCTATTAAAGAGTTCTAGTTGGTATTGGCAAACCATTCTCTGAAATGATCAAGCACGGAGAAATGGCTGAGATGGAAATGAAGTCTGGTAAAATTCAAGACCTAGCAGCTCTTAAAGCTGTTGCTGAGCACATCCAGTTCGGATCTTATGGAAACAACCCCCGGAGGGTCTATAAAAAGAAAGAAGATGATGTTTCCTTGATACTACAAGGACAAAAAGACCATCAAAGCATGCCTATGCAGAGGAGAAACTACTCCCCTTTTCCAACACAATCTTCAAACCCTCCATTGTCTAAAAGTGGAGAAGTAAAGCGGCCTCAAACCTTCACACCCTTAAGGGACTCGCTCGAGAATATTCTTGCTCTTCTGACTGCTCAGAAGAAAATTACACATCTTCTTCTACTAGCCAATCCTAATGGGAGGGGTTTTAATGCTACTCGGAAGTGTGCCTATCATGCCGGAGCACCTGGACATGATATTCAAGATTGTTGGGCCTTAAAGCACAAGATTCAAGATCTAATAGACAACAGTGAGATCGTGGTCACCAAACCAGATCAACCTCATGTGCAAGACAACCCTCTTCCTCAACACAAAGAATAAGAGGTCAACATGATCAGTTGGAGCACTGTACAAGGTTCCAATTCTAACGGAGAGCACTGTACTTCAATAATTCATATAAAATAGTCCGTTTATCAGAAAAATATAAATTTTATGTCCATTCTACCTGAAATCGAATTCTCTACAACTTTGTAGCTTTAAGTTTTTCCAAATTTCAAACAAAAAATATCTGAAATCCACAAACGGATGATTTTTAATACCTCCATTCCAACAAAATACTTATAAAACATCTCAACATTAATTCCTTCATTAATAACCACGTAAATAAATCCATCATTTATATCCACATCAAATAAATATTTTCTTATCATATAAATCAATAATTAATTATTCACAAATAATATTACAGAATCACAATTATGACAACCAGGCAGTCCCTAGGGAAGAGAGGGCTTTCCAATAAGAATTTCTCCTTACTGGCGCGCAATTAGGTGACCAAACCTCTCCTTGACAGAACTTTCTTGACATTGTCAATAATGTTATCTAATAATATTATTCAAATAATATGAATTATTGATCTGATAATGGGAAATACTGTGCAGTGACAATTATTGAAACAACAATAATATTAAATATCAACGCAGCAATTATTGAATCAATAAAATAAAATATTGAACAATAACTACTGTAACAATTATTGAGTAGTGCCTTCTTACGTACGAATCAATAATTCAACAATACTGTGCAATACCGTGTGCTACTGTGCAACCACGCGTATTACTGTAGTTTAACCACCAGGTAATCCAACAGTGTTAACGGTAATAATTACGCTATTATTTATAAAAACTCAAACTTGTCATTTTCTTCATCCGACAGTTATTTCGTTATGGGCCCCACGAACGGCTGCGCCGTCGTACGAATATTCCCCGATAAAAAGAATATTCCACGACCAAAAGAATATTTCCCGACAAAAATGAATATTTTATAACCACTTGCTTATTTTATAAAATTTGCACATTTCACCCATAACCAAAGCATTATATCAAATTAACACCTTATTAATTTAGAATAATAAATAAAGAAAATTTAATTTTATTTATAATAAGTTGGGGTCTTACAACCTCCCCTCCTTATAAAATTTCGTCCTCGAAATTGACGTACGTACCTGGTGTTTCGAACAGGCGAGGGTACCTCGCTTTCATTTCTAATTCCAACTCCCAAGTCATTTCCTTAATAGCATGGTTTCTCCACAAAACCTTAACTTGTGGTATAACCTTGGTGCGTAGGACATGCTCTTTCCTATCCAAGATCTTAACAGGTACTTCCTCGTACGTTAAATCTTCGGCTATCTCGTTTGGTTCTAACGCAATAATATGGTTTGGATTTTTTACATATTTACGAAGCATAGATATGTGGAAAACATTGTGAACACGAGACATACTTGGAAGTAATACGAGTCTATAGGCCACATTTCCTATTCGGTCAAGAATCTCAAATGGACCAACAAGCTACGGACATGGGGCTGATGCGTATGAAGATGGCAGCTTCAAATGGTGCTCATGATCTTGTGAAGCATAGATATGTGGAAAACATTGTGAACACGAGACATACTTGGAAGTAATACGAGTCTATAGGCCACATTTCCTATTTGGATCAGTTCGTTGTTGTCTTTATTGATGACATCCTCATTTATTCCAAAAGCCGTGAAGATCATGAGCACCATTTGAAGCTGACTCCAGGGACCCACGTGATGATGCAAGTCATACAAAATGGGCCTTTGTGTTGACAATATCGCACTCGTACCCGCATATGATCTTCTACTCAATGCGTCAGCTACTACTTTCACTTTTCCAAGATGATATTGAATAATGTGATCGTAATCTTTCAACAGCTCAAGCCAACGTCGTTGACCCATATTGAGTTCTTTTTGGGTGAAGAAATATTTGAGGCTTTTATGGTCCGTATAAATCTCCACTTTCTCCCCATACAGGTAGTGTCTCCAGATTTTCAACGCGAATACGACTGCTGCCAACTCTAGATCACGAGTAGGATAATTCCTATCATATTCTTTGAGTTGTCGTGAGGCATAGGCTATGAATTTCCCAAGTTGCATGAGAACACATCCTAACCTTTTGTCTGAAGCATCACTGTAGATAACAAATCCATCCGAACCAGATGATATTTCCAGAATAGGTACCGAAATGAGTCTCCTCTTGAGCTCTTGGAAACTCTTCTCGTATTTCTCGCTCCATACAAACTTTGTATCTTTTTGGGTCAGCTGAGTTAACAGAGTAACGATTTGAGAAAATCCTTCCACGAATCTCCGATAATAACCAGCTAAACCCGAAAAGCTGCGTACTTCGGTCACCGACTTCGTTTGCTCCCAACTTTGTATTGCTTCAATCATCGCCGGGTCAACAGATACTCCATGTTTTGACACCACATGCCCAAGAAATGCTACTTCCTCAAGCCAGAACTCACATTTTTTTATTTTGGCATATAGCTTGTTTTCACGAAGCCTTTCAAGTATCAGCTTCAAATGGTGCTCATGATCTTCACGGCTTTTGGAATAGATGAGGATGTCATCAATAAAGACAACAACGAACTGATCCAAATATTCCTTGAACACTCAGTTCATCATATCCATGAAAGCAACAGGAGCATTAGTCAATCCAAAAGACATGACTAAGAATTCATAATGCCCGTACCGAGATCTGAAGGCAGTCTTTGGAATATCCTCAGTTTTAATCTACAGCTGATGATATCCAGAATGAAGATCGATCTTTGAAAAGAATTTTGTTCCTTGCAACTGGTCTAACAGGTCATCAATGCGAGGTAACGGATACCTATTCTTGATGGTGACATGGTTTAATTCTTAGTAGTCAATATAAAGTCGCATACTCCCGTCTTTCTTCTTTACGAATAAAATAGGAGCACCACAAGGAGATGTACTAGGACGAATGAAACCGATGTCTAACAATTTCTGTAGTTGGACTTTCAACTCCTGAAGTTTAATAGGAGCCATTTGATATGGGGTTTTAGAAATGGGCTTTGTACCCAGTTCAAGGTCAATAACAAATTCAACATCGCGTTCTGGGGGTAGACCAGAAATTTCTTCAAAAAATACATCAGGAAATTCTTTAACAACAAAAATATTATCCAAATCTGACTTGTCTTTATTCAAATCCATAACATGGGCTAAGAAAGCTTGACATCCGTTTTTTAATAAACGAATAGCTTTGTGGCTTGATATGACAGTGACTGATTTTAGTGGTTTAATTATTTGAATTCATATGACAGGTTGGTTAGGAATATAAAAACTAACAACCTTACGAAAACAATCAATTTTGGCATGATGAGTGGTTAACCAATCAATCCCTAAAATCACATCAAAAGTAAGTATCTTTAAATAGATAAGATCAACAGGTAATGTGATAGTGCCAACTTGGATTAAGCAAGATTTATAAACTGTAGATGTAACGAAGGTTTCACCCAATGAAGTTTCAACAGATAAGTTAAAGTCCAATTTTTCCGGAGTCAAGTTTAAACGTTGAGCACAAGCAGAAGAGATAAAAGAATGGGTAGAACCGGTATCTTATAAGGTATAAACTTTGCAAGAATTCAAGATTAGCTTACCCATGATCACCTTGTTTGGGTTCCTAACGTTTTGGCCAGTCATGACAAATGCTCTTCTAGGAACCGCTGATTTCGACTTATCCGGTGCAGCCCTTGGAGTCACCATCCCCGCTGAACTTGGTTTCGCTATAGTACAATCTCGAGCGATATGTCCTTCCTTTCCATAATTATAACATACCTTGGATTATTGTGGACAGTTTGGGCTGATATGTCCCACTTTTTCGCATTTGTAACATCTAACTGGCGGTCGTTTTCCTCCCCTAGAATTTGTTTTTGGTGCTAGTGCTGCTGCTGATGTCTTCCAGTCATTGTTGAATCTCCTCTTTCTGAAATTTCCATTTGACTCACCTCTCCTATTATCATGGCCACGATTACCACCCGAGTGGTTACCGCCTTTGTCCATATTTTTCCCTCCTCACTGGTTATCATCGTTCTGATGACTGTTGTCACCGGTATGACCCTGGATGTGGTCCCTCGATTGAGTATACTCATTATCTCGCTCTAATAATTAAGCCCTATTGACAACATCTAAATATAGAAAAAATTTATGAGAGATAAGGTATTGACGAATCTCGGGTTTTAGACCACTCAAAAACATCTGCGTCATACGTTCCTCATTCTCCACCAAATGAGGTGCAAACCTGGATAACTCTATGAACTTTGCCTCGTACTGAGACACCGTCATGTTATTCTATTCCAGTCTAATAAACTCTACCTCCTTCATATGACGAATACTTTCTGGAAAGTACTTGTCATTGAACAGTTTCTGAAATCTTTCCTAAGACATGTTAAGTACGGCTGGCTGGGTGCGCTTCACGGATTCCCACCAGTAATCTGCCTCTCCACGGAACATAAAGGTGGCGAATGGAACCTTCTGTTCCTCCGTGCATCCCAAGACATCGAATATCTATTTAATTTGCTTGACCCATGTTTCCGCCTTAATCGGATCAGGTTTTCCCCAAAAATCTGGTGGTCCCAACTCTTTGAACTACTTGGCTGTGATAGACCACGCGTTGCCATCACTTCCACCCGTATTTTGTACATGTGTCTGCCTTGTCTGATTTTACATGAAATGCAAAAATCTCCTAAACATTACATCATTCATCGTTTACTCGGTAGTGTTGTTTACAGGAGGAATATTGTCTTCCTGTTGCACGTTCTCCTAGTTTGTGACTAAAGGTTGTTCCACAGTCTCATACACTCTATTATTAACATTCTCAGCAGCCATTCTTAAATATTGACATAAAACAAGGGTTAATTAAACAAATTAACATATCACATAATATCCCTATATTATGACTGACCAACAAATAAGCTTAGATAGGACACACTAGCGAAGGATTTACTCATCTCTCCCCTCCTAGTTCTATTCACCGATCTCCGCCAGAGACCATATCCCTAAGCTTTGATACCAACTATGATGCCCCCAGAATAGGTATACAACACTCATTCTGAGTCTCCAAATACATGGTACAGAAAGCAAACTACAACTTCAATAATACAATTGTCGTGCAAAATACGACAACACATACTGTGAGTTTAAATACAAATATTGTCTTCTAGACAATATCAACACTCAAATAGGTCCTCATTACAATTATTCATACACTATTTTACAGAAATAGTGAGGACTGCTAAAACATCTTTCTAGAACCATTACTCCATACCCCGACTCGATCCTGCTATGTTCTCACCTCCTAAGAAGAAAAATGGAACAAAAAGGAAAAAGGGTGAGCTCAACTAGCCCAGTAAAGAATATTATGACTAAGATAATATACAACAAATTATCATTAGTCTTCAACGGGGAAAAATCAGATAGAATATAATAGACAACAAGTTTTAGATCAACAACTGCAGCGAAAACAACAATCCATTAGAAGAGTCATGTAAAGAATGAATTCTACTATCTTCTAAGATTTAAAATTCCATCATCAATATTTTATCCCTGTAACAAAAATCAATATACATCTTTACTCAAATATTCATCTTTCCACTACAGGCCAAATATATTCATTTATATCACCAGTTGGTCATGTTCATCTCAACACCTACTCATCTTTGCACTACGGGCCAAAGATATTCATCAGTTAATCCTTCATCTTTGCACTACAGGCCAAAGATATTCAGTAATATCATCATTTAAGATTAGGGATGATGAAAAATATTTTAAAGAAAAAAAATCCAGTGAGACAGAAAGACAAATATTAGGGATTCGTATAACAGTTTATCCAAGATCAATAATACTTCATAATAACCAATTGTGAAGCAGAATTCAAAAATAGCGATCAAAACATGGATACAATCAAAGATAGTAGCCAAAATAGACATCTTGGACAAAAAGGAAAATTTTCATTTTTCGGTGAATAGTGCCGTATTCGTGAATAGTGCCGTATTCGTGAATAGTGCCGTATACTTGAATAGTAACCCTGACACAATAAGTTCTAAATTTAATTAAAAAGTTCACACCAATATTTCGGTATAATGATATTGAAGAAATTAATATCATTTCGAAAGAAAATAATATCCCTTACATCAAAATAACGGTACTTCTGATCGGAATATCGGATAGAAAGCCGAAGGAAACTTGTACGGAACAACAACTCTCAAAGTATTAAAAAACTCACAAAAATACGCTCGATAATCTAGAGAGAAAGAAAACTTATTTCTGGTGTGATTTTCAATTCTAACCTAAGCGTCTATTTATAGGAAAATGGAAGAACGCCATATGAGACGAAATAATAAAATAATATTATTATTATTCAACATTCCTACGCATGCTTTGTTGAATTTTTGGGCAGCCATCTTGGAAGAAATTCAGCAGCCCACATGTTTTCAAACAAGAGTGGGTCCCACCCATAATTTAATAAAAATTATTTTATTTTCTGAAACTTCAATAATTCATAAAAAATAGCCCGTTTATCAGAAAAATACGAATTTTATGTCCATTCTTCCTAAAATCAAATTCACTACAACCTTATAGCTTTGAGTTTTTCCAAATTCCAAACAGAAAATATCCGAAATCCACAAATGGATGATTTTTAATACCTCCATTCCAACAAAATACTGATAAAACACCTCAGCAATTATTCCTTCATTAATAACCACATAAATAAATCCATCATTTATATCCACATCAAATAAATATTTTCTTATCATATAAATCAATAATTAATTATTCATAAATAATATTACAGAATCACAATTATGACAACCAGGCCGTTCCCAGGAAAGAGGGGGCTTTCCAATAAGGATTTCTCCTTACTGGTGCGCAATTAGGTGACCAAACCTCTTCTTGACAGAACTTTCTAGACATTGCCAATAATGTTATCTAATAATATTATTCAAATAATATGAATTATTGATCTGATAATGGGAAATACTGTGCAGTGATTATTATTGAAACAACAATAATATTAAATATCAACGCAGCAATTATTAAATCAATAAAATAAAATATTGAACAGTAACTATTATAACAATTATTGAGTAGTGCCTTCTTATGTACGAATTAATAATTCAACAATACTGTACAATACCGTGTGCTACTGTGCAACCACGCGTATTACTGTATTTTAACCACCATGTAATCCAAAAGTGTTAACGGTAACAATTACGCCATTACTTATAAAAATTCAAACTTGTCATTTTCTTCATCTGACAGTTATTCTGTTATGGGCCCCACGAATGGCTGCGCCGTCGTACGAATATTCCCCGACAAAGAGAATATTCCATGACTAAAAGAATATTCCCCGAAAAAAATGAATATTTTATAACCACTTTCTTATTTTATAAAATTTGCACATTTTACCCATAACCAAAGCATTATATCAAATTAACACCTTATTAATTTAGAATAATGAATAGAGAAAATTAAATTTTATTTATAATAAGTTGGGGTCTTACATCTTTGCCTAAATGCCGAATGAAAAGATGTGTCTAGTCAAGCTGCTAGGTCAATCTATCAATCTGTGTCACATGAGTCGGATCTCTGACATAGGCTAGCCAATTCGTCATCATCACGGATCCTAGAACCATATCCCCCATAAACTGTGTGGCGTGGGTCTGAGCTCCAATCGTACGAGGGATCCGCCAATGCTGGAACATCTCCTGAGACCAGGGGCCCTTTGCTAATGTAAATCCGTCAATCCCCATCAATGGGATGTCAATGATGGGTGACTGCGAAACAGGCCAATAACGCCTAGCAGGAGGCAAGATCGGTATACGAATCTCTCCTGTAGTGCTCCTAATAGAACGCTCTCCTAAATAGATCTCCCATCCTCCATCTATGAAGAGAGGAATCATGCAGGTGGAAATGACGTACTCTACTCCAGTCGGGTACCCATCCTCAAAACCAACTCCCAAATGCTCTCCAGAATAGGGAATCCATGTAATGACATCGGCTGTCAACAACTCCAACTGTAGGCAACAATGAGTGAAACCCTCAGCAACAGGGACCTCCGCCAGTATAGAATGATGCCATCTCGGTCCTCATGGATAGGTATCTAAACCTAACACGCTTACAGGACGCAAATAAGGAAGCCTCTAATGGGCCCAAAACTGCCAACATAAAGGCAAACATCAACTGTCAGTCAACACTCTTAACCTATACATGGGAAAAGACAATAGAAACACTTACCAGCAGAAATGGGTAGAATCCTAACCACACCTCGGTCAAGCCCTGCGATCGCATATGCATTCCCCTGAGAAAGTAAGCAAAGGTGTAGGAATCCCAATCATACTTTCCTATACGGTCCACGTGTCGAGTGGCGCTAATCAAAGTGAAGGACACCGTAGAGGAATTATCTTCTATGAAGCAGCCCCTAATTATCATCAGGAACAATCGCCGGAGAATGTGATCCCTAACTCTCACATCATCGGGTATAGGCTCACTCAACAGCCCGCTCATAACATCTACGCTCAAAGGATCAGTACGAATAGTCCTGCCCTTGAGCGCCTCCGCCGAAAATCCCAACAAGGATCTGATGGCAGTAGGGGTGATATCCACCATTCAAGGAACCGGCTCCCCTCCAAACTCCATACCTGTGATAAATCGCCAATCCATCGGCGTCATCATCACCTCACAGTCCAGCAAATGGAGTGACTGAGTCTGGTGAAACCACCGCTCAGACATTGCCCTGAGGTAACCCAAGGGACAGCGACGGGGTAGAATGGAGAAGAACATCCCAAATCCCTAGCCATGGACGATCGCTCTATAGTCATCATGCAAAGCCTGATACATAGAGTGGATGCTAAACCAGTTCCCTCGAGGCTGTGTGAAGCTGGGAACCTTTATCAAATGCAGATCAACATCAGAATCCTTGACTCCTCATCAAAAGAAAATAAGGAAGATTAAAGATCTAACTACATACCTCGTTTGCTTGCAGGTATACTGAAGGATGCCTACTCAAGTCACCTAGAAGATCTGGGTTCACCACTTGAATACCTGGTAATTCCCTACTGGGAACACGAACAACAGGAGCAGGAACCTCGATCGGTGCATCCTCCTCCTCGTCCTCGACATTCGGCACTTCAACCTGAATATGACGTATCACCGCCTCCACCAGACGATGAGGCTGTCTAACAGAACGACGGTGAGGCTTTTTAGAAGCTCTCCTCTGTACACCAAAAGTGGTCCTACGGGAACTACTTGGCTGATCCGGATCCATAATATCTGGACAGCAAGTCTCCAAATCACTTCAAAAAAGGTGTGGTAATTTCTTACCTGGAGCTTTTCAAAATGCATTGCTTTAACATACATCTACAGTAGAGTTAAAAATGTATGACTACCCAATACCTACATTTTAGAAAATTTTGCCATAGCCCCCTTTGTAAATGGGACTATCCACATGCACATAGGTATGACTAGGTGGCCATTCAGTAGCACACCTGTACACAGTCATATACATCCTACATGCATTAATCACATCAGAGTAAAAATCCGTAAGTGTAGTCTAATTATCAGGATTATTTTACTTTTATGCCTTTACTCATTTGTCCTCATATAGGATAAGAAATGATAGTAAAATGTGCCAATTTGACTACTTCAAAAGTCAAATTTTTTCACATCATTATGTTCAGGATGGATTAATACTAACATTTTCTATGTTGAATATTTTTTATCAAGTCATATCAGCATGCATATTCACTACTACATCTCTAAATGCATTTCATGTGATGAGTCATTTTCCAACGGATAGAAACTGGAAAAAAATACATGCATGTATTACCAGGATAGTGAAGAACGCTTGTACGATGGCAGAATATGCAGAACGTTTCCCAAACTCAACAGATTTGAAGAAGAGCTCTCAGATTTCCTTCGATGTGCAACTTGAAAATGACTTATGAAAGCAACCATTCACTTACACATAGGCACAGTTGGCCGCATGCTCACCTGAGGCTCCTGCAGGTGTACCTACGGCACTCCTACATTGGTCCCACACCTCCGGCTCGCTCCAGTTAGAGTTACAAAGGAGGTCTCACAAGCTAAAAAGGACAAATCAGGAAAAAAAGTGCTACGCGATTGAGCGGAATAACCTGAAATCCTGGTTTCTCGTCGGTCAGAGTGAAACTCCCGTCATCTCAACGGTATTCGCCTGAATGCAGGGTATACTATACCAATGAGCTCAAATTTCATAGATCATGCTCGGCAATACCCCACAAAGGTCTGATGCCGTGATTTGCAGGGTCACAACCCTAAACTTCCCCGGCGATGGTTACAACGCAAAACCACGAAATATCAAACCTCCCCGGCGGGGGTTACAATGCCGAAGTTATCAAACATCTATGTATCCCCAGCGGGGGTCACAATGCACATCTTTCAAGCATCTACGTATCCCCGACGGGGGTTACAACATAATGCAACCATTGATACACACATTAATAAAGGTCAAGCAGCCTTGACATCATGTCAGCCGATGGCAAGTAAACCCATCGAAGCAACCTTCCCCAGTAAGGGTTACAACACAATGCTACCATTGACACATACATCAATGATGGTCAAACAACCTTGACAATACACCCAACAGGGATTTATCTGGTGATACACACATCAACGAAGGTCGGGCAACCCTGACAACGACAAACTGTTGGCAGTAACTCCGACAGAATGAGGGAATATGTTATACACATCCTCAAATAGATAAAGCTTTATCCCCACAGATCTCTTACACACAAGAGGTACCTCTATGGAATATAGGCCAGTGTCTAGGATTCAGGACTTTGGTGATAGCCCCAACGTCAACATCCTTGCAGACTTGGATCGCATGTCCAAGCCATCACTGATTGTCATCCCAACAAGATTACCTGACAATCATGCATCATACATTTGCATCATGTTTCTCCATATAGCATCATATTTATCTTACTTGCACTTCAAGTGTCTAGGATTCTTTATCCTATCCATGCCTTGCATTGCATGAATATGATAAAGAAGGGTATCTGTAGACAATCAAAATTTTCTGCATGCCTGTTATTAACATTACAGGAGGGAAGATTCGTCTTTCATAGATAACCCTGGAAGACAGCTTACATCCATTATGGATACTACCAGAAGTGCAGTTCTAACCCAGAACATAAACCGGGAACTTCATCTCAAACCCGGAGCACACACCAGGAATGCATTTCCAATCTCGGAGATAACCCCGAGATTTTCAAGATCAAAAGACCAGAAACAACACCGGAGAAGACAGTTCTGTCTCGGGGATAACACCGTGACGTTCAGTTCCAGTTCCAGAAATAACATTGGGAGTAACAACTCCATCCTTGGTGATAGCCCCAAGGGATGCTTTTGCAGTTCTGACAATAACTCCAGAATTATTTGTTTCAAACACATGCGATCAGCTTCAAGCTCAAACCTCCTACCGAGGCAATCATACCTCAGATCCAGAGCTAACAACGGGCAGATAGGTTCTTTCACAGATGACCTTGCTGTATTCAAACACTTGCAGCAGTGCAATCTCAGATGTAACCCTGAGCAACGTCTGTTTTCCGTTCAAATCGACGATAACCCCGGTAAGGAGTCAAAAGCATCATCTTATCGCCTCAATAAGATGATATCGCGATATACCAACAAGTTGTCCAATCTCAGATGTAACCTTGAGCAACGTCTACTTTCAACTCAAACCGACGATAACCCCGGTGAGGAGTCAAACATCATCTTGTCTTCAAACACCTACGCGTCATCTTGACACTTCATACATACATATATACAACAATGTCCCACAAGAACTGAGGAGTAACAATCCAGAGTGACTATTACGCGTGGTAGCACTTTGGATAGAATTTGAAGCTTGAAGAGCGTGGGCATAGACCCCTCTTCCTGACTTCGTACAACCTCTAATCCATTTCATTGCCTAACTTTCGACACAAGCGGTCCAAAGAAGGTCAGATATACCTCGTTCGGATGCTCAAATTGAAGTTCTGCAAGTTTGAACATATATTACAGTGCACGAGTGCACGTACTACGAGACGACAGGACCCGCGAGGCTTGGATGCACCACGACCAATCGCAGGTACAACCGCAGCTACTGCAGGTGTACCTGCGGCCATCCGTCTATATATACAAGCCTTGGAGTCAGCCATTTGAAGAGGACGAGAGAGAGAAAAGGTGAGGAAGCCCAGTCCATTTTACTCTGCATACACATCTTTTGAGTGTTTCCTCACTTTTAAACACTTGTTAGCTCACATATAGCTATCTTTTATCCAGCGAGAACTGAGTGTTTATCCATTTAAAGTCATAGAAGTCTACTTTGGCAGCCCACTGTAAGCCTTCTCACATTATATAAAGTCTTCTTCTCGTATTAGCACACACTGTTGTACACGTTGAGAGTCGTGTGAGTGTGTTTGCCCGGACTACAGTCCGTGGTTTTCATTCCTGTCTGTATATATACTTATATATATGTATATATTTCATATATCGATTAACATTATCGAGTTATGCCTCGATTAAGCCTAGACTTTGGTCTGGAACGTTTACTCGCTTTTATATATATATATATATATATATATATAATTATTGTCAGACATATCTGATGAGCCTGGATTTTACATCCGGAGCATTTATTCGCTTATATATATATATATATATATAATTATTATCGGACATATCCGATGAGCCTGGATTCACATCTGATGCGTTTACTGCTTTTATATATATATTTGTACATATATATATATATATATATATATATATATATATATATATATATACATTTCTATCAGGCCTGGAGTTTACTTCGTGGCCTTTTACAGCTTTATTTACATTTCGTCCTGCCTGGAGTTTACTTCGTGGTAGTTGATCGCTTTTACAGTTTTATTTACATTTCGTCCCACCTGGAGTTTACTTCGTGGTGGTTGATCATGTCCATATATATATATATATATATATATATATTTACCGCTTTTATATATTTACATTTCTGATCCCCCATGGAGTTGCTTCGTGGTGGTTGATCATGTCTGTATATATATATTTACAGCTTTTATATATATATAACTGCTTACTGCTTTCCATACAAATTGCAGTATCATGTGAGCCTAGGAATCATGTGATCACAGATTCAGTCTAATGAATCTAGATTCGGTTCCCATGATGGATATATTTTTCAGCTGTAAGCAGCTTGTACATTATTTTATAGTGTCTGAATTTCCTTGGATGGCTGTCATGCCCATTAGGAGTTCGGCACTGTTGTATATTATTTTCTCGAGAATGCTTTGCATCTCGAAAATAAACGCAAACAATCAAAACATTTAATAATAAAATGGAAGTATGAAAAGGTCTCAATTCCTATTGAGCACAGGGTTTGAAAAACCTCTTTTACAAAACTTCATTAATATATATTGGTTAAAACTGAATTTTTTGTGTATATAGGTACGAACGAGGCCTCGCACTAGTTTCAAATAATTGCACATTGATCAACACACATACACACACATTCATATAATAATTTCTTTGAAAAGTGGCGGTCACCATGGTAACACAGATGTCGGGGGGTGCCTAACACATTCCCTCTGCCTAATCAAGCCCCGAACCAAAAATGAATCTCGGTTTCACAGACCCGTCTAGCAGTGTCAAATCACTGGGTCAATGTGCAAACCTTTTCAGTTGCGTTGGTGCAACAAATTAAATACACCAACTGGCGACTCTTAAAGTCAAATCGTCGATATTATACATGTCGGACCTTTTTCACTTGTTTTTTCAAACAAATCTCACATTAACATGAGAACACCAAAGAACAAGTAACGAAAAGGGACACTCAAAAATCCCGACCCCGACAAAAATGGAGTTTCAATGGATAAGTCAAAGACTAATTTCTCCGGAGTCAAATTTAAACGTTGAGTGCAAGTAGGAGAAATAAATGAATGGGTAGAACCAGTATCAAATAAAGTATAAACTTCGCTAGAGTTTATGATTAGCTTACCCGTGATCACCTCGTTCGGATTCCTCGCTTTTTGGGAGGTTACGACAAACGTTTTCCCTTGAACTACCAGTTTTGTCTTGTCTGGAACACTCTTTGATGCCTCCATCCCAGTTGGACTTGACTTTGGTGCATGACAAAATCGGGCTAGGTGACCTTTATTTCCATAATTGTAACATGCTTTGGACTGCATCGTGCAGTCTGGACTTATGTGTCTTTCCCCTCCACATTTGTAACATACGACCGGTGGTCGTTCTCCTTCCTTAACAACAGGTGTTGGTGCTGACGTGTTTCCATCATTATTGAATATCCTCTTCTTGAAATGTCCACTCCTATTGTCATAGCCATGATTACCACCGAAGTGATTACCATTTTTGGTTTGTTGATTCCCTCCACATTTGTTGTCACCACTTCGAATACTGCTACCACTGGTATTATCGACTTGCCGACTACTCTCTCTTAGTTGGGTTGACTCATTATCACGCTCCAATATCTGAGTCATATTCACAACATCTGAATACAAACACAGTTTATGAGAGATAAGGTATTGACGTATCTCGGGTTTTAAACCTCTTAGAAACATCCACGTCATTCTCTCCTCATTATCAACCAAGTGGGACGTAAACCGAGACAACTCGACAAACTTAGCTTCGTACTGTGCCACAGTCATATTGTTGTGCTCAAGCTTGATGAACTCTACCTCCTTCATGTGACGAATACTTTTAGGAAAGTACCTGTCGTTGAACAGTTCTTGGAACTTCTTCTAAAACATCTTCAGTTCGGCAGGTTGAGTACGCTTTACAGATTCCCACCAGTAATCTGCCTCTGTTCGCAACATGAAGGTGGAAAAGGAAACCTTTTGCTCCTCTAAGCATCCCAAGACATCAAATATCTTGTTGATCTGCTTTATCCATGTCTCTGCCTTAAGTGGTTTTGGCTCTCCAAAAAACTCCAGTGGTCCCAGCTCCTTGAACTGCTTAGCGGTGACCGTCCGAGAGTTATCAGTGTTTCCACCTTCATTTTGGATAGGAGCCGCCTTCGCCTGATGTTGCATGAATTGCATAAAACCTCTAAACATCCCATTGTTCATCATTTGATCGTTGTTGTTTACCTGAGGATTATTGTCTTCCTGTTGCACATTATCCTGGGTATTAATCTGTGGTGACTCAACGGTCTCATGTGCTTCATTGTTTATCTCAACATTTTCGGATGCCATTTTCAAATACTACCACAAAACAAGGGTTAATTATCATATCACATATTATCCCTGTACTCTAACCGACTAATTAAATACCAAATAAACTTAGGTAGGTCATACTAGCGAAGGAATTCCCCGTCTCTCCCCTCCTAGTTCTTGTCTCACATCTCAGCCAGGGATCATATCCCTAAGCTTTGATACCAACTGTGATGCCCCCAAAATAGGTATACATCACCCATCTTGAGTCGCCAAATACATGGTACTGAATACAAATACAAACTTAATTATACAACTGTCGTGTAATATACGACAAAACATAGCAGAGAGTTTAAATAGGAATATTACCTTCTAGAAAATATCCACTCTCAAATAGAGTCCTCATTACATTTATTGTCACACTATTTTATAGAATAGTGAGGACTATTAATACACCATCTCGGACCATCACTCCGTTCCCCGACTAGTCCCGGCTACGTTCTCATTTCCTAAAGAGAACAGTGAAAGAAAGGGTATTGATTATTGATGCTTACGTAAGAAGTCACTCAGTTATACTCAATTATTGCTACAGTAATTGCTGCATCATATCTCTCATATTATTGATTCGATTATTGTCACAGTATCATTTGCATGATATGTTATATTATTAAATCAATAATTGAGACGACAAAGTTATTTATATTATTAAATTGTAATATTTATAATGTCTAGAAGTTCTGTCAAGGAGAGGTTTGGTTATCTAATTGTAAGCCAATAAGGAGAAATTCTTATCGGAAAGCCCCCTCTTTCCTGGGAACGACCTGGTTGTTAAATATTATGAGTTATAATATTAATGATGAATGTTATTAAAAATCGAATTTGAGTTCGGAGTTGAATTTGGAGACGCGAATGTGATATTTGAGTCAGAAACGATGAAATTTATAGAAATAGACTATAAACAAAAAATTTGTCGGGGTTGACTTTTTGCTCAAAAAAGTCAACAGTTGACTTTTTTGGAAAAAGTCAAACTTTGAAATTTCAAAAATAAAATTTTTGAGAAAAATATTTCCATTGTGTTGGGATTGTTAGTGTTAGTGGAAATCGACATTTATTTCGATAATAATTGATGTCTGGAGGTTATACTGACTAATCGGGTAATTAACCGGATAAATGAGCAATTAATTTTAATTAATTCAAATGATTATAACTATTTGTTCATATGTGTGTACTATTGATTCACATTCATGTACTATTAGAGGAGTTGGTGCAAGATTGATAATACTTGCATGACTAAGTTAAAGATGGAGGTATAGATGGAGGTACTATACTGTATTTCATATTTTCACATAATTATAACTATTGAATCACATGATTGAACTATTAATTCACATTATTTACTATTAGGGGAGGTGGTGCAAGTTTGATAATACTTGCAGGACTAAATTAAAAATAAAAGAAATGTTGGAGGTATTGTACTGTAATTTTTCGAGCCCCAAAACGTGCAATTATTGAAACCATATTTTTCTATAAATAAAATCTCAGTCTTCCATCATTTCTCACCAATTCACTAAAGCTATAGAGCAATTATTATAGAGAGAAAGAAGAAGAGAAGTCTGTTACCTCTCTATTCCAGTATCCAGCTTTATTCTAAGGTAAGATGTATTATTTCTTTAGTATTCATGAAGAGAGCTTCTATTATTCTATTCTTTATTATTATGTTGGAATAACATGTCTATGCAAAGTACCGCATACATGGTGAAATTCTTCTGTTATTCCATTCTTTATTATTCTGTTGGAATATCTTGTCTGTGCAGATTACTCTAGACCTGGTTCCATTCTTTATTATTCTGTTGGAATAACCTGTCTATGCGAAGTACCGCATGCATGGTGAATTCTTTGTTATTCCATTCTTTATTATTCTGTTGGAATATCCTGTCTGTGCGGATTACGCTAGACCTGGTTCCATTCTTTATTATTCTATTGGAATAACCTGTCTGTGCGGTCTATCGCATGCATGGTGAATTCTTCTGTTATTCCATTCTTTATTATTCTGTTGGAATATCATGTCTGTGCGGATTACGCATGACCTGGTTCCATTCTTTATTATTCTGTTGGAATAATCTGTCTATGTGGATTATCACATGCATGGTGAATGATCCTTCATATTCATTCCTTATTAAATTGTGAAAATGATCTGTTTACGTGGATTACCGCATGGCGGGTTAAAATCCAATTGCAGTTTCACATATTCTATGATACTCATTTGGTTAAAGTTTTGGCTTCTATACTCCATAAAATTAGTAGAATATCCTGGATATTTGCGCTTCATCCGGTATCTTTTCATGGAAATATTCTTCTGATAATTCTTGAATTTTACTCCACAAAGCAGTATCATGTTGACAATTTGGACGTAATTGATTTCAAGATTAATTAACTTATAAATCTTTAAAATTTATTCTTGAACTTGTTTTATTGAATTATTATGTCATTGTCATCATCATCATGCTTATATTGTGATGAAAGTCATCTTTGGCTTACGTGCATAGATGGACTTGTTATAATTATGACCAGGGATTATTCAGTATAATCATGACCTGTAATGTTATAACTGATGTGATAAAAGTCCTCAGTAGCCTGTAGTGCATTGATGGATAATTTTTGGTATGATTATGACCAAGAATTATTCGGTATAGTCATGACCATTGATGATTTAATAAATATCCTTAGCCCGTAGTACAGGGATGACTCGATGATGTGGTTTATTTATTAAGTTGAGTCTCAGCGGTAAAAATTGATGAAAACATTTTAAATCATAGAAGATAGTAGATATCATGCTCTACTTGACTCTTCTAATGGATTACTTATTCCGCTGCAGTTAAACTTGATGTCTATTGTATTTTATCAGTTTAACATTGTTGAAGACTAATGATAATGTATTCTGCATTATCTTAGTCATAATATTTCTTACTGGGCTAGTTGAGCTCACTCTTTCTTTCATTGTTCTCTTCATGAAATGAGAACGTAGCCGGGACTAGTCGAGGAATGGAGTGACGATCTAGATGATGGCATTAGTAGTCCTCACTATTCTGTTAAATAGTGTGACAATAAATGTAATGAGGACTCCATTGAGTGTGGATATTGTCTAGATGACCATATTCTTATTAAAACTCTTATATTATGTTTTGTCTTATTTTAAACGACTATTGTATAATTAAGTTGTATTTGAATTTTGTACCATGTATTTGGCGACTCAAGATGAGTGATGTATACATGTTTTGGGGGAGTCACAGTTTGTATCAAAGCTTAGGGATATGTTCCCTGGCTGAGATGTGAGACAAGAACTAGGAGGGGAGAGACGGGGAATTCCTTCGCTAATATGACCTTCCTAAGTTTATTTGGTATTTAAGTGGACGGTCAGAGTATAGGGATAATATGTGATATGTTAATTAACTCTTGTTTTGTGGCAGTGTTTGAAAATGGCATCTAAAAATGTTGAGATCAACAATGAAGCACATGAGATCGTTGAGACACCTTTAATCACCAACCAGGTTAATGTAATGTTAGACGAAGAAGAAATTAAAGATATCTACGTGGTGAGTGAAGAACTAATAGCTGTACCCGAACTAGTCGCAGAGGTAGTAGCTGAGAGTGAGGAAGAAGAGGGAGAAGAGGAACATGAGGAGAATTTATTAGAAGAATTTTATGATCGAAATTTAAAATTGCAAAATCGTATTCATGAGTTAGAAGAGCAGGCTGAAGAACGGCAGGCGGTCGTGGAGCAAAGGGATGCAACAATTCAAAATTGTGTTACCCGATGTGCGATGCTTGAACAGAAGCACTCTTTGGCAGAATATAAGATATTAGAGATGAAATCTGAGAATGCTATGATCAAGGTTTTGATGAAAGAAAAAGCAAATGAACGAATGAGAATAGATGATCCATGGGTAAAAGCCGCACGACGCGTTGATATTGTAGAAAAAGACGTCCGATCTAATAAGGCCAAAATAGATGAAATGGATTTCTCTTTTTTGACAGCAATTGGGAGAATCCAACATTGAATTCGGAATTACCCGGTGTAGAACGATCAACCCCAATTTGATATGGATCGAAGAGTAATGATTTGAATCATGGATCAGGAATGTGGTGAACCAATTAAGGGTGGAATGTACTCTATAGCAAATTTAAGTCCAACTGGGATGGTGACGCCAAAGGATGTCCTAGACAAGTAAAACTCGGTAGTTTAAGTGAGAGCATTTATCGAGGAACCCGAATGAAGTTATCACGGGTAAGTTAATCATAAACTCTTGCGAAGTCTATACCTTATTCGATACCGGTTCTACCCACTCTTTTATTTCACTTAGTGGTGTTCAATGTTTGAACTTGGCTCTTTTATCTGTTGAAACTCGTTTAGGAGAAACATTTGTTACCTCCACTATTTATAAATCTTGTTTAATTCAAATTGACACTTTCACGTTACCTGTCGATCTTATTTCTTTGAAAATACTTGCATTTGATGTGATTTTAGGGATTGATTGGTTAACTACTCATCATGCTAAAATTTATTATTTTCGTAAGGTTATTAGCTTTCATATTCCTAACTAACCTATTATGTGAATTCAAGAAACTAAGCCACTAAAGTCAATCATTGTCGTATCAAGCCATAAGTAAAGAGCCCTGAGCCATTCGCTGGTGACTTCCAAGTCTTGGAATACACCGAAGCTAGAAAATCCGTAGGGGATGTTGTGAATAACGGTGGCAAGTTGATAGATATCAATGTGACGTGTTATCCAAGTCTTGGATGAGGGTCACAGTTTTGAATGATATTTCTATTGTTAATAAATTTCCTGACGTATTCCTGAAGACTTTTTAGCTTACCCCTAGAGCGTGAAATCGAATTTTATATTGACCCCAGTACAAAACCCATTTTGTATAACTTACAAATGATGAAGATAGAGTTAAAGACTCTAAGGACCCACGTGGTGATATCAAATATACGAGTAGAATCGACTTTAATCGATAAAGTTAAAGTCGCTCAAGCTACACACCCGAATCTGATGAATGTGAAGAAGAAGGTTCAAGAAGGAGTTATCTCAACCCTTGATTTAATTGGCCCATTTGAAATCCTCGATGGAGTATGAACTGTGGCCTATAGACTCATTTTATCGCCACGTATGTCGCGTGTTCATAATATTTTTCACATATCGATGTTACGTAAATATATGGATGACCCAAACCACGTTATTAAATTAGAACTAGACGAGATAGTAGAAGATTTAATGTATGAGGAGATACATGTTAAATCTTGGATAAGAAGGATCGTATTCAACACTCAAAGGTTATACCTCAAGAGTTAGAATCTGAAATGAAGTCAAGATATCCTCATCTCTTCGGCATACCAAGTACGTACGTAAAT
Organism: Panax japonicus; assembly: GCA_020205505.1. Taxonomy (NCBI): domain Eukaryota; kingdom Viridiplantae; phylum Streptophyta; class Magnoliopsida; order Apiales; family Araliaceae; genus Panax; species Panax japonicus. The sequence continues at coordinate 10,527,597 of CM035103.1, forward strand.
TTCGAGGGAGAAATTTCACAAGGAGTGAAGATTGTGAGACCCCAAATTTTATGAATAAAGATTTAAATTTCTCGAATTATTTTTTTTAATATTATGGTATGGATTTGATATAATATTATAGTTGTGGGTAATATTTATAAATTTTGCAAAGTATGAAAGTTGTTATATAATATTCGATTGGTCGGGGAATATTCTTTTTGTCGGAAAATATTCGTACGACGGCACAATCATTGGTGGACCCCACAACGGAGGTATTGTCGTATTTAAAAACGACAGAATTATCTTTTTATAAAAATAACGGCGAAAGTGTTACCGTTAAAACTGTTGAACTACCCGGTAGTAAAAGTACAGTATTACGCGTGGTTGCATAGTAGCACGCGGTATTGATTATTGATGCTTACGTAAGAAGTCACTCAGTTATACTCAATTATTGCTACAGTAATTACTGCATCATATCTCTCATGTTATTGATTCGATTATTATCACAGTATCATCTGCATAATATGTTGTATTATTAAATCAATAATTGAGACGACAAAGTTATTTATATTATTAAATTGCAATATTTATAATGTCTAGAAGTTCTGTCAAGGAGAGGTTTGATCATCTAATTGTGCGCCAATAAGGAGAAATCATTATCGGAAAACCCCCTCTTTCCTAGGAACGACCTGGTTGTTAAATATTGTGAGTTGATAATATTAATGATGAATGTTATTAAAAATTGAATTTGAGTTCAGAGTTGAATTTGGAGACGCGAACGTGATATTTGAGTCCGGAGCGATGAAATTAGTAGAAATAAACTATAAACACAAAATTTGTCGGGGTTGACTTTTTGGTCAAAAAAATCAGCAGTTGACTTTTTCAGAAAAAGTTAAACTTTGAAATTTCAAAAATAAAATTTTTGAGAAAAATATTTCCATTGTGTTGGGATTGTTTGTGTTAGTGGAAATCAACATTTATTTTGATAATAATTGATGTCTAGAGGTTATATTAACTAATCGGGTAATTAACCGTATAAATGAGTAATTAATTGCTATTACTTCACATGATTATAACTATTTGTTCACATGTGTGTACTATTGATTCACATTCATGTACTATTAGGGGAGTAGGTGCAAGATTGATAATATTTGCATGACTAAGTTAAAGATGGAGGTACTATACTGTTATTCATATTTTCACATGATTATAACTATTGAATCACATGATTGAACTATTGATTCACATTATTTACTATTAGGGGAGGAGATGCAAGTTTGATAATACTTGCAGGACTATATTAAAAATGAAAGAAAAGTTGGAGGTATTATACTATAATTTTTTGAGCCCCAAAACGAGCAATTATCGAAACTATATTTTTCTATAAATAGAAGCTCATTCTTCCTTCATTTCTCATCAATTCACTAAAGCTATAGAGCAATTATTATAGAGAGAAATTTTAGAGAGAAAGAAGAAGATAAGTCTGCTACCTCTCTATTCCAGTATCCAGCTTTATTCTAAGGTAAGGGGTATTATTTCTTTCGTATTCATGAAGAGAGCTTTTGTTATTCCATTCTTTATTATTATGTTGGAATAACCCATCTATGTGAAGTACCACATACATGGTGAAATTCTTCTGTTATTCCATTTTTTAATATTTTGTTGGAATATCCTGTTTGTGCGGATTACGTTAGACCTGGTTCAATTCTTTATTATTCTGTTGGAATAACCTATCTATGTGAAGTACCGCATGCATGGTGAATTCTTTGTTATTCCATTCGTTATTATTCTGTTGGAATATCCTGTCTGTGCGCATTACGCTAGACCTGGTTTCATTCTTTATTATTCTATTGGAATAACCTGTCTGTGCAGTCTATCGCATGCATGGTGAATTCTTCTGTTATTCCATTCTTTATTATTCTGTTGGAATATCCTGTCTGTGTGGATTATGCTTGACTTGGTTCCATTCTTTATTATTCTGTTGGAATAACATGTCTATGTGGATTATCACATGCATGGTGAATGATCCTTCGTATTCATTCCTTATTAAATTGTAGAAATGATCTGTCTACGTGGATTACCGCATGGCGGGTGAAAATCCATTTGCAGTTTCATATATTCTATGGTACTCATTTGGTTAAAGTTTTGGCTTCTGTACTCCATGAAATTAGTAGAATATCCTAGATATTTGCGCTTCATCCGGTATCTTTTCATGGAAATATTCTTCTGAGCATTCTTGAATTTTACTCCACAAAGCAGTATCATGTTAACAATTTGGACATAATTGATTTCAAGATAAATTAACTTATAAATCTTTAAAATTTATTCTTGAATTTGTTTTATTGAATTATTATGTCATTGTCATCATCCTCATATTTATATTATGATAAAAGTCATCTTTGGCTTACGTGCATAGATGGACTTGGTATGATTATGACCAAGGATTTTTCGGTATAATCATGACCTGTAATGTTATAAATGATGTGGTAAAAGTCCTCAGTAGCCTGTACTGCATTGATGGACAGGTTTTGGTATGATTATGATCAGGGATTATTCGGTATAGTCATGACCATTGATGATTTAATGAATATCCTTAGCCCGTAGTGCAGGGATGACTCGATGATGTGGTTTATTTATTAAGCTGAGTCTCAGCGATAAAAATTGATGAAAACATTTTAAATCATAGAAGATAATAGATATTATGCTCTATTTGACTCTTCTAATGGATTTCTTATTCCGTTGTAGTTAAACTTGATGTCTATTTTAATTTATCAGTTTAACATTGTTGAAGACTAATGATAATTTATTCTGCATTTTCTTAGTCATAATATTTCTTACTGGGCTAGTTGAGCTCACCCTTTCTTTCACTAATCTCTTCAGGAAATGAGAATGTAGTCGGGACTAGTCGGGGAACAGAGTGACGGTCCAGATGATAGCATTAATAGTCCTCACTATTCTGTTAAATAGTGTGACAATAAATATAATGAGGACTCCATTGAGTGTGGATATTGTTTAGATGACAATATTCTTATTAAAACTCTTAGATTATGTTTTTTCGTATTTTACACGATTGTTGTATAATTAAGTTGTATTTTAATTTTGTATCATGTATTTGGCGACTCAAGATGGGTGATGTATATATATTTTGGGGCCGTCACACCGTGTGCTACTATGCAACCACGCGTATTACTCTACTTTTACTGCCGGGTAGTTCAACAGTTTAACGGTAAAACTTCCGCCGTTATTTTTATAAAAAGATAATTATGTCATTTTCTAACTACGACAATACTTCCGTTGTGGGGTCCACCAATGATTGTGCCGTCGTACGAATATTCCCTGTTAAAACGAATATTCTCCAAGCAATCGAATATTATATAACCACTTGCTTACTTTGCAAAATTTGTAAATATTACCCACAACTATAACATTATATTATATCCACACCATAATATTCAAAAATATATTTCGAGAGAAATTAATCTTTATTCATAAAAGTTGGGGTCTTACAAAAACGGTTTTAAAAACTCTTTTAACTCTTTTAATAGATCCTTTAACACATATTCTTAATGTTATCCTTTAATTAATTTAATCTTAACATTAATTTAATTAATTAAAAGTTTAACATCAATTAATCACATAAAATTGTCACATTGTAATTACTCGCTAATTATAACTTCATGTAACAATTACCACATCACTACATTATCTCAATTAAATTAGAACTATAACATAAAATCATTACATATTAATTAAATATTAAAAAATCATTTAATTAATATAATACACTTAATTACATTACTCCATATTAATCACATAATCTTAATAAATAATTTAATTAAAATATTTATTTACTTTAATAAATATTAAATTAACATTTAAATTCTCTTCACACCAATTCACATATTTCACAATATATAACACATATACACATACTCGTACTTAAACATCTTAAAATAAGAATTTTATTTATTAAATTCTCATTTATTAATTCTTAAAAAAATCTGGGATGTCACAATAGGTATATGTTGCCAAGAATAGATGACTTGTTTGATCAGCTAAAAGGAGCTAAGTAATTCTTAAAGATAGATTTGAGAAGTGGGTATCATCAATTAAAGGTAAGGAAGGAGGATGTACAGAAGACAGTATTCAGAACTCGGTATGGACATTACGAGTTTCTAGTAATGTCTTTTGGTTTAACCAATGCCCCTACAACATTCGTGGATTTGATGAATAGAGTGTTTAAACCATTTCTAGATAAGTTTGTGGTGGTTTTCATTGATGATATCTTGGTGTACTCAAAATCTCAAAAGGAACACGTGGAACATCTACGTTTGGCATTGGAGATGCTAAGAAGGGAAAAGTTGTACGCGAAATTCTCTAAGTGTGAATTTTGGCTAGGACATGTGCAATTTCTTGGGCATGTGATTGACAAAGATGGGATTTCAGTGGATCCATCAAAGGTCAAAGCTGTAATAAATTCTGAACAACCAAGGACACCGTCAGAGGGGAGGAGTTTCTTGGGACTGGCAGGTTACTACAAATGGTTTATTTAAGACTTTTCCAAGATTGTCACTCCGTTGACGAATTTGACAAGGAAGGCCGTAAAATTTGTTTGGACGGAGAATGCGAAGAGAGTTTTCAGGAGTTAAAAAAGAAGCTAAGCATGACACCTGTTTTGTCATTACTGGACAATATATGAAACTTTGTGGTGTATAGTGATGCATCACATAAAGGACTAGGTTGTGTGCTTATGCAAAACAACAAAGTCATTGCATATGCATTAAGGAAATTGAAGGACTATGAAAAAGGTTACTCGACTTGTGATTTGGAGTTGGCTGCGGTAGTGTTTGCTCTGAAGATATGGAGACTATCGACGTCAAGATTTTTTGTGTCCTTTTTTGTTCTTGTCTTTTGGTGTTCTCATTTTTTAGGTGAGATTTGTTTGAAAAAACAAGTTTGAAAAGGTCCGACATGTATATGTCGACGATTTGACTGTTTTGAGAGTCGCCAGTTTGTTATTTTTAAATGGTTGGACCAACTGAACCAAGAAAAGGTTTGCACAAAGACCTAATGATGTGATATTGTATAAATGGTCTGGGAAACTGAAATTCGTTAGGGTCCAGGGGACTTGATTAAGCAGAGGGAAGGAGTTAGACACCCCCTGACTTCCGTGATAACATGATTACTGCCATTTTTCATTAAACTTTTATTTGTGAATGTGTGTGTGTGAGAGTTAGGTCTATGTGAAGTTGTTTGGAAGTAGTGATATGCCTCGTTTGCACCTATATACAAGGGTTTGACTTTATTTTATAAAAGTTTAATTTTAACAAGATATAGCAGTGATGTTTTGTAAAACAAGTTTTTCAAACCCATGTGCTCAATAGTAATTGAGGCCTTTGATTCTTCCATTTTATTATGTGTTTGACTTTATGGCTTTTATTTTCGAGATGTGAGGCTTCGAGAAAATAAGATACATAGCAGTGCCGAACTCATTATGGGCATGAGATCCATCTAAGTATATTCAGACACCATAGATAATTTACAAGCTGGATGCAGTTGCAAAATGTCCATCACGGGAACCAAATCTAGATTTAGAAACTGAATTTGTGATCACATGATTCCTAGGCTCACATAAAAAAAGAAATATATACAAAAGCTAGGAAAAGAACTAAATTTGAGTAAATTTAAATCATTCTAGCTTCAACAGTTCTAGTTTAGTCACCATTAACCAGTTAAAGTAAGAAATATCCAGATTGAGGCAAATCTAGCCCGCGGGCTGAATGATTAAATATCTACATTATGAAAGTAAGTAAAGCAGATATTTATATAAAAGTGGTATATATATATATATAAGCAGTAAAAGGCCACGAAGTAAACTCTAGGCCAAACAAGAATGAATATATATATATATAAAAGCGCTAAATGGCCACGAAGTAAACTTCAGGCCTGACTAAAATGTAAATATATATATATATATATATATATATATATTGCTTATATATATATATATATATATATATAAGTAATAAAAAACTTAAAAATCTGAAATATCTTACGGTGGGTTGCCAAGAAGACTTTAGATAGCTTTAGACGCCTGAAAACTCGATTTCCATCGGTTAAATTTCAGTATGTAGCAAAACACGAGCTTAGAAGTGTTTAGAAAGAAGAATCACTCAGTTTAGAGCACTCTAGCAGTATTTATAGACTGAAATAGACAGAGTTTTCTCTCCTTTTCTCTTTTTTTTTCTTTTCAAATGAGCTGCCAAGAGCTCATATTTATAGACCAAGAAGTCACGGGTCTACCTGCGGCTGCCCCTGGGCTCTGCGGGTCCCGTCGTCTCAAAGTACGTGCACTTGGGTAACGCGTTGTCCGCTCGAACCTTCATAACTTTCAATACGGGCATCCTATGAAGGTGTGTGGTACCTTTTCAGAATGCTTTTATCGACAGCTACACAATGACATGGGATTAGAGGTTTTACAAAGTCAGAAAGATGAGTCCATGACCAGATCTCCAAGTCTTCAAATTCTATTCGGTATGCTGTCTTGTGTAGTACTCACTCTGGATTTGAGCTATGGTTCTTGTGGGACACCTTTTATGCAGTGTGGATTAAAATGTGTTGATATGACATGAATGTGGTATTGAGGTGGCAAAATGATGATTTTGTCCCTCACCGAGGTTATCGCTGGGTTTTACGCAAATATAGCAGTCATTGCTCAGGGTTATATCTGAAATTAGGCTGCTGTGAATGCTGAATGTCCTCAGGGTTATCTCTAAGGTGTGCTTGACCTCCCGAAGTTGTCTCTGAGGTTAGAACTGAGTATTTTGGGGTTATCTCCGAAATTGGAACTGCATCCCTCGGGGTTATCTTCGAGGTTGGAACTGAATCTCCCGGGGTTGTCTCTGGGATTGAAACTGAGTCTCTTAGGGTTATCTCCGAGATTAAAAATTGGACCTTTCGAGGTTGTCTCTGGGGTTGAACTGATTTGACTTCCAGGGTTATTTCTGGAAGATGATTTTGCCCACCTGCAGGGTTAGCAACAGGAATGCAAAATTTTGAGTGTCTACAGATGCCCCTGTTTATCATATTCAAGCAATGTAATGGCATAGATAGGATAAAGATCTCTAGACACTTGAAATGTGGCAAGATAAGCATGATGAAAATGCAATGCAGCATAGGCATATTAATGTTAAATATTGTTTGTTGGACCATTTCCAATTGGATGTGACAACTGTGTGCTCCTACCACTTCTGTTGGGGGAATGACGTTGTCCATGATGACCCTATTGAACTGCTTGGATGTCTACTCTACCAGTAGTTTCCAAAGCTCACGCGAATCTCCATAATTGAGACCACTGGATGTTGACATTGGGGTGATCACCAAAGTCCTTAATCCTCATTGCAGGCTTCCCACCGAAGATGCATTTCTCATGTGTGAGAGACTCTTGGGGAATTATGCTATAATTATTGAGGATATGTATAATAGATCTCATCATCGGTCCTCCCCGATGAGGATGGTTTTCCATAGTTTGCATCATCAGTTCTTTCTGACGCTTCGTTGGAGTTACTGCCAACGGTTTATACTATCAGGGCTGCCTAACCTTTATTGAGATATCTTTCAACGGTTAACATCATCGGACCACCTCCGATACTTCGCTGGAGTTACTGCTAATGGCTGATAATATCAGGGCTACCTAATCTTCACTAAAATTTCCTTCAACGGCCAACATCATCCAACCATCTTTGATGCTTCACTGGAGTTACTACCAATGACTGATAATGTCAGGGCAGCCTGACCTTCGCTAAAATGTCCTTCAATGGCTAACATCATCGGACCACCTCCGATGCTTCACTGGAGTTATTACCAACGGCTAATAATGTCAGGGCTACCTGACCTTCACTGAAATGTCCTTCAATGGCTAACATCATTGGACCACTTTTGATGCTTCGCTAGAGTTACTGCTAATGGCTGATAATGTCAGGACTGCCTGACCTTCGCTGAATTTTTTTTTCAGCAGCTAACATCATCGGACCACCTCTGATGCTTCACTAGAGTTACTGCCAACGGCTAATAATATCAGGGCTGCCTGACCTTTGCTGAAATGTCCTTTAACGGCTAACAATTCATAAAATCTCCGCTAGGGATATATTTTTGATGATATGTATGGTTTTTATTGCAATTACAATCCCAATGATAGCATCGGACCGTAGTGAGGTATTGTCAAGGGTAGCTTTCAACAGCTTTGATCATCGACTTTTTAAACCCTATGTTTGGGCGAATACCAAGATTGATATATAGACCCGAAGTTTGGTCTCTGAAATTAAGGATTTTAGGCTTTTCTGCTTAATCGCGTTGAGTCTTTTTTCTTGATTTTACTTTTGAGCTTGTGGGACCTCTTTTGAAACTCAAATTTGATCGAGCTGGAGGGGGTGGGAACCATCCAGGGTAACCACAGGTGGACCCATGGCTGTCGCGAGTACACCCACGGCCACCCATGGGTTTATATCTCACTTCTTTTCCCTTTCACAAATTATTTTCAACTTGAAGCCCCACAAGAGATCTGAGATTTCATCTTCAGATTTACTGAGTTCGAGCAGCTTTCTGCAAAATCCATCACCTTACAGTTGTTTTGCACTATTCTAGTAACGTTTATATGTTTTCTTTTCCAGTTTTAACCATTAGAAAGTGAGATATCATATAGAATGCTTCAAAACAAATAGTAGTGAATATGCATGCTCATATGACTTCATAAAAATTATTAACCATATTAAATGTTAGTATTTTACCATGCTGAATGTATTGATGTAAAAAAATGACTTTTGAAACAATCAATTTGGCACCTTTTTGTGACGCCCCCAAAAATAGGTATACATCACCCATCTTGGGTCGCTAGATATATGGTACTGAATACAAATACAAACTAATTATACAACAATCGTGTAAAATACGACAAAACATATGCTGTGAGTTTAAATACAAATATTGTCATCTAGACAATATCCACACTCAATGGAGTCCTCATTACATTTATTATTACACTAATTCACAGAATATAGAGGACTACTAATGCACCATCTAAGACCATCATTCTGTTTCCCGACTAGTCCCAGCTAAAAAATAAATTATCATTAGCCTAACTGATACAATATAACAAACATCAAGTTTAGCTACATCGGAACAAGCAATCCATTAGAAGAGTCAAGTAGAGAATAAAATCTACTATCTTTTATGATTTAAAATATTTTCATCCATTTTTATCGCTGAGACTCAGCTTAATAAATAATCCACATCATCAAATCATCTCTGCACTACAGGCCAAGTATATTCTTTAGTATCATCACCACGAATTATCCATGCACTACGGGCCAAAGATAATCATGTTTTCATCAACGGTCCTGATCATGCCATAAAATAATTCATCTTTGCACCCTTGGCCGAAGAGAATCCATAGCCATAATTATACCAAAAATTGTCCATCAATGCACTACGGGCCAATGAGGACTTTTTCCACATCATTTGTAACATTATATTCATGATTATACCGAATAATCCTTGGTCATAATCATACCAAGTCCATCTATGCACTACAGGCCACAGATGACTTTCAACATAATATAAACATGAGGATGATGACAATGATATAAGAATTCAATAAAACAAGTTCAAGAATTAATTTATCCAGGAACTAATAACGTCCAAATTGTCAACATGATACTTTTTTGTAGAGTAAAATTCAAGAATGCTCAGAAGAATATTTCCATGAAAAGATACTGGATGAAGCGCAAATGTCAAGGATATTCTACTAATTTCATGGAGTATAGAAGTCAAAGCTTTAACCAACTGAGTATAATAAAGAATGGAATAACAAAAGAAATCACCATACATGTGGTACTTCGCATAGACTGGTTATTCCAACAGAATAATAAATAACGGAACCAGGTCAGGCGTAATACGCACCGACAGGATATTCCAACAGAATAATAAAGAATAGAATAAGAACAGAAATCACCATGCATGCGGTACTTCGCATAGATAGGTTATTCCAACAGAATATTAAATAACGGAACTAGGTCCAGCGTAAAATGCACAGACAAGATATTCCAACAGAATAATAAAGACGGAATAAGGTCCGGCGTAAAACGTATAGACAGTATATTCTAACAGAATAATAAAGACGGAACCAGGTCCAGCGTAAAACGCACAGACGGGATATTATAATAGAATAATAAAGACGAAAATAGGTCCGGCGTAAAATGCACAGACAGGATATTCCAACATAATAATAAAGAATGGAATAACAGAAGAATTTTACCATGTATGCGGTACTTAGCATAGACAGGTTATTCCAACATAATAGTAAAGAATGGAATAACAGAAGAATTTCACCAAGTATAGGGTAGCCCGCGTATACAGGTTTTTCCAACAGAACAATAAAGAATGGAATAACAGAAGTTCTCTTCATGAACACAAAAGAAATAATACCCCTTACCTTTGAAAGAAGAGTATTCTGACTTGTAGGGCGAAGATATACTCGAAGAAAACTTGCACTACGCTCAAAGCTTTCTTAAACTCTAAAGAAATACGCTCAAGATTATAGAAGAAGAATTCTCTCTATAGTTTCTCTCTCTAGAGTTTCAGTGAATTCGTAAGAAATAATGAAGGAATGAGCTTCTATTTATAGGAGAATGGACTGCATAGTAACTAAATCATGAACGGTCCAGATTGATTTACTTTAAACAGACGGTCCAGATTGATTTAATAAAATATTCTAATAAAACAAAATCTTTTAAATAAAATATAATATATTCTATTTATAATCTAATAAAATGAATAACTTTATAAAAGTATTCTGTTTTATATAAAAAGTTTTTCTGTTTTATTACATTAATAATAGTAATAAAACAAAACTGAGTGACTTCTCACGCAAGCATTAATAATCAATACCGTGTGCTACTATGCAACCACGCATATTACTGTACTTTTACTGCCGAGTAGTTCAACAGTTTTAACGGTAAAACTTCCCCCGTTATTATCATAAAAATATTTTTGTCATTTTCTCAAACTGACAATAATTCCGTTATGGGTTCCACCAATGATTGTACCATCCAAAAACTTGTTGGGTAAAATCTAGTTACGCACAACACGCAAGTATACGTGGTCAACAAGTAATAAAGTGATAAGTTGAGTATCGTTCCCACAGAGAATTATTTAATAAAAATCACCAAGTACAAACCCGTAACCAACTCAATCTTATTTAAACGAATGAATTACAAACTATATAAATTAACTACTATTCCACTAATTAAATTAAGACTATGGAGATTTAAGATCACAATTTCACTTATTGCTTCATTTAAGTTAACACACTTTTCATCAATTATTCTATATCCTGAATTGTTAATCAAGAACACTAAAGTAGTATTAACCACCTCTCGTTGCACTAATACCGTATTAACGTCAATCCACAATTAAGATAGAAATTCGTTAAACACCTTAACCAACTAACCCACTATATCTCTATGTGAATTACAATTGAAGAAGGTTTAAGAACAAGTTCTCTATAAGATTACATGCGATGTCAAGCATATCTCTACCTTAACACACATCAAGTTTAAGCTACTAACAAAATCCTGAACACATGCTAACATGATTAGATCTAAATCTATACTTCATCTCTCGAGTTCATATAGATTATCACGGCAATTGATGGCCAAGCAATTAAACAATTAAGTCCAAATCACAATAGACAATCCTCTCAATAGAACATAATAATTGATAACGAAGCATATTAAAATAAACTACACAATAAGATCCATTGTAATCTCAAACAAAGAATTAGTTCATTATTATTGAATTAAAGCTAAGAATCCACAATTGAATACACATTAAAAGATAAAGATAGAAGAAGATGAGAAGAAATAATCTATTGTCTGTAGATTTGACGCTCCCTCCATGCTCCTCCTTTGAATCTTCAATGGTCTCCAAGTTGCATCAATCTCCAAATCTCATAAAAACTAGTGTTTTTCTCTAATTTACTCTAATCTAATTTAATAGAATGCTCTCTAATCTCCTAATATCTCCTCTAATCTGTGTTATTCCCCTCCTTTTATAAGCCTTTGTACATGTCTTTAAGTCCTCTTGGAAGTCCTTGAATCAAACAACTCGAAACAATCCTTTTCGGACTCAAATTCGGACAAAATTCGCTCATTTTTGCGTATACCCAGCCCCGGTTGGGTATTTCCTTTGCAAAAGCCCAGCCCCGGCTGGGTAGTAAGCTGCTAAAGCTCCCAGGTACCCAGCCCCGGCTGGGTTCTAAGGCTAAAAACGCCCAGCCCCGGCTGGGTACCAATCTGCCAACAAACTTTTCTGCCGGAACCTCCTCTGCTAAAACTGCCATAACTTCTAAACCGAGAGGAGTTACGAGTCCCGCGACCTATCAAATTGAAGCTATCAACGAGATCTACAACTTTCATTCTTTGAGTTTTCAGAAATAACGAACGCATGATGGTCAAAATTGGACTGGAAGTGACTGCTATGAAAATCACCACCCAAAACGGTGAAGTTCAACGTCTGTCGGTAGAAATGTCATAACTCTTTCATCCGAACTCCGATTTGAATGATTCAAGATGTTCCGGAAATCTAAGAAAACGCTCTACAATATAGTCCAAGCTCCAAGCCAAGAACATGAAATGAATATAAAAGCATAAACGATATCCGACTTGCTTTTGTTTGCATTTTTCGTGCTTTTCCTTACCAATAATCGCTCACATCGCTTCCAAACGTATAACCTACAAAACGAACACAAAATGCATGAAAAGTAACTAAGACACATGAGTTTAAGCAACTAATTCAAGTAATAGATAACGGATAATTAGGTATAAAATCTACTTATCAAATACCCCCAAACTTAAACCGTTGCTTGTCCTCAAACAAAAACAAAACAAAAATGCAATGCAATGCAATGGAATGCAACTAATCTATATGCCTACGAATCCAGCAGTATTGATAAACACAAATCTATTCACTCGGCCTTAGAGCAATCAAGCAAACACGATAATACTTCATATCAAAACCAATCAATAATTTCCTAGTTAATCATCAAGTCTTAAACTGTTATCACTAATATAGTGCGTGTGTGCTCAACAAACATGCTAATTGATATGAAATTAAATTTAACACATAATAGGTCTCTTTAAAGGCATCATACAATGAAAACTCACAAAATTCACGAACAAGCTAGATCCAACTAAAGTCAAACATCCACCAAGTTCAAGAGTCCAATCCGGGATATTTATGCTTTACTTTTCATTACGGGAGCTTTTTGCTCTTTTCCCGTTTTATTATTTTTTTTTCTTTTTTTTTTTACTTTTTAACCATGACTGTGCAATGTCTCATTCCATTAGGCTAACAGTGCTACCCCTTAGCGAGCTTTCGACCAACGACTCCCAGACCATATAAGACCTTAGGGCGCTAGGTTTTAAGATACCCCTTCGGGCATACTTGCTCAAGTAACAAAGGCCCCGAAACAAAACTAGCCACTGTATTTTTTCATTTTTTTTTCTTTTCTTTTTTTTTTGAAGCTTATATATCCCAATTTTTTTTCTCGAACTTAAGTTTTTATCGAACTTTAGTTATCACTACTTATTCTTCTCATTCTTTCATTCAAACTAGCATTATCCTTTAGAGTCGCATTATGTATCAATTTAAACTCAATCAATCAACAAGTTGTTTTTATTGTGCTATCCTTATTATACCAGTTTCAAACAGAAAAAGATTCAATTCATAACAAAAAATCACATCAAAAGCTCTAATAATCAGTATTATACTTGTCTACTCAATCCCAATCTCATCATTGGCCAAAATAAACTGTAATCATCAAATAGCTGGACTCATGCAAGATGAACATAGTAACTAACTATTATTTTTGAAATTTTTGATTTTTTTTTTGATTTTTTTTTAATAATAAACCTAAACTATATTAACAATATATGCAAAATAACATAACATAAACTAAACATGCAATAATGAATTAAACAAAACTCCCCCAAACTTAGCAATTACAATGTCCTCATTGTAAGAATATAGCAATAAATAGAAGAGAACTTCCCTGTAATCAGCTAAGCGTGAGTTAATGGCGACGATTGCGGCGACGATCATTTTGCTATCCATTGGACCTCCAATACCTGCAATGAAGAGAGACAACATGGATTAGATTATAAGAGAGCTTAATAAGAAAATTAATTCCTATCTACTAAATAAACTAGTAAAACATATAAATAGAAAAATTCCTGGGTTGCCTCCCAGTCAGCGCTTGATTTATAGTCTTTCAGCCTGACTTTGTCTGGTCAATGCTATCCAATTCCTCTTCGAAAGTTGAGAAACCCTCCATCCATCGGAAATAATATAGCTTTTGGTAGGTTCCCATTTACGATGGCCAATGCATCAAAGTCACCTAGCATGCTCTGATTTGGTAAGATCTCAATCAAGAACGTCCCACAACTAGGTGTTTTCTTCATTGTGTATGTGATCACTTTGGGGCATGGAAGTTTGTCACACACAATGTGCTCTTCGTCTATCTTCTCTTTCTCGTCCCACCAAGGATTCAAAATTGTACTCACTCTTATGTCAATAAGATCTTCGCCGACGACATGACTACCAAGCGGGCACGGTTTTGCAAATCTAACCAGATCGTTGAACTTTGGTGGAGACCCATTTAGATCTTTGTGGACCTCTATTTCATTATCCCCAATTGTCTCCACACTTCCTATACCTTGTGGCTCATCCAGTTGCAGATTTGGTTCGGGTTCTCCGTCAATTTCATCATCCATGCCATAAAACCAAGTGTTTGGAGGAAGGTTGCTTACGGCTTTGGTCATTTGCTCTATCTGATCCGCAAGATTTTGAATTGACCTCGCTTGATTCCTCATTTGATGCTATGAACTTGGACACCAATTCCTCCAACCTTGAACTTTCTGTTTTAGTCTCGGAAGCCATGTATTGAGGACCATTGGTTGAGGTAGTGAGGAGTTGTTCCATTCGATTATTAAAATTTAGGGTTGATAACTCCTGACTCATTATCATCTCTTCTTTTTCTGCTATAATCCTTAACATGAATTCCTTGAAATCTGAATTGTCTTCTTGTTGCATTGGAGGTGGATTTAAGAAATTTGATGGATATGTTGGATTTGGAGCAGAGTATTGGTCTTGATAGTTGTAGCTCCCTGAAGAATCTGGGTGATACCCCCAAACTTGATGGTAATTATCATATGCATACTGGTTGAGGTATACACCACCTTGTTTTCGCCGCCCAAAACTAACGGTGCATTGATGACTCGGATGGTTGCCAGCACAATAGTCACACATGATTGCCATCCTTTGACTCTGTTGGACTGCGATAACATCCAACTTCCTCGAAAGTTCTTTAATTTGTGCTGACATTGCGGAAAGTGTCGCGAGTCTGTCAATCTCCTTTTCTTTTGGTTGAGTCATGTTCGTGTATGGCCATTGATACGCAAAGTCATCCATGGTACCTGAAAAGAGAGAAATATAGGAAGAGAATTAAAAATAAAAATAAAAATGTTTAAATTAAGACTAATTTGATTGAAATTAATATTGGTAAAAAAATATTAAATTAATTCCCCGGCAACGGCGCCAAAAACTTGTTGGGTAAAATTTAGTTACGCACAACACGCAAGTATACTTGGTCAACAAGTAATAAAGTGATAAGTTGAGTATCGTTCCCACAGAGAATTATTTAATAAAAATCACCAAGTACAAACCCGTAACCAACTCAATCTTATTTAAACGAATGAATTACAAACTATATAAATTAACTACTATTCCACTAATTAAATTAAGACTATGGAGATTTAAGATCACAATTTCACTTATTGCTTCATTTAAGTTAACACACTTTTCATCAATTATTCTATATCCTGAATTGTTAATCAAGAACACTAAAGTAGTATTAACCACCTCTCGATGCACTAATACCGTATTAACGTCAATCCACAATTAAGATAGAAATTCGTTAAACACCTTAACCAACTAACCCACTATATCTCTATATGAATTACAATTGAAGAAGGTTTAAGAACAAGTTCTCTATAAGATTACATGCGATGTCAAGCATATCTCTACCTTAACACACATCAAGTTTAAGCTACTAACAAAATCCTGAACACATGCTATCATGATTAGATCTAAATCTATACTTCATCTCTCGAGTTCATATAGATTATCACGGTAATTGATGGCCAAGCAATTAAACAATTAAGTCCAAATCACAATAGACAATCCTCTCAATAGAACATAATAATTGATAACGAAGCATATTAAAATAAACTACACAATAAGATCCATTGTAATCTCAAACAAAGAATTAGTTCATTATTATTGAATTAAAGCTAAGAATCCACAATTGAATACACATTAAAAGATAAAGATAGAAGAAGATGAGAAGAAATAATCTATTGTCTGTAGATTTGACGCTCCCTCCATGCTCCTCCTTTGAATCTTCAATGGTCTCCAAGTTGCATCAATCTCCAAATCTCATAAAAACTAGTGTTTTTCTCTAATTTACTCTAATCTAATTTAATAGAATGCTCTCTAATCTCCTAATATCTCCTCTAATCTGTGTTATTCCCCTCCTTTTATAAGCCTTTGTACATGTCTTTAAGTCCTCTTGGAAGTCCTTGAATCAAACAACTCGAAACAATCCTTTTCGGACTCAAATTCGGACAAAATTCGCTCATTTTTGCGTATACCCAGCCCCGGCTGGGTATTTCCTTTGCAAAAGCCCAGCCCCGGCTGGGTAGTAAGCTGCTAAAGCTCCCAGGTACCCAGCCCCGGCTGGGTTCAAAGGCTAAAAATGCCCAGCCCCGGCTGGGTACCAATCTGCCAACAAACTTTTCTGCCGGAACCTCCTCTGCTAAAACTGCCATAACTTCTAAACCGAGAGGAGTTACGAGTCCCGCGACCTATCAAATCGAAGCTTTCAACGAGATCTACAACTTTCATTCTTTGAGTTTTCAGAAATAACGAACGCATGATGGTCAAAATTGGACTGGAAGTGACTGCTATGAAAATCACCACCCAAAACGGTGAAGTTCAACGTCCGTCGGTAGAAATGTCATAACTCTTTCATCCGAACTCCGATTTGAATGATTCAAGAAGTTCCAAAAAGCTAAGAAAACGCTCTACAATATAGTCCAAGCTCCAAGCCAAGAACTTGAAATGAACATAAAAGCATAAACGATATCCGACTTGCTTTTGTTTGCATTTTTCGTGCTTTTCCTTACCAATAATCGCTCACATCGCTTCCAAACGTATAACCTACAAAAAGAACACAAAATGCATGAAAAGTAACTAAGACACATGAGTTTAAGCAACTAATTCAAGTAATAGATACCGGATAATTAGGTATAAAATCTACTTATCAGTACGGATATTCACCGATAAAAAGAATATTCCTCGATCAATCGAATATTATATAACAACTTGCATACATTACAAAATTTATAAATACTACTCACAACTAAATATTATATCAAATCCACACCATAATATTCAAAAAATTATTTCGAGAAAATTAAATATTTATTGATAAAATCTGGGGTCTCACACTTTTTCTGCTATTTTTTATCCTATTTGAGGATAAATGAGTAAAGGTTTTGAAGCAAAGTAATACGGGTAATTAGGGTACCCTTATAGATTATGACTTTGATATTTTTCATGATATAGGATGTTTATGACTGTGAGTTAGTGTGCTACTGAATGGCCACCTAGTCATGCCTGCGCACATGTAGATAGTCCTTTTTACAAAGGAGACTCTGGCGAAATTTTTTCACGAGTCTAAGCATTAAATGATTATACATTTTAACTTTACTGTAGATGTATGTTAAAGTAATGCATGCATGCATATAGCTATTAAATGCATTTCATGAGCTCCAGGTTAGAATTTACCGCACCTTTTCGAAGGTGATTTGGAGACTTTTCTCCAGATATATGGATCCAGACCAGCCGAGTAGCTCCCGTAAGTCCTCTTTAGGTGTGAGGAAGAGAGCTTCAGATGTGCCTCAACCTCGTCCAGCCCGACAGCCTCGTCAATTGACAAAGTCAGTGATTCTTCCTATCCGGGTTGAGAGACCATATATTGAGGATGAGGAGAAGGATGTACCCATTGCGAATCTTGCTCCTACCATTCCCCATAGGGAGTTTCCAGCCATAAATGTGACGAATCTAGAGCTTCTGGATGATTTAAGTCCTCACCCCTCGATCTATCTTCATGCGAACGAGGTAAAAGCTATGTGGTTCTTCCTTTTCTCATTTGTATGGGTCAAGGGTTCTGAGGTTGATTTGCATTATAATGTAGGTTCCTGGCTTTAGGTAGCCCAGAGGGAACTGGTTCAGCATACATTCTCTGTATCAGACTTTTCATCCAGAGTACCGAGAGATAGTGCATACTTGGGGCTTTGAGTCTTTCTTCTTCATCCTCCCCCGTCGTTGTCCCTAGGGTTACCTCAGGGCTTTATCTGAGCATTGGTTTCACCAGACCCAATCTCTCCATTTGCTAGATTGTGAGATGATGATGACATCGATGGATTAACGGTTCATCACTGGGATGGAGTATTTTGGGGTGCCCGTACCTTTTGTGGCTGACATTTCCCCGACTGTCGTCAGATCCTTGATAGGAGTCCTGACTATGGCGCTCAAAGGCAGGACAGTCTGTACTGGTCCTTTGAGTGTAGATGATTTGAGTGGGGCTTTGACTGAGCCATTACCAGATGATCGTAGGGTTAGAGGTCACATCCTTCAGCGATTGTTTCTGATCATCCTCAGGGGCTGTTTCCTGGTTGATAACTCTTCCACGGTGTTATTCGCTTTAGTCAGCGCCACACAGGAGGTGGACCGTATTGGAGAGTTTGATTGGAGCTACTACACCTTTGGCTACTTCCTTAGGGGAATGCGCCTACGCTCAGAGGGCGTAACGGAGGCTTGGTTAGGGTTCTACCCATTCCTATGGGTGAGTATTTTCTCTTTTGATTTCCCTTGTTCAAGTTAAAAGTTTGACTGACCACATATATATGATCTTGTATTGGCAGTTTTGGGCCTATGATAGGCTCCCATGTCTTTGTCCCATTAGCCTGTAAGGTTTAGACAACTATTCATGGGGACAGCGATGGCATCAGTCCACTTTGGTGGAGGTTACTATAGCTGAGGGTTTCACCCATTCGCACTTACAATTGGAGTTGTTAACAGCCGATGTCATTATATGGGTTCCTTACTCTAAGGACCACCCATCGAATTCCTCTCTTCACAGATGGAGGTTGGGAGCTCTAGTTAGGAGAGCATGCTATTAGGAGCACTACAAGAGAGATTCGTATCCTGATCTGTCCTCCTGTCAGGCTTCATTGGTCTTTGTTGCAGCCGATCATTGAGGTCCCATTGATGCGTGTTAATAGCTTTACTTTGTCAGAGGGACCATTCACTCAGGAGGCATTTTACCGCTAGTGGTTCCCTCGCACCTTTGGAGCCCAGACCCGCACCACACAGTTTATGGGGGATATGGTTCCTGGCTCTGTCATGATGATGGATTGGATTGCCTGCGTTCGAGAGCCTATTCATCTGGCGCAGATTGATAGTTCGACTCAAAAGTTAGATCGGGCAGATTTCTTTATCCAGCATTTGGGTAAAGATCCTTTCGAGGTGGATAATTTTGATCCTTCTAGCTCTGGGGCTGGCCCTTCAGGTGGCCCATATTCAGATGGTTTTTCCAGCACAGATCCTTTGTTGTATCGACCTGATATCCCTACTGGCAGAGATACAGTGTCTTAGGAGGAGTTACATCAGATGGATAGGTTGGATGATGTGGACATTAACACTATTGACTTCTTTTGATTCATTTTTGTGAGGTCCCCGAACCCGGATACTTGAAACCCGAACTCGGTACTTCACGATATCATTTCTATGAGCGGAAAATATTACTAATAAATATTAACACTAAAATAAATTATAAACTTATCTTACCTTTATCAGAGTTTAATCCCAAGTACGCAACCTTTACTAAAAGACATCGTAAACCTATTCTGTTTGCTTTCCTTTTGACTTGTTCTTAACCGATCCTTCCGATTGTTCACACTTATCTGAAAACATTTAAATTAAGCAAGGTCTAGCATTTGAGTGCCCAGCAAATATTATATATATATATAAGTTGAAAAAGTTTAAATGTTTTCTTTATAATATCCATTTTCAATAAGTCAATAGTTGTGAAATATTCTGAACCGATATTAATAACATAACAACCCTCTTTCAAATTTTTGAAACTACGTACTAGCTATAAATAGAGTTTAAGTGACATTCTATGAATATTGTTTTTATTTTCGAAAAGGTTTAGCAGAACTTCATCTGTAAACCGTCATAACTTACGAACACGGGGGTGATCAGCCCGTTGCTCCCTGTATTGATCAATACTACATTACAAGAACGATGTTATCATTTACTTGATCCGCCTTGGGCGCATAAAAGTTTTTTCGTAAACGGGATGTTCATATTTGTCAGGGTTCTAGACAAAAGGTTTTATTTTATCCAACAATAATCTATAATTCAACATATATGTATATCAAAGGTGTATTAACATGTGATTAAATACAATGATTATTCAAGTGGGGACACTTGTATAATCATTTCTAGAAATTAACGAACAGAATATATATCCGAATTATCATATACTAACATGTTGATAATCAAAGGGTGTATATAGTATAGGTTTAACCATCTGTACATTAATAATAATAATTCTGAACTTCTCACTTCTGTCCATTGCATAAAGAAAATGCAAAGTTAGGATACTTGCCTGATGCACTGCTTACAATTCTCAACTTAGTTCTACCCGTTTCTATCACAACCTATCATTAATCAAATCATTCGATTGATTAGAACAATATAATATAACACATAGTACTGCATTTCGCAGTCAGCACATAATCTAATCATCTTATCACACATGTTCAACAATCATGACATTACAAACTAACATCAACTCATTCCTAATCACATTGTCACACAACTTTAACAACCATTGAATCATAAATAAACAGTTAACTAATTAAATTATCTAAGTTCCGATTAATTTCTAAAACATGTTGGCGTATCAACAGCCATATCAGATAATTATCGAGTCTGAGACTCTATTCTGTATCTCAATATCCAAATAGATAACTTAAACAACAATCGTATTATTTTTCATGACCTTATAATAATTATAAAATAATTATTACCATTTACCATAATTTTTGAAATATCAGAATCATTATTAAATGATTTAAACATCAAACAATTATATTATCATTAATATTTAATTAATATCAAACTATTAATGAAACCATTGCCAAAATATTAAAGTTATTTATAATAACTAAAAATATTTTTAAAGTACTTATATTACCCTTAAATGATTTTTAAAACTTCTAAAATCATTATTAAATAATTACCATTAATATTTAAATATTAATGAACTATTATCTAAATATTAAAAGTCATTAATTATAACTTAAAATATTTTTAATTCATTTATATCCCTTTTAAATGATTTTTAAATAAATAAAACTATTTTTAAACTATTTATTTAATATAATTATTAAATAAATTTAATATCATTAATATATCATTAATATTAAATTATTAATAAAATTATCCTTTAAATATTAAAAGTTATAGTGTATAACTTAAAATATCTTTAAACACTTTATTTTCATTTAAAATGATTATTATAATATAAAAATTATTTTTAAACTAATTTATTTAATATAATTATTAAATAACTTTAATATCATTAATAATCATTAATTAATGAAATTAACCATTAAATATTAAAAGTTATATTTTATAACTTAAAATATTCTTAAATACCTTATTATTATTTAAAATGATTTTTAATATAATAAAATCATTTTTAATTCATTTATTTAATTCATTTAATAAATAACTTAACTATCATTAATATTAATTTATTAATGAAAATTATCACAAAATATTAAAAGTTATCAAAAATAACTCAAAATTATTTTCTAACACAATAATATAATTTTTCATGATTTTTAATGAATTAAAACCAGTTTTAAATAATTTATCTAATATTGTAATTAAATAAATAAATACCATTTATATTCCAAAAATATTAAATATTTTCGAAATATACCCAAAATAGTTAAAAACTATTTTTCAGACTTTAAAATAATTTTTAAGAATTTATTATGTATTTTTAATAATTAAAAACTATTTTTATCAATTTTTTATTAATTTCCAGAAATTATAATTAAAACCGTCGCTAAAGGGCTATAGCGACACTTGCTGTCGCTATAGGTGTTCTTCATCAACCCCGATCTCAAAGTCAGTAGCCGAGTAGGCTACTTTGACCATGATTCCAGATCGGATCATGATGTTTCTGGACAAAATATGATTTAGATCTTGTAGTAATAGTGTACATCTACAAGATACATCAATAATCATGGCAATCAATCATGACACAAACAAGATCTAAGCCTCTAAAACTGCTGTCAGAGCTGTTCTTCATTTCTGGGTTTGCCCAGAAATGAAGAACAGTGCAACATACTTACTTTGAGCTTCCACTACAATCTGCGCGTGTACTATTTTAGTGATATATGACTTCTGGATTCTAGCCCACATGTAATATTACAGATCTATTACAAAACATAACCATAACAACAAATAATCAAGCTAGTACAAGTCGGTCAATGCATGTCAGAATCTTACTCCTAAAATTTCTTGGTTTTTCCCACACCAGTACAAAGTACCTAATAGACAACACTTAATAGATAACGTTTTTTATAAAAACGTTGTGGTTTTTTTTACAACGTTTTTAAAAAAAACGTTGTGTATGTATATGTAAAAACGTTATCTATTTAAAAGAGCATTTTTTTTGTTTTAATTAGATAACGTTTTTTTTAAAAAACGTTATCTATGGAGAAAAACACGGAGACTTGAACTTAAAATTAAAACATACAGAGCATGACTTGAACTTAAAATTAAAACATACGCTTTTTCTCTCTCCAAGGGCTCGTCAGTACGCAGATAGCTTCGATCGGTTTCCTTCGAATTACAGATCTAGCTTCGGTTCTCTTCGTTCCTTCTCTCTAATTCGTTCCTTCTCTCTTCGTTCCTTCTCTTCTTTCCTTCTCTATTCAGTTTCCTCTCCTCGTTCTCTTTCAGTTTTCTTCTCTGGTTATGCAGTGTTGGTTATGCAGTGTTGGTTGTGTTCTGCTCAGTTTTCTTCTCTGGTTAATCATTAGTTTTTGGTAAAACTGAAAAACTGTAAAACTCCTAGTGATGGCTAAGCTCTGTGCAAGTCCAGCATCGAGTCGCATCCCGAGCGGAGCTCTTAACCCGATTATCAAGCTCCTAGTGATGAGTAAGCTCCGTTCGGAATTGCATAACTTATCGCCGATTAGTTGTTGCACTTCTTGTTTTGCCGTCGGAGATAAGCCCTCGCCGCGGCAATTTCGGGTATTGAAGTTTTTGTTTTTCTTTCTTTCCGACAATTACTTTCTTGTTTGACAATTACTTTCCTGTTAATAATATTCCATTGTTGGGAATATTTTCTCTGATGTTAGGCTATTCGGTTTTTGGGAGTTTTTTTTTCTTATGGAGATACCTGGTTTGAATCTGTATTCTACAGCTAAATATTCGAAAAGATGGTTGTTAGATTTTTAAGCTTCTTTTTTATTTTATTCCAATGCAATGGTTTGATGATGGTTACAAGGGCAATTGGGTAGTGTTTTTTAGCAAACCTTTTGTATGAGCTTGTAATGTTTGGTTATTTGTCTATGAGAAGTTTGTGTATTTTTTCCTTGGTTGAATTCTTTCCTTACTTATGTCTTGTAAAAGGTGCAGGCATTCTGCAAGGGCAAAAGTCTGGCGTGACCAAACTTGTGAATTGCACTTATTAGTGACACAATGTCTGGACCTCTTGAAAGGCCCTACAGGCCAAGTAAGTATTCACTGTACTCGGCTCATTCCATCTTTGATCTTATAAGACTTTTATAGACTTGTTTGAAGATTCGGGCCTAATTGTTGAAACTAATATGTTAAAGATTGTAAATAAGTAAAGATGAATGTGTTTTCATCATCTTGCCTATTTTTTGTATGGTTTGTTTGCGAGTCCTTAATTTGTTGATGGAATTGGTGAACAGGTCTTGAAAAGATTGACATGGAAATCTCTGAGGATGAGAGGAAGACGAGGCTCGGGTCTGCTCAGTGGGTTAGGTAAGCATATACAATGTTTGTTACATTTTTTTCATTTTTAGAAATCTGCAAAGGCACTGTCTCTGTTTGTGACTCATTCTTTGGTCACATGTGTCATATAACCTTTTTCAGTTTTTCAAATACGACTGATGCATGATTTTATTGAGTCTATTTCAGTGACAGAACTATGTGAATATGCTGCAAATGTTGATATTCCCATGGCTAGGGAATCAATACGAGCTGTTGGGAAAATAGCACTGCAGCAGTATGATGTTAATGCAATTGTTGATAGGCTGCTTCAGTTTCTGGAGATGGAAAAGGACCATGTGACTGCTGAAACTCTGGTAACTGCAAATTAGTTTTTGGATGTTAGATGTTGGGAAGTTTCTATCTAATGTACTGAAATATTGCCCGCAAGTCCTGCAAATTAATCTTTGAAATTGACATTTCTTCATTTAGGTTCTTGTGAAAGATCTTCTTAGGAAATATCCACAATGGAGTCATGATTGCATTGCAGTTGTTGGGAACATCAGCAGCAAAAATGTTCAGGAACCCAAAGCCAAGGCAGCTCTTATATGGATGTTAGGGGAGTATGCTCAAGACATTCAGGATGCTCCCTATGTTTTGGAAAGTCTAGTTGAAAACTGGGATGATGAATACTCTGCAGAGGTAACCAACTTTTAGTTTTTCAAATTTATCATTTTCATTGACCTCTTTTGGGGCTTACCAGAGAGTGTCTTCTGAATCCTCCTCTCCTCCCAAGTATCATTTTAATGTGTTGAAGATATGTGAAACCCCCAGTTGATTGACTTCCCTACAACAAACCCCACCCCAACCATCATCAATAAGGATATGCTACTCATATCTGTTTCAAAGTTCTTGTGAGTTTTCAATAATATGGTACTTTGTGCGTCAAATACTTTTTCAGGAAATTCTACCTTCTTTCACACTTATCTTATTAAATGCAAGACAATTGATGCAAGTGTCCTAAATTCCTGTGCTGCTATGTTCTGAGGTAAAATTATTTGTTGCTTTCATTGAACAAAGTATTCCCTAACAACATGCCTTGTGGACTCATGGCTACACCTCAAATACTTAATAGACAACCTTGCGTTACTGACATACTTATAAGAAGAAATGGTCGAACGGTTACTGTTATTACTGACATACAAGTTCCTTGGACTTGTATGTTTAAGTTAAAACCATCTGTACTGGTTCTGATGATGCAACTCTGAGGATATGGAACCCAAAAAATGGGGAAAACATCCATGTTGTTAGAGGTGAGTGTTTGGATTCCTCTATTCAAATTGCTTTTCGTGATTTGCTTACATACTAATGTACTTGAAGTTTCAGTCTACAGTACTGGGATTCTTGATTATATAGTTACATGTTCTTCAAAAATGAAGCACTTCTTCCAATGGGGTTGCTAGTGTGGAGTTTTCATTCCCAAAGTCAGAACATGAACTGCACAGTGCACAAATCTGAATATTACGGTTAAAGTATTGTTTATCTCAAAAGTGTATGGTATTAATATTGTTACAAGACTACTATTGCTTGATTCACTTGTTCACAGGTTTGATGAGAATGTTTGGGATTTTGAGTGCTCAATGGAGTTGTAATTTCTATATTGTTTTATATACCATCCTTTTTATGGATAGTTTGGTATATATTTTGTGGATGTAGTAATTTGAAATTGTAAATGAATGGTATTATTTGTATGTATTTTGAATGGTTGATATATTTTGGCTCATTTGAATTTTAATTTGAAATTATAAATGAATGGTATTATATTTAATATTAATTTATTAATATTTTTTTTCTTTTTTTTCTTTATCTACAACATTTTAAAAACGTTGTATAAATTGGTTAAAAACGTTGTCTTATATACTAAATAACAACGTTTTTAACCAAAAAACGTTGTGGAATCATACTTTCTACAACGTTTTTAAGCATTTGTTAATTTTTTGAAAACAAATACACAACGTTTTTTCCTAAAAAACGTTGTGTATTGTGCTTAACTACAACGTTTTTAAAACGTTGTGTAAGGGTGTCAAATAGACAACACCCTTAACCACGACGTTTTTCTGACAGAACCACAACGTTTTTTCCGCGTTGTCTATTTACTGTTTTGTAGTAGTGCCAGAAAGTGAAATCATGGCCGATCGGCCTACTTTGACCAAAAATCACACTCATCCTGTTGATTATTAACATGATCTAACGCTATACACATAAATTACATATGTTAATCTATACATTGATTACAAAAACACCATCAAACAAAATCAAATCAGTCAGATCTGGGCTGTTCAAAAAGCTGTCAGACAAGATTTTTAGGTTCTGCGCTGCCCAGAATTTCGTGCAGTCAATGTCGGTCAATGGGTTTTGACCTTAAATAAATTTGATTCCGGACATCAAATAGCTATTCTACCACTTGAATATTAAATACTATATACCAGGCTATCGATTCAAACAACAAAACATCAAAAATCACAAATACACAAAGATCTAGACGATCTGACATTCGGTTGTCAGATTCAAAAATAATTTTTCTAGATTTTGTAAAATCTCAAATCCGAGCTTCTAAATGTTATGGATCCAACATTAAGCAACCTAGATCATCATAAGACACCATAAACAACATATTCTAACAACAAATCATAACATCTAACACCCGATTATGGACAGATTTTTGAGCTAGGGTTTATACCTTTGTGATCCAATTCTTGATTCTGGTTACTGATTTATTTGTGGTGTTCGTGGGGCTGTATTAAGGGACTGATCTACTATAATATTTCGGAGGTTTAGGTTAGAGAGAGAGTTGGTGAGAGCAACAATAAAAATGAGCAATTATTATGATTTTTCTCTCTCTAAATCTCTTATATATTGCTAGATTCATGTAAGATCTGATGTTGGCTGTCAAATGGAGATTAAGTTGGTTGGTAAAAATGTTCCCAAGTCAAGATAGTGGTTGAACAACTAAAGATTTTGCCAACTTTGCAAGTTATCTTACTAAAACACTCACAAGGGCATTTTGGTCATTTCAAAAATACAATTAATTGCTTTCTTGTTATTTACACAAATCCTTAGGGTTTGACCCTTAGGGTTCAACCCTAAGGTTTAGCACTTAGCATAAATTATTTTTAGCAACTAGGGTTTGTACAAAAATAAATTGATTTTTATTTCTAAAACTTTTGAAAAATTAATTTGTTAATTATATTAAGTTAATAATTAAATTATATAGGGACATTAGGGTTTATTACCCTTAATCACAATTAACCTTGCTAATTATAGCAATTAGGGTTTAAATTTTTAATAATTAGGGTTTTTAGAAATACAATTAGGGTTTCTAGAAATTAAATTAGGGTTCTAGATTTTAGGGTTTTAATTTACTAATTAGGTTTACCTTAAATAGTAATTAAAGTCTATCATACTTGATATTAATCATAGTAACACTATTTCTGACTGATCAAACCTCCGGTTTTGGTTTCCGGATTAGAGTTTTCATACATAGTTAGGGTTTTCTAATATCTAGAAAATATAAATATAAACTAGGGTTTTAATATTTATAATTAGGGTTTCCTAATTAGCATATCATGAGGTAGCACATAACATATATCACATAACACAGTTATATAACAGTCTTAAACTCACAATTTATTTTCAAATTAGGGTTTTCCACAAAAAACTAGGGTTTAACCAATTAACATTAGGGTTTTGAAATTAAACACCATAATTGACCAATCATCATCAACACGTGCATACGGCACATATTTATAGCACTGAAAAATCAAAATATAATTAATATTATATTATTATCACCATTCCTCATTCCATAACCAGAAATAGGGTTTATAAAATATTATAAGGGTTTGGTCGTAATATAATAAAATTGTTCCACACATTAACATCACACACATAACCATACATATCTATAACACTGACAAATAATAATATTATAATATTATTCTCATTCCTTGATCAAAACCCAGAACTAGGGTTTGGATTCCATATCTGATTTATCTTGCATAAATAACATTCTTAATTAAGTTAAAATATTTAATTTAACATCCTGAACAAATTCATATAATGAAATAATCATTATAATAATTCTAAAATCATTTCATATATTATTTAAATAATATAAGATTATATTTTCATAGAAAATAATTAATAAAAGCATTTCCAATAAGGAATTAATTAGTATAAAAATTATAATTGATAATAATCAATAATTCTAAAAATAAATTTGTTTGTAAATATTTATGTAATAAATATATTTTTATTTACCACATAAATACATATACGCATTATCTTGTACAAATCCTCATCCTTATAATAAAAAAAAAATTATACGAAAAATTTCAGTTTTATTTATATAGAAAATATCGGGTTGTCACAATTTCTCGCTAAATCTTTTGATAAGCCTCTGTTAGATATTGGGCGGTTGTGTCTCATTCTCGTTATATCTTTTGATAGGCCTCTGTTAGTTGTTGGGCGGTTGTGCACCATTTCCCTGTATTTTTCAGTTGTACACAGAGATGATGTATTTAGATGATGATGTACTTAGGAATGTATGTATCATGTTTTCCATTCCTTACATCATATTGTCATCTGTTGTTTATTATGCATGCATTATGTTTATGGACATGCATTTCCAGAGATGAGTTTAGCATTGACCCCTGGATGGTCTTATAACACGTGTGACGCCCCCAAAATAGGTCTACACAATCCATTCTGAGTCGTCAAATACATGGTACAGAAAATAACTACAACTTCATTATTACAATTGTCGTGCAAAATACGACAACACATATGTTGTGAGTTTAATACAAATTTTTTCTTCTAGACAATATCCAAACTTAAATAAAGTCTTCATTACAATTATTAATACACTATTTTACAAAATAGTGAGGACTGCTAAAACATTTGTCTTGAACCATCACTCCACACCCCAACTAGTTCCCGCTTTATTCTCGTTTCCTGAGAAGAAAAATGGAACAAAAAGAAAAAGGGTGAGCTCAACTAGCCCAGTAAAGAATATTATGACTAAGATAATAAAAAAAAATTATCGTTAGCCTTCAATAAATCAGATAAAATATAATGGACAATAAGTTTTAGATCAATATTCGTAGCGAAAATAACAATTCATTAGAAGAGTTAAGTGGAGAATGAAGTCTACTATCTTCTATGATTAAAAAGTCCATCATCAATATTTTATCCCTGTGACATCAATTAATATACATTTTGAACCAAATATTCATCTTTGCACTATGGGCCGAAGATATTCATTTGTATCACCAGTTGGTCATGTTCATCTCAACACCTATTCATCTTTGCACTACAAGCCAAAGATATTCATTAAGTAATCATTTAACTTTGCACTACAGGCCAAAGATATTCAGTTATATCACCATCTAGGACTGAGGATGATAAAAATATTTTAAAGAAAATGAATCCAGTGAGATTAAAGGACAAATATTAGGGATTCGTACTTTAGTTTATCCATGTTCAAAAATACTCCATAATAAACAATTGTGGAGCAAAACTCAAGAATGAAGATCAAAACATGGCTACAATCAAAGATAGTAATCATAATAGACAACTTGGACAAATAAAAGAAAAATTAATTTTCTGTGAATAGTGACGTATTCGTGAATAGTGTTGTATTCGTAAATAGTGTCGTATACGTGAATAGTAACCTTGACATAAAAATATAAAAATTTCACAATAAAAATCATATCAATATTTCTGTATAATGATATTAAAAGAAATAATATCATCTATGAAAAAAATAATATCCCTTATCTCAAAAGACAAGTACTTCTGACTGAAATATCAGATATAATGCTGAAGAAAACTTGCAGTGCTTATCAACTCTCAAAGTATCTAAATACTCATAAAAATACGCTCGATATTATAGAGAGAAAACTTCTGATTCTGGTGTGATTTTCAATTCTAACCTAAGCACCCTATTTATAGGAAAATGCCAGAACACCAATGTTGACTAACCTACTACCGGTGGCTTCCACCCTTTGCCATTCACGCACACCACTCTTTGAAATTTTAGCATTTTTGTGACACCCCCAAACCTAGGTACTTCATTTCCACGGGATTTGGTGTTCACTTAATCAAACATTCATATCTAACTACCCAATCATAATAAAACTGGGTAAATAAAACATTCCCCATTAAAGGGTTACATAAAAAAAATCTCCCAGGTTGTCTAACCATTAAACACAATCATTCAAATGTGGAAAATAAATAATCTTTATTACAACAATTCCATTAAAAACTGATAATAAAATATCATCAAATTACAAGTCTTCAATACTTGTTCATCTTTCCTTTTCCCTTACTGGTGCTAAGTACATCAACCTTCTCATCCTTAACTATAATAATTATCTAAGCAAGAGTGAGCAAACAAAGCTCACTTGATACAATAATGAATAAAAAACCTTTACAACAAATGTTAAATAAGAGGTTCAATAGATTTAAACAATTACGATTTGTCAACAATCTGAAGTAAATAACTGAGGGTCCTAAGACCACGAACTATGTCCATAGTTATAAGTAATGTTTCAACTTAAACTTTAACAGTCTTAAGACTATAGTGACTCCTCGTACTTAGGGGGATCAGCCCTTCATAAAATGTATTGTGTACAAACATTTCAACACTGAGCGTAAGTTACCCCTAATAATAGGGTTGTTCATCTCAGTATTTAGAGTATAAGTCCGCACCAAAGTGAGTTTGGTTTGGATACATTTCAGGGTAATTTGGAATTCAATGAACATCAACTAAGGATTAGTTGAATGAAACCAATAACATCATACTATAGAATAATCGTAACTGAATCAATATGGTAAATTAAAGTCATGCTTTAGGAATAATCTAATAGTATACAACTTGAATAACTATAATACACCTTGCTTGAACAACATTAAGCCAAGGTTATTTAGAATTGAATACTAAGCATGCATGGCAATATGAACGATAAAACTACTCAAATATATTTAGGCATGCTAAACAAGTTAAATACAAGAATAACTTGTTCAATATCAAAAATCAAAGTTTAGAAACCTTGCATTATTATATTGGGAACAATAATTGATTCAACAATAAAATAGATTAGAGAACTTGCATCATTTATAAGGTAATCGAATTGGAAACCATAATTAGTTCAACAAGATAAAGGATTAGAAAACTTACCTTGCTCGTAGGCTAAAGTGAATCAATTCGAATCATAATACCCTATATACACACACATATATATATATATATATATATATATATATATATATATATATATATATATATATATATATATATATATATCAACATAACATAGTTAGTCACTACCACTTTACAAATTTAACTAACTACATTCATCATGTAGGTTTGATTATTTAATCACATAATCAAGTTATAACACAAGTTAATCGTTAATAACATACTTATTCATAATATAGAAATAACTAGTAATTGCCCGTGCCTGAAGGCACGGCGTAACGAAAAATTAGATTAATATTCAAAAAATATTTTATTACCTAAAGACTCTTTGCAACTTAAAATCAGACATAATAATTATCATAATTTACCACACTACCACAATAATTAATTTTCCTTTAAAAATAGATATCCAAAAAAAATTAAACTTGTCTACAAAGCTTATAATTATCAATAAAAATTATTATAATTCACCACACCACAATAATTATTATTGTTGTTATTATTATTGTTATTGTTGTTGTTGTTGTTGTTGTTGTTATTATTATTATTATTACTATTATTATAATTTTAATTATAATTATTAATATTAATATTAATATTAATTTTATTATAATTATTATTACTTTATTACTATTATTATTATTATTACTATTATAATAATATTATTATTATATTATAATTATTATTATTATTTTGAATTAAAATTAGAATGAATCTGAACCGTACTAGTGCTTTCCCGCTCAAATCAATTAGAATGAATCAGAATCTTTATTATATAGATTATTATTATTATTTCTATTACTATTACTATTACTATTATAATAATAATTATTATTATTATTACTATTATTAGTACTATTATAATTATTATTAGTACTATTATTATTATTATTATATTTATTTTTAGTACTATTATTATTTGTTTTTGTGTGTGTGTGAAGAAGAGAAGAGAGAGAAAGATTTTGTGTGTGAACATGAGAGAGAGTATGGTGTATGAGTGAATTTGATTTGGACGGAAAGAAATATGAGCCTTTAAATTAAGTTGGAAAAATTAAGTTAGAATGAATCTGAACTGTTCTTGTGCTTTGTCAAATGAAAGATTCAAAATGAGTTCTGTTTTATTATATAGATTTATTTTTAGTACTATTATTATTTGTTTTTATGTGTGTGTGAAGAAGAGAGGAGAGAAAGATTTTGTGTGTGAACATGAGAGAGAGTATGGTGTATGAGTGAATTTGATTTGGGCGGGAAGAAATATGAGCCTTTAGATTAAGTTGGAAAAATTAAGTTAGAATGAATCTGAACCGTCCTTGTGCTTTGTCAAATGAAAGATTCAAAATGGGTTCTGTTTTATTATATAGATTAAAATCAATATTTTACAGTCCTACTATCATCACATAACAATTCTTTAAAATTTCGAGTACAAAAAGTACACTGTCAGACCATTCTGCTAACTCGGGGTGCGGCGCCACAGTTTATACTGTGGTGCGGCGCGGAGATGGCGCTGCGGCGCGAGAATAATGCTACAAGGCCGCGCTGCAGCATGGAGCTGACGCTGCGGCGCGAAAGTTGAACTGATGGGCGGCGCCGCGGCGCCAAACTGCAGTTTCAACTGACAGCTTCGGCAACAGTATAAGAAAAAACCAATTTTGGCCTAAAAGTTCCTTTCTAACAGCCTAATTCACATGCAATTCATACAAAGATTTCATGTAAACATAATTCAAACTTGTAAACATGTTTCTACTCATAAAACAATATAAACAACAAATTTAACACATACAATTTCACTATTTTTTGATAAAAACTCACTTTTTGATGTTTTTGATGAAAATAAACATTGTGACTTTGTTTTTCAACCAAAACAGTTAATTCAAAGCATTTTATCAATGTTTATACATACTCTATCAAACTCAACAGTCAATTTATCAATTAAACAATTAATTACCCTTAATTTTTACTTTAAACTAAACAATATATATATATACACAAAAACTCTTTGTAAAAATAGCTTTTCTTCACAACCATAAACATAATACAAATTCATGGACTATTCTCCATTAAAGCTTAAGAAAATAGTTTAACAACACTAGATTATTATATAAAATCACATACATAACAAATAATTTATCCATACACAAGGATTTTACAAAGAATTAGGGAAGAGAAAAAAAAAACTAAACCTTTAAAACTAAAAAGAATAGGATAATATCTTGAAGAAGATGATGATGGCTATTCCTTTTTTTTTTATTCTCAAGCTTTTCTTCTCACCAATTCCCTAGCCTTTCTTCCTCTCTTCTCTTCTCTCTCACTTTTCTTCTTCTCTTCTTCTTCTTCTTCTTCTTCTTCCTCCGAGTTTTCTCTTTTCTTCCTAACTCTAACTACGTACTAACAAAAGCCATAAGGATATAATTTATATTAATTATATAATATAAATATAGATATAACTGATATCAGTTATCTAAGTTTTGAAAACCAAAAGCCATAAAGCTTGTTTGGCTAGTCACTAAAAAAATAACCAAGTAATCCTTATGCCTTATTTGGTAAAACACAATTAGAATAAAGACTTAATATGCATTAGGCATTGTTTGACAAAACTGAATTAAAACTCCCTTAAGTTATTTTAATAACTACTTTATAAAAGGTTATTTGTCACACTTTTAATAAATTAAATTAATCTTAATAACAATATATTAAATTACTTTAACACATAAATCAATACCACAAAATTATAATTTTCTATATAATTATAACTTTATTTAACCAACTAACACATCCTTTTAATTACAA
Source organism: Panax japonicus (assembly GCA_020205505.1). Lineage (NCBI taxonomy): Eukaryota > Viridiplantae > Streptophyta > Magnoliopsida > Apiales > Araliaceae > Panax > Panax japonicus. Next base: position 10,561,852 of record CM035103.1, read on the forward strand.
AATTCAAATAAAAAGAATAATAATTCAATTAATCAAAACTCTCTAACTTAATAATTAAATTAAATTAGCAAATATAATAATTTCCTTAGTTATTTATTTAACAGATAGTTAACCAAATTGAATCAAATTTGAACAATTTCAAATTCAACCATAAACACATCGATTAAGTACTTAAATAATAAATATTTAATATAACAATTAAAATTCTAGAATGTTACAATTTTCCCACAAAAAATAAAAGTGGGGCCCACCCATGTTTTTAAGAATAACATTTATTTTCAAAACTTCAATAATTCATAATAAATAGCCCTTTTATCAGAAAAATATGAATTCTATGTCATTTCCATATAAAATTTAATTCTCTACAACTTTGTAGAAGAAAGTTTTTCCAAATTCCGAACGAAAAATGACCCAAGTTTACATACAGATGATTTTTCCAAACCCTCACACTAACAAAAAATGTACTGATAAAGTCCTCCATATGCCAACTTTGAAAAATCAATAATCAACATTTTACAACAACAAGTGGGGCCCACCAATCTCACAAAACATGTTTTTAGCATTTATTGTAACAAAATCAATTCGGACCCAATTTGCTCTCTTTCTTCTCATTTTATTCGTATACCGTGAATTTATTGTAAAAATATCACCATTATTATATTATTGTATTATCACATTATACATTTATAATGTAAATAATAATGTATTTGAATGAATTATTTTATCAGAAAAGATAAAATATCAATTTTCAACAATTGTCACTTTTCTAAAAATTCCTCCATTTATATCTACATTAAATAAATATCTTCTTATCATATAAATCAATAATTAATTATTCATAAATAATATTACAGAACCACAATATTGACAACCAGGTCATTACCAGGAAAGATGGGGCTTTTCGATAAGAATTTCTCCTTGCTGACGCGCAACTAGGTGACCAAAACCCTTTCCTAGACAGAACTTCCTTAGACATTGCCAATAATGCTATCTAATAATAGTATTCAAATAATATGAATTATTGATCTAATAATGGGAAATATTGTGCAGTGACAATTATTGAATCAATAATATAAAATATCAACGTAGAAATTATTGAATCAATAAAATAAAATATTGAACAGTAATTACTGTAACAATTATTGAGTAGTGACTTCTTACATAAGAATCAATAATTAGAATTATTGTACAATACCGTGTGCTACTGTGCAACACCGCGTATTACTGTATTTTAACCACCGGGTATTCCAACAATTTTAACGGCAACAACTACGCCGTTATTTATAAAAAAAACTCATACTTGTCGTTTTCTTCATCCGACAGTTTTTCGTTATGGGGCCCACAAATATTTACGTCGTCGTATGAATATTCCCCGACAGAAAGAATATTCCACGATCAAACGAATATTCCCCGACAACAATGAGTTTTTTATAACCACTTGCTTATTTAAAATATTGTGCATTTTACCCATAACAAACCACATTAATCAAATCAACCCCTTACTATTTCAAAATAATAAATAGAGGAAATTCAATTTTATAAAAAGTTGGGGTCTTACAACCTCCCCTCCTTATGAAATTTAATCCTCGAAATTGACGTGCGTACCTGCTATTTCGAAAAGGTGAGGATACCTCGCTTTCATTTCTGATTCCAACTCCCAAGTCATTTCCTCAATGGCATGGTTTCTCCACAAAACTTTAACTTATGGTATAACCTTTATGCATAGGACATGCTCCTTCTTATCCAAGATCTTGACAGGCACCTCCTCATACGTTAAATCTTCGGCTATCTCGTCTGGTTCTAACTCAATAATGTGGTTTGGGTCTTTCACATATTTACGAAGCACAGATATTTGAAAAATATTATGAACATGAGACCTGCTTGAAGGTAATACGAGTCTATAGGCCACATTTCCTACTCGGTCAAGAATCTCTGTAACGACCCCAAAATTCGTCCAAGTCAACTATCGACTTCGGTTGTTAATAGTATGTCTAACTTCTGATTTTACATTATTATTCGATGTTAAACTTAATAAAATGCGAAATAATTAAAACTTTTATGTCTCCTCACTTTAATTCCCTGAATCAAAACCTTTATCATTTACACATCTCTGAATCAATTTTATTTTATGATTAACTTCATTATAGTTATTATATAAAATCTTAAATTTCAATCTGATAACCTTTGAGTATCAGATAACTTAAACTTTACATAATTATTGTGATTTATCAAGTACATTTCTCAAAACCTTTATCTTCACCTACCTTTGAACCATACTTAGCTTATTACTCACCTTATCAAAGTTAATAAATAAAACTTACATCCAGGTTCAATACCCTTCCATACAACAAACAAAACTTAAACTTTATAACTCAACATCTATTAAACATCATACATTATTCAGAACCTTAAACATGGTTCAAATAATAATAACTCAGCCAACGTGTATAAATCTTTAACCTGCAAATGTGGTTATTTGCAAGGTTGAGCTCGACAGCCAAGTAAAATCTAACAGTTTTCATTCATCACATAACACATAATAACATGCTCAATATACATCTCATAAACATTGGATTGACATAACATACATGTTGTAGTTCATATAACAAGTATAAAGATTGAGTTCCTTACTCAATAAACATTCATTATTCAATCAACGTAGTCATAAATTGACTTTAACGTTTCATACTTTCAATATATATATAACACATCATGCTCTGTGTAACAAAGATTTAAAATAGTTCATCATTAAGTTCACATAGCAAATAGGAACTGAAAGACTTGTCTTAATCGTTGTTTACCAATAACAGTTTAACAGCTTACAGCTATCTGCACTTCACATGCCCTACACAATTATATAGTCATTCACATTAACTATTAGTCACATAGAAACGCATAGTAGTTCTAATGTAAACTTTACTCTATATCTCATAACATTTTCTATTTAGTACACAATGTTTAATTTGATTGTGTTAACTTTCAACTTATATCTCACTATATTTCTTCTTAATAATACTCAAAATTCATTTAAGTGTTTAAGTACTGCTAGGAATCCTTATTGGTTTTATATTAACCCCATTTCATATCTTATAATATTCATTTCATTTGACTTAAAACACTTTTTACGTTCATTAACACTTGTCACTGCGTTTCGACGTTTATTCGTCACACGTCCGATTTGTCTCCCTTGTGTATGCTTAGTATGCTTATACAACTTATCAAATACATAATTTATTAATGTTAAGCATCATTATATTTACTAACATTCATGTTTTATAACTTAGAACAACATCGTTTATCGTCAGAAGCACTACACTTACATATGTGCATGCCCGACGCTCTCCGATGTCCTCAAAAACACAACAATCCTAAAGATAACCATTTTGACCCCTATTCCTGACCTCAAATAGAAAAACTTAAAGAATGAAAGTTGTAGGTATATTCTTCCTTTTTTCGGAACATCTTGAATCACCTCAATCGGAGTTTTTATGAAAACGTTATGCCTATTTTACTAAAACAAGTTAAAATAGTCACACCTGACACACTTTTGGCGCAGCTGCACCCAATTAAGCCTTGGATATAGTTCAGTTGTGCCCTAAAGGGTAGTTTCACCCCAAATGACTTAGGGTACAAAATAGTTGTGCCAGTTAGTAGAATCGGGACTCTGTAGATCACTATTCTAGCGATTTTTGAACCTTTTCTCCTTCTAATCTTCATAACTTGAGTTATACACATCCAAATTAGTTCTTTTTCGATTCTATGTATTTGTAATTCATAGAAATACAACATACTAGAATTATAACAATTTACAGAAACACTAACTATACTAAATCTTGACCCAAAACTCATGTTCATACTAAACTTTCATGTTTTAACATGTTTAGCGAATTCATTTACTATGAATTCGTTTCTTAACCAAATTGATTCATTTAACTTGCATTCTTTTTGGTTCTTGTCGTATTAACAGATTTCATGACCAATTTTACGATTATAACATAAAATCCTAACCACTTTTAGTCTCAAAACAGACCCAAAATATATATATTAAACAAAACTCATACTCTTCATCCTTAATATGATTTTCATGAATTTAACAACTCTAAAATCGTTTAAAGATGACATACCACAGATTATACACACCTATAAACAAATATATCCTTATCTTTCATCAACCCAAGCTAATTTTATTGAAACCTAATATTTGAGGCAAACAAAAGTAGAGAGTTTTAAGGTTGAATTAATACCTTTTGATTCTTTCTTAACCCAATTAAATGATGAATAAGGTTATTTTTTTTCTTGTTCTTCCAAAGCTCTTCTCCAATTCTCAAAGAATTCTCTCTTTTCTCACTTTTCTCTGTTCTTCTTCCCTTCTATTCTCAGTCTTAAGCCAACTTCTTACGTAAAAAAAATAAAAAGACGCAAGAAACTTAAACGTATAAAATTGTCATAATAATAAATATACTAATTATTTATCATTTCTAAAAATATTTATTATATTTTTTTAATTCAAAAGTCATAAGGCTTTATTTGGCAAAACACTTTTAAAAATAAAGACTTAATAATCCTTAAGCTTAGTTTGGTAAATCCATTTAAAACTCCTTTAATTTACTTCAATAAATTATTTATACTATAGTTTATTGTCCCACACTATTTACTTGGATTTTCATATCCAATCTTAATTAAATAAACAAAACTAATTACCACAAAATTATAATTTATATTATAATTTTACTTAATAAATTAACATATCACTTTAATTACTAAATTAAATTAAAACAACATTATACCAAACTATATAATCCTAAACAACTCTCTAATTTAGTTATTAAGTTAAATTAGAGTATTATCTCATAAATTTAATTCATCACTCTTTTATCTTAATTAAGTTATTTCTATAACTCATGAATTATTTACTTACTAATAAATAATCCAACAAATATCTACTAAACAACAAACACATCAATTAAAAATATTTATTTAATTCAATAAATATTTGAAATTACAAATAAAATTTTGGATTGTTATATCTTTCCCACCTTATAAGGATTACATCCTCGGAATCACTGAAACCCTACCTTACTAAGGTTTTCATCATTTCTCTTCGTTGAATAACTTCAACACATTACCTTCATATATGTTTTATATTTCCAACTACATTCATTTCTTCAACAAATTCTAGGTTTTATTTCATAACTTTCACTTGAACTCAATTATATTTTGAGTATTATATCTTATTTAATCCATTCATTTTCTTTTCTAAGGATCGATCGTTATCATATACTCAACTCATAAACACTCGAAATATTACATTCACCCTTTATTCTAAGAATTTCATCCTCAAAATTTTATTTATTAATCTTCATTCATTCAATCTATCAAAATAGATTTTTACGTTAATACTTTATTCATTCATTGGGTTCTATAACCACTTTCTTTTCACAAAGATCTTTCTACAATTATTAACTTTTCTATTAAAAGTTTTATATTATTCTTTGATAACTCATCTCCTTCTCATTTCAAAACTTCTTTTCTCACTTATTCAATATATTCATCATTCAATGTCGCATTTTACGACTTACTTTTTCCTAAGGAATACTCTCCTTTTCACTTCCATCTTGCAGAATAATAAGAATCTTCCACAATTATTCAATAATTGGGAAGTAGTATGAATAACTCAAGAATTTAAAAGATTCCAAATCATGTTGAGGGGTCACAAGACCTTGAACTTCGTCTATAGTTATAATTATTTCTTTCAACTTAAACCTAAACAGTCATTAGACTGTAGGGATTCCCGTACTTAAGGTGTTAACCCCTTCGTGCGATGTATTGTGCACTCTGTCCAAGGTTATAAGTATTTTTTTTCTAACTTAAACCTAAATAGTCATTAGACTATAGGGACTCCCGTACTTAGGGTGATCTGCCCTTCGTACCATATATTGTGCACAAACATCTAAACGCATTGTGTATTCCCCTATAAAAGGGTTGTTCACCTCAGCTTTTCAACACCTAAATATGCACCAAAATAATTTTGTTTGGCATAACTTCTCAAGAAATGCTTGAACTGCATAAACATCTTTCGATATTTATCTAGCTGAATCAAATAGCATAGACTTCTAACAATAACTTGAACATCTGTTTAGCTGAATCAAATAGCATAGACTTCTAACAACAACTCAAACATCAATCTAAATAGTTTTATCTAATTCATATGACATATCTTTCTTAGTTTAAAGAAAACCAAAAATCCTTTTATGATGACATGATACCGTACTATCTCGATAGTACGTTGAGGATTCAGTCATTATATGACTTTGTCATGCTACATCATACCAGTGGGTTGACGATCTTATGATCACATCCAACACCAATTTTAATTGCATTGAAGACCTCTTCGTTTGTCAAATCAACATCATATTTAGTGATGCCTTAATGACTACAGAAAAAAAAACAAAATACATTTTAATATTTTTAAATTATTTTTGTCAAGCCGAAATAATTAGCATAGACATACGAATAATGGTATTGTTTTTAAAACTCATTGATTCCATCATTTGATCCAATGTTTTTCAAGAAAATATAGAAGTGAAAATATCAGCACAAATTAAATAAATTTTGAAAATCTAGCAAAGCTAGAAGATTTGGAATACCTAATTTTGTCCATCAATTTCAATTTTTACTCCATTACCTCATTATTGACTAACTCTTTTTATTTCTAGCACCACCAATGCTCTTATACTAAATATTCTTGTATTTCAACTTACAATCTTCCTATACCCCTAGTATATTTCATCAAACTTACTACACATTACAAGTTCAGGAACTTGCCACAATAATATGAGTTTAAGAACTTATCCTAGTCAGACCATAAGCGTCCATTCACTGAGGGATTCAAAACCTACCATATTATTATGAGTCACAAACTTACCATACCCATTAGTTTTAAGAACCGTACCTAATCTTAATATCGTCTAACCTAACCTTAAAAGCCTCTAACTATCAAATATACACATGAGAAAAGATTCACCTTTCCACCACATATACATTGATAGCGTGACACCGAAATTCCAATGATTATCAATGTGATAAACCAAGTACATGCACAAAATCTCTGCCCATACAAAGGTTTGTATAACTTAGTCACCATTTGAGTCCTCAATTGAAATCCCACCTAACTCTATCTTACTCTTAACTTGCTCAATACGAATTCCTCGTATCACATTATCTATAACTCCTCGTGAGTTTATCTCGTACAATATCATAGTACAGTATCTTCATAGCATCAAGCTATAATTATTCAAACATTGCAGACCATCTTTCTTTTATAACTTAAACAGATCACGTCGTGATCTTATTCTATAATCATCTCCCTTAAAATTCTTTTCTTAACTCGTGATCGTTTTGTTTTACGATCCTCTTTATTTCCTTATTCATTATTTACGATTTCATTTATGTTTTTAATCTTACAGACTTTGTCTACTCATCACTATTCGTTATCTTGGCTATTGGAGTTAGGTAACTCCCATTTCTTATCTTTATATCTCTTCAAGATTCTTCTTTGAATTTCTTAAACAATTCTTCCACATTTTCATCATACGTATCCATTTTCTATACTTGGTACACATCAAGTCTCTAATAATTTCAATATGGTACGCTGAGTGGTTTCCCACAAACAACCAACAAACTAGGTTTCGAGTTGCTAGTTCGTATATACCTTCGCTCTATGAAGGAATCGTTTAGCCCAGATATCATACATCAACTATTAAAGAGTACAATTGTACCATACTTAAATATAACTTTTTATTCATAACTTCTTTATCATTCTATTCTTATAGACATTGTCTATTTATTATCACCTTACATCCTTATTATTGGAGTTGGGTAACCCCACATTCATATTCCTTATAACTCTGCGAGATTCTTATTTGAATCCTCTCACGCATGTTTTAATCCCTTCTTTATAAATTTCTTAAATTACTTCTTATTGTTCAAAATTTATTTGAGCTTATTATTTCATTATCTTCACCTTTCTTCTCTAAGGTTATAGCCTAAGGTATTCTTACCTAAGGTTTCTAACCTATCGGCTTTGACACCAACTGTAATGACCCCAAATTCATACAATTCAACTATCGACTTCAGTCATTAATAATACGCCTAACTTCTAATTTTAGATCATTATTTGATGTTAAACTTAATAAAATGCGGAATAATTAAAACTTTTATGTCTTCTTACTTTAATTCCCTGAATCAAAACTTTTATCATTTACACATCTCTAAATTAATTTTATTTTATGATTCACTTCATCAAAGTTATTATATAAAATATTACATTTCAATCTTATAACCTTTGCATATCAGATAACTTAAACTTTACATAAGTATTGTGATTTACAAGTACATTTCTCAAAACCTTTATCTTTACCTACCTTTGAACCATACTTATCTTATTACTCACCTTATCAGAGTTAATAAATAAAACTTACATCCAGGTTCAATACCCTTCCATACAACAAACAAAACTAAAACTTTATAACTTAACATCTATTAAACATCATACATTATTCGGAACCTTAAACATGGTTTAAATAATAATAACTCAGCCAAAGTGTATAAATCTTCAAGTATCACATCTGATTCATGTCTTTCAAGTAGCACATAACTTTACCTTGAATCTTTAACCTTCAAAAGTGGTTATTTGCAAGGTTGAGCTCGACATCCCAGCAAAATCTAACAATTTTCATGCATCACATAGCACATAATAACATGATCAAAATACATCCCATAAATATTGGACTAACATAACATACATGTTATAGTTCATATAACAAGTATAAAGATTAAGTTCTTTACTCAATCAACATTCATTATTCAATAAACTTAGTCATAAATTGACTTTAACATTTCATACTTTCAATATATAAAACACATCATGCTATTTGCAACAAAAATTTAAAACAATTCATCATCAAGTTCACATAGCAAATAGGAACTGAAAGACTTGCCTTGATCATTGTTTATCAATAACAGTTTAACAGCTTACAGCTATCTACACTTCACGTGCCCTACATAATTATATAATCATTCACATACCGCCGAGTATATGATGTGGCACTCTAGATGGGACATAGTCGAAGGTCAACTGACGTACCCGGCAGATGGGCTTGAGTGGAAATTTTTTTGATAAAATTCACCCCTCGTTTGCTGAAGAGGTTCGCAATGTTAGGCTTGGACTTGCTATGGATGGGTTTAATCCATTTAATGAGCCTTACACAAAGCCCTACTAATCTTGGCCGATGATTATTGTTGTGTATAACCTCCTACCTTCGATGTGCATGAAAGATCCCTACATGTTCATGCCTTTACTAATTTCGGGTGATAAGAGTCCGAGTAAAGACATCAATGTATACCTCAGTCCATTAGTTGATGAGTTGAAGATGTTGTGGGATAAAGGGGTTCAAACGTATTATGTATCTCTTAAACAGTACTTTAACATGAGGGCAGCTTTACTGTGAACCATAAATGACTTCTCGGCGTTAGGAATGATCAGTTGATGGTCGACTCATAGGGAGTTGTCATGTCCTGTGTGCATGGGGTCATTTAGAGCTATGCGACTCAAACATGGGGGGGAAATGAGTTTCTTTGCAACCTCCGGACATTTTTTGCTGATTGAACATCATTATCGATGGATGAGTAGACAATTCAATCGAAAAACAAAGAAACGTCAAGTACATGGCCGTCTTTCTGGGACAACAATGTTGAGTTGGATTACTCATGTAACGATCGAGAAATTTGTAATTTGATTTAAATATTTATTGAATTAAATAAATATTTATAATAATTTATTTATTGAGGAAAATAAATATTTGATGAATTGTGATAAATTAATTTAGTAAATAAATTAATTAATGTTAATTGAATCAAGTAATGATAATTTTATTTGTTGGATTTAATTTAAGGAAATAATTAAATTAAATCAATTGCTTAATATTTAAGAAATTAGTTAAATTAAATGAATTGTTTAACTTGATGGAAATAAATAAATTAAATAAAGTGACGTTTCTAATTTATTAATTAAATTAGATATATAATTATAAGTATAATTATAATGAGATTATAATTATTATTAATTATTGTTATTATAAGTTATTTGGTGTGACATGAGTGTGACATGAAACTATATAGTATAAATAATATAATAATAATTTAGTTGGGAGAGTTTTGGTTGCCAAACAGGGCCTTGTGGCCTTTGGCATTATTTCAATTGACGCGTCTTTTTGTTCTTTAACTGAAAGACTACGTGGGGAAGTAGCCATGTTATTTCTACGCATTCTTCTTCTTCTCTCTTAAGGCTAGTATAGAGCAGAGAGGGTTTGGAGAGTAAAACACAATTTTAGATTGGCAAGAGGAAGAAGAGGATTTCGAAGCCCTAACACTATCTTTTGATAGCATTCAATCAAGGATTTAAGGTATAATTCATATATAAATCTTCAAGTTTTAGTTTTATATAAGTTCTCTGTAAATTGATTTCTGGCTTTTTGTTCAAACGTTGTTTATATGGTATGGATTATGTTGTTGAATCTGTTAATTATCATATATGGGTGTTGTTTAAAGTTATCAAATTTGTGAGAAATTGAATAGCAGAGGATTATATATAGCAGTGTTTATATTCTTGTTATATGGCTTAGAAAGTAACAAATTTCTTGTCCAATGTGTGTAGTAATCTGTAAATTAACGCTTGTATGTGGTAGTCCATTGAGATACGAACATAATGTAATTTGAATGGAATGATTTGGCCAAATAACGAATTCGCAGTGATGATTTTTGGGATAGACTGCCAAAAATGGAGTTTATATATGAAAAACATAAAAATTGAGAAATTAAAATAGTTCTAGTTGTTAAATTGTACTAAGTGGTTGAATATGTTAGCAATCATGATATGATAGTTGTATAGTTATTTTACACGTTGTTATCACCATTTGATGGGTGAATTTAGTGTTAGTTGGGCTAAAAACGGCTACTAATCACTGCCGTCTCTGCGTCTATCTGAACACCGGCGCAGCTGCGCCGGTACCAAGGCAAAAAACGGCGCAGCTGAGCCCCTGAACTGGGACAGTTAAGTCTGCTTATTTACAGATCATGTGTAATGGACTTATATTAGTATTGTAAGCATGTTATTGATGTTGAGACATGATATAAACTATAATAACAGATGTCAATGTGTTGAAATGCAAAGTGTTAAGATTTGAAATAATTATTTAAATAAAGTTATAAAATGAACCGAATGAAATGTTTTCGAAAGATGGAGTTGAACGATTAAGTTGTGTTGGTCAATGTGTAATTTCAGATTCGTTAAGTATATTTAACCTACGTGGTTAGGTGCTAAGTTAGGGTTGTGACCTAAATGATGGTTTAAACCCTAAAGTTAATATTCATGCGATTAATTGTTGTTGCTGTTTCAATGATAAATGTAGGATAATTGGAGATTATTTTCATTTGTGTAGCTTACAATCAAGGCAAGTTCTCTAACCCTAATTTTATAATTGTGCAAGTACTAAACCTTATCTCTTTACAATTGAGAAAGCTTTCTAACTTCATTCTTTTCATATTGAATGCAAGTTCCCATTCCTATATTATTATTGTTCAAGTTCTTAAAATTGAGCAAACTTAATCTTTCTTGAATATGTTTGTACAAGCTCTTATAACCTAATTCGTTATATCGAGCGAGTTTTACTTTTCTAATTATTATTCAAAGCACATATTGTTCTAATACATCGATTCAAATGAGATTGTTCTAACTCTTTTGTTTATAGCATTTTGTATGTATATCATGTAATTCTATTATATCTATTGTTGATATCCGATCTTTGACTTTGATAGCCTTGTTCAGTTATAAATTCTGGTATTAAACCTTTACTGATGTAAATCGAATAGTGTTCTAAAATTCTAGAAACACTGATAAGCTAGTTCCAAACTAAACTTTCTTTAGTGCGGAAATTCTAAATCCAAACTGAGACGAACAACCTTAACATAGGGGATTTTGTACGTGTAACGTTTAGATGTTTGTGCACAATACATGGTACAAAAGGCTGATCCCCCTAAGTACGTTAAGAAGGGTTCGTATAGTCTAAATGACTGTTAAGGTTGGGTAATAATACCTAAGTACCGGGGACATAGTTCGTGGTCTTAAGACCCTCAGATAATTAAAGTTCAAACTTGTTTTTCTATTTTGATCTGTAAAACAAGTTTCTTTTTGTTCAGCTTTCGTTGTTCACTCTCATATTATTATCATTGTTACATTTTATGTTAGTGAGCATTTGTTTGCTCACTCTTGCAATTAACACTGCAGCTAAAGTGGAGAAAGTTGATGAGCCGTCGACTAGCGAAGGCAAGGGCAAGATGTCCAAATGATGAAGACTTTTGAGAATTTTATTTTAATGAATTATGTTAAAGACTTGTTTTATTATGTGTTGTATTCCGTAAACTTATGTAATAATTTTAAGGTTAGATTACCTGGGATTTAACTTGAGATGATGATGTAACCCTTTAGTGGGAAAGATTATTGTTTAAGTTATTTTAATCATGTTTTTATCATTTATTATGGGTATTTAGATGTAATAGTTTTTGATAAGTGAGCACCAAATCTTGTGGGAATGGAGTACCTGGATTTGGGGGTGTTACAACTCACTTGAAATTTCCACCTCCAGGGAAGAATCACAGATTAGAGCGAGCTTATGGTTACGATAAGGTTCACAATTGAACACACAGATCCATGTTCTTTGACCTTCCTTATTGGGCTACACTATGCATCCGTCATTATTTAGATCCAATGCATACTAAGAAGAACGTATTTGATAATATTTTTAATACAGTCCTAGATGCAAGTCATAGAACAAAGGACAACAACAAGTCGAGGCTTGATTTGGTATAAATGAACATTAGGGAACATCTGTGGCTGTATTAGTAGGGTAGTAAGATGGTAATGCCTAAATCTAATTTTACTTTAACCAGGGAATACTTGCTATTGATATGTAATTGGATCAGTGGACTGAAGCTCCCAGATGGATATTCATCGAATATAGCAAGGTGTTGTAAAGTCGAAGAGCTAAAATTTCAGGGTCTCAAAAGTCATGATTGTCATGTATTCATGCAGAAGTTGATCCCCGTAGCATTTATCGACTTGTTACCAAAACGTGTGGTTGAAGCACTGACGGAGCTTTCTAATTTCTTTAGAGATCTATGCTTAATGGAGCTCCAACTCAAAGACATAGATAAAATGGAAAAACAGATAGTGGAAATAATGTGCAAGTTAGAAATGATCTTCCCTCCACCGTTTTGTGATTCAATGGAGCATTTGCCTATTCACTGGTTGTACGAAGCTAAGTTTGGCGGTCCCGTGCAATATAGATGGATGTATCCATTCAAGAGGTAATGACATTAATGTTTTGAATACGCTGAAATGTGAATTCTTGTTTACTAATTTATGCATGCATATATAACACATAGGTATATGCGACGTCTAAAATAAAAGGTGAAGAACAGAGCCAGTGTAAAGGGGTCAATTACTGAGAGTTATGTTATGGAGGAACTTGTTAATTTGTGTTCGTTGTACTTTGAGCTGAATGTTCAGACGAGACACAATCTCTTACGTCAGAATGAGGCTGTCCCGCATGAGGACAGTGGAGAATTAACGACTTTTAGCTATCAGGTACAACCATTCGACGGGAAAAAAGGCGATTCTTGACCGATAGTGAGTTTGCAGCTGCCACATTGTAAGCACTTGTTAACATAAATGAAGTGGCGCCATACATTAAGTAAGTAGCCGTAACTATATATGTCTTATGTTATTGCTATAAGTTCCCTCCATACACATTAAGTATATAATTGTATTGCAGTCAATATGATGCTGAGATACGTGAAGCAAATCCGATTATATCAGACGGGGATTTGCAAACTTTCAGGAATAGAGAATTTGTGCAATGGTTTAAAGATCATGTAAGTCAAAATGATTTGCAGTTCAATAAATCTACCATCATAGACATAATCTTATGGCGTAATTAACTTTAGAATATGTTGTGTTCATGTATATTAGGTCCTCATAGATGAGTTAGCTGACATTCAGTTAAAGCTTATAGCCGACGACTCTGAAAGATCTGTAGATACTTATACATGATGCATTGTCAACGATTACAAATTTAAGTGTTGCGATATTGGGGAAGTCGCTTCTTCTGATTCTGGTGTTGTCGTTAAAGGTAGATGTTACGATAATCTTTGGGATGACTGGTATGGACGATTGCTAGAAATTGTTGTTCTCAAATATTGGGGTCATAAAGAGTTAGTTTGCTTCAATTTTCATTGGTTTGATGTTTAGAATGGAGTTAGAGTAGATAAAAATTCAGGACTAGTTAATGTTAAGTCAAAACTAAACTCAAACTAGCCTTTTATTTTAGTAAGTTAAGCAACAGAAGTGTACTACGCGTGGAGTGTTAAGACTCCTGCAAGCCCATGGTATGTTGTTATAACCACCAAAGCCCGTGGTTTTCAAGGCACAGCTCCTCGTCCAGACAATGAACTTTTACAAGTCAAGTCTACTAGTGTAACACCTGCTGATGTGACAATAATTAGTGAGTCAAGTGAAGAAGAGGATGATGGCGTCACTGTCGAAAGTGAAGATGATGTTCTTAAGGAGCAAGATATAATTAAAGAAATCGTTGAGGACGAAGAAGATGGTGATGACAACGATATTGAAGATCTACTGCTCGAAGATGACGATTCTGATATTGATGGCTTTGACGATATAAATGATTAAGAGTATGTACTCTTTGTGTCCTTTTAGTTGTATTCAAATGTAATAGTTTGTAATAGTGCAATCATTATCTTCAACTTATATTAATCTACTAAATAAGGCGTTAGTTGTTTTAGGTTACTATTTATGTTGTATTCTTTTAGGTTACTATTTATGTTGTATTCTTTTAGTTGTATCTGTATGTTATCCTCTTTGTTGCTGTTCAAAAATATATTATTTACAAATGTCTAATAAATATTTTTTTTGATGATTTGACAGTATACATACATATGCCACGTACACCACACGACGATCGTGGTGGGCATGCAGGTCGTGGGGGCCGTTATGGTAGTGCGAGTGATGATCAGGTCGGATCGTCAAGTATATAATTACATGTTTTGTTGGGATATATCTTATTATTTTATATTTTATATAATATTGACAGTATATTCGTTTATATAAATATTGAGGTATTTCACTACATAGGTGATCGACGTAGGCCTCTGCGGGTGACTAGTACGTGGCTTCCTAGGGAATCCCCCCCAGGCGCCGCTTATTTGTCGTGTTGGGACTAATAAGTAATTTCATAGTCCTATATAGTATTGACATAATTATTTAGTTCTTATATATTCTTTGTAATTTGCAAATGTATTAATTTCAATTGTAGTATCCTTGACGCGACGCCAAGGAACACGTTGCTTAGGATCCTCCGCAACTGATTCTCAAGCCCGTGGATGATGTGGGCAGATGTGGATGACTGCACAGGTCAGCAGATTATTGTTGAGTTTAGGGTAAGATGTCATTCATTCATTCATATGCTAGTTTTATATTCCATTTGAATATACTTTTACCTCTTTGATTTATGTTCTCTAATAAGCTTCTTAATGTATAATGTGCAGAGATATTACCGATTTGAGGATGGGTAGGAAGCCCATGGCATGGCTGTTCTACATAAATATATAGAGATGAATTGGCATAAGTGGGTCTACGACTAGAAGAAGAAGGCCCAGATAAAGATGATTGATGGACAAACACTTAAGGATGTTCAGCCAGATTTCATCTCTGTTGTGGTGTGAGACCAGATGTGCAGCATTTAGGACTGCGAGGCCTTCAAGAAGATGTCGGTACAGCGTACAGCTGCCCGACAGTAGAGTCGTCTCCCACACTGCACGGGGTCTCAATCTTACGACCTCTACCAAGAGAGACTCGAGGTGAGTCTAAAGCACGCACCCTCCCATTTGGAGTTTTGCTGGCACGCCCACCAAAAGAAAGGTAAAGGTGGTTATATCTCACCTGAGGCAGAACACATTACTGTAAGTTGTTTAATTCTCTTATTTAGTATGTATTTAAAATTCGGATATTCTTTTGTATTATTTCATTTTATACTTTGCGTATCATCAACTAATGTTTTTTTTTCAGCGACGGTTCGAGGACCTTGCATTGGCTCGGAGCAGCCAGAGAGGTGACACTTTAGTAGACGATTCTACGCGTGCAGATGAGGAGATGGAGGACTGGCTACAGGCTATAGGGGAACTGAAGAAGGATAGAGTTGTGGTCATTCCCCATGTCCCAGCTTACACCCTAGTCCCTGCTGCGAGATCTCGCCGGCGCCCACCCACTAGAGGTAGTGGTGCGAGTGGATCAGGCGTCGACCCTTTATTATCCGACGATTTCTTCTGGCGGATCATAGAGGGGTGCATGACAAGCAGTGTTATGCAGTCAGGCACACCATCACACGAGAAGATCTATTAGCTGGCTCAGGAGGTTGTCCATAGCTCTATAAATCCTACAGCTACCGCTGACGACCTCATGGGTGTAGTACGGGAGGAAGCCATCCGCGTATGAGCAGTTGTCTTGGGCAACATCTTCCCACCACATATTCTACAGGTAAAAACAATTAAAGATGTATTTCCTTATTTAATTTATGTAATTTTTAAATTCAGATAAAACACACTTAGAAAGGGGGGTTGAATAAGTGTGGATACAAACTATGACCAATTTAAAAACTTTAAACTAAATTATTGAATGTAGCCTACTATATTGATGAATGCATCTTGCTGAATGAATATGGTCTACCGAATTGAATTTTTGTTCAATAAAATATCTTGGTATTTTTATAAGTTAAATGGAATATTTAATGTTAACAAAAATTCTCACGATGAAACAAATAATTAAATTGTGTTTATTTAGCAAATCAATTAACTTGAGTGATATTAAGTTAAAGCAAGTAATAAGAATAACACCAAGATTTTTTACGTGGTTCAACTATTACCCTCTATAATAATATCCTAGTCCACGTCCAATACAAACTAGTATTGGAGACTCACTTTTATTTCTTTAAAAAACTCTTGTTACAAATCGGATTCTATAAAATTGAATTATAATAATTCACTTGAGAACTCTTGCTCCTTGTGCACCAATGCACCCCTTAAGCACATATGCTTCCTTGAACCTGTTTGTAAACAAACCCTAATCCACCTGGATTAAATTC
Organism: Panax japonicus; assembly: GCA_020205505.1. Classification (NCBI taxonomy): domain Eukaryota; kingdom Viridiplantae; phylum Streptophyta; class Magnoliopsida; order Apiales; family Araliaceae; genus Panax; species Panax japonicus. The sequence goes on from CM035103.1 coordinate 10,579,122, forward strand.
CCTTAAACAACACTTAGTCTAAAAAATTAAAATTACAATAATAGAGGTCTAATGATCAAAGCAAATAAGCAATTTAACAATGCAAGGCTCAACTAGTGAATGCAATGATCAAGTAATAAAAGATAGATATCACCAATATGAATCTCACGAAAGTTGACTGAAAATATTAATTGATCAGCAGCTCAAAATTTGCACCAAGAATAGAATAGCTTTTAAAGTATGTGAGTGCAAAATATTAATTCAAGTGTTGTAAGTGTTGTATTTTCATCACCGTTCTTAGTCCCTTTTATAACCTAAAAATATATTACCGTTGCTTAATAAATATTTACGTTGTAAATTAAAATGCAACGTTCCAAAGATATTCTGTTGAAAACAACCATACCAATCCAATAACTTCGATGTTGAAATAGAGGTAGAGACTCTATCACAATAATCAAAAGAGACCAAGTCAAATATACTTACCTTTCAATAATACCGTATAGCAAAAAAAAAATTGTCAGCAACTTATAGATACAATATTTGAGAGATATCATACTGTTTTTAAAAATAGTGTTAACTCTTCATAAATATAAGAAATATAACATCACACAACTCTCTAGAAATCATATCCTTATTTCCCAAGACTTAGGCGATGTTAATTCACCACATATAATACCACATCGTTTTTACCGCCCACAAGCGTTTTGTGCTCCAACAATTACGTACATTTCTACGGATTTATAACGCAAAACTCTCTTATCACACATTTAATATCATTTAATTAACCGGACAATTATTATCATATTATTTTACGCATAAATAATACATAAATAATCACAACATAATCAGTATAACAGTTAGCATAAAATTAAGCCTGCAACAGAAACATTCATTTTTTTTAATCCCTACATGCACACATAATGTCCTAGAGGCTTAATTAAAAAATTAAATATTGCAATGACCTCAAATATTTTTCGGTGGGGGGGCAGGGGGGAATTACTTAAATCGTTCCATGATACTCTTCCTTTTGAATAATCCATCAACATTCTTGAAAACAATTTCCCTGAAATTCATACTAAAGAATTTAGTACCATGAACAAGATCATCAAAACATTAGGTTATAGAACATACTAATCAACATTCTCCCCCTTTTTGATGATGACACCATAAAATAAATGAAACTCCCCTCCCCCTAAATTCATGCTATAGCTTTTTTAGGAAAAAATTTCGTTCCGACCATACATATGTTAGTATCATATCAAAAATAGGTAATTCACACAAATATCATATATTAAATAAATAACATTCTTCCATCATGCAGTCATGCCTATCCAAAACAAAATAAACGCTAGCCTTTAAAATAGGAAGAACTTAACGATAACGAATTCTCCCACCTTTTTCATCGTCAAAAGAAAAATTCAGTCAATGTCCTCAAGATTAGCCTTTGTTCAGCACGGGTAGTGAAATAAGGGCGATGGTGAATGCGATGAAAGACATTCGTTCTAAAGAGTAATCATCTGCATACCGAGGAGGTCATGGTATAAAAGTTGTAGGAGGAAGTGCCATGTCAAGAAAATCACACCTTGTATTCAGCCATCCAATTGCACATTGGCCATTCTGGGATTGGGGAATACATTGTTGGAACATGGAATCTCTGTCCCACATTATTGAAATCTTGTTACTATGAAATCTGCAAGCTCTCCGAGTTGATAACTAATAAACTTAAACCCCTTGACTTAACTGACAGGTGTTTCCTATTGAATTTTCTTTGAAAGTGCTTCTTCCACCATTGCCAGTGTTTGAATCTCAAAACCTGCCTGAAGATCAATGAATTCATCTTCAACACGATGATACAACTTATTAATTTCTGGAGCATTCCATCAGTAGTTTTCCTTTCTCGAGAATCATAAGTCGATTTCTTATTTCGACCAATCATCTTTTCACATAATTTGATTTGCAGGAATCTCATTTAGAACTTTATAATGTCAGCCCATGAGAATTTGGGCAGAGATTATGAAGATGAGTCGTGATTAGGAGATATAAGAGGAGGATCAGGGGAAAACTACAAACTCACCAACATGAAAAGTATAGAATTTTGTCATATTAGCATTATCGATAAGCTCATTACCTGGATAGAAATTTCATCATCAAAAGATTTTTGAAATGTTGAAGAGTTTTAAATTAAAAACCTGCTATTAAGGACGAACTTCTTGGTTTGACGAATGCAACTTAGCATAGAGACAAAACATCATTTTAGAAAGGTTGAAAGGATTTTTCCTTAAGAATCATAGCCACAACCAACTAAATCTTGATAGGTAAAAGCTGCTCCACCACCAAGTCGGGAAACAATTATACCTAACCAACTTATGTAACACATAGGCAGTAGGACACACATTCACAGTTTTTGGAAGAAATAGAGTTGTAAGAGAATAATAATTCATAACAATATGAAGCTATTATAATGGATGAAAAGGGATATTAGCAGCACCTTTAAGAGTAAAAGGACAAGGTCCAATAGAAGATATACCAATAATGCTACCAAAATCAATACTAGTGAAAAATATTGACTTTCCCTTAACATATGTTGTAAAACAATCCCCATTGCATTCAAGATTAGTGTAAAATTGTTGGACTAATCTAGGATAAGCAATAGTAGGAGGAAGCAGCATAGGAGATATTTCGCAATCAGTAAAGAGTTTTTCCAGAACAGAGTGTTTGAAATAAAATAGATCCAGGGATTTTTCATAAAAAAATTGCTTTGTAACAATTGAATTTTTGAAACGGGTTTCAAAACTATATCCTCTGAAGAAATTTTCTTGCATATCAAGGGAAAATGAAAATGGATTTACCAGATTTAAAGGAGACTCTGGCTGTGAAAAGATTTGTTCTTCATCCACTGGTTGCTTCAACTTGCCCCGTTGAGATGGTTCTGCTTCTGAAGCCTTTAAGACAGAAAAACTAGAATACGAGTCGTCGGATAATATTGTGGCATCAGACAACACATGCACAGAAGAGTTCTTTTACACTCACTTTGATTTCATTTTTGTTCCAGTAACGTTCTTCAATGAAGATCCTTCGTCATTTGATTTTTCAGACGATCGCTTGCTAGCTCTGGTTTTCATGGTGTTACAAATTTATGAAAATGAAAAGAAGTGTTTTTGATAAATGATGGATGTGTAAGATCTGATTTAAGAAGAAGAAGGTTGAAAATATAAGAAATATAAATCAATTAAAACTCTGTCACCGAAAGACGTGCGTCTTTTCAATTTTGAAAATCTGTTCGGCTGTCTTTCGTATCTCAAGGTGTAAACCTTTACGTTTCCCAATTAAATGACATCCGACGATATTAATAGAAACGTGTATCTAGAACATAATTTGAGCAGATAAGGAATGGTAAACAGATATATTTTATTAGATATCATGCAGAAAATAAATGATACATATATGCATAAAATATAATCTGCATGTCATAAAATTTTAAGTACGTAAATCACAATTATACCATGCACATTCCAAGTTCTCTTCTTAGCATACAAAATCTTTCCTCACTCAAGGGTTTAGTAAAAATATCAGCTAATTATTTTTCTGTAGGAATAAAAACTAATTTAACTAACCCTTTTGAAACATTATCCCTTAAAAAATGATGCCTTACTTCTATATGTTTTGTTCGTGAATGCAAAACAGGATTCTTTGAAATGTCAATAGCACTAGAATTATCGCAATATATAGGCACATTATTGCATATTATATCAAAATCACATAGAGTTTGTTTCATCCATAATATTTGAGAGCAACAACTCCCTGCAGCTAAATATTCACCCTCAATAGTTGATAAAGCAACTGGAGTTTGCTTTTTACTATGCCATGAAACAAGACTTTGTCCCAAAAATGTACAAGCACCACTTGTACTTTTTCTATCAATTTGAAACCCTGCATAGTCAGCATCTAAATAACCCAATAGTTCGAAATGATTACTTATTGGATAAAATAAACCTAAATTCACAGTACCACTTAAATATTTAAAAATTCTTTTAACTTCTTGTAAGTGGGATTCTTTGGGTTTTGCTTGAAATCGAGCACAAAGACATACACTATACATTATATCAGGTCTAGATGCAGTTAGATATAATAAAGAGCCAATCATACCTCGATATTTAATTACCTTTACATCTATTCCTTTATCATCTGATGTGAGCTTTATCGATATACTCATTGGTGTAGTCTTTGGTTTGGTTCTTTCAAAATCAAATCATTTAAGTAGCACTTTTGTGTACTTGGTTTGATAAATATAAATCTCTTCCTTTGTTTGCTTGATTAGAATTCCCAAAAAGTAATTTAGCTCTCCCATTAAGCTCATATCAAATTCCTTATGCATACACTTTGAAAACCACTCACAAAGAAAATCATTAGTAGCACCAAATATTATATCATCTACATATATTTGAACAATGATTATTTCTTGTTTTTCATGTTTAATAAATAATGCAGAATCTATTTTACCTCTAGTAAAACCACTTGAAATAAGATACTTACTCAACCTCTCATACCAAGTCCTTGGAGCTTGTTTGAGACCATAGAGAGCTTTCTTTAGCTTAAAAACATGATTTGGATATTTCTTATATTCGAATCCAGGAGGCTGTTTGACATAGACTTCTTCATTGATGTATCCATTAAGAAATGCACTTTTTACATCCATTTAATAAAGCTTAAATTTCATGTAACAAGCAAATGCTAACAAGATTCGAATAGACTCTAGTCTTGCAACTGGAGCATAAGTTTCTTCGTTGTCGATCCCTTCTTGTTGATTGTAACCTTGAGCCACTAACCTTGATTTGTTGCAAGTGATTGTTCCATGCTCATCAAGCTTATTTTTAAACACACACTTTGTTCCAATGACAGAACTATCTTTAGAAGGAGGCATTAATTCCCAAACTTGACATCGTTCAAATTGTTGAAGTTTCTCTTGCATTGCCATTAGCCAATTTTCATCAAGTATAGCTTCTTTAGCATTCTTTGGCTCAATTTGTGATAAAAATGTAGAGAATGCACATTGATTTTATAGGCTTCTCCATGTGGTAACTCCTTTGTTTATATCTCCGATGATATTTATCGGTGGGTGATCCTTGAGATATCTTGCTATTTTTGGCATTTGGACATCGTGAATTACCTCTTCTTGTTGAGGAAAATTTTTGTCAAGATCCTGTGTTGCTTCTTGTTCATTTTCATGCGTACTGTTCAATTTAGCCTGTTGAATTTGTCCATTAGGTCTACTGAATGGTTCTCTTCGGTTTACTGAATTTGTGAAACTCTCCAAATTTCTTGCATCCTCTTCTCTTTCTTTTAGAACATCTTTATATGAATTGATTCTTCAACACATAACTTGTAAATATTAAATACACGATATGCCTTGTTGTTATGTGAATAACTAATGAAAATACCTTCATAGGATTTAGCATCAAATTTTCCCAAGTTATCACTAGTATTTAATATATAACATTTAGACCCAAATACTTTGAAATAACTTATATTAGGAATTTTGTTATTCAAAAGCTCATAAGGTGTTTTCAAAATAATAGGACGAATAAGAACTCTATTTAACACATAACACGAAGTATTAACAGCTTCGGCCTAAAATTTCTTTAGAAGTTTGCTTTCTTATAAAAGTGTTCTAGCTGTTTCTTGAAGTGTTCTATTCTTTCTTTCCACTACTCCATTTTGTTGAGGAGTTCTAGGAGCTGAAAACTCATGGCTTATACCTTTTTGATCACAAAATATAATAAAGTCCTTTTGAAATTCGGTACCATGATCACTTTGAATTTTTATAAGTTTTAGGCTATACTTAGTCTCTAAATTTCTTGTCAATTTCTCAAACTCTTTAAATGCTTCATCTTTGGTTCTTAAAAATAATGCCCATGTATATCTAGAAAAATCATCAACTATTTCAAATGCATAAAATTTACCATTAATACTAGCATGCCTTTCTGGACCAAATAAATCAAGATGAAGTAATTGTAAAGGTGAGGAAGTTGATACCATATTATTTGCGATGAATGATGTTCTTACTTGTTTTCCAAGTTGGCAAGGAACACATACTCCTTTCTTTTCGAAATTTATCTTCGGTAATCCTTTGACAAGGTTATTAGAGGACAATTTCTTGATTAAATCCATGTGAACATGTTCCATCCTTTTGTGCCACAAATTAGCCTCATCTTGTACAGATGCAAGACATAATTCTTCATCATGTTGCTCAAAATCAATAGTATATATATTTCCTTCTCTTTGTGCAACTAGAGTAACATTGTCAGTACCATGAGAAATAGTACATTTTTCTTTATGAAAACTGACTCGGTGACCATTATCCATTAATTGACTGATACTAATAATATTAAATTCAAGTCCATTAAGAACGTGTACATTATCAATATTTACCTTACCATTTCCTATTTTACCTTTTCCGATTATCTCACAGGTTCGATTATCTCCAAATGTAACTGTACCAATTTTCTTCTTGATTTTTAGCTCCACGAACTTTGTTTTGTCACCAGTCATGTGACGTGAGCATCCACTATCAAGAATCCATTTTTGAGATGGAACCCTTTCCTTAAGACATACCTATCAAGAAAAGATAATTCATCCTTTTGGTACCCACATCTTTTTGGGTCCTTTAATGTTAGTTTCAAGTAAATCATTCTTTATAACCCATATCTTTTTAATCTTATTTTTCTTAAAATAATTTATGTCCAAGTGACCTTTAATACCACAGTTTTACATGTTGTGAAAGGAGAACAATAATTTAACTTAAACCGTGATTTTGATTTTAACATTTTTATATTACCTTTTTTATGCATAGGATCATAACCAATTTCTTGTCTTTCAAAACTAGGTCTTTGTTTACTTAATATGATATTCAAATTTTTTTTCACCTTGAACGAATTTAGCAAGAGATGATATTAGTGAATCTATTTCTTTTTGAAGTTCGTAATTAGGAAATGTTTTAATAGGTGATTTATCACTAAATGCATTAATACATACATCACTCATTTTTAGTTCATTAGTTAATTTATGGATTTCATTATTCAAAAAATTTACCTTATTAAAAAGTATTTTGTTATAATTATCTAAATATCAATTTTAGCAAGCAAAACCTTTTCTTCTTTACAAGTAGATTCCTTTTCAATATCTTTCTTTTCATCGATTAAAGAGTCTACTTCACCCATTAATGTATTTATTAAGTCTTTCAAATATGCATTCTTTTCTTTTACTTCAGCATTTTCTTGTTTCAAAGAATTAAAATCAAAATCTGATACCTCGTTTGATTCGCCTTCTATTCCCATAAAGCATACTTGAGCTATCTCATCCATGGCGTCGACCTCAACCTCAAATTCTTCTTCATCACTCCTAGTGGCCAGTGTCTTGTTTCTCTTATTATCCTTGAAGCCTATTTTTCCTTTATTCTTAAGTTGAAAACAGTCCTTCTTGAAATGCCATGATCGTCCACATTCAAAACACGTCTCTTTAGTTTGTTTTCCTTTGCCTTTATTTGAGTTGAAGATATTCTTTCGTTTATTCTTCCTTAGCTGTGTTGCGTGAGGATACTTTGTCAATCTCGGACTGCACCATATCGCTTAGTAGAGTATACATAGCCCTTGAGTCATAGAAAACCATGAAGGTTTCAGTTGAATCCATCTCTAGCAAAGTCTTTAGAGTACCATCATCTTTCCTTGGAATAACTGGTCCATTCTCCACAACCCACCATTCCCAAGGATCTCTTTTAAGGTAGATCCTCATTCAGAATTTTCAGAAGTTTTAGTTTTCTGTTCCATGCAGCAGTGGAGGTCTATTGGTTGATTGACCTTCTTGATTGTTGTTTTTGAACTGTGCCATGTCAGAATCTTTCCCTACAAGTCACCTTTAAGGCCAAGTAAGTAGAGCCAAACTTTGATACCAAACAAAATTCAGATAAGGCACACTTAGAAGGAGGGGTTGAATAAGTGTGGATACAAACTATGACCAATTTAAAAACTTTAAACTAAATTATTGAATGTAGCTTACTATATTGATGAATGCAGCTTGCTGAATGAATATGGTCTACCGAATTGAATTTTTGGTCAAGAAAATATCTTGGTGTTTTTGTAAGTTAAATGGAATATTTAATGTTAACAAAAATTCTCACGATGAAACAAATAATTAAATTGTGTTTATTTAGCAAATCAATTAACTTGAGTGATATTAAGTTAAAGCAAGTAATAAGAATAACAACAAGATTTTTTACGTGATTCAGCTATTACCCTCTATAATAATAACCTAGTCCACGTCCAATACCAACTAGTATTGGAGACTAACTTTTATTTCTTTAAAAAACTCTTGTTACAAATCAGATTCTATAAAATTGAATTACAATAATTCACTTGAGCACTCTTGCTCCTTGTGCACCAATGCACCCCTTAAGCACCTATGCTTCCTTAAACCTGTTTGTAAACAAACCTTAATCCACCTGGATTAAATTCCCTAAGACAACACTTAGTCTAAAAAATTAAAATTACAATAATAGAGGTCTAATGATCAAAGCAAATAAGCAATTTAACAATGCAAGGCTCAACTAGTGAATGCAATGATCAAGTAATAAAAGATAGATATCACCAATATGAAGCTCACGAAAGTTGACTGAAAATATCAATTGATCAACAGCTCAAAATTTGCACCAAGAATAGAATAGCTTTTAAAGTATTTGAGTGCAAAATATTAATTCAAGTGTTGTAAGTGTTGTATTTTCATCACCGTTCTTAGTCACTTTTATAACCCAAAAATATATTATCGTTGCTTCATAAATGTTTACGTTGTAAATTAAAATGCATCGTTCCAAAGATATTCTGTTGAAAACAACCATAACAAATCCAATAACCTTCAGATGTTAAATAGATGTAGGATCCTCTATCAACAATAATCTAGAAAGAGACCAAGTCAAATAGTAATAGACTTTTCAATACCTGTAGCCAAAAAAAATTGTCGGCACTTATATAACAAGTATTTGAGAGATATCATACTTCTTTTTAAAAGAGTGTTAACTTTGTAAATATAAGAAAGTATAACATCACACAACTCTCCAGGATAATCATTATCTTATATTCTCAATACTTAGGCATTTAATTCAACCAACAGATAATGACCACATCTTTACCGCCAAAAGCTTTTGTGCTTCCAACAAATTACATACATGTTATACTGGCCAAGTACTGATTTTATCTGTTTCCCCATCACTGCCAAAGGCACAAAAATTTTACGTCAGTCTTATTTGATTCCATAGTAAAACAATTTTGGTTTGGGAAATTTCTTTCAATAAACATTTTTGAGAATGACGTCATGATGCCGCACTGTATTTAACAGTCCGTTGAGGATTTCGTCATTTTGTGACTTTGTTATACTACATCATACTGTAGTGGTCTGACGATCCTTAGATCACATCCAACACCAAGTAATTCTGCATTGATAACTCCATCATTTTTTTATCATCTCTGCACCAGGTCACATGGTACATAAGTGATGAATAAAAACAATTTTTTTTTAAAAGGCACATAGTGCGTATTTAGCTTGATGTCAAAAATTGAGGTTTAGCAAAGCTAGGGGTTTAGGAAAACCTAAATCTCCACTAATGATCATATTCTTAACAATCTATTTGTTCCTATAATCCTTAACACTCCATTCACACACAACTATACCCAATTCATAAAACCACACTTATGAGTTCATAACCTGACCACAATTATATGAGTTTAAGAATTTACCCTAGTCTGACCTTTGGCGTCCGTTCGCTGAGGGGTCCATAAACATTTCATATAACTATAAGTCAAGAATGTCAAATAAGTATGAGTTCTAAGAACTCGTACTTAATCCTATATTCTCTACCTATGACCTATTTATCTGTATATAACAACTAGCGTGACACAACATTTCAATTATTACCAATGTCACCAACTAAGTAGTTTTTTACACCAAGTATAATTCCCTGCCCATACAAAGAATCATACAACTCAGTTGCTGACACGAGTCCTCATTGAAATCCCCACCTAATCTTAACCCCCCTTTTCAATACGAATTCAATTCGTATTCATAATCCATAACTCTTTCATGAGTTTTCATAGTACAATTTCATAGTACAACTTACACACAGCATCTTGCTGTAAACTTTTCAATCATAAGATTGATTCTTTCTGACTGTCATAACCTTATCAGATCACGGGGTGATCTTGTCGTATATATTACGATTCAATTTCATTCACTATGATCGTTTTGTTTTACGATCTCATATCCCTGCACTTTCAGTCTTTTAGACTCGATCTATTCACCATTATTGTTCAACTTTATTATCAGAGTTAGGGAACTCTGTGTCTTTACACTCGCCGAGATTCATCTTTGAATCTTACCGACCAACTAACTCTATTTGAGTTAGTACTTATCCTAATCACTGCGGTTATTGGTCTCAGGTATTCCTACCTAAGCTTCATAACCAACAGCTCTGATACCAACTGTAGTAACCCCGAATCCGGGCCCCAAATCACCTCGGATCCGGTACACTGTTACTATCACTATTTGAGGAAGATATAAACATAAATTGTTTATACATTACATTACACACTATTCCCCAAGGTCGAGTAACCTTAACTTAATACACATTTCATAAAATATCTATTACAACACATTTATCAAATATGCTATTACAAAATAGCCGCACTTTATATCCCAAGCTGAACTTGGCATTATCTTTTTCCTGTATCCGAACGCATTCGCCTTTTCTGCAATGTTTTATCATGATATAGCAAGGGTGAGCATGAAAGTTACCCAGCAAGTTTATATACAATAATATAACGATATATCATGATTGAAGAGTATGAATAATGGGCTTGCTATAATTCATCAATATAATTGAGAACTAGTACGAACAAATTTTTGACTGAACAAGTATTATACATGAACAAACATTTCTGAACCAACTAGTAATGAAGGTGATCAGCCTTTCATACCTGACTTATACATGCAAGATGTACAGTGTACAATTTTCATGGCAATCAGCAATGATTAACCATAAGCTTGAATAAAATACTCTTATTAGAGTTAAGTAAAAGAAAACTTGCCTGAACCGTTGATTACTGCAACGCAATTTATAACGCTTTACCCGAAGACCTAATATTAGTAATATAGATCTCCAATATTAGAATAATATCATCACAATATAATATTTATATATATATATATATACAGGATAACCTAAACACATAACACATAATTTTATAAGTCTATACAGCACATAAAACTTCGTATCGGGTTAGACTATTATGTTTGAGTTGAAACCGACACAATTCTAACATCCCGACAGTCTAGTCAGAATAAATATCGAGTTTAAGTTCAATTAAACTCTGCCTAAGCACTTAACAATTACTTAGAATCACATTTATATGATTTAACACTCGCCTTTTTCATTTCATAAGTATTCGCTAACACTTACTTAGTAAGTTAAATACTAATTCAGCAATCTGGATTCTAAATCTAGCAACCAAATTTTTAATTCATCAACCTGGATTCACCAATCCATCAATCTAAACCTCAATCCAACAAACCGATTTCAACAAATTTTTCAATTCAGCAAACTGTTTTTCAATCCAGCAAATCGTATTCTATATCTGTATCACGAAAATACCAAATTAGTTTATTATTTTTCCAATCCTTTGGCCAAACATATATACATGTATTTCATACACAAAAAGTATTTTTTCATAATTTTCTAACTTCCTTTAGTATTTTTTCAAAAATCATTTCTAGTGCGTAGCTTAAGAAATTAGCTACCTCGTGCTTAACTCCAAACATTCCCATCTCTTGGCATAACCTTATATATGTTAACGTGATGCTCCATTTTAAATTTCAAGGCAATCGAAGTTGTAGAACTCCGTTTATAGCCATTTCCGCAGAAAATCACAAAAATTGTAATGGTCATAACTTGGTCGTTTTAACTCAGAATTAGCTCATTTTTGGACACGAGCTACTTAATACCATATATTTTCATTTTCCAAAAAAACTGGAATTTTTCCCATTAAATAAATGTCTGAAACAGCCCTCGGAAAATTTTGGACAGCAACTTTTTGTCATTTGGCAGTTTTGGAGTCCTTCACCAAAACTTATATAAAATGAAATCTATAACTACGATTAATGATCCGTCACTTTTTTTGGATTCCTATCTTTCCAAACTACAGTTTTCATCTATCACAATCCATATTTGGACATGTTAAGCTCCCTGAAATTAGACCGGAAGTGGCTGGTAAAAACTGTCCTTCTAACGGTTTTTATTACCTTTGTGTAGTTTGGGAGAAATCCCATAACTTATTCAATATTCAACCTATTTGAGTAATTCCAAAGGGATTTTACCCTTAACACATATATCTAGCATCCCAATAACATAAATCATAAATATCCATCATAGATTTCAAGAAAAATCAAAACCTAGCTCTCACTTTAAAAGTTCAAACTTTTCCGGAAAAATTACATTTTTCTCTTCCTTTGATTTCCACCAATTTAACGCCCATTATGGGTAGATCCAAACAATAAACACTTATTAACATGTATATACATAGTTTTTGAGTTTAGAAACAAAGTTTCTTATTTCATCAAACAAGCATCAACACAATCAAAGCTAAGAAAAAATTTAGGTTTTCTATCTTTTGAAAAACCTAGTTTCCATTCCACACTTTAGATCTAACTTTTGATCTACAAAAGAGTTGGATCTACATATTAAAAACTTTTAAACACCAAGATCTAAGGTTATAAGCCTCAAGATCACAACTTCAAGTTGTCGAAAATCAAATCAAAACATAAAGGAAATAGACTACATAAGTAGACATTTTTGCTATACCCTAGCTTTTCTTCTTCTCCTTCTTCTTAGTTTGATCATGGAGCTTGGATGTCTCACCTAAAACTCCCCTTTCTCTCCTCCATGGTTGCCGAATGGCCTCTCTTCTCACTCTCTCATCTCTAGTTCTTAGTTACTTGGAATAAAGATGAAAGAGAAAAATAAGCTAAAGTTTTATTAGATGTGGATTATATCATTATCCAAACTCTTTTTTTTCCTCTTGTGCATGATCCGGCCATATGGCCTTTGATTCTCAATTGCTCCCACTAATACTAGCTCTTTCTCCCTTAAACCACCAAGTTTTTACTTGGAAGAAATGCCAAAGTGTTGGCTTAAACAAATGAGGACGCATGGGGGAGTTGGTAGAAGTTGGTAACCAACTAAAGTGAGCCATTAATACATTCATCTCCCCTTTCTTCCTTCTCTAAATAGCCGGCCATGTGGCCTTTTTAAGCTCCAAGTTTGGTTTCTTGTAAATGAAATATCTATTATCCCAAATGTTTAAAGTACCATTCCTTCAATTGGGCTCCAAATTTGGTCTTTTGGGCTTAACAATAAAAATATTTGAGCCACTCAATTAATGTATTGCTTGGGCTTCTAACTAATTTCTTTGGCCAACATTTCGGCTATACATATACATAGTCCAATTCCTTTAATTCTCATCCAACCCGGATAATTTAATTAGGGTTTTCATTCCCTCAATTATAACACAAATCCTTGCTCATGCACACTTATTTCCTTAACCCAATTAGACTTGATATAATTAGGTTATAAAATTAATCATTTGAGATATATATAGAATAAATCTTCTAGAATTAGCAAGTATTCTAAATACCACAATTCTCTTTTTACATAACCCTTAAGTTATTAAATCCTTCATTCCTAATTTATAATTAGGGTTACACTAGTTTCTTTTGTTTGTTTATATAATAAACAAAGATAAACCATCACATAATGTTCATACTCATTACTCACATAACTATTAATCCTCAGGATTTTATACATAGCATTAGAGTTTCTAATTTAGCAATTAGAGTTATCTCTAATATATTATCAAAATACATAAGCCATTATATTTAGCCTTTGATTTCCCAAATTAGGATTTTTGAACATATCGTTAGGGTTTTCCAACTTAATCACCATATTCATATCATGATTTTAGTGTTTCGGATTCTCGAAACTGAAACTAGGGTTTCCAGAACCGATTCTAGGGTTTTTCATCAGACGTTAGGGTTTTCTAACAGAACATTGACGTTCTCAATATATACTTAGGGTTTGACACATATATAATTAATCTGGTCAACCCTTGACCCTTAACCACATTCTGAACACATACATAACCATAAACACACAACATATTCTCATAAATTCTTAATCCTGAATAATTCACCTATTTCCTTTACCGAATTTTGAAATCCTCCAAATTCAATCCCAATAACATCAAACGCATACACTCATTTTCTGTCTAGGTCTATTATTTAACCTTAAATCAATCATTTAAGATTTTCATAAATTGTCTAATTTCTCGGGTTGTCACAGTCACCCCTCCTTCTAAGAATTTTGTCCCCGAAATTCACCTTACACCTTACACCGTGCACCTTACACCATTCACACATATTTCACATGCTACCCAATACACCACTCACAAGGGTAAAAATTTTAAAACTGTGCTGAGGAATCGTATAGACTGTTTGTTTTTCATTTTCACAAAGGTTTTATAGAAATTCATCCGCAAACCGTCATTACTTACGGACACTAAGGGTGATTAGCCCGATATGCCCTGTACTGGCCAAGTACTGATTTTATCTGTTTCCCCATCACTGCCAAAGGCACAAAAATTTTACGTCTGTCTTATTTGATTCCACAGTAAAACAATTTTGGTTTGGGAAATTTCTTTCAATAAACATTTTTGAGAATGACTTCATGATGCCGCACAGTATTTAACAGTCCGTTGAGGATTTCGTCATTTTGTGACTTTGTTATACTACATCATACTGTAGTGGGCTGACGATCCTTAGATCACATCCAACACCAAGTAATTCTGCATTGATAACTCCATCATTTTTTTATCATCTCTGCACCAGGTCACATGGTACATAAGTGATGAATAAAAACAATTTTTTTTAAAAGGCACATAGTGCGTATTTAGCTTGATGTCAAAAATTGAGGTTTAGCAAAGCTAGGGGTTTAGGAAAACCTAAATCTCCACTAATGATCATATTCTTAACAATCTATATGTTCCTATAATCCTTAACACTCTATTCACACACAACTATACCCAATTCATAAAACCACACTTATGAGTTCATAACCTGACCACAATTATATGAGTTTAAGAATTTACCCTAGTCTGACCTTTGGCGTCCGTTCGCTGAGGGGTCCATAAATATTTCATATAACTATAAGTCAAGAATGTCAAATAAGTATGAGTTCTAAGAACTCGTACTTAATCCTATATTCTCTACCTATGACCTATTTATCTGTATATAACAACTAGCGTGACACAACATTTCAATTATTATCAATGTCACCAACTAAGTAGTTTTTTACACCAAGTACAATTCCCTGCCCATACAAAGAATCATACAACTCAGTTGCTGACACGAGTCCTCATTGAAATCCCCACCTAATCTTAACCCCCCTTTTCAATACGAATTCAATTCGTATTCATAATCCATAACTCTTTCATGAGTTTTCATAGTACAATTTCATAGTACAACTTACACACAGCATCTTGCTGTAAACTTTTCAATCATAAGATTGATTCTTTCTGACTGTCATAACCTTATCAGATCACGGGGTGATCTTGTCGTATATATTACGATTCAATTTCATTCACTATGATCGTTTTGTTTTACGATCTCATATCCCTGCACTTTCAGTCTTTTAGACTCGATCTATTCACCATTATTGTTCAACTTTATTATCAGAGTTAGGGAACTCTGTGTCTTTACACTCGCCGAGATTCATCTTTGAATCTTACCGACCAACTAACTCTATTTGAGTTAGTACTTATCCTAATCACTGCGGTTATTGGTCTCAGGTATTCCTACCTAAGCTTCATAACCAACAGCTCTGATACCAACTGTAGTAACCCCGAATCCGGGCCCCAAATCACCTCGGATCCGGTACACTGTTACTATCACTATTTGCGGAAGATATAAACATAAATTGTTTATACATTACATTACACACTATTCCCCAAGGTCGAGTAACCTTAACTTAATACACATTTTATAAAATATCTATTACAACACATTTATCAAATACGCTATTACAAAATAGCTGCACTTTATATCCCAAGCTGAACTTGGCATTATCTTTTTCCCGTATCCGAACGCATTCGCCTTTTCTGCAATGTTTTATCATGATATAGCAAGGGTGAGCATGAAAGTTACCCAGCAAGTTTATATACAATAATATAACGATATATCATGATTGAAGAGTATGAATAATGGGCTTGCTATAATTCATCAATATAATTGAGAACTAGTACGAACAAATTTTTGACTGAACAAGTATTATACATGAACAAACATTTCTGAACCAACTGGTAATGAAGGTGATCAGTCTTTCATACCTGACTTATACATGCAAGATGTACAGAGTACAATTTTCATGGCAATCAGCAATGATTAACCATAAGCTTGAATAAAATACTCTTATTAGAGTTAAGTAAAAGAAAACTTGCCTGAACCGTTGATTACTGCAACGCAATTTATAACGCTTTACCCGAAGACCAAATATTAGTAATATAGATCTCCAATATTAGAATAATATCATCACAATATAATATTGTTATATATATATATATATATATATATATATATATATATATATATATATACAGGATAACCTAAACACATAACACATAATCTTATAAGTCTATACAGCACATAAAACTTCGTATCGGGTTAGACTATTATGTTTGAGTTGAAACCGACACAATTCTAACATCCCGACAGTCTAGTCAGAATAAATATCGAGTTTAAGTTCAATTAAACTCTGCCTAAGCACTTAACAATTACTTAGAATCACATTTATATGATTTAACACTCGTCTTTTTCATTTCATAAGTATTCGCTAACACTTACTTAGTAAGTTAAATACTAATTCAGCAATCTGGATTCTAAATCTAGCAACCAAATTTTTAATTCATCAACCTGGATTCACCAATCCATCAATCTAAACCTAAATCCAACAAACCGATTTCAACAAATTTTTCAATTCAGCAAACTGTTTTTCAATCCAGCAAATCGTATTCTATATCCGTATCACGAAAATACCAGATTAGTTTATTATTTTTCCAATCCTTTGGCCAAACATATATACATGTATTTCATACACAAAAAGTATTTTTTTCATAATTTTCTAACTTCCTTCAGTATTTTTTCAAAAATCATTTCTAGTGCGTAGCTTAAGAAATTAGCTACCTCGTGCTTAACTCCAAACATTCCCATCTCTTGGCATAACCTTATATATGTTAACGTGATGCTCCATTTTAAATTTCGAGGCAATCGGAGTTGTAGAACTCCGTTTATAGCGATTTCCGTCGAAAAATCACAAAAATTGTAATGGTCATAACTTGGTCGTTTTAACTCAGAATTAGCTCATTTTTGGACAAGAGCTACTTAATACCATATATTTTCATTTTCCAAAAGCCTGGAATTTTTCCCATTAAATAAATGTCTGAAACAGCCCCCGGAAAATTTTTGGCAGCAACTTTTTGTCATTTGGCAGTTTTGGAGTCCTTCACCAAAACTTATATAAAATGAAATCTATAACTCCGATTAATGATCCGTCACTTTTGTTAGATTTCTATCTTTCCGAAATACAGTTTTCATCTATCACAATCCATATTTGGACATGTTAAGCTCCCAAAAATTAGACCGGAAGTGGCTGGTAAAAACTGTCCTTCTAACGGTTTTTATTACCTTTGTGTAGTTTGGGAGAAATCCCATAACTTGTTCAATATTCAACCTATTTGAGTAATTACAAAGGGATTTTACCCTTAACACATATATATAGCATCCCAATAACATAAATCATAAATATCCATCATAGATTTCAAGAAAAATCAAAACCTAGCTCTCACTTTAAAAGTTCAAACTTTTTCGGAACAATTACATTTTTCTCTTCCTTTGATTTCCACCAATTTAACACCCATTATGGGTAGATCCAAACAATAAACACTTATTAACATGTATATACATAGTTTTTGAGTTTAGAAACAAAGTTTCTTATTTCATCAAACAAGCATCAACACAATCAAAGCTAAGAAAAAATTTAGGTTTTCTATCTTTTGAAAAACCTAATTTTCATTCCACACTTTAGATCTAACTTTTGATCTACAAAAGAGTTGGATCTACGTATTAAACACTTTTAAACACCAAGATCTAAGGTTATAAGCCTCAAGATCACAACTTCAAGTTGTCAAAAATCAAATCAAAACATAAAGGAAATAGACTACATAAGTAGACATTTTTGCTATACCTTAGCTTTTCTTCTTCTCCTTCTTCTTAGTTTTATCATAGAGCTTGGATGTCTCACCTAAAACTCCCCTTTCTCTCCTCCATGGTTGTCGAATGGCCTCTCTTCTCACTCTCTCATCTCTAGTTCTTAGTTACTTGGAATAAAGATGAAAGAGAAAAATAAGCTAAAGTTTTATTAGATGTGGATTATATCATTATCCAAACTCATTTTTTTTCCTCTTGTGCATGATCCGGCCATATGACCTTTGATTCTTAATTGCTCCCACTAATACTAGCTCTTTCTCCCTTAAACCACCAAGTTTTTACTTGGAAGAAATGCTAAAGTGTTGGCTTAAACAATTGAGGACACATGGGGGAGTTGGTAGAAGTTGGTAACCAACTAAAGTGAGTCATTAATACATTCATCTCCCCTTTCTTCCTTCTCTAAATAGCCGGCCATGTGGCCTTTTTAAGCTCCAAGTTTGGTTTCTTGTAAATGAAATATCTATTATCCCAAATGTTTAAAGTACCATTCCTTCAATTGGGCTCCAAATTTGGTCACTTCTTAAATCTTTTGGGCTTAACAATAAAAATATTTGAGCCACTCAATTAATGTATTGCTTGGGCTTCTAACTAATTTCTTTGGCCAACATTTCAGCTATACATATACATAGTCCAATTCCTTTAATTCTCATCCAACCCAGATAATTTAATTAGGGTTTTCATTCCCTCAATTATAACACAAATCTTTGCTCATGCACACTTATTTCCTTAACCCAATTAGACTTGCTATAATTAGGTTATAAAATTAATCATTTGAGATATATATAGAATAAATCTCCTAGAATTAGCAAGTATTCTAAATACCACAATTCTCTTTTTCCATAACCCTTAAATTATTAAATCCTTCATTCCTAATATATAATTAGGGTTACACTAGTTTCTTTTGTTTGTTTATATAATAAACAAAGATAAACCATCACATAATGTTCATATTCATTACTCACATAACTATTAATCCTCAGGATTTTATACATAGCATTAGAGTTTCTAATTTAGCAATTAGGGTTATCTCTAATATATTATCAAAATACATAAGCCATTATATTTAGCCTTTGATTTCCCAAATTAGGGTTTCTGAACATATCGTTAGGGTTTTCTAACTTAATCACCATATTCATATCATGATTTTAGTGTTTCGGATTTCCGGAACTGAAACTAGGGTTTCCAGAACCGATTCTAGGGTTTTTCATCAGACGTTAGGGTTTTCTAACAGAACATTGACGTTCTTAATATATACTTAGGGTTTGACACATATATAATTAATCTGGTCAACCCTTGACCATTAACCACATTCTGAACACATACATAACCATAAACACACAACATATTCTCATAAATCCTTAATCCTGAATAATTCACCTATTTCCTTTACCGAATTTTGAAATCCTCCAAATTCAATCCTAATAACATCAAACGCATACACTCATTTTCTGTCTAGGTCTATTATTTAACCTTAAATCAATCATTTAAGATTTTCATAAATTGTCTAATTTCTCGGGTTGTCATATCCTTCGGGAAGTTCATGAAGGTGTCTGTGGCAATCATATGGCTGCTAAGTTGTTGGCCTACAAAGTACTTCGACAGGGGTATTATTGTCCCACAATTTTTAAGTAGGCTACTAAGTATGTGAAGAAGTGTCAGAAGTGGTAGCTGAATAGTTTGATCCCACATCAGCCACTAGAAGAGCTATGCTCGATTTTATCTCCTATACCTTTTGCTGTCTGGGGGGTAGATATACTAAGACCATTGTCAAAAGTTAAGGTTCGGATCAGTTTTGTTATAGTAGCAATTGATTATATGACTAAATGGATAGAAGCAAAGCCACTTAGGTTGATAACGAAATAGGAGTGTTTAAAGTTTTTAAAAGAATCTATAGTGTTTGTTACAGAATTCCTAAAGTGGTAATCTCAGACAACGGACGCTAGTTTGTCGAATCAAAGTTTGAAGCATTCTTGAAGGAATGGGGAATTCAGCACAGAAAGACTTCGGTGGCTCATCCGCAGTCTAACGGGCAAGTTGAGGTAACCAACAGAATGCTTCTAAATAGAATCAAGTGAAGATTGGATGAGGCGAAGGGAAGATGGCCAGAAGAGCAACTCAGTGTATTATGGGCTTATCGAACTACTACGAGGACTAATACGGGAGATTCACCTTTAAAGTTGGCTTATGGTACAGATGTCTTGGTCCTTGTGGATATTGGATCTACAAGTCTTCGGGTCAGTTAGTTTAAGGAGATATACAATGATGAAGGTCTGAAAGTCAACATGGACTTACTAGAAGAAGCTAGAGAAACAGCTTTGATAAAGTTGGAAGCTTATCTGCGATGTGTAGCTAAGAACTATAATAAAGGGGTAAAGCTTCGAAGATTTAAAGTGCGAGATCTCGTTCTTAAGGAAGTCGAAGCTTCTATGCCTCGGAATTTGGGAAAGCTGATGCCAAATTGGGAAGGTCCTTACGAAGTTATTGAAGTGCCGAAGCCCGGGACTTATTGATTGTGAGCATTAGACGGATCAGAAATCAAGAATACTTGGCATGCTGGAAGGCTTCGGAAGTATTTTTAGTAGGGACAGTGTTATTGTATAGGAGTCTGTAAATATGTTAACCTTCATCAATAAAAGAAGTTTTTTCTCCAATGATGTTCTCTCCAATGGTGTTCTATATATTTGTGTAAAGAGGTTCGGTTGGACTTATTCGATCATTCGATGGCGAAACACATTTTATAGAGTTTAATTGATGTATGGAGGTTCGGTTGGATCTGTTCATCTTTTGATGGTGAACATAACATTATCATCCTTAAAATGGTGAGTAGGATTTTTCCTCGCCATGAAAATGGTGAACAGGCACATTCGGAGGTTTGGTTGGTTTTTCCTCGCTCTATAATTGACGAACAGATAGATTCAGAGGTTTGGTTGGTTTTGCCTCGCCATGAAAATGGTGAACAGGCACGTTTGGAGGCTCGGTTGGATCTGTTCGAACCTTTGATGGTGAACAGAACCTGCTCATCCTTAAGATGGTGAGAAGGATTTTGCCTCGCCATGAAAATGATGAACAGGCATGTTTGGAGGCTCGGTTGGATCTGTTCGACCCTTCGATGGTGAACAGAACCTGCTCATCCTTAAAATAGTGAGTAGGATTTTGCCTCGCAATGAAAATGGCGAACATGCACATTCCAGAGGTTCGATTGGATCAACTTGTCCTATAGAGGGCAAATTGTATTGTTGCAGATCTGTCCCACACTTCGATAATGAATAAGTATTACATTTCTTTATTACCTGATTTTATTTTAAATATTGAGTTCAGATTATGTTATTACTTGATCTTATCTGTTGTTCAGTTTGTTTGACTATTTATTAACAGTTCAAACCAAATTTAAAGGGAGCTTGTACACTTTTTCAAGTTGATTGATGGTGAATTATTGACAAGAAATAATCACAAAGGAGTAATAAGGATGAGAAGTTGATATTATTCCATTAATATAAAGTTGATTACAAAATGATAATAGAAATTTTTACAAAAGATTATAAGGATTAAACATATTGAAGGAAGTCATCTTCTGACATTGTCTTCGTCTTCATCCTCCGAAGAGTCAAGGAGAGGTGGATCCAACGAAGCCTTCGCGAGCTTTGCTTTGCCTTTGCTTCGGGCAATTTCATATCCTTCAGAATACATATGAACGATCTCATCGTTCAGCTCAGCTGATTTTTGGTATTCTGCCTGGATCTCCTTACGAAGCTCTTCGGTCAGGGGAGGACCCAGATCTTTAAGTGCCCTTAGCTCCTCTTCAAGCTTACAGTGGTATAACAGATGTTTCTCTTCAATGATTTTAGTGTTGTTAACTTCCTTCGCCAAGCTCAAGTTGGATTAGGCGAGATATTCATTCTTCTTCTTCAACACTTCATTTCTTTCAACGGTAAATTGATGAGTGGCCTCGATTTTCTCCACTTGTTCTTTAACTTTGGAGAGATCCTTCCTGAGGTACTCATTGTTGAAGAGAGCAATATCATGATTACTTCTCTCCTTAGCCAAAGCAGACTTCAATATGACATTTTCTCTTCGGGCAGCGTCTTCTTCGGATTCAGCTTCTTTATATTTTTGATGGAACCGCCCGAAGATACCATTTGCCTATAGATATTCAGAGTTAATCAATGAATCTCATAAAAGTATACATAAATATAAGTAGGTTAGTTATTGAGACCTTACCCTGGCTTGATGAATCATACCGGCTTCAAGTAATTCCATAATAGAGCTATTGCTGAAGTGGTGATCATCTGTGTCTCTAACAAAAGAATTATAGAGGTTGAAAGGGAAATCTTTATTAAGGTCAGACCATAGAGTGGGAAAAGCTACTGATTCGTGCCTGGTTTCAAAGGATGTTGGTTTATGTGGAGAATGTACTTGTTGTTCGGGAGGAGGTGGAGTAGTGGTTATTGTAGGTTCAATTGGTGGTGTCGGTTGGCTATCAGAAGGTTATTTTCTTTTTCGAACAAGAGAGGGTGAAGGTTCAACCTGTTCTTTGGGTTCTTCATCAGAAATGTGGATTTCAATGGGGATTATAGGTGGCTGAGGGACTTCGGAAGAAGGCACTCAGAGTTCTTCGGCGGTTAAAGGGGTTATTTTGATTTTCCTCTTTTTGGTACGAAGGACTCGAGTCCGTTCGTCAAGAGGCATATCGAGGAGACATTTGTTGAAGGTTGGTGTGGGCACATTTTTGGGTGGCTCATTTTTTTCGACGAGGTTGACTAGTTTCTGCAGAGGGAATTGGTTCAATGGTTTGTGGTTCAGAAGATGGAGGTTCAGCAGTTGAGGGTTCGGTAGGGGTTTCAAAATCTTTAGCCGATAAGAAGGCTTCAAGATCTTTTCGATCAGAAGAGGTCGGCTTAATTTGAGACATTGTGAAGAAAGAAGAACAATAATTCAGAATGATTACTAAAGGAGATTTGAAGAATTGTACTAGTATGAGGTTCGTGACTTACATTTGTGGTCGTACAACCACGACTGCTTCGTTACGAGTCCGAAGCTCCATTCCTTCTTCAAAAAATTCTCTATAAGTGTTATCATTTCATTTACGCGTTCTTCTGGAATATCCCCAAAGTCAGCAGAGAGGCGTTCGACGGTAGTCCAGTCCCAGAGAGAAGAAACTCAGGCCCCTTAACATAAAATCACTCGCTCTTTGTGCCATCCTTTGTTGCTTGAGGGAGTGGAGATCAATGAGCGTCTCTCGAATCCTTCATTGGGCTTTGGGGATTGCTTGCTCAGTACCTTAAATCCTTTTTCTCGTGATTTATTGGCGGCATAAACAGAGAAGAAGAAATTGAGAGTAGGTGTAACTCCTACCTAGTGGTTGAAGGCAATGAAGGCCAAAATATGAATATAGGAATTCAGGACTAGCTGGGCAAAACTCACACCAACGAACCCTAAAAAAGTGACCAAAAAAGCGTGGAGAGGGAAACAGACTCATTTCTCCATGATGGTAAGTGGAATGGTAGTCCAACCATCCGGTCTTTGATACATCCTTTCTGTAGAAGTGGGAAACCTCAGATGATGGGTTTCTGGGATTGAGTAACGTTTTCGGGCGTTACGAAGATCATCCTTTGAGAGTGCAGAGAGGGTGTTAGCATGTGGAAATTTTTCTTCACTTTTGAAGAACAGAAAAGGGTTGGGGGTTGGTTTTGGTGGTAGATTATTGCTCGGAGTAACAGTTGATTTGGGTTTTGACCCCGAAGCCACTTTAGTAGGGCTTGGGGAAGGAGGAATGGAGGAAAAGGGAGTCACAGAAAGAGGAACATCTTTGTTGGAATCTTGAGAAGCCATAGCAAACGATTTGCAGAGATGAAGAGAAATCGAGAGGAAGTAGAAAGCCGGAAGAGCACTTTGAAATTCAAATGAGCAGGTAAAGCCGCCAAAATTGGGGAAAAGGGCTTTTATAGTGGTTGTCCCTTCAGTTATTTCTGAAACACGAGGCCGACACATTTAATGTGAATAATGATGAATTTGGAGAGGTAGCGTCCGATTTTGATTTTATAACTGTTTGGGCTTGACCCAATTATATTTGGACTTCCAGGTTTGAGTTGTCTTATGTATTAGGCTTAGTACATTTGGGCCTTTTTATATATGTACTCTTTTATTATAACATTCTGTTTAATAAAAGACTTGGGGGCAATGTTGGGCCATGATATTGTAGACATATTACGCTATCTTTATCTTGGGCCGAGCTGTTGGGCGGGACCATTGGATGAATATGGTTTTACTTTGGGCTTTGACCGGTGATGATAACAAATATAAACTTTGATTGTTATCTCTGCATTTCATTAATGGGGATTAGACATGATCCATCGTGAGTGGCGAATGACGATGGGATGAGCAGGTGAACTGCCAGCAGTCGGCTTATGTCAGGGCAGGTCGGTGGCATGCAGGATGAATATTGGAGTATATGAGGACAGAACAAGGGACAAGAAAGGTAACTGATATTTTTATTATCAAAAACACTAGAGCTAAATACTCTCCATTGTTATCCTTGTATCGGCTTGTACTGACTCTCACGCCGGACCTATCCCCCGATAGTTCAAGCCGTCAAGCTTCTGGTATTGACTCGTTTACTGTGCATGATTACACGCGCTTTTACGTGATTGAGGCGCGTGGAAAGATTTTGGCGTTCAACAATTATTATTGTACTTTTTTTGGTTTCTATTGAGTTAGAAATTACCTTATTTCCTTCCTTTAGACTACAATCATATCCTTGCGTTATTATATCATATTATGAGAAGCTTTAGTTATAATTAACTTCTGATTTGAAGGTATAGAGATGGTGTATATTGTTGAATGAATAAATTGTTGTGTACCTAATTACTTGGGTAGCTGCACAAATGAATAAATTATATGTTGTCTGTATATTGCCTTCGTAAAGCTATACCACTTTCAACTAGCATAAGTAACTTGATCTGGAACAATTTGAAAGAATGATAGCTAGAATAAACACCAACAATTTGTCGTGCATCACATTTTTTTTCTTCTTTTTATATTTACTGGATTAAGCCGTTTACCCTACAACACTTGTGTGAGTATCATTCAGTTACAAAATTTGAGAGCTGCATACCCATGAGACTTTGATTTTGTAGGATCTTCAAAGACAGACGACCACGATGGTGGAACAACACAGCGGCGCAGCCTGAATAGGCGGTTGATCATGTAAAGTTTTTAAGGGCGATATTAGGGGTTTCAGGCGACGAGGTTGACTCCAACAAAAGAATGAACAAGGCGGATTTATGGTAGCGTCAATGAGAGGTCGGTCTTGAATTTCTATGAATTAACAGTAGCAAGTCCTCATTTTTGTCTTTGCTTTACTTTTCATCGATTGTTGTTCATACCAAGTTGACTTTGAATTTTGATTTTTTTTTATAAAAAAAAAAAGTAAAACTACGTCTATTTGATGGGGTTTTTTTATTGAAAATTATATGATTTTTAAGTTTTTTTTCTTTATTATTTTACGAAGGAGAAGATTGATTGATGGTAAACTAGCCCATGCTTTTGGGTATTTTCCATTACTTCAATTCATAGTAGAGTTCAATAAGGCCCAACAACCTCCGGTTAGTTACATTTGACTTCAAAGTTCGTCACAAGTATATCAAAATTTAGCAGCTTTTTCTATTTTGTATTACTACTTTAGGTGAAATTTAAAAAATTTCCAGAATTATTCATATTGTTACTTAATTTGGTTTGTTACTGCATGTTAATTATTTGATGAAATAAGACTGAGGGGATGCTTTTATGTTTCAATGAATGTATTTTTTATCAGATATATTCAAATTTAGATTAGTTAAATCTATTATTTAAATTAGCACGCGCAATGCACAGACTATCAACTAGTTTGAATATACAAGCGCAAACCAATGAAAAATAGAAACGTACTGTGTCCTTGTCACATCTTCAACCATCTTTGAACCATTGAAATCTTATAGGAATTTTATCTCCTAGAATGAGGAATTGTTCCAATTTCACGTTATTCTTTTTAACAATGACCAATGACAGTATCTAAATTCTCATAAATAAATTTAAAAAAGAAACAAAAATTTAGTAAAGCAAAGAGGGAAGCATAATCTAGTGCTTATTTCATTCGTGTATAATCTCCTATAAATATTGATCTAGATTACAACCTAGCCATAATTTCTACTATATTCACAAGAATGAAACGATTATTTAGATGGCTACGTACAACACTGCCATTTTCGTGTGTCTAGCCTACCAAAAACAAAAACATTATCCTATATTCTTGTATGTGATTTTAAATGTTCAACATGGATTTCAATTTCATAAAGTTTGTTTTGACTAGTTTATTTGGACAGTTTATAGAAATTAATTGCATTGATATAACTACAGAGAGTTGCATTTTGATAACTTTTATCATCATATAAATATTATATAATTGCAACTCTCTAGTTATATAAATGAAACTAATTAATTTCTATAGGACTGCCTAATTAAATTTCCAAAACCAACTGCTTAGAATTAAAATTCGCTAAATATCACTTTAATCTTGTAGCTTGTTTAGGTCACTTTCTCTCACAAACAGTCCATGGAAGCCGTAGGGCACCCTGCGAGGCAACTTCACTGCAGCTACAATATCAAGATTTGGAGACTTTGCATCCATAACCAAAAACCTCGACTCACCGGTGTTTTCATCGTGAATGTATGACACTAAAAAACCATCGTCCTCATCAGCTTCAGGATTATCAGGCTCCCTCGCTACAAAGAATGGCTCGCCTCCAAAGCACCTAGGTCCGTACATTCGGCTGGCCACTATGCAATCCCGTCGATCCCCTTCGGACACCGATACGTCTAATTTTACCACTCCTATTATCTTTGGCATAGGATCCCCAACTGCAGCATACACATACCTGCAGTAAAGTAACAAAATTTAGTACTCCGTCCCTAAAAAGATGACTTAAATGACAAAACTTGATTGAAATATATATATTGTAATAACTCGGGCCAAATCCCGAGTCTGAAACAAATCTTGGGTCAAATCCCAAGTTCAAATCAAATTAAATCCATCAAAATAAGGTCTCAAACATCCAAAAGCCAAAAACATCTGAAACAAAAGGTCATGACTTGAATGTACTATTGGTGGTAACTTATTTCTTAACATCCGAAAGCCAAAGATCTTTGTCTCTCTAGACATTGTGGGATAATACCGGCTGACTTCGTGTCCCCACCTCCGGACCTTCATCTCTTTATTGTGGTATAATACTACCAGCCCCGAGCTTTCGAGAGTCGGCTTTGATACCATATGTAACATCTCGGGTCAAATCTCGAGTCCGGAACAAATCTATCAAAATAAGGCCTCAAACTACTGGCTTGATAGTATCTTCTTGGGTCAATTTAGCCCACCACAGGCTCACCCAAAAGGTCATGACTTGAAAGTACTTGTAAGGAACAAGGCTGACAGCTCAAGATTGAGATTAGTTTAAGCATACATTGAGTTTAATGAGTTAGTTAAATAGCAAGGTTATTTTAGTCTTTTAGCTGCTGTTAAGCTGGATATTATTGTCCTTATTTGTTGAGTCGGTTAGATTTGTTGCTAGGAATGCAAGAGGCATGTCTCATTTTCCATTTCATTCCTTTTGCTGATGAAGGGAATGCTGATGAAGGGAATATGTAGGTAATCTATCTCATTTTTACGTTATGAATGAAATACTAGATCTATTTTTCCTCTCTCTAATACTGTTCTCTCCTCTTCTCCTCTTTAGCTCCCTCCTCTCAATCCAAATTCTGCTCTCTGTTCTCTAATTTCTTCCAAATCAAATCTATCTGTCTTGTCGTTTCATTACAATTGGTATCAAAGCCTTCGAATCTGCACCTATGGCCACCAACAACCAACGATTGAGCAGTTTAGAGTCTCAGATGCAGGAGCAAATTTTGAACATACAACAGCTGCAGACACAGTTGCAGAACTCAGTTTCTACTCTGCAGCAATGGTTTGATATGAAACTTGAGCAGATGATGAAGAACTTTGAGGCACTCCTAGTTCAACGAGTGCACCAAAAGGACCCTACTCAGCCAGGTTCCTCATATTCACCTTCAGGTTCAATTCTAGGCCAGTATGAGCCCACTCCCAAGCTAGATAAGTATGATGACATATTTAGAATTGTTAAGTTTGAGTTTCCAAAATTCAATGGTGAAAACCCTAGATCATGGATCAGGAAGTGTAACAAGTTATTCTCGCATCATGTGGTGGCTGAAACTCAAAAGGTGTACTTAACCACCTTGAGTTTGGAAGGGGAGGCTGAACAGTGGTATTCAGGATTTGTGCATGAAGGGCCAGAGCTAACTTGGAATGGGTTAATAGATTAAATAGTGGCTAAATTCAGTCCAGAAGCCAGTGACAACCCCATAGGGGAATCGAAGAAATTACAACAAATTGGAACAGTGGATGATTACAGAAAAAAATTTGAAGAACTAAGGGGTTGGGCTTTAGCAAGGAACCCAATCCTTAATGAGGAGTTTTTTATGGACTGCTTCATGGTGGGTTTAAATTTGGAAATTCAGTTGGGAGTTCAGGAGCTGAAACTAAAGTCTCTCAAGGACATGATCAGACTGTCTAGGGTGGAAGAAGCTAAATTGGAAGCTTGGCTCAAAAGGAGTAGGATGATGAATAAGCCGACTATGAACACCACTTATTCTAGACATGTAATCATGCCCCAACCCAAACCTGTTGATATGGGAAATGGAAATGCTGTGAGAACCTTACCTGTGAGAGGATTGACTAGGGAACAGATTGATGAAAAAGAGAAGGAAGAGGTTATGCTATTCATGTGATGAACCTTTCGTGCAAGGCCACATATGTAAGAAACCACAACTATTCATGCTGCTTCCTTCTAATGGTCTGGAACTTGAGGATGCTGAACCTTGTGAGGAGGATGAAATAAGAGGTCCAACTGCAGAATGTGAAGAGCAAGAGGCCCAAATTACATTGCATGCCCTCTCAGGACACAATACTAACAATACTATCAGATTACTTGGGATGTCTAAGGGAAGGTTTCTGAGGATTTTAGTAGATAGTGGCAGCACCAATAATTTCCTAGACCCTCAGGCAGCTAAAAGGATTAAGGTTGTAGTAAAGGATACCAATGTTACCAATGTGACTATGGCAGATGGGTTCAAGGTCTCTAGTCATCAGCACTGTCCAGGACTTCCTTGGTCCATACAAGGGGAGGAATTCAAAAAAGATTTCAGAATACTACCACTAGGAGGGATAGATGCAGCCTTGGGGGTTCAGTGGTTACAATCCTTCAATCCAGTCACCTTTGATTTCCACAACTTACAGCTAAGTCTTGAAAGGGAAGGGAAAGCTATAGTATTACAGGGTGAATCTGATCAAGTCAACCCAACCATACACTACCTTGAATCTGGTGAGTTCAAAAAAGTGTTGAAATCTACATCTCATCGGTATTTTGGTTACTTGTTTGGAATGTATCAGGAAGCTAATGAAGAGCTGGGAATGGAAATGGGGGATCAGGGCATCACTATAGAGAAACAAGTGGACAGTAAAGGTAATGAAAGTCACATTACTACTGAAAACCAACCTCAACTGGAAAATCTGCTGCAAGAATTCTCAGTGGTTTTCCAAGAGCCAAGAGAATTCCCCCCAAATAGAACTAAAGATCATCACATTCCATTGAAAGAAGGAAGCCAACCAGTTAGCCTCAGGCCTTACAGATACCCATATGTTCAGAAAGGGGAAATAGAAAAGATTGTCAAAGAAATGCTGCAGAATGGGGTCATTCAGCCAAGCAACAACCCTTATGCTTTTCCAGTACTCCTAGTTAAAAAACATGATGGCACTTGGAGGATGTGTATAGATTATAGGGCCTGAATGCTATGACTGTGAAGGATAAATTCTCTATACTAGCAATTAATGAGTTGCTTGATGAATTACATGGCTTAAAGTGGTTCTCAAAATTGGATCTAAGGTCGGGGTATCACCAAATCAGAGTCAACAAAGAAGACATATCAAAAACAGCCTTTAGAACACATAATGGTCATTTTGAATTTATGGTTATGCCTTTTGGGCTCACTAATGCACCAGCCACTTTCCAATCTTTGATGAATGAGGTATTTTAGCCATACCTAAGGAGTTTGTGCTAGTGTTTTTTGATGATATATTGGTCTACAATAGCATCTATAAGGAGCACTTGGAGCATTTGAGGTTGACTTTAAAACTACTGAAGGACCATTCCTTGTTTGCCAAAAAGAGTAAGTGTGTTTTTGGTACAGAACAGGTTTAATATTTAGGTCATGTGATCAATTCTGAAGGTGTTTCTACTGACAAAGACAAGATTTGTTGCATGCTTAATTGGGCTTTACCAGTAAACATAAAAGGGTTGAGAGGATTTTTGGGTCTCACTGGTTACTATAGGAACTTTATAAGGAATTATGGGCTTATCAGTAAGCCTCTAACTGACCTGCTTAAAAAAGATAAATTTGTTTGGAGTGATAAAGCAGCTACAACCTTCAAGGAATTGAAAGAAGCCATGACACAAGCCCCAGTCTTAGCAATGCCCAATTTCAATGAGCCCTTTATTCTGGAAACTGATGCCTCTCATTTTGGCATTGGGGCAGTATTGATGCAAAAGGGAAGACCTATAGCTTATTTGAGTAAGGCAATAGCACCCCAACATCTAGGATGGTCTACCTATAAAAAGGAGCTAATGGCAGTGGTGTATGTTGTTAATAAGTGGAGACACTACTTACTGGGAAACAAGGTGTACATTAAGACTGACCACCACAGTCTCAAATACTTGTTAGATCAAAGGATTACAACCACCAACCAACAAAAGTGGATAAATAAATTGATGGGCCTTGATTATGAAATAGCATACAAAAAGGGTAAGGAGAATATAGTGGGTGACAGCCTCTCTCGAAAAATGGAAAAATCATCAATACAAAGCCATTGTCTAGCCATCATTCAAGTTACTGGAGAAAACTGCAACAGTATTACTACAGTCATTCCAACTTGGCTGCAAGAGATATCACAATCATGGGACAAGGATGAAGGAATGAAAGAGATCATCACCCAACTGCAACTTAAACCAGACACCCTCCCAGGCTAATCCTTTATCAATGGCAGATTTAAGTTTCAAAATAAATTAGTGGTTGGTCCAGACCTAGAGTTAAGAACAAAATTTTTAACTGAATTTCATAGTTCACCTATTGGTGGACACTCAGGCATCAGAGGTACTTATAAAAGAATAGGCAAGTTTCTATGGTGGCCTTCATTGAGGCTAGATGTCACCAAATTTGTGAAGGAATATGATGTATGCCAGCAGCAAAAGCATGAGACTCTGGCATACCCAGGGCTGCTGCAACCCCTTCCCATCCCAGAAACACATTGGGCCGATATCTCCATGGATTTCATAGAGGGTCTACCTAGTTCAGAAGGTATGACAGTGATTTGGGTGGTAATAGATAGACTTACCAAATATGGGCACTTCATTGCTTTGAGGCACCCTTTTTCTGCTGCACAGTTGGCTCAAGCCTTCCTCTTACACTTTTATAAGTTACATGGGCTACCTACCACTATAGTCTCTGATAAAGATAAGGTATTCATTAGTCTATTTTGGCAATCCCTCTTCAAAATAGTGGCCACCAAACTGCAGATGAGTTCAGCTTACCACCCCCAAACCAATGGACAGACTGAAAGAGTTAATCAGGTCCTCGAATGCTACCTCAGATGTATGGTGATTCAACAGCCCCACAAGTGGAATTCTTAGTTGCCCCTAGCTGAATGGTGGTACAACTCTAACTTCCACACCGGATTACAAGCAACTCCTTTTGAAATGCTATATGGGTATAAACCACCACACCTTAATTTCCATCAGTTTGGATAGGTACAAGATCCAACCACCAAACAATTTTGTAAGGAAAGGTCCCAGTTACTGTAGTTGATGAAACAACACTTAGTGGAAGCACAGTAAAGAAAAAAGGGCTATGCTGACAAACACAGGACAAAGAGATCCTTTGTTCCAGGTGATATGGTTTATCTCAAAGTTAAACCTTATACACAAACTTCACTGACACAGTTAAAACATGGAAAAATGGCTCCTAAGTATTATGGTCCTTTTCGAGTGGAAGAGAGACTAGGATCAGTGGCATACAAACTTCAATTACCCAGCTATTCCAAGATACATCCAGTTTTTCATGTCTCTCTGCTCAAGAAAAAGATTGGGTCTCAATGCACTGCCTCACCTGTAGTTCCTCCTCTGAATTCAGTGGCAGAAACTGCAGTAGAGCCTATTGTTATCTTAGAGAGAAGGATGATTAAGAGGAATAATGCAGCAGAAGTGAAGGTCTTGGGTTCAATGGGCAAATTCCCTTCTCTCTGAAGCTACTTGGGAGGATTGGAACCAGTTCCACAACAAGTTTCCTCAATTCAACCCTTGAGGACAAGGGCCTTTTTTAAGGGGAGGGGAATGTAAGGTACAAGGCTGACAGCTCAAGATTGAGATTAGTTTAAGCATAAATTGAGTTTAATGAGTTAGTTAAATAGCAAGGGTATTTTAGTCTTTTAGCTGCTGTTAAGCTGGATATTATTGTCCTTATTTGTTGAGTCGGTTAGATTTGTTGCTAGGAATGCAAGAGGCAAGTCTCATTTTTCATTTCATTCCTTTTGCTGATGAAGGGAATGCTGATGAAGGGAATATGTAGGCAATCTATCTCATTTTTACGTTATGAATGAAATACTAGATCTATTTTTCCTCTCTCTAATACTGTTCTCTCCTCTTCTCCTCTTTAGCTCCCTCCTCTCAATCTAAATTCTACTCTCTATTCTCTAATTTCTTCCAAATCAACTCTATCTGTCTTGCCGTTTTCTTACAGTACTATTGATAGTAACTTATTTCTTTAACTTATTTCTTTATATGCAGACAAATTTTTCTCCTATTTTTTGATGTGAGACTAGAGTGTTACATATCCAATATGGTATTTATGAATCACCTTATGGTTTCCATGGTTGATCCTTGCCGACGGCAAAAAGGATTTGTGTGGGGCGCGTGTTTTAATGTAGCAAAAAAAAAAAGTATATGGCAACTACATAAAATTTTATATCTACTAATTTATCCTCTATATTACATCTTACCTAAATAATGAATCACTTGCATCATAACTGAATGACTTAAATTAGTTCATTCTCTCTCGACAAACACAAGAACCAATTAAAGCAATTAACACGTATCAATATTAGACTCACCACATACATGCCAATTTAAGGGCAAAATACAAATAAATTTATATTTTCCCCTCTTATTTGATTACCTTAATTTAATCTGAAATTTGTAGTTAAACCATCATTTGAATGGCAAAAGTCATTAAACATTAAACATTGATGTAAAACAATGGAAGCTAATATATTAAAGTTTGTAGTACTAATTGGAATGTCAAAAGTCACTAAACATTGATGTAAAATAATGGAAGCTAATATAGTATCTTTGTCTTCAAAAAAATAATGGAAGCTAAGAAATATCCTTAAAATGGGCCACATATATACGATAATATTATAAAGCTTTTAAACCCCTACAAAAAAAAATCATCTCATAAGAATATTGAAATATACTTCTTTCATTCTAAATTATAAAACTATTATTAACTTTTAACCAGCCAATTTAAAATATTTTAAAACTCTAAATCCATAAATTTTGTTAAAAACTACAATCCAATATATATTAAAATTAGTTATATATTTTAGATAATTTATTATATTTTTAATTATATTGACTAAAATTAAATATATTCACGTTAATTTTGAGTTTAAAAATATTTGAAGTTTAAAATTTTATATATACTCACTTGTTCTTTTGTCCCACGTATGCCGGATTGATCACTGCAAAGTCTAAATTCCTTGTAGACATCGGCTGTCTCGAGACTATTCCCGTCTTCAAATCAATCCTTACCTTCTCTACCGAAGCATGAATCAAATCCAAACGCTCCATCGTATGCTCCACAGACAATATATTCGGCGCCACCATCACCACCGTATCGCCTCCGTCTTCATCCCAAGCATTAATAGCATGCATTATATTAAACCCCGGCACCTCAAACCACCGCATCTCCGCCTCGTCCTTGGCGTACCGCGGTATTA
Organism: Panax japonicus; assembly: GCA_020205505.1. Lineage (NCBI taxonomy): Eukaryota > Viridiplantae > Streptophyta > Magnoliopsida > Apiales > Araliaceae > Panax > Panax japonicus. The sequence continues at coordinate 10,613,659 of CM035103.1, forward strand.
TCCCTATTCTCGGCACTTTTCCGGCGTCGGCACCTACCGGGGATCCACCGGCAAAGATCATATCCATCATGTTCATCCCCAATTGAATTTCTGTGAAAATAGCATGTTTATTTGTAATTGCGAAGTCATGTAAAAAAGATGGACTAGTCATTGAAAATATAGGCACATCTGGTAATTTGTTGCCGTTTGCATCAAATCGGAAATATGTTAGAAATGGAGGCATTGGGCCATACCGAAAGGCGAACGCCTCCCCTGTTTTGGGGTCAATTTTGGGGTGAGCGGTCATGCTCATGACGAGTTTTCCCTCAAAATCATAACGACCTACTGTCAAAATATTGCCATCTGACGATATTTTGACTGCATAGGGGAGATCAGACTCTCCTAAAGCATAAAGGCGGTTGCCGAAGAAGGCTAAGCTTGTGTTAGCTAGGCCAATGCCATTGTTGGGGTTGTATTGGCCGGCGAGAACTCTTGCGGCGGTGATGGCACCACGGGTCGTGGCAGCAGTTAGGCCGTTGAAGCCGGAGAATACGTTTGGGATTACCGGAGAGCCGTTGGCGCGTTCCACGGTGTACTTGTAGGTCTTGACGTAGCGGCTGCAGAGGGTGGCGGTGTTTTGGGAGATTTTGAGGGAGTGGAGCATTCCGTCACCGTCGAAGAGGTGGTAAGGTCCTCTAGGGAGGAATTGGGCGTTTGGGCCGTTGCGAATGTACGCGCCGTCGAGACACGGCGGAAGGGCGCCGTGGACCACCTCGCATTCGGTGGGTGGGAGCTCGTCGACGGGGGCGAAGTTGTCGGAGAGGGTGAATTTTGGGTCGACGGAGGGTCTAATTGGTGGGTCGATGAATGTGTTTACAATGTTATCTAAGGCGTTAAAGATTGCTGCCGGAAGAGAAGGCGGAGGTAATGGTGGTTGTTGCTGCGGAAAAGTCGGCAGTACTCTTTTGGGTGTTGTTTTTTGAGGGTACTGCTTATAATTTGATGGTTTTGAGGTGGGTTATTTGGTGGTGGTGGTGGTTGATTGCGTTTTTTCTTCGACTCTGACGGCGGATATGTTGAGGAGAGGGAGGAATGATTGGGATTGTGGTGGTGGTTTGGGAGACAGAATGTAGTTTGGAGAAAGAAAAGAGGAAGATAAGGCATCCATTTGGTGTGCCTTCTATTGCGGACAACAAAATAATTATTGGATATAAAGCAAGTGCTAGTTGAGAGAGAGAGAGAGAGAGAGAGAGAGAGAGAGAAGGACAATGCCCAAGGAAACATGGAATCAAGTTGCGAGTGTATTTATGGACTCATTCGTGAACCCATGAAGCCTAAAGGGAACTTTAGTATTTTTTTTTCTCATTTTTTAAGAAAATAATATTACATCTATCCGACAAAAAAATTCAAATAACATCAGGGGTCTCAAATAATTTCAAATGATTTTAATAAAAGAATAATATCAGGGCTCTCAAATAATATGAAATCGGATATTTAATAATAATTTATTATATAATTAATTACATGAGATCAATTCTAAGGAGGATGTATTCAATAAAGATTTTAAATATTTTTTTAAGTGATAGACTTTTGTTGAGTTTGTGGATTTTAATGACTTTTAAAATTACTTTTAAAGACTATGAAATAAGTAACATACTTTTATAGACATTTTACCAATACTTTGATAGACTTTTGTATACTTCTTCTAATATATATTGCAGCTTATATTAATTGTTAAAAAGTCAACAAAGATCTTTTATTTTAGATGAAATGAGTACGATATTAAATAATACTCTCTCTGTTCCTAAAAGATTAGCGTTTAAGGTTTTTGCACATATAAACAAAGTCATTTAATACTACCATTTAATAATTAATTTTTTTTTTGAATTCCATGATCACTACCCCTTTATGAGAAATTAAAAACTATTAATAAAAGAGAGAGAATTTCTTGGGACAATAAGAGAATATAGTAGTAATATAGGAAAGTAAATAATTTATTCTCCTAGAAAGTTGTAAACGACAAACATTTTAGAACAAATTTTTTCATCTAAAACGACAATCTTTTAGGAACGGAGGGAGTATTAAAATATATTGACAATGTCACAACCTAATTTGAAATAAAAGGCATTGTTGAAGTTGAATTATTAGATCATACCAGATCTATTACAAGAAAATGTCATATTTCATATTTTTTATATTTCATAAAAAAGTCATTTTTTACTAACAATAATATAAAATAATAATTTTGATTTTAAAATTGTTCATTGTCATTTTCCTATCAAGTCATTATTACTAAACTAACAATTTATAATTTTCAACGAATAACAAATTTATTACATTTAAAAATAAACATAAAACAAAATACCTCTTTAATACTTACAAATATAATAAATGAGATTTTTTTATTGGAGAGAAGAAATATAAAATGATATTAATTTTTTTTATATCTCCATTTATACTATTGATTCTATTTGGAACCCTTAACGCTACTATCTATTTTTAACCATTCTTCTTTTTTCTCTCTCCTCACATGTTATAATAGCTCTCTTTACTTTTGAAATTTTTATTTTGAGAGGACTGAGGTAGAGAGAGAAAATGCGAAAGATATATATATATATATATATATATATATATATATATATTCTTTTCTTTTCACTTCTTTGTTTGATCTCTTTTATCTCTTTCTTCTTTGTTCATCTTCTTCCTTTCTCAAATATTTAGAAGTATTTGAAAGTCTTTAGAGATGAGGTCAGACTTTGGATATGAGTATCTCTGTGACGATTTGATTGTTTGAGTTGTGATTCTAGGGACAGAATTCTTGTACCAGATGAAAAATTGTACCAGATGGAAGCTAGTCCAACTTTGGTGGACAAGGTGAAGAGCGCACAACTACAAGATGAAGAATGCAGAAAAATAAATGAAAGTGTGGTCGAGGGTAAAGAAGTGAAGTACAAGGTTGATAGTGAAGGAATACTAAGATTCGAGAGACGAATTTGGGTTCCAGCAGTACAGGATATTAAAGAAGACATCTTGACAGAAGCTCATAGTTCAAGATATTCTATTCATTCGGGAAGTACGAAGATGTATCAGGATTTGCGGTGACATTTTTGGTGGCCAAATATGAAAAGAGACGTTACAGAATGCGTTGCAAAGTGCTTGACATGTCAAAGAGTGAAGGCAGAACATCAAAGACCAAGTGGATTACTCCAACCGTTAGAAATACCGGAATGGAAATAGGAGCATATCACAATGGATTTTGTGGTAGGTCTTCCAACGACTTAGAAAGGATACGATGCGATATGGGTGATAGTGGACTGACTGACAAAATCAGCCCACTTCTTGCCAACAAAGATTAAATTTAATCTTGAGCGGCTGGCGAAACTATATGTCAACGAGATCGTCTCAAGGCATAGAGTTCCAATATCAATAGTGTCAGATCGGGACCCAAGGTTCACATCAAATTTCTGGAAGAGACTACAAGAATGCATGGGAACGCAACTGAAGATGAGCACAACATATCATCTGCAAATTGATGGGCAAAGCGAATAAAAAATTCAGATGCTAGAAGATATGCTTAGAGCATGCATCATGGATTTCAAAGGAAACTGAGATGATCATCTACCGTTGGTGGAATTTGCATACAACAACGGTTACCATGCCAGCATTGGCATGCCGCCATACATGGCATTATACGGCAGGAAATGCAGAACTCCACTATGTTGGGATGAAGTTGGTGAATGACAACTGCTAGGATCAGAATTGGTACAACAGACCGATGAAATTATCAAACTCATCAGACCAAGAATAGTAGTTGCTCAAGATTGACAGAAGAAGAATGCTGATCAACACAGGCAGAATCATGAATTTGAAGTAGGAAATTTCGTGTTCCTGAAAGTTTTTCCTTGGAAGGGGAAAATTCGTTTTGGCAAGAAGGGAAAACTAAGCCCCAGGTTTATTAGACCTTTCGAGATTCTACGAAGAGTGGGAGAGGTGGCTTACGAAGTATCCTTACATCCAGAATTAGAACACGTTCACAACGTTTTTCATGTGTCGGTGTTGCGACCGTATAAACCCGATTACAAGGATGTGATCGAGTATGAACCGTTGCAGTTCAGTAAAGATTTGTCTTATGAAGAGATTCCTATCCAGATAGTCGATAGGAAGGAACAAGTGCTCAGGAATAAAGTGATACCTTCCGTGAAGGTGATATGGAGGAACCACAATGTCGAAGAGGCTACGTGGGAACTCGAAGCTGAAATGATGAAGAATTACCCTGAGTTATTTGTTTAGTCTGTGTCTTCGATTCTGGGGACATAATCTTTGTAAGGAGGGAAGAATGTGATGATTCGATTGTTTGAGTTGTGATTCTAGGGACAGAATCCTTGTAAGGAGGGAAGGATGTAACAATCCGGAATTTCAAATTATAATTTTAAATATTTTTTTGATTATATAAATATTTATTTGAGGTGTTTATTATTGAATACATATTTATTGATGTGATGGTTGTTAATAAATATGTATGAATCTAAATTTATTAGATAATATTCTAAATTAAATTAATTTATAATTTAGAGAGTTCTAATATGACATGAGGTGTTATATTGTTGATTAATAATTTAAAATGGTATGTTAAATTATTAAATAAAATTATAATGAAATTATAATTTTGTGATATTTGTTAAAGTAGAAAATTTATTTAAAATATAGTATGTGATAAATTTATTTGATTAGTGTGGATATGAAAATCCAAATAAATAATATGTGATTATAAATAATAAACTAAATTGTTTATTAAAATAAATTAAAGGAGTTTAATTTATTTTTGCCAAACAAGGCTTAAATATATTAAGTCTTTATTTTAAAGACTTTTTGCCAAACAAAGCCTTACGACTTTTGGATTATTAATTTTGAATTTGTAAATAATATAAATTAAATAATAAATATAATATAATTATAACCTAAATGTTATTTTATAACTGATATTATAATTAATATGCGTATTAAGGTATCGGTTTTCTTTTACGCATTAGCTAATCTTTATTGGCTATACTGAGAATTTCACAGAGAGTAAGCTGAGAGAGAATTGAGAGAGATAGAGAGAATTGTCTGCAATTGCAAGGATTATCAAGCAATTTGAAGGTATTTTCTCTAACACCTTGATATTATATATGTATATATGTATATATGGGTCTTTACGACATGAAGTTAAAGTTCTGTGAATTCTATTTCTTTCAAAATGTTGCTATACAACTGATTATAGTGATTATCTGTGTTAATGATGATTAGAGTCTGTATGTAAACAAGGAATTGGTATGCTAATTACAGTTAAAAGTAGGAAAAATAATGACAGTGTTTGTATTTTGCATATGGCTTATGAAAGTACCAATTATGATGGTCAATTAGTATGATAAATTGTAAATTGAAGCTTGTTTATGCTAGTTCATCAAGAAACGAAGAAAATGTAGTTTGAACGAAGTGATTTGGTGAAGAATTGAGATTACAGTGATGATTTTTATCTAAGGAACTCAAAAATGAAGTTTTATATGAAAATATGGAATTTGAGAAAATTAAACTAGTATAATTGTTGTTAAATTGTTCTATGTTGAGGAATATTTTAACAAACATGTTTGTGATAGTTCTGTACTATTTATACGTGTTAATATTACTTTTTGTTGGGTGAAATTCGTGTTTGTTGGGCTAAAGTCGGCTACTGTTCATGCCTTTCTGGTTCTGTCTGTGCACTGGCGCAGCTGCGCCGATGCCAAGGCCAGAAATAGCGCATCTGCGCATGTGACAACCCGAGAAATTAGACAATTTATTAAAATCTTAAATGATTGATTTAAGGTCAAATAATAGACCTAGACAGAAAATAAGTGTATGCGTTTGATATTATTAAGGTGAAATTTTGATGATTTCAAAATTCTGTGACGGATATAGGTGAATTATTCAGGATTAAGGGTATACGAGAATATGTTCTGTGAATATGATAATATTTGTGTACAGAATGTGCATAAGGATCAAATTTTGATCAAGATAAGTTACATAGGTGACAAACCCTAAATTCATGATAAGAATATGGTGATTAAGTTAGAAAACCCTAACGATATGTTCAGAAACCCTAATTTCAGTATCGAGAATTTAAACCCTAATTTGGGAATCCTAATGCGAAGTATTAAATCCTGAGGGTTAAAAAGTTGTGTGCAAGGAATATGAACATTATGTGATGGTTTATATTTGTTTATTATATAAACAAACAAAAGAAACTAGTGTAACCCTAATTATATATATTAGGAATGAAGGATTTAATAATTTAAGGGTTAAGGAAAAAGAGAATTGTGGTATTTAGAATACTTACTAATTCTAGGAGATTTATTTTATATATCTCAAATGATTAATTTTATAACCTAATTATAGCAAGTCTAATTGGGTTAAGGAAATAAGTGGACATGAGTAAGGATTTGTGTTATAATTGAGGAAGTAAAAACCCTAATTAAATGAATTGGGTTGGATAAGAATTAAGGTATTGAACTATGTATATTTTATAGCCCAAGTGTTGGCCAATGAAATTAGCTAGAGGCCCAAGTAATACATTAATTGAGTGACCCAAATATTTTTATTGATAAGCCCAAAAGATTTAAGGGTGGCCCAAACTTAGAGCCCAATTGAAGGAAGGAAATGATGGACATTTGATATTATTAAAAGTGTTGGACTATGATTGATTTACAGGGCCGGTGGATAGAGAAGGAAAAAAGAGGAGAGATTGACCATGTGACTAAGATTTATCTTGGTCTCTTATTTGTCTAAAGTTGGTCACCAACTCTCCACCAACTCTCCTACCAACTCTCCACCAACTATCTACCAACTCCCACCTACTCCTCTTATGTGTCATTGTTTTATTTATCTAACATCTTTGTTCATGCTTGTAAGTAAAGCTTTGGTAGTTTAGTGGGAGAAAAGGAGAGAATTATATGCAAAAATATCTCCCACTTTAAGCACCACACATGTGGTAAAAGGATAGTTCATTAATACAAGCTAGGTGTCCAATGGTTTAAGGAGCCACATGATATACTAATCTCCCACATGTATATGATTAAGAAAGAGAAAGATAGAGTGAGTGGGGAGATGATTATTAGATATACAAATATATCTATTCATTTTTACAAAGTCACCAAAGTTATTTCATCTCTCTCATGATATCACTTGCTTTTTGGCCAATCAATAATTTAATTAAAGCCCAAAAATTTGATCCAAGTGAGGAGGGACATTTTTGGAAAAAGAGATTTAATCAAACTTGGTAGATATTGGCCACATGGCCGGGTAGTGGAAGAGGTGAAAGGAGAGGGAGATGTGCATGCACATCATCCATTTATACACTACACAATTAGCAAAAGATAATTCACCCATTAGGCTAGGTGTCACATTTTTTTAATAAGGTAGCTTGCATATCTAGCCTTGATATTGGTTTGGTGACCAACCCTAAACCCTAAATGCTCCAAATCCTAAAGCCTAAGGGTTTCATCAAATGGCAAATTCTAAAAATATATGGAAATGTCCAAAATGCCCTTTTTATATTTTTTTATTATGTAACTTGTTAATCTTGCCTTATCTTTGGTTGTTCACCAACTCTAACCCTAACCTAGCATAGCATGTGACTAAAAGCCATACAAATCAGCCACTCTTGCCATCTTGCAAACTTAGATGCATTGAATCAAAGTTTTATAACTTAAAACTTAAGTAAAGTAACTTACTTTACTTACAAAACCAACCTAGACCTTCTCTCTCTTCATGTTTAGAAATTTAGAGTGAGAGAGGAGAGGAGTATGTTCGGCAGCTCCTAGGGAGGAGAAGGAGAGAAGATTTTGATCTTTCTTTCCATTCAAGATCCATCTCATATCTTAGAAGAAGAAGAAGAAAAGGAGCATGAAAAATCAAAGGTATAAACCCTTTTTGTTCATGTAATTTTTGGTTGAAGATCAAACCTTGAATCTATAGTTCTAATCTCAAAAACCTTAGATCTATGTGTTAATGAGTGTTTCATTTTTAGATCTAACTATAATGAGTGTTGATTTGGTTGAAATCAAAAGGAATAGAAAAATAGAATTTTTCCGTAAAAGTTTAAAACTAGAAAGTATGATCTAGCTTTTGATTCTTGAAATCTATGATGGATATTTGTGATTTATGTTCTTGGGATGCTAGATCTATGTGTGTAGGATAAAACCCCTTTGGAATCTCAGAAATAGGTTGAAAAATGAGCAAGTTATGGAATTTTTCCCAAACTACTCAAAGTTAAGAAAATTGCTAGAAAGACAGTTTTGAACAGCCACTTCCGGGCTAAATTCCGGGAGCATAACCTGTCCAAATATGGATTGTGATAGATCGAAATTGTAGATCAGAAAGATATGAATCCAAAAAAATTGACGGATCATTAATCAGAGTTATAGATTTCATTTTATTTAAGTTTTGGTGAAGGACTCCAAAACTGTAAATGGCAAAAAGTTTCTGTCCAGATCTGTCCAGGGGCTGTTTTGGAAACTTAAACTATTAAAAAAATTCCGGCCTTTTGGGAAATGAAAATATATGGCATTATGTAGCTCGTGTCCAAAAATGAGCTAATTTCGGCTTAAAACGACCAAGTTATGACCATTACAATTTTTGTGATTTTCTGACGGAAATTGTTATAAATGGAGTTCTACAACTCCGATTGCCACGAAATTTAAAATGGAGCATCATGTTAACATATATAAGGTTATGCCAAGAGATGGGAATGTTTGGAGTTAAGCACGAGGTAGCTAATTTCTTAAGCTACGCACTAGAAATGATTTTTGAAAAATACTAAAGGAAGTTAGAAATTATGAAAAAAATACTTTTTGTGTATGAAATACATGTATATGTGTTTGGACAAAGGATAGAAAATAATAAACTGATTTGATATTTTCGTGAAACGGATATGGAATCAAGCTTGCTGGATTGTGTAATTTGTCAATCCAGTTTACTAGATTAGGAAATCTGATGAATACAGCTTGCTGGATTGAAAAGAAGTTGACTGAATTGATGGATTGGTGAATCCAGGTTGCTGAATTAGAAATTTGGTTGCTAGATTTAGAATCCAGGTTGATGGATTAGTATTTAACTTACTAGGTGTAAATGAATAACTTATGAAATGAAAAAGCGAGTGTTAAATCATATATATGTGATTCTATGGCATGGTTAAGTGCTTAGGCAGAGTTTAATTGAACTTAAACTCGATATTTATTCCGACTAGACCGTTGGAATGATAAAATTGTGTCGGTTTCGAGTCAGACTAAAATAGTTTGACCTGATGCTATGTCTTATGTGTTATATAGACTGATAGGAATATGTGGTAATGTGTTTAGGTTATTCTGTGGATATATATATATATAATAGTATTATACTGTGATGATATTATTCTAATTATTGGAGATCTATATTACTAATATTAGGTCTTTGGGTAAAGCGTTATAAATTGCGTTGCGGTAATCAACGGTTCAGGCAAGTTTCTTTTTACTTAACTCTACTAAGAGTGTTTTATTCAAGCTTATGGTTAATCATTGCTGATTGCCATTAAAATTGTACTCTGTACATCTTGCATGTATAAGTCAGGTATGAAAGGTTGATCACCTTCAATACCAGTTGGTTCAGAAATATTTGTTCATGTTTAAAACTTGTTCAGTCAAAAGTTTGTTCGTGCTAGTTCTCAATTATATTGATGAATTATAGCCAGCTTATTATTTATAATCTTCAATCATGATATTTCCTTTAATTGTATTTAAACTTGCTGGGCAACTTTCATGCTCACCCTTGCTATATCATGATAAAACATTGCAGATAAGGCGAATGCGTTCGGATACAGGAAAAGGTTAATGCCAAGTTCAGCTTGGAATAAAATGTGCGGCTATTTTGTAATAGTATAGTTTGATAAATGTGTTATATGTTAAAAAATTTATGAATTGTGTTTAAGTTAAGGTTACTCGATTTTGGGGAAAATAGTGTGTAATGTAATGTATAAACAATTTATGTTTATATCTTCCGCAAGTATTTATAGAAATAGTATACCGGATCTGCGGCGATTTGGGACCCGGATTCGGGGATGCTACAGTTGGTATCAAAGCTGTTGGTTATGAAGCTTATGTAGGAATACCTGAGACTAATAACCGCAGTGATTAGGATAAGATCTAACTCACATAGAGTTAGTTTGTCGGTAAGATTCAAAGATGAATCTCGGCGAGTGTAAAGACACAGAGTTTCCTAACTCTGATAATAAAGTTGAACAGTAACGGTGAATAGATCGAGTCTAAAAGACTGAAAGTGCAGGGATAGAAGATCGTAAAACAAAACGATCAAGTCATAGAATTGAATCATAATATATACGATGAGATCACCCCGTGATCTGATAAGGTTATGACAGCCAGAAAGAATCAATCTGATGATTGAAAAGTTTACAGCAAGATGTTGTGTGTAAGTTGTACTATGAAAACTCATAAAAGAGTTATGGATTATGGATACGGATTAAATGAAATTCGTATTGAGAAGGGGGTTAAGTATTAGGCGGGGATTCAATTGAGAACTCAAGTCGGCAGCTGAGTTGTATTATTCCTTGTATGGGCGGGGAATTTGTACTTGGTTTTAGAATCACTTAGCTTTCTGGTCGATGTAGTGGTTAGGTTGACCAATTCTTTGTATGTGCGGGGAATTATCCGCTTAGCTTCCTATATTGATTAGTGGCCGAGTTTGGTTTGACAACTACTTAGTTTCTGGCACTGATAATCATTGAAATGTTTGTGTCGCACTGTTTGCTATATGCATGTTAAGAGGGTGATTCCTTTCTCATGTATATAACAAATATATAGGTCATAGGTAGGGGATATAAGGTTAAGTACGAGTTCTTAAAACTCATACTTATGTGACATTCTTGACTCATAGTTATATGAAATGTTTATGAACCCCTCAGCGAATGGACGCCAAAGGTCTGTCTAGGAAAGTTCTTAAACTCATATAATTGTGGCCAGGTTATGAACTCATAAGTGTGATTTTATGAACTGGGTATAGTTATGTGTGAATGGAGTGTTAAGGATTATAGGAATAGATAGATTGTTAAGAAAATGATCATTAGTGGAGACTTAGGTTTTTCTAAACTCCTAGCTATGCTAGATTTCAAAATTTTGACTTCAAGCTAAATACGCACTATGTTCCTTTTAAAAAAAATTGTTTTTATTTATCACTTATGTACCATATAACCTGGTGCAGAGATGATAAAAAATGATGGATTCATCAATACAGTATTACTTAGTGTGAAATTGACCTAAGTCATTGTTCCACTATGGTATGATGTAGCATGATAACATCACCAAATGACGGAATCCTCAACGGACTGTAAATACAGTGCGACATCATGACGTCATTCTCAAAAATGTTTTCAAAAACTCCAAGTGTTTATTGAAAGAAATTTCCCGAACCAAATTGTCTTGCTGCGGAATCAAATAAGACTGAGGTAAGAAATTTTGTGCGCCTAAGGCGGATAAGAGTAACAAATTGTTCTGACCAGCAGTACTTGGCCAGTACAGGGCATATCGGGCTAATCACCCTTTGTGTCCGTAAGTAATGACGGTTTGCGGATGAATTTCCTTAAAACCTTTGCGAAAATGACAGACAAACAGTCTATACGATTCCTCAGCACAAATTTAAAAAAAAAACTTTTTTCTCTTGTTAGTGGTGTATTGGGTAGCATGTGATATGTGTGAATAATGTAAGGTGCACGGTGTAAGGTGTAAGGTGAATTTCGGGGACAAAATTCTTAGAAGGAGGGGTGAATGTGACAACCCGAGAAATTAGACAATTTATTAAAATCTTAAATGATTGATTTAAGGTCAAATAATAGACCTAGGCAGAAAATAAGTGTATGCGTTTGATATTATTAGGGTTAAATTTTGATGATTTCAAAATTCTGTGAAGGATATAGGTGAATTATTCAGGATTAAGGGTATACGAGAATATGTTCTGTGAATATGATAATATTTGTGTACAGAATGTGGATAAGGATCAAATTTTGATCAAGATAATTTACATAGGTGACAAACCCTAAATTCATGATAAGAATATGGTGATTAAGTTAGAAAACCCTAACGATATGTTCAGAAACCCTAATTTCAGTATCGAGAATTTAAACCCTAATTTGGGAATCCTAATGCGAAGTATTAAACCCTAAGGATTAAAAAGTTGTGTGTAAGGAATATGAACATTATGTGATGGTTTATATTTGTTTATTATATAAACAAACAAAAGAAACTAGTGTAACCCTAATTATATATATTAGGAATGAAGGATTTAATAACTTAATAGTTAAGGAAAAAGAGAATTGTGGCATTTAGAATACTTACTAATTCTAGGAGATTTATTTTATATATCTCAAATGATTAATTTTATAACCTAATTATAGCAAGTCTAATTGGGTTAAGGAAATAAGTGGGCATGAGTAAGGATTTGTGTTATAATTGAGGAAGTAAAAACCCTAATTAAATGAATTGGGTTGGATAAGAATTAAGGTATTGAACTATGTATATTTTATAGCCCAAGTGTTGGCCAATGAAATTAGTTAGAGGCCCAAGCAATACATTAATTGAGTGGCTCAAATATTTTTATTGATAAGCCCAAAAGATTTAAGGGTGGCCCAAACTTAGAGCCCAATTGAAGGAAGGACATGATGGACATTTGATATTATTAAAAGTATTGGACTATGATTGATTTACATGGCCGGTGGATAGAGAAGGAAAAAGGAGGAGAGATTGAGCATGTGACTAAGATTTATTTTGGTCTCTTATTTGTCTAAAGTTGGTCACCAACTCTCCACCAACTCTCCTACCAACTCTCCACCAACTATCTACCAACTCCCACCTACTCCTCTTATGTGTCATTGTTTTATTTATCCAACATCTTTGTTCATGCTTGTAAGTAAAGCTTTGGTAGTTTAGTGGGAGAAAAGGAGAGAATTATATGCAAAAATATCTCCCACTTTAAGCACCACACATGTGGTAAAAGGATAGTTCATTAATACAAGTTAGGTGTCCAATGGTTTAAGGAGCCACATGATATACTAATCTCCCACATGTTTATGATTAAGAAAGAGAAAGATAGAGTGAGTGGGGAGATGATTATTAGATATACAATTATATCTATTCATTTTTACAAAGTCACCAAAGTTATTTCATCTCTCTCATGATATCACTTGCTTTTTGGCCAATCAATAATTTAATTAAAGACCAAAAATTTGATCCAAGTGAGGAGGGACATTTTTGGAAAAAGAGATTTAATCAAACTTGGTAGATATTGGCCACATGGCCGGGTAATGGAAGAAGTGAAAGGAGAGGGAGATGTGCATGCACATCATCCATTTATACACTACACAATTGGCAAAAGATAATTCACCCAATTAGGCTAGGTGTCACATTTTTTTTAATAAGGTAGTTTGCATATCTAGCCTTGATATTGGTTTGGTGACCAACCCTAAACCCTAAATGCTCCAAACCCTAAAGCCTAAGGGTTTCATCAAATGGCAAATTCTAAAAATATATGGAAATGTCCAAAATGCCCTTTTTACATTTTTTTATTATGTAACTTGTGAATCTTGCCTTATCTTTGGTTGTTCACCAACCTTAACCCTAACCTAGCATAGCATGTGACTAAAAGCCATACAAATCAGCCACTCTTGCCATCTTGCAAACTTAGATGCATTGAATCAAAGTTTTATAACTTAAAACTTAAGTAAAGTAACTTACTTTACTTACAAAACCAACCTAGACCTTCTCTCTCTTCATGTTTAGAAATTTAGAGTGAGAGAGGAGAGGAGTATGTTTGGCAGCTCCTAGGGAGGAGAAGGAGAGAAGATTTTGATCTTTCTTTCCATTCAAGATCCATCTCATATCTTAGAAGAAGAAGAAGAAGAAAAGGAGCATGAAAAATCAAAGGTATAAACCTTTTTTGTTCATGTAATTTTTGGTTGAAGATCAAACCTTGAATCTATAGTTCTAATCTCAAAAACCTTAGATCTATGTGTTAATGAGTGTTTCATTTTTAGATCTAACTATAATGATTGTTGATTTGGTTGAAATCAAAAGGAATTGAAAAATAGAATTTTTCCGAAAAAGTTTAAAACTAGAAAGTATGATCTAGCTTTTGATTCTTGAAATCTATGATGGATATTTGTGATTTATGTTCTTGGGATGCTAGATCTATGTGTGTAGGATAAAACCCCTTTGGAATCTCAGAAATAGGTTGAAAAATGAGCAAGTTATGGAATTTTTCCCAAACTACTCAAAGTTAAGAAAATTGTTAGAAGGACAGTTTTGAACAGCCACTTCCGGGCTAAATTCTGGGAGCATAACCTGTCCAAATATGGATTGTGATAGATCGAAATTGTAGATCAGAAAGATATGAATCCAAAAAAATTGACGGATCATTAATCGGAGTTATAAATTTCATTTTATTTAAGTTTTGGTGAAGGACTCCAAAACTGTAAATGGCAAAAAGTTTCTGTCCAGATCTGTCCAGGGGCTATTTTGGAAAATTAAACTATTAAAAAAATTCTGGCCTTTTGGGAAATGAAAATATATGGCATTATGTAGCTCGTGTCCAAAAATGAGCTAATTCCGGCTTAAAACGACCAAGTTATGACCATTATTGTGATTTTTCGACAGAAATCGTTATAAACGGAGTTCTACAACTCCGATTGCCACAAAATTTAAAATGGAGCATCATGTTAACATATATAAGGTTATGCCAAGAGATGGGAATGTTTGGAATTAAGCACGAGGTAGCTAATTTCTTAAGCTACGCACTAGAAATGATTTTTGAAAAATACTAAAGGAAATTATAAATTATGAAAAAAATACTTTTTGTGTATGAAATACATGTATATGTGTTTGGACAAAGGATAGGAAAATAATAAACTGATTTGATATTTTCGTGAAACGGATATGGAATCCAGCTTGCTGGATTGTGTAATTTGTCAATCCAGTTTACTGGATTAGGAAATCTGATGAATACAGCTTGCTGGATTGAAAAGTAGTTGACTGAATTGATGGATTGGTGAATCCAGGTTGCTGAATTAGAAATTTGGTTGCTAGATTTAGAATCCAGGTTGATGGATTAGTATTTAACTTACTAGGTGTTAACGAATAACTTATGAAATGAAAAAACGAGTGTTAAATCATATATATGTGATTCTATGGCATGGTTAAGTGCTTAGGCAGAGTTTAATTGAACTTAAACTCGATATTTATTCCGACTAGACCGTTGGGATGATAAAATTGTGTCGGTTTCGAGTCAGACTGAAATTGTTTGACCTGATGCTATGTCTTATGTGTTATATAGACTGATAGGAATATGTGGTAATGTGTTTAGGTTATTCTGTGGATATATATATATATATATATATATATATAATAGTATTATATTGTGATGATATTATTCTAATTATTGGAGATCTATATTACCAATATTAGGTCTTTGGGTAAAACGTTATAAATTGCGTTGCGGTAATCAACGGTTCAGGCAAGTTTCTTTTTACTTAACTCTACTAAGAGTGTTTTATTCAAGCTTATGGTTAATCATTGCTGATTGCCATGAAAATTGTACTCTGTACATCTTGCATGTATAAGTCAGGTATGAAAGGCTGATCACCTTTATTACCAGTTGGTTCAGAAATATTTGTTCATGTTTAAAACTTGTTCAGTCAAAAGTTTGTTCGTGCTAGTTCTCAATTATATTGATGAATTATAGCCAGCTTATTATTTATAATCTTCAATCATGATATTTCCTTTAATTGTATTTAAACTTGCTGGGCAACTTTCATGCTCACCCTTGCTATATCATGATAAAATATTGCAGATAAGGCGAATGCGTTCGGATACAGGAAAAGGTTAATGCCAAGTTCAGTTTGGAATAAAATGTGCGGCTATTTTTTAATAGTATAGTTTGATAAATGTGTTATATGTTAAAAAATTTATGAATTGTGTTTAAGTTAAGGTTACTCGATTTTGGGGAAAATAGTGTGTAATGTAATGTATAAAAAATTTATGTTTATATCTTCCACAAATAGTTATAGAAATAGTATACCGGATCCGCGGCGATTTGGGACTCGGATTCGGGGATGCTACAGCGCAGGTCCCAGGCTTGCGTATGACGCAGCTGCGCCATACCCTGTCCTGAGACAATGAAGTCTGCTACTTCTGCAGACCTTGGATACCATTGTAGCTTAGCTTTATGATATGTTAATGTGTCCAATGTGTAATAACATGGTTAAAACAGAATCGTGCTATGTGGTTAGTAGTTTCAAAGTTCCAAATGATTAGTAAGTGATGAACGTGGTATGTTAGAACTTAGTGAGCATGATGAATAGTAAATAGGTGTTGTGAAGGTTAACACTTGAAATTTCTAATATTTGTATGGTAGCGTAAGACTTGTGCTAAAATAATAAGTCTAACTAGAAATGCGTGTTATGTTGGAACGTGAATGTTAGTATATCTAATAGATGGTGGTTCTAAACCTATGTGTAGGTGAACGTGAGTTTTATATTATAGCTTACGTTAGAGGTAAGTTTCTAAACTTATCTTTTTACATTGAGCAATCTCTCTAATTCTACTTTTACAATTGAGCAATTTTTTTAACTCTACACCTTCGTTGAGCTAATTCATTTATTACATTATGCAAGTTTATTCTTACGATTGAGCAAGTTCTTGTATCTAATTGTTTATGATTTCTAAATCTTATTCTGATATTGAACAAGTTATTCTTGTCTTTAACTTGTTATCTAGCATTAAAGTTTACATATTCTGATATACCAATGTTGAACAAGTTTTATCATTTAAGTTACTATTTGTTATGCATGCTTAGTACTTAATTCTAAATAACCTTGGCTTAATATTGTTCAAGCAAGGTATGTTATGATCATTCAATGTTTATGCTATTAGTTTATTCCTAAAGCATGATCTTAATTTACAATATCGATTAAGTTATGATTATTCCATAGCATAACATTATCAATATTGTATTCAACTAATCTTTAGTTGATGACCATTGAATTCTAAATTACCCTTGAAAGGTATCCAAACCAAACTTACTTTAGTGCGGACTTATACTCTAAATACTGAGATGAACAACCCTACTATTAGGGGATAATTTACGCTTAGCGTTGAAATGTTTGTGCACAATACATTGTACGAAGGGCTGATCCCCCTAAGTACGAGGAGTCCTTATAGTTTTATGACTGTTAAAATTGAAGTTGAAAGATTACTTACAACTGTGGACATAATTCGTGGTCTTATGACCCTCAGATATATTTCTTATTTCGATTCCAGTTTTTGGTTATCATTGATAGAGTACTATTCAGTTTTGATGAGCCTATTCATTGCCAGTTATTATATCCTGGTTGGTTCATTGTTATATATAGTGAGCAATTGTTTTGCTCACTCTTGCATAAATATTATTATTGCAGCTAAAGTTGAGAAGGTAGATGAGCCTTCAACTAGCAAAGGAAAGGGAAAAATGTGCAAGTGATGAAGACTTGTAATTTTATTTATGGTTATGATGACAAACTTTTATTTAATGATATGTTGTAATTATTTTATTTTCGAACTTGAACGATGTTTAAGGTTAGACAACCTAGGATATTTTTGAATTTAATGATGTAACCCTATTTAAAGGGAGGATTTATGATTAAATCTTATTATATTTGGGTAGATAGATGTAAATGTATGGAAAGTGAACCCCAAGCCTTGTGGGAATGAAGTACCTGGATTTGGGGGTGTCACAGATTGGTATCAAAGCTTTAGGTTATGAACCTTAGGTGGGGAAAAGCCTTAGGAAGTAACCTTTGAAAAGATAGTGGTGATAAACTCTTATCGAGTTGTTAAGGAAGAAGTAATAAAATACTTATGTGCTTATGTGATTGCAACTTATGTGCGTTGTGAGTGTCGAGTAGTAATGATTAGTAATGAAAACTTAAAATTTGGTTGACAAGATGGCTAATATAGGAGGATCCAATAAGGCTAGGGAGGAAGGATCCCAGATGCCTAGAGAGGAGGAGCCTCGAGATATTCTGGTGGTTTAGGAGCAACTACGGCCACGAGAATCATCTCTGTTGGTCACAGTGGTTGAGCAGGAGGGTTTACGTGATGAGGATGATGAGATAGAGATAGACGAGGAGTGTAAGACTCCAACTTATTATAAATGAAATTAAATTTCCTCTATTTAATATTTTGAAATAGTAAGGGTTGATTTGATTAATGTGGTTAGTTATGGGTAAAATGCGCAAATATTCCCAATAAGCAAATGGTTATAAAATATTCATTTTTATCGGAGAATATTCGTTTAGTCGTGGAATATTCTTACTGTCGGGGAATATTCGTACGACGGCGGAGCCTTGTTTGGGTCCGATAACGGAAAGCGATTGGATGAAGAAAACGACAAGTATAAGTTGTTATAAATAACGGCGTAGTTGTTACCGTTAGTACTGTTAAAGTGCCCGGTGGTTAAAACACAGTAGCACAAGGTATTGCACCAATTATTGATTCTTACGTAAGAAGGAACTACTCAATAATTGTTACAGTAATTACTGTTTAATATTTTATTTTATTGATTCAATAATTGCTGCGTTGATATTTTATATTATTGTTGTTTCAATAATTGTCACTACACAGTATTTTTATTATCAGATCAATAATTCATATTATTTGAATAATATTATTAGATAACATTATTGGCAATGTCTAGAAAGTTCTGTCTAAGGAGAGGTTTGGTCACCTAATTGCGTGCCAGTAAGGAGAAATCCTTATTGGAAAGCCCCCTCTTTCCTGAGAACGGCCTGGTTACCAGTATTGTGATTCTATAATATTATTTGTGAATAATTAATTATTGATTTATATGATAAGGAAAATATTCATTTTATGTGGATATAGATAGAGAAAATTTTAAGTTGACAATTGTTAAAAAACTGATATTTTATCTTTTCTGATAAAATAATTTATTTAAATATATTATATTTTAATAATATACTAATAGTGATATTTTTTCAATAAATGTGGGATATATGAATATATGAGGAGGAGTATTTTTATTACAAAAGTTGTTTAAAACATGTTAAATATGTCTGTGGGGCCATTTCTTGACTGAAATTTGATTATAGCCTGTAAAATCGTCCGTTTGTGGATTTCGGTCAACTTCTATTTGGAATTTGGAAAAAATTTCTTCGGCAAAGTTGTAAAGAATGAAATTTCCTATGAAAAGGATATAAGGTTCGAATTTTTCTGATGAAAGAGGCTATTTATTATGAATTATTGAAGTTCCAAAGTTCCAGAATAATTGATTTTTGAAGTTTAAAATAATTATTTTAAGAAAAACATTTTTTTACACTTGGGTGGGCCCCACATGAATGTTAAGCATGCTAAATTCAATCTTCTTGGTGTGCGTAGGAAAAGTTTTAGAAAATATTATTATTTTATTAAATTTTCTGCTTTGGTGTTCTAAGCATTTTCCTATAAATAGGGTGCTTAGGTTAGAATTGAAAATCACATTAGAAACTGAAGTTTTCTCTCTCTATATTATCGAGCGTATTCATTGTGAGTATTTTGATACTTTGAGTGTTGCTATACGATGTAAGTTCCTTCAGCGTTATATCTGATATTCCAGCCAGAAGTACTATTCTTTTCAAGGTAAGGGATGTTATTTTCTTCTTAAATGATATTATTTTCTTCAATATCATTATGCCGAAATATTGGTGAACTTTTTAATCAAATTTGGAACTTTTTGTGTCGGGGTTACTATTCATGTATACGGGATAATTCACGTATACGGCACTATTCACGAATACGACACTATTCATAGAAAAATTAAATTTTCAATTTTTTGTCCAAAATATCTATTATGGATACTAGCTTTGATTGTATCCATGTTTTGATCATTCTTGAATTTTACTTCACTACGGTTATTTATGAAGTATTTTTGAACTTGGATTGTTTGAAATACGAATCCTTAATATTTTTTCTTTTGTTTCACTGGATTAGTTTTCTTTAAAATATTTTTCATCATCCTCAGTACTAAATGATGATATTACTGAATATCTTTGGCCTGTAGTGCAAAGATGAATGAATTTTTGATGAATATCTTTGGCCTGTAGTGCAAAGATGTACAGGTGTTGAGATGAACATGACCGACTGATGAATATCTTTGGCCTGTAGTGCAAAGATGAATATTTGATGAATATTGATTGATGTTACAAGGATAAAATATTGACGATGGACTTTTAAATTCATAGATTATAGTAGATTTCATTCTCTATGTAACTCATTTATGAATTATTATTTCCGCTGCGAATATTGATCTGAAACTTGTTGTCTATTGTATTTTATCAGAATTTTGCCTGTTGAAGACTAACGATAATTTGTTCTATATTACCTTAGTCATAATATTCTTTACTGGTCTAGTTGAGCTCACTCTTTTCCTTTTTGTTCTATTTTTCTTCTCAGGAGGCGAGAATGTAGCGAGTACTAGTCGGGGTATGGAATGAAGGTTCTAGAAAGTTGTTTTAGTAGTCCTCACCATTTTTGTAAAATAATGTACCAATAATTGTAATGAGGACTTATTTGGGTGTAAATATTGTCTAGATGGCAATATTTATATTTAAACTCACAGTTTAAGTGTTGTCGTATTTTGCTTGACAATTGTATTAATAAAGTTGTAGTTGTCTCTGTACCATGTTATTAACGACTCAAAATGGGTGATGTATATCTATTCTGGGGGTGTCACAGTTGGTATCAAAGCTTAGGGATATGATCTGTGGCGGAGATCGGGGAATAGAACTAGGAGGGGAGAGACGAGTAAAACCTTCGCTAGTATGTCTTACCTAAGCTTATTTATTGGTTGGTTAGTATATAGGGATATTATGTGATATGTTGATTTCTTTAATTAACCCTTATTTTATGGCAGTATTTGAGAATGTCGACTGAGAATGTTAACAGTGGAGTAAATGAGACCGTGGAGACACCTTTACTCACCAATGAGGAGAACGTGCAACAGGCCGACAATGTTCCTCCTGTAAATAACACCACTGATCAGACGATGAACGATGGAATATTTAGAAGCTTTTTGCAGTTCATGCAAAATCAGACGAGGGAGACTCGTGCATAAAATACAGGTGGAATTGATAACAATGCACGGTTTATCACAGCCAAGCAGTTTAAAGAGTTGGGACCACCAGAATTCTGGGGAAAGCCGGATTACGGCTGAAATGTGGGTCAAACAAATTACATAGATATTCGACGTCTTGGGATGCACGGAGGAACAGAAGGTTCCATTCGCCTCCTTTATGTTTCATAATGAGACAGGTTACTTGTGGGAATCTGTGAAGCGTACCCATCCAGCCGTACTTAGCATGTCTTGGGAGACGTTTCAGAAACTGTTCAATGACAAGTAATTTCCTAAAAGTATTCGTCATATGAAGAAAGTGGAGTTTATTAGACTGGAACAAAACAACATGACGGTGTCCCAGTACGAGGCGAAGTTTGCAGAGTTATCCAGGTTTGCACCTCATTTGGTGGAGAATGAGGAACGTATGACGCGGATGTTTCTGTGAGGTTTGAAACCCGGCATACGTTGTGATAACCCGAAATTTCTAAAATCTTGAATGATTAGAATAAAGGTTAAAGAATAAAACCTAGATGCGAATTTGAGAATTTATTTAAAATTTTCAAGTAAAACCTATATGGTTTGATATTCGAATGAGAATAAAGAAAATATGGGTTACAAAATTCCAAAACCCTAGAAATGAATTAATATGTACTTGAAGGAATATTAAGAATAAGGTATTACGATACCTGTAAGTTCGATGTAAACGAATTAGTCTAAGAAATGTTATATAAGTACATATGGAAATTTTATTATTGGAGATAAGATTTCACATGAAGAGATGAGTATATGTATAGAAATATATATACTTAGTAAGGTGCTATATGTATTTTAGCAAGAGGAATGATGGATTAAGTTAATGACATAATGATCAAGATAAAACTATGTTAGAAATTAACATAGCTTGAGTGTTGGCCTTGACTGGCAAATAAGAATTTGAAGAAGTATAAAGTCGTTAGTTAATACGATTAGTAATGAGAATGGAGTAATTTAAAACTCAAAATTTGAGTTAGGGATATAATTTTTAAGCATGGACTGCTCGGTTGCGTCCGGAACATCAAGTTTAGTCAGATTGGATAGTAAACACAATATGTGTAAAGGTTGACTTTTGGTCAAAGTCAACAGTTGACTTTTTATGGGGAAAAGTCAAAATTAGTGTGAGAAGTGAAAGATGTTATGGTTATGAGAATTATGTGTATGATTAAATAAATATACATTATATAATGTGAATACGTTTATTTTGTATATAGGAGTGAATTAAGAATTAAGTTATGTAACCTAAAATATATATTAGGTGTGATAATTAAATAACCTGAGAGGTTATAATATGAGAGAATATTAGTATATAAATGTATATACTGACATTAAGAGATTTATTTTATATCTCTCCAATAATTAATTTTATAACCAAGTATAATTTGGTTTATGAAATTAAAAGGGCATGAGTAAGGAATTTATTTTCTAGAGTGAGAGATGTAAAACCTAATTAAAAGATAAGGGTAGAATGGAATAGAATTAAAAATAATGGACTATAATAAGGTTATAGCCCAATTATTTTGATTAGAGTCCAAAGAATTGGATTTAATGGGCTAAGGAAGTAATATTATTTAAACAAGCCCAATTAATTAATTAAGCATGAGACTTATAGATAAAGTGATTTAGGGTGATTAAATCATTTAATCTAGCCCAATATATTATGTATGAGACATGTATTATAATGATTCAATTAAATTTTGGGTGGAAACCCAAGTTAGTATTTGTTAGTAAGTAACACAAGTAAAATGGCTAGCTCAATGGAATTAATTATTGAGAGCCCAAGCTAAGCCACTTGTGAGAGAATAATATATTAAAATTATTTTAAGTGAAGAGATATATTTTTATTATCTCAAGTTATTAATTTTATAACTTAATTAAAATAAGTTTAATTGGGTTATAGAATTTAGTGTTATAGAGTGAGGATTTAAATTCTAATTATTTAGAATGGATACCCTAATTAAATATTTAGGGTGGGTAAAGATAGAAATAATTGGACCATATAAATATTACATGGCCCAAAGGATTAATTGAGCCCAAAAATTATGGGACATAGCCCAATTTTTTTTTTAAAACCCAATTAAAGAAGGGTATTGGACAATTGTTATATGTGGCATTAAGAGGCCACATGTGGCCAATTAAAACAATTAAAGGAAGCTAGCATGTGGGAAATGAAGTGAAGGCCATTTGGCCGAATTTTATATAAAAAAAAAAAGATAAAGCTTAGAAATAAGAAGATAAGAAGAGATAAGAAAAGAAAAGAAAGAGAAGAGAAAGAGAGATCGGGAGAAGAAAACGTGGGGAAGAGAGAGAGAGTAGAGAGATCGGCAGCCCCCTTGAGGGAGAAAGGAGGAGAAATCACCATGGAAGAAGATGGAAGAAAGAGGAAAGAAGAAAAACAAAGGGTATAACTTCTCTCCCTCTCTAATTTTTTTTTCTATGGAATTTTTATGAAAGGAGTTTTTGATTTTTGATGTATCAAACTCTAAGATCTATGTGTTTATCTTTGATTCATGTATGGATCCACCCATGATGGGTGTTGATTTGGTTGGAAACCAAAAGAAGAGAAAAAGAATTTTTTTTCTAGTTTAGAAACCCAAAATTTCTATGTATTTTGAAAATCCACCGTTTTAAATCTATAACTTCTTTTTGTGATCCGTCAAAGAGGGGTGTTAAATGTATGTGTGTAATAGTAAACCCAAGTGGTAGGACTCAAAAATATTGAGTTTTCATGGTGTAGTAGCTGATTTGGTGAAAACAGTCCCGTTTTTATATAAAAAAAGGGCAGATTCGGGACAGTCTAAGACGAGGGTAATTTGGTCCGGTTTTTGTGCTTTAAAAATTCTGGGCTTTTGATATGTTGTAGTACTCTGTTTTAGCTTTCCATAGACTCCGGAACGGACTAATTCTGACTCCGGATGAGGTAGTTATGGCATTCGGAAGGAGAGTATGCAAAACTGTCCAAGATTCCGAACAACCTCCTTTGTCTAATTTGTTTGGACTGTTGTGTTCTGATTTTGGAAAAATGTCGTGAGACAAAAGTTGTAGCCCTGGAAGTTATCTTCGCGTGGGCTCAAGAATCGCTCAAAAATATTTTAAAACGAGAGAGTTATGACTGTTTGAGCGAAGCTGGGTAAAATTTAGAAATATGGAAAAATAAAATTTTCCTACGTGAGACCCTTGAGCATGTCTTATGCATAATTTTGATGAAGCTTTGGGTCGGGTTTATAGTCTTATGATGTTTATGACATTTTAGAATGTTTAAATGAGTTTATTGATTACGGAAAGGAAAAATAATTGAAATAAATTGTTTATTTACGCGATTAATGACTTGAATTATTTTATATGACTAATAATATTGTATTGAGATATTATTAGTAGTATTTGATTGTAATGCTATTAAAAGGTTAATAACCTTATTGTAAAATATTATTATATAATTAATAATATTCGACGAGAGATTAAAATGAGAGATTTATGTTATTTTTCTATGTAATTGCTGAAATTGATATTCAATGAAGTATATTATGTGTTTGGACAAATGATAGAAAAAAAATAATAATATGGTAAATTGAGTTTTACTATAAAAGCTATGCATTAGCTGTTTATACTTCATATTTGCGAGTAGAGATAAAAGATATTTCTGAAACGAATTTAAATGGTTTAAGTTTCAAGATGTAAAATATTTGCATCTTAAAATGTGTGAGACCTTTATTATTTATGAAACAAGTAAAATATTATTAAATGATTAATAATATTAGAAGGTGATTAAAATATTATTAAATGATTAATAATATTAGTAAAGGATCTAAATATTATTAAATGGTTAATAATATTTGTGAATGAGAAATATTCTATAAATATATATATATATATATATATATATATTAGACAAAAGTTTAAGTTAATGGTTAAGTGATTGTAATATTATTAAGGGATAATAATATTACTAATGAGTTAAAGAATTATTCAATGTTTAATTATGTGGCTAAATGTTAGCTAATTTATTATTTGAGTAATCGTGTTGAGAGATAAATGTATTATGCTAATTGGAGGATCAATCTTATTAATGATAGGTCTTTCATAAGAGATTAAATTAGATTGCATAGCGGTAATCAACGGTACAGGCAAGTTCCTAAACTTGAACTTCTAATTATTGTACAAGTTTCCCTAACTCAAACTTGAGTTGTATGTTCAAAACATGTTAGTGAATAATTGTTGTTGATTATTCACATCCATACTGATTATTGATTCGCACTTAGTGCATGTTGCATATGTTCATCAGGTATGAATGACTGATCACCTTCATTACCATAAGGTTCAGTTAAATTATTCATGTTAATTGTTGACATCCAATATTATTGGTTCAGTCATTCAATCGTTGAAAATTGATTCATGTTCTTTCACAATTATCATATTGTTGAAAACTTGAAAGTTTATTCATTCTATTCAATCATGATATATATCTCCATTGTATATAAAACTTGCTGGGCAAATTTGTTGCTCACCCTTGCTATATCATGATAAAATTTTCAGATTAAGGAGAAAGCTTGAATAAAGACAGAAGCAAAGTTAAAGTGCAAGATTAATTTATGGTGATGTTAAATCTATTAAATTTTCTATTGAAAATAGTATTGTAAATCTTCTAAGATATTAAAGGTATGTATTAAGTTAAGGTTATAGACCTTGGGAATAATGTTTAAAAGTTTAATGTATAAACAATGTATGTTTATATCTTCCGCATTAGTGATAGAATTAGCGTACCGGATCCGCGGTGATTTGGGACCCGGATTCGGGGATGCTACATACGTCAATATCTCATTTCTCATAAATTTTCTCTCTATTCAGATGTTGTCAACAGGGCTCAATTATTAGAGTGAGATAACGAGTACGTTCAACCAAGGGACCATAACTAGTATCATACTGAAGATAGCAGTCATCAAAACAACGATAACCAACAGAGAAAGAAAAATACGGACAAAAATGGTAACCACTCTGGTGGTAATCATGGCCATGAAAATAGAAGAAGCGAGTCGGGGGGAGATTATAAAAAGAGGAGATTCAACAATGATAATGTGAAGACGTCGGCACCAGCAGCAACTGGTTCTAAGGGAGGAGAACGACCACCGGTCGTATGCTATAAATGCGAAAAAGAGGGACATATCAGTCCAAACTGCCCACAATAGTTCAAGGTATGTTATAATTGTGGGAAGGAAGGACATATAGCTCGAGATTGTACAGTACCGAAACCAAGTCCAGCGGGGATGGTGACTCAAAAGGCTGTCCCAGAAAAGTTAAAGTCAACGATTCCTGGAAGAGCGTTTGTCGTGACTGTTCAAAATGCGAGGAACCCAAATGAGGTGATCACGGGTAAGCTAATCATAAATTCTTGCGAAGTTTATACCTTACTAGATACCGGTGCTACCCATTCATTTATCTCTCTTGCTTGTGCTCAACGTTTAAACTTAACTCCGTAGAAATTAGACTTTGATTTATCTGTGGAGACTCCGTTAGGAAAAACTTTCATCACATCCACTGTTTATAAATCTTGTTTGATCCAAGTTGGCACCATCACATTACCTGTTGATCTTATCTCTTTAAAGATACTTGTTTTTGATGTGATTTTAGGGATTGATTGGTTAACTACTCATCATGCCAAAATTGATTATTTTTGTAAGGTTAGTTTTCATATTCCTAACCAACCTGTTGTACGAATTCAAGTAACTAAACCACTAAAATCAATCACTTTTATATCAAGTCATAAAGCTATTCATTTATTGAAAAATGGATGTCAAGCTTTCTTAGCCCATGTTATGGATATGAATAAAGACACGTCGGATTTGAATAATATTCCTGTTGTTAGTAAATTTCCTGACGTATTTCCTAAAGAACTTCCTGGTCTACCCCCAGAACATGAAGTTGAATTCTTTATTGATCTTGAACCCGGTACAAAGCCCATTTCTAAAACTCTATATCGAATGGCTCCTATTGAACTTCAGGAGTTTAAAGTCCAACTACAGGAATTGTTGGACATCGGTTTCATTCGTCCTAGTATATCTCCTTGGGGTGCTCCTGTTTTATTTATAAAGAAGAAAGACGGGAGTAGCGACTTTGTATTGACTATTGGGAATTGAACCATGTCACCATTAAGAATAGGTATCCGCTACCTCGTATTGATGACCTGTTTGACCAGTTGCAAGGAGCACAATTCTTTTCAAAGATCGATCTTTGTTCTGGATATCATCAGCTGAAGATTAGAACTGAGGATATTCCAAAGACTGCCTTCAGAACTCGGTACGAGCATTATGAATTCTTAGTCATGTCTTTTGGATTGACTAATGCTCCTGCGGTTTTCATGAATATGATGAACCGAGTATTCAACGATTATTTGGATCAGTTCGTTGTTGTCTTTATGATGACATCCTCATATATTCCAAAAGCCGTGAAGATCATGAGCACCATTTGAAGCTGGTACTCCAAAGGCTTACTGAAAATAAGCTTTATGCTAAGTTGAAGAAATGTGAGTTCTGGCTTGAAGAAGTAGCATTCCATGGGCATGTGGTGTCAAAACATGGAGTATCTGTTGATCCAGCGAAGATTGAAGCAATACAAAGTTGGGAGCAACCGAAGTCGGTGACCGAAGTACGTAGCTTTCTGGGCTTAGCTGGTTATTATTGGAGATTCGTGGAAGGATTTTCTCGAATCGCTATTCCTTTAACTCAGCTAACTCGGAAGGATACAAAATTTGTATGGAGCGAGGAATGCGAGAAGAGTTTCCAAGAGCTTAAGAGGAGACTTATTTCGGCACATGTTCTGTCAACACCATCTGGTTCGGATGGATTTATTATCTACAGCCATGCTTCAGGCAAAGGGTTAGGATGTGTTCTCATGCAACGTGGGAAAGTCATATCCTATGCCTCGCGATAACTTAAAGAATATGAGAGGAATTATCCTACTCATGATCTAGAGTTGGCAGCAGTTGTTTTCGCGCTAAAGATCTGGAGGCACTATCTATATGGAGAGAAAGTGGAGATATATTCAGACCATAAAAGCCTCAAATATTTCTTCACCCAAAAGGAACTCAACATGCGGCAACGACGTTGGCTCGAGCTATTGAAAGATTATGACCACACTATTCAATACCATCCTGGAAAAGCAAACGTGGTAGCTGACACGTTGAGTAGAAGATCATATGCAGGAATGAGTGCGATGATGTCAAGTATATGCATATAACCAACTTTAATCGATAAATTTAAAGTTGCTCAAGCAACAGACTCGAAGCTAATGCGTATGAAGAAGAAAGTACAACAAGGTGCTATTCCAGAAGCAAGAATCGATGAAGAAGCAATACTTCGAGTACACTCCAGACTCTGTGTTCCTAACAACTCTGATTTGAAGAACAAGATCATGATGGAGGCACACAATACACCATTTTCAATCCATCTTAGAAGTACCAAAATGTATCGTGGTCTTCGACATACATTTTGGTGGAACAATATGAAGAGAGAGATTGCAAAGTTTATCTCGAGGTGTTTAACTTGTCAACGTGTAAAGGCGGAGCATAAAGTGCCTAAGGACCCATTGCAACCACTTGAGATTTCAAAATGGAAGTGGGAACACATTACCATGGATTTTGTTACGGGTCTTCCCACGGTTTTTCAAGGCATAAATGCTATTTGGGTTATTGTTGATAGATTAACCAAGTCTACTCATTTCTTGCCAATACGGGAGACTTATTCCCTTGAACGTCTTGCTAGTATGTACGTGAATGAGATTGTGAGATTGCATGACATGCCAGTATCCATAGTTTTGGATCGTGACCCAAGATTCACTTCACGATTTTGGGTTATCTTGCAAAAAGCTATGTGCATAGATTTACGATTCAGTTCGGCATACCATCCTCAAACGGACGGACAATTAGAGAGGACTATTCAAACTCTTGAAGATCTATTAAGACTCTGTGTCCTAGACTTCAAAGGGAGTTGGGATAAGTATTTACCATTGGTGGAATTCTCCTACAATAAAAGTTATTAGGCAAGTATAGGTGTGGCTCCATTAGAAGCATTGTATAGACGAAAGCGTCGCTCTCCAATATGTTGGGATGAGGTGGGTGAAGCAATATTGTTGGGACTCGAGTTGGTACGTATGACTACGAAAAAGATCCAAATGATTCGATAATGTATATAAACGACACAGGATCGACAAAAGAGTTATGCGGATCTTCATCGAAAAAACGTGGAATTTAGTATTGGGGATCATGTATTGTTGCGTGTTGCCCCATGGACGGGAGTTACAAGATTTGGGAAGAGAGGAAAGCTCAATCCACGATTTATTGGTCCATTTCAGATTCTTGACCGAGTAGGAAATGTAGCCTATAGACTCGCGTTACCTCCAAGTAAGTCTCATGTTCATAATGTTTTTCATATATCTGTGCTTCGTAAATATGTGAAAGACCCTAACCACGTTATTGAGTTAGAACCGGACGAGATAGCCGAAGACTTAACGTATGGAGAGGTACCTGCCAAGATCTTGGATAGGAAGGAGCATGTCTTACGTACAAAGGTCATACCACAAGTTAAAGTTTTGTGGAGGAACCGTGCTATTGAGGAAATGACCTGGGAGTTGGAAACGAAAATGAAAGCGACATAACCTCACATTTTCGAAACACCAGGTACGTACGTTAATTTCAAAGATGAAATTTCATAAGGAGGGGAGGTTGTAAGACCCCAACTTATTATAAATGAAATTAAATTTCCTCTATTTAATATTTTGAAATAGTAAGGGTTGATTTGATTAATGTGGTTAGTTATGGGTAAAATGCGCAAATATTCCAAATAAGAAAGTAGTTATAAAATATTCATTTTTATCAGAGAATATTCGTTTGGTCGTGGAATATTCTTACTGTCGGGGAATATTCGTACGACGGCGCAGCCTTGTGTGGGACCCATAACGGAAAGTGATTGGATAAAGAAAAAGACAAGAATAAGTTGTTATAAATAACGGCGTAGTTATTACCGTTAATACTGTTAAAGTACCCGGTGGTTAAAACACAGTAGCACACGGTATTGCACCAATTATTGATTATTACGTAAGAAGGCACTACTCAATAATTGTTACAGTAATTACTGTTTAATATTTTATTTTATTGATTCAATAATTACTGCATTGATATTTTATATTATTGTTGTTTCAATAATTGTCACTACACAATATTTTCATTATCAGATCAATAATTCATATTATTTGAATAATATTATTAGATATCATTATTGACAATGTCTAGAAAGTTCTGTCTAAGGAGAGGTTTGGTCACTTAATTGAGCGCCAGTAAGGAGAAATCTTTATTGGAAAGCCCCCTTTTTTCCTGAGAACGGTCTGGTTGCCAGTATTGTGATTCTATAATATTATTTATGAATAATTAATTATTGATTTATATGATAAGGAAAATATTCATTTTATGTGGATATAGATGTAGAAAATTTTAAAGTGACAATTGTTAAAAAATTAATATTTTATCTTTTTTGATAAAATAATTCATTTAAATATATTATATTTTAACAATATAATAATAGTGATATTTTTACAATAAATGTGAGATATATGAATATATAAGGAGGAGGAGTATTTTTGTTGTAAAAGTTGTTTAAAACATGTTAAACATGTCCGTGGGCCCATTTCTTGACTGAAATTTGATTATAGCATGTAAAATCGTCCGTTTGTGAATTTCGGTCAACTTCTATTTGGAATTTAGAAAAACTTTCTTCTACAAAGTTGTAGAGAATGAAATTTCCTATGAAAAGGATATAATGTTCAAATTTTTCTGATGAAAGGGCTATTTATTATGAATTATTGAATTTCCAAAGTTCCGAAATAATTGATTTTTGGAGTTTAAAATAATTATTTTAAGAAAAACATTTTTTACACTTGAGTTGGCCCCACATGAATGTTAAGCATGCTGAATTCAATCTTCTTGGTGTGCGTAGGAAAATTTTTAGAAAATATTATTATTTTATTAAATTTTCTGCTTTGGTGGTCTAAGCATTTTCCTATAAATGGGGTGCTTAGGTTAAAATTGAAAATCACATCAGAAACTGAAGTTTTCTCTCTCTATATTATCGAGCGTATTCTTGTGAGTATTTTGATACTTTGAGTGTTGCTATACGCTGCAAGTTCCTTCAGCGTTATATCTGATATTCCAGCCAGAAGTACTATTATTTTAAAGGTAAGGGACGTTATTTTCTTCTTAAATGATATTATTTTCTTCAATATCATTATGCCGAAATATTGGTGAATTTTTTAATCAAATTTGGAACTTTTTTTTTCGGGGTTACTATTCATGTATACGTCACAATTCACGTATACGGCACTATTCACGAATACGACACTATTCACAGAAAAATTAAATTATCGTTTTTTGTCCAAAATATCTATTATGGATACTAGCTTTTATTGTATCCATGTTTTGATCATTCTTGAATTTTACTTCATTGCGGTTATTTATGAAGTATTTTTGAACTTGGATTGTTTGAAATACGAATCCTTAATATTTGTTCTTTTATTTTACTGGATTCGTTTTCTTTAAAATATTTTTCATCATCCTCATTCCTAAATGATGATATTACTGAATATCTTTGGCCTGTAGTGCAAAGATAAATGAATTTTTGATGAATATCTTTGGCCTGTAGTGCAAAGATGTACAGGTGTTGAGATGAACATGACCGACTGATGAATATCTTTGGCCTATAGTATAAAGATGAATATTGATTGATGTTACAGGGATAAAATATTGATGATGGACTTTTAAATTCATAGATTATAGTAGATTTCATTATCTACATAACTTATCTATGAATTATTATTTTCGCTGCGAATATTGATCTGAAACTTGTTGTCTATTGTATTTTATTAGATTTTTCCCTGTTGAAGACTAACGATAATTTGTTCTATATTACCTTAGTCATAATATTCTTTACTTGGATAGTTGAGCTCACCCTTTTCCTTTTTGTTCCATTTTTCTTCTCAGGAGGCGAGAATGTAGCGAGTACTAGTCGGGGTATGGAATGCAGGTTCTAGAAAGTTGTTTTAGTAGTCCTCACCATTTTTGTAAAATAATGTACAAATAATTGTAATGAGGACTTATTTGGGTGTGAATATTGTCTAGATGGCAATATTTGTATTTAAACTCACAGTTTAAGTGTTGTCATATTTTGCTCATCAATTGTATTAATAAAGTTATAGTTGTTTCTGTACCATGTTATTGACGACTCAAAATGGGTGATGTATACCTATTTTGGGGGTGTCACAAGGAGGAAGAGATTCCACTTAAATCGATAGTTGCCTGTATGTACGACGAAGTATACGACCGCAATGTGGAACTCCAGGATACCATCGAGGAGTTGCAAGAGATAGTAGCTGAACAACAGACCTCGATGGCATAGAAGGACGATGAGATCCAGGATCGAGAGGAACGCATGAATAACGTTGAAGAGAAGCCGGTTCACATTGAAGGAGAGAACGAACGAATGATAGCAGAGATTGCAGAGTTGAAGAACAAGTTGAAAGATGAATCTATGAAGAGGGCAAGAGCTGAAGACGCGTACAATGAAGCTTATCAACTAGCCGGAATAGCACAGAGAGACACACAAACAAAAAGGATGAAGATGGAAGAGATGAATAACATATTCAACACCGTGATCAATCGAGCTCAAGATCGGGTCATGGGTTATCCAATTCAGTTCGAGATGCTGCCATCGTACATATTAGATCGCCGAACAATGTTCCGAATTTTGGAAGAGGAACATCGTAAGGCTATGCAACATTTTAATAGAATGTCATGAATGTAATTATTATGTGATTAATGAGTAAATAAGATGTAAATACCGGATATGATATAACCAATGGGATGTGATGATGACGAAGTAATCCTGCAACTTTTGTAGTTAAGGAAAGTAATGTAAATAGCAGTGATGGTATTGTTTTGATGTTTCCTAAAAGATTATGAATGAATAAAAGTTATTATTTTATTCAAAGTGTTATGTGTTATGTGATAATATTTTATGATGTGCAACTTAAGTACGTAATACTTGAAAGGTTGAATAGAATCTAATGGGTGTATTTTAACAGAAAATGCCTCCAAGACGTCAACCACGACAAAGGAACCCTGAGAATAACAATAATGCTGAGGATAATCCAGTTCAGCAATTTGTAACGCTACTGACGGGAGCATTACAGAATCAACCACAGAATCAAGCTGCGACATTTAAGGATTTCAAGGCGGTTGGGCCACCAGAATTCCATGGGTCCATGAATCTAGTTGAGGAACATACCTGGATTATGGAAATAGAGAAGGTTTTTGATGTTGCTAGGGTAGGGGAGAATCAGAAGACTGCTTTTGCAACATTCATGTTTAAAGCAGAGGAGAGTTATTGGTAGCAAGCCAATAAATCCCGAGGAGGTCAAGGGGTAATGTCTTGGGAAATGTTCAAGGAAATATTCTTTGAGACCTATTTCCTAGAGAGCTTAAAGAATCAGATGGAGGTGCAATTTTTAGAGCTAAAATAGGGCACCATGACAGTGTCGGAGTATGCAGCAAGGTTCAACGAGTTAGCGAGGTTTGCGCCATATCAAGTGAATACGGATGAACGCAAGGCAAGGAGATTCGAGCAGGGACTGAAGCCATGGTTGTACAGCAGAGTCCCCCTATTCCAGTTAAAGACGTTTGTAGTGGTGCTTGAGAAAGCAATTTTCGCTGAGAGGGAGGCGAGGCTGTAACAAAGTACAACAAAGAGCAGAGAAAGAAGAAGAATGAAGGTGAAGTAAAGAATGCTAGTGGTAACGGTGGAAATGGCAATAATAACGAGCAGAAGAAGAAGATTAACGCATGTGCTACATGTGGGAAGTTTCACATGGGTATGTACTTAAGGGGGAAGCGGGCATGCTTTAATTGTGGCTAGGAGGGTCACATTGCCCCAAATTGCACTCAACCCAAGAAGAATGCTTGCTACACCTGCGGGTCGAAGGATAATTTTTCTTGCGAGTGTCCAAAGAAGAAATCCAACGAGACAAATGGAAGCAAGGGAAATGCCAGTGGAGGTGCGCTGACTATTGTTGGGCAAACGTTAACAAATAAGCCCACAGCCAGAACCTTCAACATGACGGTGCAGGATGCAGTGCAATCAAAAGATGTCATGTCAGGTATTATCCCATTCAATTATATAAATGCATATGTATTATTTGATTCGGGTGCTACTTGCTCATTCATATCTGATGAGTTTGCTAAGAAGTTAGAAATACCTAGTGAAGAGTTAAACTTCCATTTAGGCATAAAAATTGCGAATAGGTAGGTAATTCCTGTTAGATTCGTATACAAGAACTGTAGGGTGAATATAAGGGAAATGTTATGACAATAGATTTAATCCCGATAAAACTTGGAGAGTTTGACGTGATATTGGGAATGGATTTCCAAAAGAAGTGTGTAAACCTTATAACTCCATCAAAGGTAGTTTTTCATGGTAGCAAATCACCTAGACAAATGAGATGTCTGATGGTCATGCAGGCCAAGAAGTTGTTGAGTTAGGGCTGTGTAGGGTACTTAGCCTACATAGTCGATACTCAAAAGGAGGGTGTAAAATTAGAGGAAATACTAGTGGTTTGGGAATTTGTGGATGTGTTTTCGGAAGATTTGCCAGGACTTCCGCCTGATCGAGAGATTGAATTCGTGATCGACTTAGAGCCAGGAATCGCTCCAATATCGAAGGCCCCGTACAGAATGGCTCTGGTAGAGATGAAAAAACTTATGGTGCAATTGCAAGAATAATTGTGAAAAGGTCCGACACGTATATGTGAGACCCTAGATTTTATGAATAAAGATTTAAATTTCTCGAAATATTTTTTAAATATTATGGAATGAAATTGATATAATGTTATAGTTGTGGGTAATATTTATAAATTTTGCAAAGTATGCAAGTTGTTATATAATATTCGATTGGTCTGGGAATATTCGTTTTAACAGGGAATATTCGTACGATGGCACAATCATTGGTGGACCCCACAACAGAATTATTGTTGGATTGAGAAAACGACAAAAATATTTTATAAAAATAACAGCGGAAGTTTAACCGTTAAAACTTTTGAACTACTCGATAGTAAAAGTACAGTAATACGTGTGGTTGCATAGTAGCACATGATATTAATTATTGATGCTTATGTGAAAAGTCACTCAGTGTTGTTCAATTATTGCTTCAGTAATTGTTGCATAGTATCTCATGTTATTTGATTCAATTATTATCGATATTTTATATATTATTAAATCAATAATTGAGATGACATAGTTATTAATATTATTATTTGCAATATTAACGATGTCTAGAAGTTCTGCCAATGAGAGGTTTGGTCACCTAATTGTGCGCCAATAGGGAGAAATCCTTATTAGAAAGCCCCCTCTTTCCTGGGAATGACCTGGTCGATTAATATTGTGAATTATAATAATGATGATAAATGTTGTTAAATATATTGAGGTGTTTTTTTATGAAGTCACAGAAGTTTATATATATATATATATATATATATTATATATAAATTTTGTTTTATTTGTATTATTAATGTAATAAAACAGAAAAGCTTTTTATATAAAAAAGAATACTTTTATAAAGTTATTTGTTTTATTAGACTATAAATAGAATATATTATATTCTATTATGCATAGTGTTTTGCATAGTAAAATCTTTTTATATAAAACAGAATACGTTTATAAAATTATTTGTTTTATTAGACAATAATTAGAATATATTATATTTTATTATGCATAGTGTTTGCATAGTGCCTGCATAATGTTTTGCATAGTAAAATCTTTTTATATAAAACAGAATACTTTTATAAAGTTATTTGTTTTATTTGACAATATTTAGAATATCTTATATTTTATTATGCATAGTGTTTGTATAGTAAAATCTTTTTATATAAAATAGAATGCTTTTATAAAGTTATTTGTTTTATTAGACTATAAATAGAATATATTATATTCTATTTAAAAGATTTTATTTTATTAGAATAATTTATTAATACTTCATAGTAAATAAATATGGACCGTCCATGAATTAGTTACTATTCAGTCCGTTCTCCTATAAATAGAAGCTCATTTCTTCATTATTTCTTATGAATTCACTGAAACTCTTGAGAGATAAACTATAGAGAGAAAGAAGAAAAGTATTCTGCTACCTCACTTTTCCAATATCCAGTTCTTCTAAGGTAAGGGGTATTATTTCTTTCATATTTATGAAGAGAACTTCTGTTATTCCATTCTTTATTATTATGTTAGAATAACCTGTATACGCGGTCTACCCTATACTTGGTGAAATTCTTCTATTATTCCATTCTTTATTATTATGTTGGAATAACTTGTCTATGCGAAGTACCGCATACATGGTGAAATTTTTCTGGTATTCCATTTTTTTATTATTCTGTTGGAACATCATGTCTGTACGTTTACGCATGACCTGGTTCCGTTATTTATTATTCTGTTGGAACATCCTGTCGATGCGAATTTCGCCTGACCTAGTTCTGTTATTTATTATTCTGTTGGAATATCCTGTCTGTGCGTTTACGCATGACCTGGTTTCGTTATTTATTATTCTGTTGGAATAACCTGTCTGTGCGGTCTATCGCATGCCTGGTGATTTCTTTTGTTATTCCATTCTTTATTATACACAGTTGGTTAAAGTTTTGACATCTATACTCCATGAAATTAGTAGAATATCCTTGATATTTGCGCTTCATCCAGTATCTTTTCATGAAAATATTCTTCTGAGCATTCTTGAATTTTACTCTACAAAGAAGTATCATGTTGACAATTTGGACATTATTAGTTCCTGGATAAATTAATTCTTGAACTTGTTTTATTAAATTCTTATATCATTGTCATCATCCTCATGTTTATATTATGTTGAAAGTCATCTGTGGCCTGTAGTGCATAGATGGACTTGGTATGATTATGACCAGGGATTAATCGGTATAATCATGACCGTAATGTTACAAATGATGTAGTAAAAGTCCTCATTGGCCCGTTGTACATTGATGGACAGTTGTTGGCATGATCATGACCATTGATGAATACACGAATATCCTTGGCCCGTAGTGCATGGATAATGTGTGGTTGTGATACTAATGAATATCCTTGGTCGAAGTGCAGGGATGATGTGGATTATTTATTAAGCTGAGTCCCAGCGATAAAAGTGATAAAAAACCTTTTAAATCATAAAAGATAGTAGATTTTATTCTCTACTTGACTCTTTTAATGGATTACTTGTTCCGCTGGAGTTAAACTTGATGTTTGTTATATTGTATCAGTTTAACACTGTTGAAGGCTAACGATAATTTATTCTGTATTATCTTAGTCATAATATTTCTTACTGGGTTAGTTGAGCTCACCCTTTTACTTTCATTGTTCTCTTCAGGAAATGAGAACGTAGTAGGGACTAGTCGGGGAACGGAGTGACGGTCCAGATAATAGCATTAGTAGTCCTCACTATTCTGTTAAATAGTGTGATAATAAATGTAATGAGGACTCAATTGAGTGTGGATATTGTCTAGATGACAATATTTGTATTAAAACTCATAACATATGTTTTGTCGTATTTTACACGATTGTTGTATAATTAAGTTGTATTTGAATCTTGTACCATGTATTTGGTGACTCAAGATAGGTGATATATACCTATTTTGGGAGTGTCACAGTTGTTATCAAAGCTTAGGGATATGATCCCTAGCTGAGATGTGAGACAAGAACTAGGAGGGGAGAGACGGGGAATTCATTCGCAAGTATGACCTACTTAAGTTTATTTGGTATTTAATTAGCCGGTCAAAGTATAGGGATAATATGTGATATGTTAATTAGCCCTTATTTTGTGGCAGTATTTGGAAATGACATCCGAGAATGTTGAGAACATCAATGGAGCACAGGAGACCGTTGAGTCTCCACAGATCAATAATCAGGATAATGTGCATCAGGAAGGTGACAATCCTCAGGCAAACAACAACACTAACCAGATGATGAACGATGGAATGTTCAGAGGCTTTATGCAATTCATGCAACATCAGGCAAGAGCGACTCTTGTCCAAAATACAGGTGGAAACACTGGAAACTCTCGGACGGTCACCGTTAAGTAGTTCAAGGAACTAGGACCACCAGAGTTTTTTGGAATGCCAAAACCACTTAAGGCTGAGACGTGGATAAAGCAGATCTGCAAGATATTTGATGTCTTGGGATGCTCCAAAGAGCAAAAGGTTCCCTTTACCACATCAAGTTGCGAGCAGAGGCAGATTACTAGTGGGAATCTGTAAGACCCCATCTTATTATGAATAAAAATTAAATTTTCTTTACTTATTATCTTGAAATAAAAAGGAGTTAATTTGATATAATACTTTGGTTATGGGTGAAATGTGCAAATTTTACAAAATAAGCAAGTGGTTATAAAATATTCATTTTTTGTCGGGGAATATTCATTTGGTCGTTGAATATTCTTGTGGTCGGGGAATATTCGTACGACGGCGCAGCCATTTGTGGGCCTCATACTAGAATAACTGTCGGATGAAAAAAATGACAAGTTTGAGTTTTTATAAATAACAAAGTAGTTGTTATCGTTAACACTGTTGGAATACCCAGTGGTTAAAATACAGTAATACGCGTGGTTGCGTAGTAGCACACGGTATTGCACAGTATTTTTGAATTATTGATTCTTACATAAGAAGGAACTACTCAATAATTGTTATAGTAATTACTTTTCAATATTTTATTTTCTTGATTCAATAATTGCTGCATTTATATTTTATATTATCGTTGTTTCAATAATTGTCACTACACAATATTTCCCATTATCAGATCAATAATTCATATTATTTGAATAATATTATTAGATAACATTATTGACAATGACTAGAAAGTTCTGTCTAAGGAGGGGTTTGGTCACCTAATTACGCGCTAATAAGGAGAAATCCTTATTGGAAAGCCCCATCTTTTCTGGGAACGGCCTGGTTGTCATAATTGTGATTTTGTAATATTATTTTTAAATAATTAATTATTGATTATATGATAAGAAAATATTTATTTGATGTGGATATAAATGATGGATTTATTTATTTTATGTTGTTATAATTGAAGGATTTAATATTGAGGTGTTTTATCAGTATTTTTGTCGGAATGGAGGTATTAAAAATCAAATCAGTATTTTTACGATATATTGTGTGAGTTATAATTTTTAATCCGACCGGTGGATTGTTGTGATTTTTGGATATGTTATACATATATAAGTTGAGTATATCTCCATAAATTTTGAACCGTTAAAAATGAATGAATGATTTGTTATAAATTTTAAGAGGTGTCTGATCCAGAAATTAGGGTTATAATTGATTTTGGTGGAAAATTCTAGAATTGAGTGGGCCCCACTTGTGGTTGGTGAAAAAATGTGCTGAATTTTATTTCAAATGTGGTGGGTGGAAATAGTAGCAGGTAAATCCATCAGGTAGCAGGTCAAGTATGCTTCGACGGGCTAACATTTTCCTATAAATAGAGGGCTAAGTTAGAATTGAAAATCACACTAGAAACATAAGCTTTCTCTCTTTCTCTCTCTATATTATCGAGAGTATTTTGTGAGTATTTAGATACTTTGAGTATGTTGTAAATAGGGCTTAATTATTAGAGTGTGATAACGAGTATGTTCAACCGATAGACCATAACCAGGGTCATACCGGTGACAGCAGTCATCGGAGCGATGATAATCAGCGAGGAGGGAAGAATACGGTCAAAAGTGGTAACCACTTGGGTGGTCATCGTGGCCATGACAATAGGAGAGGTGAGTCATGTGGAAATTTCAAAAAGAGGAGATTCAACAATGACGGAAAGACATCAGCACCAGCACCAATAACAAATTCTAGGGGAGGAGAACGACCGCCAGTTAGATGCTACAGATGCGGAGAGGAGGGACACATAAGTCCAAACTGTTCACAGTATTCCAAGGTGTGTTTCAATTATGGAAAAGACGGTCACATAGCCCGATTTTATCCGGTAGCAAAGTCAAGTCCAACTGGGACGGCGGCACCAAAGGCGACTACGGACAAAACCAAGTCGGTGGTTCAAGGAAGGGCGTTTGTCGTGACTGGCCAAAAATGCGAGAAACCCGAACGAGGTGATCACGGGTAAGCTAATCTTGAACTCTTGTGAAGTTTATACCTTACTAGATACCGGTTCTACCCATTCTTTTATCTCTCCTTGTGCTCAACGTTTAAACTTGACTCCGGAGAAGTTGGACTTTAACTTATCTGTTGAAACTCCGTTGGCTGAAACCTTTGTTACATCTACAGTTTATAAATCTTGCTTGATCCAAGTTGGCACAATCACATTACCCGTTGATCTTATTTCTTTAAAGATACTTGCATTTGATGTGATTTTAGGGATTGATTGGTTAACCACTCATCATGCAAAAATTGATTGTTTTCTTAAGGTTGTTAGTTTTCATATTCCTAACCAACCTGTTATACGAATACAAATAACTAAATCACTAAAATCCGCCACTATCATATCAAGCCATAAAGCTATTCGTTTATTGAAAAACGGATGTCAAGTTTTCTTAGCCCATATTATGGACTTGAACAAAAACACGTCAGATTTGAATAATATTCCTGTTGTTAAATAATTTCCTGACGTATTTTCGAAAGAACTTCCTGGTCTACCCCCAAAACGAGAAGTTTCTTTATTGATCTTGAACCGGGTACAAAGCCCATTTCCAAAACCCCATATCGAATGGCTCCTATTGAACTTCAGGAGTTAAAAGTCCAACTACAGGAATTATTAGATATTGGTTTCATTCGTCCTAGTACATCTCCTTGGGGTGCTCCTGTTTTATTTGTAATGAAGAAAGACGGGAGTATGCGACTTTGTATTGACTACCGGGAATTAAACCATGTCACCATCAAGAATAGGTATCCTCTACCTCACATTGATGACCTGTTTGACCAGTTGCAAAGAGCACAATACTTTTCAAAGATCGATCTTCGTTCTGGATATCATCAGCTGAAGATTAAAACTGAGGATATTCCAAAGACTGCCTTCAGAACTCGGTACGAGCATTATGAATTCTTAGTCATGTCTTTTGGATTGACTAATGCTCCTGCTACTTTCATGGATATGATGAACCGTGTATTCAAGGAATATTTTGATCTGTTCGTTGTTGTCTTTATTGATGACATCCTCATCTATTCCAAAAGCCATGAAGATCATGAACACCATTTGAAGTTGGTATTTCAAAGACTTCGTGACAACAAGCTATATGCCAAGCTGAAGAAATGCGAGTTCTGGCTTAAGGAAGTAGCATTCCTTGGGCACGTGGTATCAAAACATGGAATATCTGTTGACTCGGCGAAGATTGAAGAAATACAAAGTTGGGAGCAACCAAAGTCGGTGACTGAAGTGCGTAGATTTTTGGGCTTAGCTGGTTATTATCGGAGATTCGTGGAAGGATTTTCTCGAATCGCTACTCTGTTAACTCAGCTGACTCAGAAAGATGCAAAATTCGTATGGAGCGAGGAATGCAAGAAGAGTTTCCAAAAGCTCAAGAGGAGACTCATTTCGGTACCTGTTCTGACAATACCATCTGGTTCGGTTGGATTTGTTATCTACAGCGATGCTTCATGCAAAGTTTTAGGATGTGTTCTCATGAAACATGGGAAAGTCATAGCCTATGCCTCGCTTCAACTCAAAGAATATGAGAGGAATTATCCTACTCATGATCTGGAGTTGGCAGCAGTCGTTTTTGCGTTGAAAATCTGGAGACACTACCTGTATGGAGAGAAAGTGGAGATTTATACGGATCATAAAAGCCTCAAATATTTCTTCACCCAAAAGGAACTCAACATGCGGCAACGACGTTGGCTCGAGCTGTTGAAGGATTACGACCATAACATTCAATATCATCCTGAAAAAGCAAACGTTATAGCTGACGCATTGAGTAGAAGATCATATGCGGGTACGAGTGCAATGTTGTTAACACAAAGGCCCATTTTGTATGATTTGCAAAGGATGGAGATAGAGTTAAAGGCTCCAAGTACCCATGTGATGATGTCAAACATATGAGTAGAACCGACTTTAATCGATAAAGTTAAAGCTGCTCAAGCTACGGACCTGGGGCTGATGCGTATGAAGAAGAAAGTATAAGAAGGTGCTATTCCAGAAGGAGGAATCGATGAAGAAGGAATACTTTGAGTCAACTCCAGACTTTGCATTCCTAACGATTCTGACTTGAAGCATAGAATCATGATGGAGGCACACAACACACCATTTGCAATCCATCCTGGGAGTACCAAAATGTATCATGATCTTTGAAATACATTTTGGTGGAACAATATGAAGACAGAGATCGCAGGAGTTTATCTCGAGGTGTTTAACCTGTCAACGTGTAAAGGCGCAGCATCAAATGCCAAAGGGTCCATTGCAACCACTTGAGATTCCAAAATGGAAGTGGGAACACATTACTATAGATTTCGTTACGGGTCTTCCCAAGGTTTCTCAAGATATAGATGCGATTTGGGTTATTGTTGATAGATTAACCAAGTCTGCTCATTTCTTGCCTATACGTGAGACTTATTCCCTTGAGCTTCTTGCTCATATATATTTGAATGAGATTGTGAGATTGCATGACATGCCAGTATCCATAGTTTCAGATCGTGACCCAAGATTCACTTCACGATTTTGGGTTAGCTTGCAGAAAGCTATGGGCACGGATTTATAATTTAGTTTGGCATGCCATCTTCAAACGGACGGGCAATCAGAAAGGACTATTCAAACCCTTGAAGATCTATTAAGACTCTATGTCCTAGATTTTAAAGGAAGTTGGGATAAATACTTGCCACTGGTGGAATTCTCCTACAACAACAATTATCAATCAAGTATAGGAATGGCTCCATTCGAGGCGTTATATGGACGAAAGTTTCGTTCTCCAGTATGCTGGGACGAGGTGGGAGAAGTAGCATTGTTGGGACCAGAATTAGTACGCATGACTATAGAAAAGATTCAAATGATCCGGTAACGTATAAAGACCTCACAAGATCGATAAAAGAGTTATGCTGATCTTCATCGAAAGGACGTGGAGTTTAATATTGGAGATCATGTACTGTTATGTATTGCTCCATGGAAGGGA
Source organism: Panax japonicus (assembly GCA_020205505.1). NCBI lineage: Eukaryota > Viridiplantae > Streptophyta > Magnoliopsida > Apiales > Araliaceae > Panax > Panax japonicus. The sequence continues at coordinate 10,657,047 of CM035103.1, forward strand.
GTTACAAGATTCGAGAAGAGAGGAAAGCTCAATCCACGATTTATTGGACCATTTTAGATTCTTGACCGAGTAGGAAATGTGTCCTATAGACTCGCGTTACCTCCAAGCATGTCTCGTGTTCATAATGTTTTTCACATATCTATGCTTCGTAAATATATAAAAGACCCAAACCACATTATTGAGTTAGAACTAGACGAGATAGCAGAAGATTTAACTTACAAGGAGGTACATGTTAAGATCTTGGATAGGAAAGAGCATGTCCTGTGCACCAAGGTTATACCACAAGTTAAGGTCTTATGGAGGAACCATGCTATTGAAGAAATGACCTGGGAGTTGGAATCGGAAATGAAAGCGAGGTACCCTCACCTTTTTGAAACACCAGGTATGTAGGTCAATTTCGAGGACGAAATTTCATAAGGAGTGGAGGTTGTAAGACCCCATCTTATTATGAATAAAAATTAAATTTTCTCTATTTATTATCTTGAAATAAAAAGGAGTTAATTTGATATAATACTTTGGTTATGAGTGAAATGTGCAAATTTTACAAAATAAGCAAGTGGTTATAAAATATTCATTTTTTGTCGAGGAATATTCGTTTGGTCGTGGAATATTCTTGTGGTCGAGGAATATTCGTACGACGGCGCAGCCATTCGTGGGCCTCATAACAGAATAACTGTCGGATGAAAAAAACGACAAGTTTGAGTTTTTATAAATAACGACGTAGTTGTTACTGTTAACACTGTTGGAATACCCGGTGGTTAAAATACAGTAATACGCGTGGATGTGCAGTAGCACACGGTATTGCACAGTATTTTTGAATTATTGATTCTTACGTAAGAAGACACTACTCAATAATTGTTATAGTAATTACTTTTCAATATTTTATTTTCTTGATTCAATAATTGCTGCGTTGATATTTTATATTATTGTTGTTTCAATAATTGTCACTGCAAAGTATTTCCCATTATCAGATCAATAATTCATATTATTTGAATAATATTATTAGATAACATTATTGAAAATGTCTAGAAAGTTCTGTCTAAGGAGAGGTTTGGTCACCTAATTGCGCGCCAGTAAGGAGAAATCCTTATTAGAAAGCCCCCTCTTTCCTGAAAACGGCCTGGTTGTCATAATTGTGATTCTGTAATATTATTTTTGAATAATTAATTATTGATTATATGATAAGAAAATATTTATTTGATGTGAATATAAATGATGAATTTATTTATTTTATGTGGTTATAATTGAAGAATTTAATGTTGAGGTGTTTTATCAGTATTTTTGTTGGAATGGAGGTATTAAAAATCAAATCAGTATTTTTACGATATATTGCGTGAGTTATAATTTTTAATCCGACCGTTGGATTGTTGTGATTTTTGGATATGTTATACATATATAAGTTGAGTATATGTCTAAAAATTTTGAACCGTTAAAAATGAACGAATGATTTGTTATAAATTTTAAGAGGTGTCTGATTCAGAAATTAAGGTTATAATTGATTTTGGTGGAAAATTCTAGAATTGAGTGGGCGCCACTTGTGGTTGGTGAAAAAATGTGCTGAATTTTATTTCAAATGTGGTGGGTGGCAATAGTAGCAGGTAAAGCCATCAGGTAGCAGGCCAAGTCTGCTTCGGCGGACTAACATTTTCCTATAAATAGAGGGCTAAGTTAGAATTGAAAATCACACCAGAAACATAAGCTTTCTCTCTTTCTCTTTCTCTTTCTCTAAATTATCGAGCGTATTTTGTGAGTATTTAGATACTTTGAGAGTTGCTATTCAGTACAAGTTTCATTTAGCATCATATCCGACGTTTCATTCCGAAGTACTGTTTCTTTGAGGTAAGGGATGTTATTTTCTTCTTAAATGATATTATTTTCTTCAATATCATTATGCCGAAATATTGGTTTGAGCGTTTTAATCAAATTTGGAACTTTGTGTCGAGGTTACTATTCACGTATACGGCACTATTCACGAATACGGCACTATTCATCAAAAAATGAAATTTTCTCTTTTTTCATCCCAGATGTCTTTTATGGTTACTATACTTGATTGTATCCATGTTTTGATCTTTATTCTACTTCACACTTGGTTATTATGGAGTATTATTGAATTTGGATAAATCGAAATACGAATCCCTAATATTTGTCCTTCTGTCTTACTGGATTCGTTCTCTAAAATGTTTTTCATCATCCTCAGTCCTTAATGGTGAAACTTGATGAATATCTTTGGCCTGTAGTGCAAAGATGAATGATTACCTGATGAATATCTTTGGCTCGTAGTGCAAAGATGAACATGTGTTGAGATGAACATGACTAACTGGTGATACAAATGAATATCTTTGGCTCGTAGTGCGAAGATGAATATTTGATGCAAGATGTATATTGATTGATGTTACAGGGATAAAATATTGATGATGGACTTTTAAATTCATAGATGATAGTAGATTTCATTATCTACCTAACTCTTCTAATGAATTGTTGTTTCTGCTGCAGTTGTTGATCTAAAACTTGTTGTCTATTGTATTCTATCAGATTTTCCCTGTTGAAGACTAAGGATAATTTGTTGTATATTATCTTAGTCATAATAGTCTTTATTGGGCTAGTTGAGCTCACCCTTTTCCTTTTTGTTCCATTTTTCTTCTCAGGAGGTGAGAATTTAGCAGGGACTAGACGGGGTATGGAGTGATGATTCAAGATAGCTGTTTTAGTAGTCCTCACTATTTTGTAGAATAGTGCATCAATAATTGTAATGAGAACTTTATTTGGGTATGGATATTATCTAGAAGACAATATTGTATTTAAACTCACAGTATGTGTTGTCGTATTTTGCACGACAATTGTAATAATGAAGTTGTAGTTTTCTTTCTGTACCATGTATTTGGCGACTCAAAATGGGTGTTGTATACCTAATTTGGGGGCATCACAAAATTAGTAAAGCGTACTCAACCTGCCGCACTGAAGATGACTTGGGAGAAGTTCCAAGAATTGTTCAACGATAAGTACTTTCCCGAAAGTATTCGTCACATGAAAGAGGTAGAGTTTATCAAGCTGGAGCAAAACAACATGACCGTGTCGCAGTACGAAGCCAAGTTTGCCGAGTTGTCCCGGTTTGCGTCCCATTTGGTTTATAATGAGGAGAGAATGACGCGAATGTTTCTGAGAAGTTTGAAACCCGAGATACGTTAATACCTCATTTCTCATAAACTTTGCTTGTATTCAGATGTTGTTAATAGGGCTCAGTTATTGGAGTGCGATAATGAGTCAACCCAACCAAAAGAGTCAGCTGACAAAATGATAATACCAGTGATAGCAGTCATCGAAGCGGTGACAACAATCATGGAGGGAATCAACAAGCCAGAAATGGTAACCACTTCGGTGGTAATCATGGCCAAAACGATAAAAATGGACATTTCAAGAAGAGGAGATTCAACAATGATGGAAAGACGTCAGCATCAGCACCTGTCATTAAGGAAGGAGAACGACCACCTATAATATGCTTCAAATGCGGAGGGGAGGGACACATCAGTCCAAACTGCGCGATGCCTTCCAAAGCATGTTATAATTATGGAAGAGAAGGTCACCTAGCTCGATTTTGTCATTCAGGGAAGTCAAGTCCAGTTGGGACGGTGGCACCAAAGGCGGATATAAACAAAACAAAGTCGGTGGTTTTGGGGAGAACATTTTTTGTGACTTCTGAAAAAGCAAGTAAACCGAACGAAGTTAGCACGAGTTAGTTAATTATAAATTCTTGCAAAGTCTATACCTTATTCGATACCAGTTCTACCCACTCTTTTATTTCTCCTACTTACGCTCAGTGTTTAAATTTGACTCTAGAGAAATTAGACTTTGATTTATCTGTTGAAACTTTGTTGGGAGAAACCTTCATTACCTCCACTATTTATAAATCTTGTTTGATTTATATCGATACCCTCACGTTACCTGTCGATCTTATCTCTTTGAAAATACTTGCCCTTGATGTGATTTGAGGAATCGATTGGTTAACTACTCATCAAGCTAAAATTGATTATTTTCATAAGGTTGTTAGCTTTTATATTCTTAACCAACCTGTTATACGAATTCAAGCAACCAAACCACTAAAGTCAATCATTGTCATATCAAGCCATAAGTAAAGAGCCCCGAACCTTTTGTTGGTGACTTCCTTGTGTGGAACGCACCTAAGCCAGACTTTTTGTAGGGGACGTCGTGAATAACGATGGTAGATTGATAGGTATTAATGTGACGTGCTATCCAAGTCTTGGATGAGGGTCACAGTTTTGAATGATATTTCTATCATTAATAAATTTCTTGACGTATTCTTGAAGACTTCTTGGCCTACCCCAGAGCGTGAAATCGCATTTTGTATTGACTTCAGTACAAAACCATTTCTAAAACCCTTAAATATTTCTTCAACTAAAACGAACGTAACATGCGCCAAAGACGTTGGCTCGAGCTATTGAAGATTACGATTGTACCATTCAATACCATCGTGGAAAAGCGAACGTGGTAGCTGACACGTTGAGTAGAAGATCGTATGCGGTTACGAGTGTGACATTGTTAACACAAAGACCCATTTCATATAACTTACAAATGATGAAGATAGAAGTAAAGACTTTAGGGACCCACGTGAAGATAACGAATATACGAGTAGAATCGACTTTAATCCATAAAGTTAAAGCGGCTCAAGCTACATACTTAGAGCTGATGAATGTGAAGAAAAGGGCATTATTCTAGAAGCAAGAATCGATGAAGAGAGAAAATGTCAACCCTCGATTTTATTGGCCCATTTGAAATCCTCGATCGAGTAGGAACTATGGCCTATAGACTCGTTTTACCGCCAAGTATATCACGTGTTCATAACGTTTTTCACGTATCGATGTTACGTAAATATGTGGACGACCTGAACCACATTATTGATTTAGAACCAAACGAGACAGCAGAATATTTAACGTATGAGAAAATACGTATTAAAATCTTGAATAAGAAGTATCGTATTCAACACTCAAAGGTTATACCTCAAGAGTTATAATCTGAAATGAAGTCAAGGTATCCTCATCTATTCGGCATACCAGGTACGTACGTAAATTTCGAGGGAAAAATTTCATAAGGAGGGGAGATTGTGAGACCCCAGATTTTATGAATAAAGATTTAAATTTCTCGAAATATTTTTTGAATATTATGGAATGAATTTGATATAATGTTATAGTTGTGGGTAATATTTAAAAATTTTTCAAAGTATGCAAGTTGTTATATAATATTCGATTGGTTGGGAAATATTCGTTTTAGCAGGGAATATTTGTACGACGACATAATCATTGGTGGACCCCACAACGAAATTATTGTCGGATTGAGAAAATGACAAAAATATTTTATGAAAATAACGGCGAAAGTTTTACCGTTAAAACTGTTGAACTACTCGGTAGTAAAAGTACAGTAATACGCGTGATTGCATAGTAGCACACAGTATTGATTATTGATGCTTACGTGAGAAGTCACTCAGTGTTATTCAATTATTGCTTCAGTAATTGTTGCATAGTATCTCACGTTATTTGATTCAATTATTATCGATATTTTATATATTATTAAATCAATAATTGAGATGACAGAGTTATTAATATTATTATTTGCAATATTAACGATGTCTAGAAGTTCTGCCAATGAGAGGTTTGGTCACCTAATTGCGCGCCAATAGGGAGAAATTCTTATTGGAAAGCCTGCTCTTTCCTGGGAACGACCTGGTCGATTAATATTGTGAATTATAATAATGACGATAAATGTTGTTAAATATATTGAGGTGTCTTTTTATGAAGTCACGGAAGTTTATATATATATATATATATATATTATATATAAATTTTGTTTTATTAGTATTATTAATGTAATAAAACAGAAAAGCTTTTTATATAAAACAGAATACTTTTATAAAGTTATTTATTTTATTAGACTATAAATAAAATATATTATATTCTATTATGCATAGTGTTTTTTATAGTACAATCTTTTTATATAAAACATAATAATTTTATAAAATTATTTATTATATTAGACAATAATTAGAATATATTATATTTTATTATGCATAGTGTTTGCATAGTGCCTGCATAGTATTTTGCATAGTAAAATCTTTTTATATAAAACAGAATACTTTTATAAAGTTATTTGTTTTATTAGACAATAATTAGAATATATTATATTTTATTATGCATAGTATTTGCATAGTGCCTGCATAGTGTTTGCATAGTAAAATCTTTTTATATAAAACAGAATACTTTTATAAAGTTATTTGTTTTATTAGACTATAAATAAAATATATTATATTTTATTTAAAAGAGTTTGTTTTATTAGAATAATTTATTAATACTGCATAGTAAATCAATATGGACCGTCCATGAATTAGTTACTATTCAGTTCATTCTTCTATAAATAGAAGCTCATTTCTTCATTATTTCTTACGAATTCACTGAAACTCTTGAGAGAGAAACTATAGAGAGAAAGAAGAAAAGTATTCTGCTACCTCACTTTTCCAATATCTAGTTCTTCTAAGGTAAGGGGTATTATTTCTTTCGTATTCATGAAGAGAACTTCTGTTATTCCATTCTTTATTATTTTGTTGGAATAACCTGTATACACGGTCTACCCTATACTTGGTGAAATTCTTCTGTTATTCCATTCTTTATCATTATGTTGGAATAACCTGTCTATGCGAAGTACCGCATACATGGTGAAATTCTTCTGTTATTCCATTTTTTATTATTCTGTTGGAGCATCCTGTCTGTGCGTTTACGATTGACCTGGTTCTGTTATTTATTATTCTGTTGGAATATCCTGTCTATTCATTTACGCATGACCTGGTTCCGTTATTTATTATTCTATTGGAATAACCTGTCTGTGCGGTCTATCGCATGCTTGGTGATTTCTTTTGTTATTCCATTCTTTATTATACACAGTTGGTTAAAATTTTGACTTCTATAATCCATGAAATTAGTGGAATATCCTTGATATTTGCGCTTCATCCAGTATCTTTTCATGGAAATATTCTTCTGAGCATTCTTGAATTTTACTCTACAAAGAAGTATCATGTTGACAATTTGGACGTTATTAGTTCCTGGATAAATTAATTCTTGAACTTGTTTTATTGAATTCTTATATCATTGTCATCATCCTCATGTTTATATTATGTTGAAAGTCATCTGTGGCCTGTAGTGCATAGATGGACTTGGTATGATTATGACCAGGGATTAATCGGTATAATCATGACCGTAATGTTACAAATTATGTAGTAAAAGTCCTTATTGGCCCGTAGTGCATTGAAGGATAGTTGTTGGCATGATCATGACCATTGATGAATACACGAATATCCTTGGCCCATAGTGCACGGATAATTTGTGGTTATGATACTAATGAATATCCTTGGTCGTAGTGCAGGGATGATGTGGATTATTTATTAAGCTGAGTTCCAGCGATAAAAGTGATGAAAAACCTTTTAAATAATAAAAGAGAGTATATTTTATTCTCTACTTGACTCTTTTAATGGATTTCTTGTTCCGCTGCAGTTAAACTTGATGTTTGTTATATTGTATCAGTTTAACACTGTTGAAGGCTAACGATAATTTATTCTGTATTATCTTAGTCATAATATTTCTTACTGGGCTAGTTGAGCTCACCCTTTTACTTTCATTGTTCTCTTCAAGAAATGAGAACGTAGTAGGGACTAGTCGGGGAACGGAGTGACGGTCCAGATAATAGCATTAGTAGTCCTCACTATTCTGTTAAATAGTGTGATAATAAATGTAATGAGGACTCAATTGAGTGTGGATATTGTCCAGATGGCAATATTTGTATTAAAACTCACATCATATGTTTTATCGTATTTTACACGACTATTGTCTAATTAAGTTGTATTTGAATTTTGTACCATGTATTTGGAGACTCAAGATAGGTGATGTATACCTATTTTGGGGGCGTCACATATATGTTGACGATCTGACTATAAGAGTCGTCAGTTGGTATTTTAATTGGTTGCACCAACTAAACCGAGAAAAGGTTTGCACATTGACCCAGTGATGTGACACTGTTAAACTGGTCTGTGAAACCGAGATTCGTTAGGGTCCGGGGGATTGATTATGCGGAGGGAAGGTATTAGGCACCCCCCGACATCCGTGTTACCATGGTGACCGCCACTTTCTAATTAAACTGTTATATGAATGTGTGTGTGTGTGGGTCAATGTGCAGTTATTTGGAAGTAGTGCTATGCCTCGTTTGCACCTATATACAAAGGGTTTGAATTTATATAAAAATTTAGTTTTAATAAGATATAGCAGTGATGTTTTGTAGAAGAGGTTTTTCAAACCCTTATGCTCAATAGTAATTGAGGCCTTTAATACTTCTATTTTATTAAGTGTTCGGCTTGATTGCTTTTATTTTTGAGATGTGAAGCATCTTCGAGAAAATAATATACATAGCAATGCCGAATTCCTTGTGGGCATGAGAGTCATCTAAGGAAATTTGGACATTGTAAATAATGTACAAGCTTATTATAGCCGAAAATGTCCATCACGGGAACCGAATCTAGAATCAGGAGACTGAATTTGTGATCACATGATTCCTAGGCTAACATGATATAGCAATTTATATGAAAGCTGCAAGCAGTTATATATATAAAAGCTGTAAATATATATATACAGACTGTCTACCACCACGAAGCACCTACATGGGGGACTGGAAATGTAAATATACAAAAGCGGTAAATATATATATATATATATATATATATATATATATATATATATATATATATATATATATATATATATATATATATATATATAGACACGATCAACTACCACGAAACACCTTCATGGGGGATGAAAAATGTAAATAAAGCAGTACAGACGATCAACTGCCACAAAGTAAACTCCAGGCGGGACGAAATATAAATAAAGCAGTAAAAATGATCAACCTCCATGAAGTAAACTCCAGGCGGAACTAAATGTAAATAAAGCAGTAAAAATGATCAACCGCCACAAAGAAAACTCCAGGCGGAACTAAATGTAAATAAAGTAATAAAAGGCCATGAAGCCTGATATATATATATATATATATATATATATATATATATATATATATATATATATATATATAAAGTAATAAACGCTCCGGATGTGAGTCCAGACTCAATCGAGGCATAACTCGATAATGTTAGTCCATATATAAAAATATATATACAAAACAAAATAAAAAGCCATGGACCGAAGTCCGGGCATACACACGCAACACGACTCTCAATGTGAATAACGGTGTGTGCAAAATGTGGGGAAAAGGCTTTAAGAAAGGTATGAAGGCTTACAGTGGACTGCCAAAGAAGACTTTAATAGATTTAAATGGATAAACACTCGGTTCCCACCGGTAAAAAGTAGCAATATATGAGCTCACAAATGTTTAAAATGAGAAAGCACTCAGTTTATAGTGTGTACATAGCAAATTAGACAGGGCTTCCTCGCCATTTTATCTTACAAAATGGCCACCCTAAGCCTTCTATTTATAGAGGGGGAACCACAGGTGCACCTGCGGCTGCCTGGGGTGCCCCGGGCTCCGCGGGTCCTGCCATCTCGAAGTACGTGCATGCATGTAACATGTTGTCCACTCAAACTTTCAGAACTTCAATCCGGGCATTCGATTGAGGTGTAGAAGACCTTTTTAGGAGTGCTGTTATCGAGAGCTATGCAAATGACATGGGATTAGAGGTTGTTCGAAGTCAGGAAGATAGGACCATGCCCTTGGTTTTCAAGCTTCAAATTCTATCAGGTGTGCTGTCCTGTGTAGTAGTCACTCGGGAAATGTGTTGAGATAGCGCGCATATGGGATCAAGGTAGAAAAATGATGATTTTTCCCCTCGTTGGGGTTATCTCCGGTTTGGGCTGATAAAACAGTCGTTGCTTAGGGTTATCTCTGAGATTGGGCTGCTGTAAGTACTGGATGTCCTCAGGGTTGTCTCTGATGTGTGCCTGACCTCTTGGGGTTATCTCCGGGTTTGGGACTGAGTGTCTCGGGGTTATCTCCGAGGTTGAAGAAGATTGCTAGGGGTTGAAACGAGCTTTTTCGGGGTCATCTCTGAAACTACAACTGCACTCCTCGGTGTTGTTTTCGAAGTTAAGATTGAAACTCCCGGTGTTATTTCTGGGATTGGAATTAAATATCTTGGGGTTGTCTCCGAGATGGAATGGCCTTCTCTGGTGTTATTTCTGGAACTGGAACTGCATTCCTCGGGGTTGTCTCCGAGGTTAAAACTGAAACTCTCGATGTTTTTTTCAGGACTGGAACTGGATATCTCGGGATCATCTCCGAGATGGAAAACTAAGAATTCCGGGTTTTTCTTCGGAATTGAGTTGATTTGTCTTCCAGGGTTATCTCTGGAAGACGATTTTTCCCTCCTACCAGGTTAGTAACAGTAATGCAAAATTTTGAGTGTCTATAGATGCCCCTCTTTATCATATTCATGCAATGCAATGACATGGATAAGATAAAGAATACTAGATACTTGAAATTTGAAAAGATAATTATGATGCAAATGTATGATGCAATGTGATTTGTTGGACCGTTTTCCAACAGGATGTGATGACTGTTTTCTCCCATGACTTCTGATGGGGGCTGGAGTTATCACTGATGACTTTGATGAACTGCTTAGACGTGTGATCCAAAGTTCTCAGGAAATTTCTGGATGTTGACATTGGGGTTATCACCAAAGTCTTTAATTCTTGGTATAAACTTTCCACTGAAGATGTATCTCTCATGTACAAGAGACTCTGTGGGGATGTGTCTTGTCTGAGGAGACCTTGTATAACATATTCCATCATCAGCCCTACTCGATGAGGACGGTCCTTCCTGGTTTATGTCGCCAGGTCCTTCTAATGCTCTGTTTGAGTTACTGCCAACAATCTGTGTTGCCAGGGCCATCTGACTTTCGTTGACATGTTCATCAACATATGAGATCCCTGTTGAATAGTGTCAAGGTTGCTTGACCTTCATCGACATGTGCATCAACGGATGAGATCGTTGGATGGTTCCTGACACTTCATTGGGTTTAACTGCCAACGACTAATGATGTCAAGGTGGCTTGACTTTCGTTGACATTTACATCAACGGCTGAATTGAATGAAATCCCTGTTGGGGAATGTGTTGGAGTTACGACCCCAAACAGACGGAATCAGACCTTCTTGAGGTATTGCCGAATTTAGTTTTCAGTAGCTGTGATCATCAGTATAGTGAACCCTGTGTCTGGGCGAATACCAATGAGTGATGTGTAGACCCGCAGTTTGGTCTTGCTAAAAACCAGGTTTTCAGGCTATTCCGCTCAATCGCGTAGCATTTTTATTCCTGATTTGGCCTTTTTAAGCTTATAAGATCTCCTTTGCAACTCGAACTGAACTGAGCCAGAGGGGTTGGCCCCACCCAAGGGTGCCACAGGTACACCTGCGGCCAATCGTAGGTGGATTTAAATGGCTTGTAGCTTTCACAAGTCATTTTCAAGTTGTGCCACATAGGAAATCTGAGAGCTCTTCTTTAGATCTGCTGAGTTTGGGCTTCTTTCTACAAATTCTGTCACCGTACAAGTGTTCTACACTGTCCTGGTAACATATGCATGTCTTCTTTTCCAGTTTTTATTCGTTGGAAAATGAATTATCACATAAAATGCTTCTAAACACATAGTAGTGAATATGCATGCTCATATGACTTGATACAAAATGTTCAACATAGTAAATGTTAGTATTTAACCATGCTGGATATAATGATGTGAAAAAAATGGACTTTTGAAATAGTCAAATTGGCACCTTTTTTTGCTATTTCTTATCCTATTTGAGGACAAATGAGCTAAGGTGAAAAAGAAAAATAATTTTAGTAATTAGGCTACCCTTATGGATTATATCTTTGATATTATAATGCATATAAGATGTTTATGACTGTGGGTAGGTGTGCTACTGAATGGCCACCTAGTCATGGCTATGTGCATGTGGATAGTTCTATTTAGAAAGGGGACTATGGAATTTTTTTTCTTCAAAATATAGGCATTGGATAGATATGCATTATTAAGTCTACTATAGGCATATGTTAAAATAATGCATGCATCCATGTAGTCATAAAATGAATTTTAAAAAGCTCCAGGTTAGAGTTTACCACACCCTTTCTGAGGTGATTTGGAGACTTGTGTCCATATATATAGATCCGGATTAGCTGAGTAGTTCCTGTAGGACCACTTCAGATGTGTGGAGGAGGGCTTCTGATGTGCCTCTACCCTGATCAGTTACAAAGCCTCGTCGTCTAGCGGAGGCGGTGATTCGTCCTATCTGGGTTGAGGTACCGGATGTTGAGGACGAGGAGGAGGATGTACCGGTTATGGGCCTTGCTCCTACTGCTCATGTTTCCCGTAGGGATCTTCCAGGCATTCAGGTGATGATCCCAGAGCTTCTGGGTGATTTGAGTCGACACCCTTCAGTTTACTTATATGCAAACAAGGTAAAAGCTGGATTTGATCTTCCTTTTTCCTATTGACGATGAGTAAGGATTCTAATGTTGATCGGCTTTATGATGCAGGTTCCCGGCTTTACACAGCCTCCAGGGAACTGGTTTAGCATACACTCTCTGTATCAGTCTTTGCATCTATATTATCGAGAGATTGTGCATGGCTGGGGCTTTGAGGCATTCTTTTCCATCCTCCCCCGTCGTTGTCCCTGGGGTTACCTCATGGAATTTTCTGAGCGCTGGTTTCACCAAACTCAGTCTCTCCATTTATTGAACTGTAAGTTGATGATGACGCCGATGGATTAGCAGTTTATCACCGGTATGGAGTTTGGAGGGGCGTCAGTGCCATGTACAACGAATATTACCCCGACTGCCGTCAGATCCTTACTAGGAGTCCCGGCTGAGGTGCTCAAGGGAAGTACCATTCGTACAGGTCCTTTGAGTGTAGATGATATGACTGGGCTGTTGAGTGATGTGACGCCCCCAAAATAGGTCCAATTCACCCAACCTATTCTGCGTCGCCAAATACATGGTACAGAAATAACTATAACTTCATTAATACAATTGTCGTGCAAAATACGACAACACATAAACTGTGAGTTTAAATACAAATATTATCTTCTAGACAATATCCACACTCAAATAAAGTCCTCATTACAATTATTGATAAACTATTTTACAGAATAGTGAGGACTACTAAAACAACTATCTTGAACCATCACTCCACACCCTAACTAGTTCCCGCTATATTCTTACCTACTGAGAAGAAAAATGTAACAAAAAGGAAAAGGGTGAGCTCAACTAGCCCAGTAAAGAATATTATGACTAAGATAATGTACAACAAATTATCCATAGTCTTCAACAGGGAAAAATCTGATAGAATACAATAGACAACAAGATTTAGATCAACAACTGTATTGGAAACAACAATTCATTAGAAGAATTAAGTAGAGAATGAAATCTACTACCAACTATGAATTTAAAAGTCCATCATCGATATTTTATCCCTGTAACATCAATCAATATACATCTTGAATCAAATAGTCATCTTTGCACTACATGCCAAAGATATTAATCAGTCGGTCATGTTCATCTCAACACCTGTTCATCTTTGCACTACGAGCCAAAGATATTCATCAAGAAATCATTCATCTTTGCATTACAGGCCAAAGATATTTAGTAATATCATCATTTAGGACTGAGGATGATGAAAAATATATTTTAAAAAAAACGAATCCAGTAAGACAAAAGAACAAATATTAAGGATTCGTATTTTAGACAATCCAAGTTAAAAAATACTCCATAATAAACTATTGTGGAGCAGAATTAAAAAATGAAGATCAAAATATAGATTCAATCAAAGATAGGAACCATAACAGACAATCTTGGACACAGAAAAAAGTGAATTTAATTTTTTGTGAATAATGTCGTATTCGTGAATAATGCCGTATACGTGAATAGTGTCGTATACGTGAATAGTAACTCTGACACTAAAAGGTAGAAATTCCACAAAAAAAAATTATCATGCATCGTGAATAGTACTCATGAATAGTAACTCATGAATAGTAACTCATGAATAGTAACTCATGAATAGTAATCCCGACATGAAAAGATAAGAATTTCACAAGAAAAATCTTACCAATATTCCGGTATAATGATATTGAAAGAATTAATATCATTTATAAAAAAAAATAACATTCCTTACCTCAAAAGAACAGTACTTCTGGCTGGAATATCAGATATAACGCTGAAGGAAACTTGCATCGTATAACAACACTTATGCTATCTAAATACTCACAAAAATACGCTCGATAATATAAAGAGAGAAAACTTCTGTTTTTGGTGTGATTTTCAATTCTAACCTAAGCACCCTATTTATAGGAAAATGCTTAGAATACAAAAGTAGCAAATTTAATATAATATTAATAAAAATAAAAATTTTCAAGCCCACCTTAGAAAATCTGAATTTAACATGTTTATCACTCATGTGGGACCCACCAAAATGTAAAACATGTTTTAAACAATTTTTGTAGCAAAATCAATTCAGACTCAATTATCCGGAACTTCAATAATTCATAATAAATAGCCCTTTTATCAGAAAAATATTTTTTGTAACAAAAATACTCTTCCTCCTCATTTATTCATATATCACACATTCATTGTAAAAATATCACCATTATTATATTATTATAATAATATATTTAAATGAATTATTTTATCAGAAAAGATAAAATATCAATTTTTAACAATTGTCACATTAAAAATTTTCTCCATCTATATCCACATAAAATGAATATTTTTCTTATCATATAAATCAATAATTAATTATTCACAAATAATATTACAGAATCACAATACTGGCAACCAGGCTGTTCCTAGGAAAGAGGGGACTTTCGAATAAGGATTTCTCCTTACTGGCGCACAATTAGGTGACCAAACCACTCCTTAGACAGAACTTTCTAGACATTACCAATAATGCTATCTAATAATATTATTCAAATAATATGAATTATTGATCTGATAATGGAAATACTGTGTAGTGACAATTATTGAAACAACAATAATATAAAATATCAACGTAGCAATTATTGAATCAATAAAATAAAATATTAAACAGTAATTACTATAATAATTATTGAGTAGTGCCCTCTTACGTAAGAATCAATAATTGGTGCAATACCGTGTGCTACTGTGTTTTAACCACCAAGTATTCCAACAGTATTAAGGGTAACAACTACGCCGTTATTTATAAACAACTTATACTTGTCGTTTTCTTCATCCAATCGCTTTCCATTATGGGGCCCACACAAGGTTGTGCCATCGTACGAATATTCCCCGATAGTAAGAATAAATTTTCCACGACCAAACGAATATTCCCCGACAACAATAAATATTTTATAACCACTTGCTTATTTAAAATATTTGCGCATTTTATCCATAACTAAGCACATTAATCAAATCAACCCCTTACTATTTCAAAATAATAAATAAAGGAAATTTCATTTTATTAAAAAAAAATATGGGGTCTTACAAGTGAGCCCATACCCGATGATGTGAGAGTCAGGGATCGCATTCTTCGGTGATTGTTCCTGATAATCATTAGGGGCTACTTCATAGCGGATAAATCTTCCACGGTATCATTCACTTTGATCAGTGCTACACGAGATGTAGACCGTATTGGAGAGTATGATTGGGGCTCCTATACCTTTGACTATTTCCTCAGGGGCATGAACATGCGTTCGCAAGGCTTGACAGAGGCTTGGTTAGGATTTTACCCATTTCTGCTGGTGAGTATTTCTCTTTTGATTTCCCATGTATAGGTTAAGAGTGTTGACTGACAGCAGATGTTTGCCTTTGTGTTGGCAGTTCTGGGCCTATGAGAGGCTCCCGTGTTTGCCTCCTGTGAGTGTGTTAGGTTTGGGGATCTATCCACGAGGACGGAGATGGCATCACTCCATACTGACGAAGGTCCCTGTAGCAGAGGGTTTCACCCATTGTGGCCTACAGTTGGAGTTGTTGATAGCTGATGCTATCACATGGATTCCCTACTCTGGGGAACACTTGGCGATTGGATTTGAGGATGGGTACCTGACTGGTATAGAGTATGTGATGTCCACCTGTAGGATTCCTCTCTTCACAAATGGAGGATATGAGCTCTATTTAGGAGAGCGTGCTATTAGGAGCACTACAAAAGAGATTCATGTACCAATCTTTCCTCCTGCCAGGCGTTATTGGCTTGTATCAGAGTCATCTGTCAGTGATATCCCATTGATGGGCGTTGATGGCTTTACACTGTCAGAGGGTTCGTATACTCAGGATATGTTCTATCGCTGGTGGTCCCCTCATACCCATCAGAGCCCAGACCCGCGCAACTCAATTTATGGGGGATATTCTTCCTGGATCCATGATGATGATGGTTTGGCTGGTCTGTGTCTGAGATCCAACTCATTTGACACAGATTGAAAGCTTGACCCGACAGTTGGACCGAGTATATTTTTTCATCTGGCACTTGGACAGAGATCTTTTAGAGGCAGATACTTTTGATCCTTCCAGCTTAGGCGCTGGCTCCTCAGGTGACCCATATGGCTTTGCCGGTGTAGCTCTTCCATTCTATAGGCCTTACATCCTCGTTAATGGAGATCCAGTGACTCAGGAGGAGTTACATCAGGTGGAAAGGATTGATGATGTAGACATTGACACTATTGTCTTCTTCTGATGTATATTCTCATTATATCTTTTAATAGGCCTCTGTTAGATACTAGGTGGCTGTGCCCCATTCTCTCTATATCTTTTAATAGGCCTCTGTTAGTCATTGGGTGTCTGTGCCCCATTTCCCTATATTTTTAGATGTACAGAGATGATGTATTAGACGATGATGTACTTAGGAATATATGTACTGTTATTCCCTACATCATATTGCCATCTATTGTTTATCATGCATGTATTATGTTATGCATATGTATGTATGTCCAGAGATATTTAGCATTGACCCCTAGACAGTGTTATGATATGGCCCACACAGATATCTTCCTCGACAGTTAGCCGCATTGATCACACCCCACCAGTGTTGGTAGCCTCCCATCTGAGGTCGTGGTATTATAGTTTGTCACCTCCAGACAAGGTGACAGTAGATCAGTTATTACAACATTCCCTAACCCTCCTGATGTTCCAGGTTCTTATGGGCTTTGTAAACGGTATGCTAGAGCATTGGATACTAGAGAGGCAAGTTTTCCACTTTTGGATCCAGGAGTTGACTCCCACATTAGAGGAGTATGAGCGGTTGACGGCTCTGCCCTTAGACAGACCTTGCGCTCGGATGACCATTGGTGATATGTGCCGATAGTTCATGACCCTCACCAGGTTGAGGCATAGAGTAGTATAGGATGAGATTACATCCGACCATGTGGTGTCTTAGCACTTTTTGATAGATAGATTTGGCTCAGAGGACAGCTATGCACGACACTCTGGGGATTTCACCACGTCGGAGGATCAGTGGCGTGTGGCTTGAGTAGATGTACTCATGATGTATGTATTATCATATGTGTATATGCCACAGTATATGGATAAGTTGGATATTGGCGTCATCATGGCAGTGAGAGCTCTCAGGGAGGGTCATACCATTGTGCCTATGATCGCGATAGAGACATTGAAATCAGCCACGTATTGCTATACCTACCCTACAGGGGTATTTATAGGTAGCTCGGTCATGTTGTATGTGTGGTTCATGTCACATCTGAGACTGATTGGCACCTTCCAATGTCACGGGTATTGTTTTACCCATGAGATAGCCATGTCTTACTCCTTTTAGGTAGCGGAGTGTACAGATGCTATGTCTTGGTCGGTGTTCTTGGCAGGGATCAGAGATCTATTCAGCATTTTTTCATGTACAGGGCTCAGTTCACCCTACAACTTCATTACTCATGCACCTGGCATGAATTATCTTCTTTTGGCTGGCTTGAGGGGCATGACTACTTACCACCCACTGGCTATGATGTCACAGTTCGACTAGTTTCAGGATTTCCATCCTTATGAGGGGGCATTAGGTCAACGTTTGGCTTCTCGCCACTTATCAGCAGAGGACAAATTCAGGGTGTATGCCTGTTGGGATCAGCGCGAGCTAGTTGCATTTTTTGTTAGCCATCCGGGCTGTTCGACATAGTATTCTGCATGGATGGAGACAGAGACAACATTAGCTGCGATAGTATCCACAGTGCCGGGGATTAGTTCTGATGATGTGGAGCCTATAGAGGACATTGATCTTGCCACCGAGGAAGAGCAATTCACTGGGTTGCCAACAACTCTTGTAGATTCTCCCAGTAAAAGTGCTACTATGATCCAGCATTCAACACAGTATTTAGAGCAGAGTCTTCATCTGATGACCTTTGAGAGAGATCAGGCTAGAGCCTTGAGGTTGACAACTCTTGATGGGAGAGATGTCGCTTTACTAGAGAGAGATGATGCTTTACCACATAGAGACAATGTTATTGCTGAGCGGGATGAGGTTAGATCATCCAGAGATGATCTGCTCGGGATGTAATCGTTACAGATAATACTATAGTGAGATCCCTTACTACTGGCATGATTATTGAGATGAGTGCATATATTGATGAGCATCATGTCACCATGCAGTTGGCTGTAGAACTATTAGCTCATGTAGATACCCTTGGGCAGTAGCTCATAGCGTTACCTCCTTCCTCAGAGAGAGATGCCATGTTGGACTTGATAGCTCGTATATCCACTAGATTGTAGATAAGCTTGTATTTTCCTGCACATACTAGCTTAGCCATTTTGTTATGTACAGTTCATATTGTATATATCAAACAACGTTATAATATGGCAGAGAAATATATATTGATTCACTTCCCTTTTAGTTGTGCCTTTCTACTTTCTTGATATTTGCCTATTTCTTCAGGGCTAGTGATCTTGATGTATTATGAACTCATCCTTGATGGGTGGACATTGAGATGTCTTAGGATCTTTCAGAATGGATTGTTGATCTGTATGTACCCCTATACCCTCTTTGGTGTCTTGGGACTAGTTTCTTTATGTAAATGTGGAGAGGAATGTAGCTTTCCTCTTTGAGATTGACCGCACCACAGATGGTTATCGGTAGATATATTGAAGAGGAGGTCCCAAATAGTTGCATCTCTTATGAATTGGTGTTGCTCTTCGAGGACTCAACCGCATCTTAGATGGTCGCCAACTCTCCCATTTATGGGGAGGTCAAGTAGTTCTATCCCTTTGGTCTGAAGCCGATGAAATGTGGTGGATTGAAGTTTGATCCCAGTACCGTTGAAAAGTATTTATGTTTTGGTAGGGGTAAGACCAAACCCTAAATGGCTGCCTACGTACTCCTATTGAAGAGGATATCAGGTCTGCGTTGTTCGAACCTAGTGTAAGAGATTCAACGCTATTTGTGAAAAGATGTAGAAGAGTGTAGAAGTGTATAGAAATGTTTTTTTAATATATATTGCGACTGGGCCATTTTTTTAAAAATGGTTGCCTACGTTCTCCCAGGTATCAAGGAGATCAGGTCGACATAGTTCGCCCCATGTGCAGGACGATTTGCAACCGAAAAAAGTTTAATCCCATGTTCCGGATAAACTGCGAGGGAAGAAGTTTGATCCTACGTACAGGACAAACTGCAGGTATGAAAAGTCTTATCCCTAGTGGGACAAAACTGTAGGTGTGAAAAGTTTTATCCCTGGTGGAACAAAATTACGGGTGTGAAAGGTTCAATCCCTGGTGGGATAACCTGAAAGTTTTGAAACGAAGTGGAGATGAAAGATCTGATGATCTAAAAACTAGGCTGCTGGTTTGAAGAGTGTGTTTGTCCCTGATGGGGCAGAAGGGTATGAAGAAAGATTGTATGTAAAAAGGGTTAGGAAACCTGAATTGACTGGGGATCTGGTGATCCAAAACCAGGATGTTTGTTTGATGGTAACTTCAAATATAGTACTGTTTCATGGTATCTGAGTTGATGAACTGTGGAAATTCATCGCCATCCATTTCCTGTATTTTGAGAACACCTCCTGTCAATACCTCCTTGACAATTAACTGGCCTTCCTAGTTTGGAGCGAATTTTCCCTTAGACTGATCTTGGTTATCAATGATCTTCTTCAAAACCAAGTTATGTTGTTTAAACTGCCATAGCTGGACTTTCCTATTGTAGGATCTAGTGAACCTTTGTTGGTATAATTGACCGTAAAAGATAGCATCACTTCGCCTTTCGTCTATTAGAGACAATTGGTGATACTTATCTTGTAACCATTGGTCTTCATCCAGCTTAGCATCTATTAACACTCTGAGGGATTCTATTTCCACTTCTATGTGGAGCAATACTTCCATCCCATAGGTGAATGAGTAGGGGGTTGCCCCAGTGGAAGTACGCATTGAAGTTCTGTAGGCTAATAGAGTCAGAGGCAAGAGGTTAGGCCATCCTTTATGATTGGCAGACATCTTTTGCTTGATCTTCTTGATGTTTTTATTATCCTCTTCAACATCACCATTCATCTTTGGACGGTAGATGACGGAGTTAAGGTATTTGATATGGAATTGCATACATAATTTCTCCATCATTTCGTTGTTGAGGTTCTTAGCATTGTCTGACACAATCACCTCTGGTTGTCCATATCGACAAATGACATTGTTTCTGATGAAAGGAATGATAACTTCTTTGGTAACCCTCGGGAAGGAGGCTCCTTCTACCCACTTGGTGAAGTAGTCGATCATGGTGAAGATAAATCGATGCCCATTACTGGCTTTGGGCTTGATGGGCCCAATCACGTCCATTCCCCACATTGATAACACCTCTTGACATGATCATCAAAGTTAGCCTTGAAGGAGAGCCAGTAGTGCCCTGTTCTGAGAATCTTTTTGTCAAGTAAAGGGCCGCTCAGGTGTGGGCCACATACTCCACCATGGATTTCCTCGAGCTTCTGAGCTTGGTCTTTGTCCAGACATCGGAGGAGACCTAATCCTGTATCTCTTTTGTAGAGTGCATCTCCGATCAGGTAAAATTTTATAGCCAGTCGATGAATGCACCTTCTTTCAATTGGACTCGCCTCAGCGGGTGTAGATCCATCTCGCATGTACTCCTTGATATGCTGATACCAAGGGTGTTGGATGGGAGGTAGCTCATCTGATACTTCTCTAATGTAATTCTCATAGGCTGGAGACTTTTGCAGGGCAAATGTGATGCTTGACATGTTTTCCTTGTCAAGTATGTTGATCAAGGAGGTTAAATTCGCTAGCGCATCCGCAAAGTCATTCCTATTCTGAGGAATATGGAGGAATTTTATTTCTTCGAACTCCGAAGCCATTTGTAAAACTTGCCAATTGTAAGGCAGCAAATGTAGCTCTTTGGTGTGATAGATTCCCGTAGATTGTCTGATGATCAATTCGGAATCTCCAAAGATAGTTAACCGTCTGATTCCCTTTGATTGGGCAAGTTTTAGCCCCATGATATAGCCTTCATACTCAGCTGTGTTGTTGGTGCTGACAAACTGCAATTTGACGACGACGAGATACTGCTCTCCTGTACCAGATACTAGAACTGCTACAACCCCAGAACCTTACATGTTTACAGCTCCATAAAAATACATTTTCCACATCTAGTATGCATCGTACTGATGGTGTTGCTGCATTGTCATCACCCCTTCATTGGGGAAGTATATTTCCAAGGGTCTGAAATCCCCTGAAGGTGCAGCGGCCAGTTGATCCGCAATTCCTTGACCTTTGACAGACTTTTGCGTCACGTAGACGATGTCAAATTACTGCAGGATCAACTGCCATCTGGACAACCGATAATTTAACATGGGTTTACTTAACACGTACTTGAGAGGATCCACGCAAGATATGAGATGGGTTGTGTGACCATGGAGGTAATGTTGTAACCTCATAGAAGCCCATGCTAAAGCACAACAAGTTTTCTCAATTAGAGTGTACTTATGTTCACTGCTGCTGAATCTTTTGTTGAGGTAGTAGATAGCTCGCTCTTGGCCTCTATCATATTTTTGTCCCAGTATGTAGCCCATGGCATTGTCCTTAATGGACAGGTACATGAACATGGGAACATCATCCTTGGGAGGTACCAAAATAGGAGCTTTGACTAGCTGTTCTTTGATTGTAAGGAAGGCTTTTTGCCACTCATTGTTCAATTTCATGGAGGAGTTCTTCTTTAACAACTTAAAGATAGGCTCACATGTTGCTGTGTGTTGGGAAATGAATCTGCTGATAAAGTTGATCCTTCCCAAAAATCCCGTATTTCTTTCTCTGTCTGATGAATGGGCATTTCAGTAATGGTCTGGATTTTGGTGGGATCCAACTCAATCCCTTTGTGGCTGACTAGGAAACCTAGCAACTTGCCTGATTTAATGCTAAAAGTGCACTTGGATGGATTCAACTTCAAGTTGTACTTCCACAACCTATTGAAGAGCTTTCTAAGATGGTCTAGGTGGTCTTCTTCCCTTTGGGCCTTGGTAATGATGTCATCCACATAGATCTCTATCTCTTTGTGCATTAAGTCATGGAAAAGAGCCATCATAGCTCGCTGATAGGTTGCCCAGGCATTAATGAGGCCAAATGACAACCATTTATAGAAAAAGGTTCCTCAAGGAGTGATGAATGCAGTTTTCTCATGATCCTCTTCGGTAACCATAATTTGATGATACCCCACAAAGCAGTCATCAAATGAGTATATGTTGTATTGAGCAGTATTGTCAATGAGAATGTGGATAAATGGCACGAGAAAGCTATCTTTAAGACAAGATTTATTCAGATCCCAGTAATCCACACAAACTCGTACCTTTCCTCCCGGTTTAGGCATGGGGACTATGTTGGATAGCCATTCAGGGTATAGGGACACCATGATGATGCTGACTTGAAATTGTTTCATAATTTCTTCTTTAACCTTTAAACTCCACTCATGTTTCAATCGCTTGAGCTTCTGCCTGACTAGCTTGAATTCCTCTTTAATGGGAAGGCAATGGATTATGATGTTAGTGGATAAACTGACCATGTCTTTGTGAGACAATGCAAACATATCTTGAAATTGGGTTAATAGTGCAACCATGTTATTCCTTTGGTTTGGAGTGAGGTCCGTACCAATCTGGATTAGCTTAGGGTTCTCTAGGTTCCGAGGTTAAATGAGGTGGTTTGATCAAGATTTGGTTTGGATTTATCCTCGACCCATTCTTTGATCTCCTGAGGTATCTCAGTGTCCTCTTGTATTTCCATCAAGTCTGAGTCCAACTTTTCATCAAAGTTACAATCTTTGTGGAGAAAAGGCACCTCATCAGCAAGTATAGGCACATCTAAGTTCAGAGTCCAGAAACAAAATATTATTTCACTTAATATATTAAACTATTTAATCATAAAAATTGTTAGCATTTACAGACAAAACAACTGCTAATAATGTGCAGAAAAGTAAGCAGTTATTGCTATCTACAGGGAAGCGGGAGTTTCTGCCCTTTTTACCCTTATCGATAAATGCAAGGAGTGCTGTTCCAATTGTCAAAAGTGAAATCCTGATAGACGGCAGTGTTAAAGGGGCTGTCATCGTCCTCCTTCTCCCGAATAATGACCATAATATCTGGACAATCATCGTCTGGAGTGTATCTATATGTGTGCTCGTCATGTAAAATGATGCGTAGGTGAGACAATCTCCCGGCGATGTCTTGTTTACGTCTCTGTTCCCTTTCTTCCAATTTGGGATCAAGAATCAAGACCTCTTTTCCTTTGACCTGGTATCGTTTTGGGAAATAACATAGACATTACATGGGCTGACACCTTTATCGGAGACCATACTGGCTCAAAATCTGTAGGTTGAGATAATCGTCGTGTGGCTGAAGATGAAGGAATCTGTTGGTGTTTATAAGGATTTCTGTGACTGGAGCTAGCAGAATAGCCTAATCTAGCTGTCCCTATTTGACTAGGAACTTGAATTAGGCGCTTAATGCCCTGTTGATTTTTACCCAACCCTTGTCCTAGGTTGATGACCCAATGATATCATCTCTTGAGTTACCGACATTACTTCGGCAGAAATCTTGGGTGTCAAAGGTGGCGCCCCAATAGGATGGTAGTGAGTGTTGCTCACCTCCAGGGCATGGAAACTGACCGATTTAACTTCTGAATTGAAGGTGAAGAGTGGTATGTCACCTTGTTCAAGACATTTCGGTTCAATATTAACATTGATTAGGCTATTGTTAATGATGTATTTAAGTTGCTGATGAAAGGTGGAAGGGAAGACTCCAACCATATGAATCCACAGTCTCCCTAAGAGCAGGTTATATCCTGTTGCTATTTTGAGTATATGAAATGATACACTGAATGTATGTGGACCAATCCCCACTGGCAGTTCAATCTCCCCAATAACATTTCGTCAGGACCCATCAAAAGCTTTGATAATCGTATTGGCTGCTTTTGATTTTCTTAAGATTGATATTCAACTTCTCCAAGGTGGCCGTAAGAGAAGATATTGAAAGATGATCCCCCGTCTATCAGAACTCCTCTCACCATGTATCCGGAAGATAGAACCTTTATGTGCAATGGCTTGCAATGACCAGTCCCTTCGGGAGATATGTCGTCATCAGTGAAAGATATCACATTGTTGTTAAAAATGTGATCAACCAGATACTGAATTTTTTCAACATCCACTAATTTCGGCAAATGGGCTTCTTCCAAAACCTTTAGCAAAACATTCCTGTGATCTTCGGAAGAGAAAACCAAGTTCAATATAGAAATTTGTTATGGAGATTCTCTTAAGATTAAAACCACCTTGGCTTTATTATAGCCCATAGTACGGAGGAATTCTTCAATCCTCTCAATGGGAACTTTCCCTTTTGATTTGATGGTAGACTTCATCACCCGGTGGGGAAGATACAGTTGATTCTCCTTCAACATTGTAGCAGTTATGTGGGATGTGGATCCTTCAGCCTCTCTATAATTCCATGGCACTTTTTTTAGGCTGATAACAGGATACTGTGGTCTATATGGCAATGTAATTAGCTTTGGCGCATCCACTTTCAAAGGATTGTCAACACCTTTGAGTTGTATTGCTTGTATTGTGAGTGGTCTGGCAGCCGAATCATTTTCAGTAGATATAACTGCTACGACTTCCTTCCATTTTATAGGAAACGTGTCCCCACTCTCAAGTAACATAGTGTCATTGTCTGCCATCTTTAGGACACCGCTATCAATTAAGTTCTGAATAAGATGGCGGATTGCCCAGCATTCTTCAATGTTGTGACCGCGAGAATGGGAGTGATATTGACATACTCCATTAGAATTGAACCGTCTTAAACGGGGATTGATTCGAGGTAGCAGAGCTGTAATACTTCCTTCATTAACCAACATCTGAAATATCTCCTCCATTGGTTGGCCAAGGTATGTAAATTCCCTCTTGTTGGAAAAATCCCGATGGGCTTTGGCATTTGCTCTTATTGTAATTTTGTCCTCCAGTGCTTCACTTTCTGGAGGTGAGGATGGAATATTCATAACAAAAGGAAGGATACTAGCATGCTCCTGGCTGATTAATTGGCGTGTGCCTTGGTGCTGATGGACTACCAGTTCTGCCATTTGTTCGACTTGCTCACAAAGAGTCTTCATTTTCCATTCCATCATAAACTGGAACTGAGCAAAGTCCCATTTACCAGTGCTATCCTTGCTGGTTTGGGAGGATTCAACAACGTAATTGGAACTCTGTCCACTGCTCCAATTAATCATATTAACCTTCTCTTCTTTATGTTGAGGAAGAAGGTTGTCTTGAACATGAGGTTGGTCGGTTTTAGTCACCACGATCTCACCGTTGTTAATTAGGTCCTGGATCTTGTGTTTCAAGGCCCAGCAATCCTGAGTATCATGGCCTGATGCTCCAACATGATAGGCACACTTCCAGGTAGTATTGAAACCCTTCCCATTCGGGTTGGCTGGTGGAAGAAGATGCATAATTTTCTTCTGAGTTGTCAGAAGATTAAGAATGTTCTCGAGTGAGTCCCTTAAGGGTGTGAACACTCGATTGCGTCAGACTTCTCCACTCTTTGGCAATGTAGGGTTGGAAGACTATGCTTGAAAATGGGAGTAGTTCCTCCTCTAGATAGGCATGTTTTGATTACCTTTTTTGTCCTTATAGTATCAAGCAAACATCCTCCTCTTTCTTCTTATGGACCCTCCTAGGGTTGTTTCCATAACTTCCAGACTGGATATGCTCAGCAACAACTTTTAAAGCGGCTATGTCTTGAATCTTTCCTGACTATAATCCCATCTCAGCCATCTCTCCATGTTTAATCATTTTAGAAAATGGCTTGCCAATGCCAGCTAAGACTCTCTCATAGAAAGGAGCTTCTTGTATGTCTATGAATGTCATAACCATTTCTGACTCAGTCATAGAAGGAGTAACTTGAGCAGCAAGGTGCCTCCACCTTTGAGCATACTCTCGGAAAGACTCATTGGCATGCTTCTTAACCTTGGTAATTTGGTACCTGTTTGGAGCCATCTAAGACTGGAAACTGTACTGACTGAGAAAGGCTTGAGCTAGCTCTTCCTAGCTATAGATCTTAGAATTATCTAATCTAGTGTACCACGATCGGGCTTCTCCGGTCAAACTTTTCTGGAATAGTTGCATTTTTAGCTTCTCATTCTCGGCATAAGATCCGAGTTCTCCAATGAATACCTTCAAATGTGTGTAAGGATCTCCCAAATTGTTATACTTTTCAAAGTTAGGAGTTTTGAACTTCTCTAGATAATGAACATCAGAGAATATGCAAAGGTCAACATATGAAACACTCCCGCGTGCTCCATTCCCTTTTCCCTTTGATAGACCTAATGGTCTCTTCCATTTGAAGAACTTTCTTCCTGATATCACCGGTGTCTGGATCTTCTTTGAGATGGGTGATTGCAGGGATTTTATTGGTTTTGTACAGCTGAGACTCAGGTATGTGAGCTTCTTTGTCCAGACCTTGAGTTCTTCCATGTGTAGTGGACTCTGTATATATGGGTATTCGTGGACCCTAAGTAGACCGATGTAATTCTTTAAGCAGAGCAACCAACTCTATAATTTGGTTGCTTAGTCCTTCGAACTCGTCACGAGTGACAAGAGTAGGACTAGACTGGCCAGATGTAGCCATGGTTGGTTGTAGGTTTTTTGCCTTTTTAGACTCTGAACGGGTAGTAGGTCCAATTGTTTCCCTACAAAAAGACTTATGTAGTTTAGTCTTAGGGAATATATAAATGATTTACATGCTATGTAATATGTCCATTATAGGAGTGTTATCCTACAAAACGGATGTCAACATGTTAGGTTTTAATATGCATGTACACATATTCTTTCATATTTTCCATTACATAGAGATTGACATGGAATGAAATTACAAGTAATTGATTTTACAAGTAATTGAAATAGGAAAAGCATGAAGAGACTTTCCTCCACGTTTGGTTTATAAGAGGCTGACCTATCTTAGGTTACTCTCGCGGTTTTTTAGCATGAAGGTTCCCAGATCATCACAATTTACTTGAAAGGAAGTTAATCCGGTCTTTCAACTGGAGCGAATCTGTGTGGTGCCTTTCCTGAGCCTCGTTGGAATTAGTCTCCCTACGAGTCCAGTAATCAAACACCGATAGGATAGCCTCCTGGTGGAGGAACCACAGAACATACATTCACATTCAACGTGTCTCACCATATGAAAATGATGACATGTGCGAAGCACTACAATATCATAAGTAGATATAGTGCGAAGCACTAAGTTCAGTAAGTAAATGCATTCATACACATCTATATAAATGTAAATGCAACATCCATACATAAACATGTAACAGTTTTGAAAAGTTTGTAATAGCGGCTTAAGCCCTCTTATTGGAGTCCCCAGCATAGTCGCCACCTGTGGACGTCGGGATTTTTACTATCCCTTTTCTGTTCTTATCTTTTCGTGTTCTCATGTTAGGTGAGATTTGTTTTAAAAAAACAAGTTGTGAAAAGGTCTGACATGTATATGTCGATGACTGGTTTGTAAGAGTCGCCAATTGGTATTTTTAAATGGTTGCACAAACTCAACCGAGAAAAAGTTTGCGCATTGACCCAGTGATGTGACACTGCTAAACTGGTTTATGAAATCGAGATTCGTTAGGGTCCGGGGGACTTGATATTACAGAGGGAAGGTGTTAGGTACCCCCCGACATCCGTGTTACCACGGTGACCGCCACTTTTCAATTAAACTGTTATATGAATGTGTGTGTGTGTCTGTGGGTCAATGTGCAATTATTTGGAAGTAGTGCTATGCCTCATTTGCATCTATATACAAAGAGTTTGAATTTATATAAAGATTCAGTTTTAACAAGATATAAAATTGATGTTTTGTAAAAGAGGTTTTTCAAACCCTTATGCTCAATAGTAATTGAGGCCTTTGATACTTCCATTTTATTAAGTGTTCGACTTAATTGCTTTTATTTTCTAGATGCGAAGCATCTTTAAGAAAATTATATACATAGCAATGCCGAATTCCTTGTTGGCATGAGAGTCATCTAAAGAAATTCGAACACTGTAAATAATTTACAAGCTTATTACAGACGAAAATGTCCATCACGGGAACCGAATCTAGATTCAGGAGACTAAATCTGTGATCACATGATTCCTAGGCTCACATGATATAGCAATTTATATGAAAGTTGTAAGCAGTTATATATATAAAAGCTGTAAATATATATATATATATATATATATATATATATATATATATATATATACAGACTGTCAACCACAACGAAGCACCTCCACGGGGGACTGGAAATGTAAATATATAAAAGTGGTAAATATATATATAGAGACATGATCAACTACCACGAAGCACCTCCATGGGGGAGAAAAAATATAAATAAAGAAGTAAAGACGATCAACCGCCACGAACTAAACTCCAGGCGGGACTAAATGCAAATAAAGTAATAAAAGGCCAAGAAGTAAACTCTAGGCCTGACAGAAATGTAAATATATATATATATAAGTAGTAAACGCACTGGATATAAAATCCAAGCTCATCGAACAGAGTTCGACAACAGTTTTTATATAAGTAAACACACCAGATATAAAATCTGGGCTCATCAAATAGAGTTCGACAACAGTTTATATATAAGTATATATATATATATATATAAGCAATAAACGCTCCGGACGTGAGTCGAGGCTCAATCGAGGCATAACTCGATAATGTTAGTCCATATATATAAATATATATACAAAACAAAATAAAAAGCCATGGACCGAAATCCGGGCATACACACGCAACACGACTCTCAACGTGAAGAACGTTGTGTGCAAAATATGGAGAATATTTTTTAAGAAAGGTATGAAGGCTTATACTGGACTGCCAAAGAAGACTTCAATATCTTTAAATGGATGAACACTCGGTTACCACCGGTAAAAAGTAGCAATATATGAGCTCAAATGTGTTTAAAATAAGAAAGCACTCAGTTTATAGTGTGTACAGAGCAAATTGGACATGGCTTCCTCGCTATTTTCTCTTACAAAATGGCAACCCCAAGCCCTCTATTTATAGACGGGGGAGATACAGTTGTACCTGCGGCAGCCGCAGGTGTACCTACGGCTACCCGGGGTACCCCAGGCTCCGTAGGTCCCGCCATCTTGAAGTACGTGCACGCATGTAATGTGTTGTTCGCTCGAACTTTCAGAACTTCGATTCGAGGCATCTGATTGGGGTGTATAAGACCTTTTTCGGAGCACTGTTGTCGAGAGCTACATAAATGACATGGGATTAGAGGTTGTGCAAAGTCAGGAAGATGGGACCATGCCCTTAATCTTCAAGCTTCAAATTCTATCCGGTGTGCTGTCCTGTGTAGTAGTCATTTGGGATTGGAGTCATTGGTTCTTGTAGGACACTACTATATAGAATGTATGTAGAAATGTGTTAAGATGGCGCACATGTGGGATCGAGATGGCAAAATGATGATTTTTCCCCTCACTGGGGTTATCTCCGATTTGGGCTGATAAAGCAATCGTTGCTCAGGGTTATCTCTGAGATTGGGCTGCTGCAAGTACTGGATGTCCTCAGGGTTATCTTTGAGGTGTGCCTGACCTCCTGGGGTTATCTCCGGGTTTGGGACTGAGGGCCTCGGGGTTATCTCCGAGGTTGAAGCTGATTGCTGGGGGTTGAAACGAGCTTTTCTAGGGTCATCTCCGAGAACTAGAACTGCACTCCTCGGTGTTGTTTTTGAGGTTAAGGCTGAAACTCCTAGTGTTGTTTATAGGATTTGAATTGAATATCTCGAGGTTATCTCTGAGATTGAATGGCCTTCTCCAGTGTTTTTTCTGGAACTGGAACTGTATTCCTCGGGGTTGTCTCTGAGGTTTAAACTGAACTTCTAGTGTTATTTCTGGGACTGGAACTGGATATCTTGGGATCATCTTTGAGATGGAAAATTGAGAATTCCGAGTTTGTCTCCGGAATTGACTTAATTTGTCTTCTAGGGTTATCTCTGGAAGATAATTTTTCCCTCCTGCCAGGTTAGTAACAGAAATGAAAAATTTCAAGTGTCTATAACTGCTAAGCAATTCAAGGAGCTGGGACCGCCAAAGTTTTTGGGAAAGCCAGAGCCACTTAAGGCGGAGGCATGGATTAAGCAGATCACCAAGATATTTGATGTCTTGGGATGCTCAGATGAGCAAAAGGTTCCCTTCGCCACCTTCATGTTGCGAGGAGAGGCAGATCATTGGTGGGAATCTGTAAAACGTACTCAACCTGCTGCACTAAAGATGTCTTAGGAGAAGTTCCAAGAATTGTTCAACGACAAGTACTATGCCGAAAGTATTCGTCACATGAAAGAGGTAGAATTTATCAGGCTGGAAGAAAACAATATGACCATGTCATAGTACTAGGCTAAGTTTGCAGAGTTATCCCGGTTTGCATCCCATTTAGTCGATAATGAGGAGCGAATGACACGAATGTTTCTAAGAGGTTTGAAACTCGAAATACGTCAATACCTCATTTCTCACAAACTTTGTTTATATTCAGATGTTGTGAATAGGGCTTAGTGGAGCGCGATTATGAGTCAGCTCAACCAAAAGGTAACAACCAACAACACGATAATAATCGTACCAGTGGCAACGACCATCGGAACAACGATAACCATCGTGGAGGAAATTATCATGCCAGAAATGGTAACCACTTCGGTGGTAATCATGGCCAGGATGATAAGAGAGGTGAACTAAGTGGGAATAACTATAAGAAGAGAAGATTCAATAATGATGGAAAGACGGCGGCAGCAGCACCAACACTTGTTTTCAAGGAAGGAGAACGACCACCGATCGTATGTTACAAATGCGGAGGGGAGGGACACATCCGTCCAAACTGTACGCAACAACCCAAAGCGTGTTTCAATTGTGGAAGAGAAGGTCACCTAGCACGATTTTGTATTGTAGTGAAGTCAAGTCCAGCTGGGATGGTGACGCCAAAGGATGTCCCAGACAAGTTAAAGTCGGTAGTTTAAGTGAGAACGTTTGTCGAGGAACCCGAACGGAGTTATCACGGGTAAGTTAATCATAAACTCTTGAGAAGTCTATACCTTATTCGATATCGGTTCTACCCATTCTTTTATTTAACCTACTTGCGCTCAATGTTTAAATTTAACTCCGGAGAAATTAGACTTTGACTTATAGGTTGAAACTCTATTTTGAGAAACCTTCGTTACCTCCATTGTTTATAAATCTTGTTTGATTCAAATCGATACTTTCACGTTACTTGTCGATCTTATCTCTTTGAAAATACTTGCCTTTGATGTGATTTTAGGAATCGACTGGTTAACTATTCATCATGGTAAAATTGATTGTTTTCGTAAGGTTATTAGTTTTCAGATTCCTTGTGACAACCCAAGAATTTGGAGAATTTATTAAAATCTTAAATGATTGATTTTAGGTCAAATAATAGACCTAGACAGAAAATAAGTGTATGCGTTTAAGGTTATTGGGATTGAATTTTGAGGATTTCAAAATTTTGTGAAGGATATAGGTGAATTATTCAGGATTAAGTGCTTATGTGATTACGATCTGTGTATATGGTTATGTTCTGTGTTCAGAATATTGTTAAGGGTCACGGGTTGACCAGATAAATTATATCTGTAACAAACCCTAAGAATATATTAAGAATGATAATGTTCGGTTGGAAAAACCCTAGCGTCTGAAAAGAAACCCTAGAAACTGGTTCTGGAAACCCTAGTTTCAGTTTCGGGAATCCGAAACCCTAATTCGGTGTATGAAACCCTAAATTGGGAACTTAATGGCATAAGTGTAAATAATTAAAAGATTAATTAGGGTTAATCTTATCAATTGATTACAAAACCCTAATTCCAAATTTGAAACCCTAATGCCAAATCTGAAAACCCTAGTTTTAGATTCTGTTAAAATGAAACCCTAATCTGGGAACATAACGGAGAATTTTAATGTTTATGAGGTATTAATTAAGTATTAATTAGGGTAAAAAGTTAATTGATTAACAAACCCTAATTTGAAATTTTGGAACCCTAATTATTCCGACGAAAACCCTAATGTTCAATTGAATTTAATTGCTAAAATTAGCAATGTTAATTAGGAAACCCTAATCCTAATTACTTCAATTTTTGTGTAATTAGATACCCTAATCTAATTACGAGATTTAAATTCTAAATTAGAAAATTAGTTTTTTCTATTAGAAACTCTAATTATTGGATTATAAACCCTAATCCGTGATATTGACCCTAATTGCGTAATTAGCAACTTTAATTAGGAATTATTAAATCCTAATTAACAAGATTTAGGTATGATTAAGGAATTTTTAATATAATTAGTAAATCCTATTTATAATTTTTAAATGTTAATATTCTAATTTTTTTTATAACCGAAAATTGTAAAATGTTAGAAATTAAGTTGCTAAAATTTTAGGGTCAAACCCTAAACTCTCAATGATCCAAATCCTAACCCTAAGAGTTTGCAATACATGAAAAATCCTAGAAACAAATGGGAAATGTCCAAAATGCCCTTAAGTCATATTCTTTAAATAAGGTAACTTGCAAATCTAGACCAATCTTGGGTTGTTCAACAACCCTAACCCTAACCTAGCCCTAGCATTTGACAAAAATGTCCTACAAATCCAGCAAATCAGCAGCCTCATGCATTGAATCAAATAATATAAATTAAAAAGAGAGAGAAAAGCTTACTCTCTATTTTCATTTTTGCCAATCTTGTCTCTCTCATCTATTTCGAAATTTTAGTGTGAGAGAGAGTGAGAAGTTAGATTATGATCATCTTTTAGCAAGCTAAGGATCAGATCAAAGGATCAGAATCATGGATCAAAGCATAAAAGTGGTATAAACCCTAATTTTTGAAATCCTTGATTTTGATGTTAAATATTGTTATTTGTTGGTTAAAGTTGTGTAATAGGGTGTCTTTTAATGTTCTGGGTTGATGGATCATGGATCCATAACATCTAGATGCTCGAATTTAGCAATTTATGAAATCTGGAAAAGTGGAAAAATATGGCCTGACAGTCAAATGTCAGGGTCCATAGATATGTGTGTGTTAATGATATCTTGTGTTTGATGTTATAGATTTGTAGTATGTTGTAAGAACTATAATCTAGAACTTGAATCAGGTATAGATCATGTTTAGATTGAAAGATACAAGCAGTCAAAGGTCGTTGACCGATCACATGGACTGAAAATCTGGGTAACCCAGAATTTTCAGAACAGTCTGACAACAATTTTGAACGTCTAGATCTTGCTGTGTGTTACTGTTTTGACCATGTTTTTGTGTTAATAATGTAGCCTGACATGAATACTACATGTTAAAGGCTTTAGATCACTTAGATCCGTAACCAAACCGTATAATAATTGTGGTCAAACGTGGGATGAAAAACTGCTCAAGGACATTTCTGGGTAACCCAGAAATGTTCAAGAACAGTTTTTCTTGTCTACTTTGACCGATCTAAATCATACTGTTTTGATGTTGTTAAGTTGATCTGATGATCGTTTGTTGTACCTTAACATATGGACTACACGTTAGAACTTACAGATCACCCAAACTAAACTCAGAACTCAAGATATAAGGATCGAAAGCTACTAACCTCGACTGTTCTTCATTTTCTGGAAAACCCAGAAAATGAAGAACACGTTGTCAGAAAGTTTGCAGGCTTAGATCTTGCCGGTTAGTGATGTTATGGTTATAAAACTTGTTCAAAATTGTAGTATTACATTTATACTACAATATTAGCAGTTTAGAAG
The DNA here is from genome assembly GCA_020205505.1 of Panax japonicus. Lineage (NCBI taxonomy): Eukaryota > Viridiplantae > Streptophyta > Magnoliopsida > Apiales > Araliaceae > Panax > Panax japonicus. The sequence goes on from CM035103.1 coordinate 10,691,313, forward strand.
ACCTAGAAATCGATCAGAACATAGTTTAAATTCCGGTCAAACCAAGCAACCCGAAATCTGTCAAGAACACCAAGAACACTCAAGAACACCTATAGCGACAGACAAGTGTCGCTATAGGCCTTTAGCGACTGTTTATTTAAATAAATTCCGGAAAAATTAATTTAAATTAGAAAAAAATGGTTTTTAATTATTAAAAATAAAAAATAAATTATGAAAAATTATTTTAAAGTCTGAAAAATAGTTTTTAACTATTTTGAGTATATTTTGAAAATATTTAATATTTTTGGAATATAAATGGTATTTATTTATTTAATTATAATATTAAATAAATTATTTAAAAATAGTTTTTAATTCGTGAAAAATCATGAAAAGTAATATTATGATAAAAGAAAATATTTTAAGTTATTATCCATAACTTTTGATATTTTGTGATGAAATTCATTAATAATTTATTATTAATGGTAATTAATTTATTTAATAAATATATTAAATAAATTATGGAAAATTAGAATTAATGTTTTATAAATCATATAAAAATGATTTTAGTGTTATAAAAATATTTTAAGTTATAAAATATAACTTTTGATATTTTGGCATGAAAATATTAATATTTTAATATTAATAGCAATTATCGGATAATGGATTTAATGGTTTAAAAATCATATAATTATGATTTTAAGGTATTAAAAATACTTTGTGATATTATAATGATATTATACTATTATGTAATGATTTTCATTAATATTTTATCTTAAATGAATATTAATGATTAAGGAATTTTGTGGTATTTAATTCATTTAAATACGATATTAAGGATTTAAAAATGGTGATAAATGGTAATAATTATTCGAAAATTATTACGAGCCTAGGAAAAATGTTTTGTCTGGTTAGAAGTTATCTGTGATAATGGTTAAGTGGTTAGACAGAGTTTAATTGAATTTAAACTCGATAAAAGTCCGACTAGACCGTCGGAATGGTAGAATTGTGTCGGTTTCAACTCAGACTAAAATAGTTTGACTTGATGCTAAGTCTTATGTGTTATATAGACTGATAGGCTTATGTGGTAATGTGTTTAGGTTATTTTGTGTATATAAATATAACAGTATTATACTGTGATGATATTATTCTAATTATTGGAGATCTATATTATTAATATTAGGTTTTCGGGTAAAGCGTTATTAATTGCGTGCGGTAATCAACGGTTCAGGCAAGTTTTCTTGTACTTAACTCTAATAAGAGTGTTTATTCAAGCTTATGGTTAATCATTACTGATTGCCATGAAAATTGTACTCTGTACATCTTGCATGTATAAGTCAGGTATGAAAGGCTGATCACCTTCATTACCAGTTGGTTCAAAAATGTTTGTTCATGTAAATACTTGTTCAGTCAAAATTTTGTTCCTGCTAGTTCACAATCATATTGTTGAATTATAGACAACCAATTATTCATACTCTTCAATCATGATATATTGTTATGTTTATTGTATATAAACTTGCTGGGCAACTTTTATGCTCACCCTTGCTATATCATGATAAAACATTGCAGGTAAAGCAAATGCGTCGTATACAGGAAACGATTAAAGTTAAGTACAGCTTGGAATATAAAGTGCAGTTAGTTTGTAATTATGATCAATATTGTTGTGTAATAGATATTTTAGGAAATGTGTAATAATTTAAGGTTACTCGACCTTGGGGAATAGTGTGTAAAGTAATGTATAAACAATTTATGTTTATATCTTCTGCAATTAGTGATAGTAATAGCGTACCGAGTCCGAGGCGATTCGGGGCCCGGATTCGGGGATGCTACATTTTCTCAAAATATTTATTTTGAGTATTAAGGTGTAGATTTGATATAATATTATAGTTGTGGGTAATATTTATAAATTTTTCAAAGTAAGCAAGTTGTTATAAAATATTCGTTTAGTCGGGGAATATTCTTTTTATCGGGGTATATTCGTACGACGACACAATCATTGGTGGACCCCACTACAGAATTATTGTCGGAGTTAGAAAATGACAAAAATATCTTTTTATAAAAATAACAACAAAAGTTTTATCGTTAACTGTTGAAATACCCGGTGATAAAAGTATAGTAATACGCTTGGTTGCATAGTAGCACACGGTATTGATTATTGATGCTTACGTGAGAAGTCACTCGGTTATACTCAATTATTGCTACTGTAATTGTTGCATAGTATCTCACATTATTGATTCAATTATTGTCACAATATTTTATATTATTAAATCATTAATTGAGATGACAAAGTTATTCATATTATTATTTGCATTATTGACGATGTCTATAAAGTTCTATTGAGGAAAGGGGTTTGGTCACCTAATTGCGCGCAAATAGGGAGAAATTCTTATCGGAAAAGCCCTCTCTTTCTTGGGAATGATTGGTTGTTAAATATTACGAGTTATAATAATGATGATAAATGTTGTTAAAAATATTTTTTGAGAAGCCAAGTGAGTTAGGATAAATAAAGAGGATATTTATGAAGTATTTATTATAAATTTGGCTTATTATATGGACCCCCACTTACCTATTTTTCAAAATAATATGTGTTACGAGTATGATAATATATATATATATATATATATATATATATATATATATATATATATATATATATATATATGTTGAAAATGACATATGGGTGGGGGATCAATTTTTAGTCACGGGAGGAGTTTATTATTATTATTATAATAATTTTTATTTTATATAAAAAATAGAATATATTATATTTTATTATGCATTGTGTTTGCATAGTGTTTACATAGTGAAATTAGAAAAAAAAATTCTTTAACCAATTCAGTCCGTGAGCTTCCCTACTGTGTGTCCGTGATTAATTCCTAAATAGTAACCTTCCATTCTCCTATAAATAGGATGCTCAGTTTAGAAATAAAAATTACACCATAAAAATGAAAGTTTCTTAGAAATCACAAAGGGTTGAAAATCAGATTTAGGTGAAAATGGAACACGAAATTCAATTGACCATATCTCCTATTATATTTCAGATTTTTAAGTGTGGTTAAGTTCCAGAGTTAGATCTATGAGTTTTAAAACTTATCCAAGTGGAATCACTGGAAAAGGTGTTGTAGATTTTCGTATGGACTGATTTTAGCAAAGGAGTCAAAAACTGCAAAGTACAAAAAAGCTACTGCCCAAAAATTTAAAAGGGCATTTTCGGCCACATAATTTCTGAGAAAAAATTCTGGCCTTTTGGGACATAGAAATATAGGGTATAAATTATCTCCTGTCCAAAAATGAGCTCATTCTGACTTAAAATGAGCAAGTTATGACTATTTCAATATTTAGGTTTTTCTGACGAAAAACGCTATAACCGGAGTTCTATAACTCCGATGACCATGAAATTTCAACTGGAAGCTCACGTTAACATGTGTAATATCCTGCCAAGATTTGGGAATTTCTGGAGTTAAACTTGAGGTAGCTAATTTCTTAAGGAATTAATTAGAAATTGATTTTTGAAAAATACTTAAGGGAGTTGAAAAATTATAAAAAAATACTTGTTGTGTATGAAATATATGTATATATGTTTGGACAAAGGATAGAAAAATAATAAGTGATTTGGTAATTTTTCATAAAAATGGTTTAGTTACAAACATATGAGTTAAATATGTTATGTGAAGTTGAATAACTAGTAAATAGGATTTTAGGGCTTGAAAATCCTATATAAGGTATATGCAGATTTTTTATAAGTGATTTAATCATTGGTGATGAAATCTTATGAGTATGACATTTTTGAATGATTAAATGTATTATTTGGTAAAGTGTAAACAATTAAATTAAATTGTTTATAAATTTAAGAAGTGATTAAAATATTGTTATAATATTAACAATATTAGATTATGAGTTATTTAAGTGATGGATAATATTTGGATAATTTAAAGTCTTTAATATTTATCCTTTTTTTCGTTTGATTAATGCTTATATTATTGTCATCATCCTCATGTTTATATTGTGATGAAAGTCATCTTTGGCTTACGTGCAGAGATGGACTTGGTATGATTATGATCAGGAATTATTTGGTATAATCATGGCCTGTAATGTTATAAATGATGTGGTAAAAGTCCTCAGTGGCCTGTAGTGCATTGATGGAAAGTTTTTGGTATGATTATGACTAGATATTGTTCGGTATAGTCATGACCATTGATGATTTAATGAATATCCTTGGCCCGTAGTGCAGGGATGGCTCGATGATGTGGTTTATTTATTAAGATGAGTCTCAGCGATAAAAATTAATGAGAATATTTTAAATCATAGAAGATAGTAGATATCATGCTTTACTTGACTCTTCTAATGGATTGCTTATTCCGCTGCAGTTAAACTTGATGTCTATTGTATTTTATCAGTTTAACATTGTTGAAGGCTAAGTATAATTTATTCTGCATTATCTTAGTCATAATATTTCTTACTGGGCTAGTTGAGCTCACCCTTTCTTTCACTGTTCTCTTCAAGAAATGAGAATATAGCTGGGACTAGTCAGGGAATGGAGTGATGGTCCAGATGATAGCATTAGTAGTCCTTACTATGACATGACATGCAATAAAATTGTAAATGAGAATTAAACATAGATGGAGAGATGGTTGAAAATGTAAATAAGAATTAAACAAGGGGGGAGAAAGAGTTGGTTGGGTGCCTCCCATCGAGCGCTTGATTTATAGTCGCTCAGCTAGAATACTTCCCGTGTTAGTCGGGATCATCTGAGATGTCTTGGGCACTCAGTTTGTTTGATGCACAGAACCAACACTGTTTTACCATATGCCTCTTCATCTTAGATGTAGGAGGAGAATTTGACTTAGTATAACCAATAAGAGTTTTTAAGCCAATGGCTTCTTTAGAATCTTTATGAGCTGCCTCAAGTACCCCATTTACCTTTTTCTGATTCATTCTAGACGTTGGCCATTGATAATTGTTGACGGCCATAGTTTCTAGTAATTCATAAGCCTCCTCATATGTCTTTGATGTAAATGCCCCTTCAAAAGCTGCATCAATGCTTGTCCTAGTATTACTACCTAAGACATTATAAAATGTATTCATCTGTAGCCACTGAGGGAGTCCTAATGAGTGGGCTTCATACCTACGAATTAGGTTCTTATTTGGACTTAAACAATGTTTAATCTGTCTGTTTTAGTATAGTTTTATGTGTTTGTGCTTGTTTTTTTTGCAGGTTTCAGTATGTGTTAGGAAATGTATGATTGTGGCAATGTGGAGGGAATCAGCAAGAAAAGCAAGGAAAACAATAAACTGCAGCATATTACCCCGTCGGGCCGAGCTATTTAACAAAGGAAACTCCTGTCGGGGCGGGGGTACACGTGGCAAAGAGATTTTGTACCCCGCTGGGGCGGGGGTTCCCAAGGAAAATTATCCCACCAGGGTGGAGGTACGCGGATCAGAAGAGGAGTTTTATTGCAATTCTAATACTGTAATGACATGAACTGATGGACTTGGGATTCAATTGGGACTGGATTGAGGACGTTTCTATCAATAATTACAGAGACTTAAGCTATTTAATTCATACATTCATAATACAATCAATCAAGAGTAATTTGAAGCCCTAATTTAGAGAAGATTGTGGAGGAGCAGAGCGAAGAAACAAGGATCACGAAGATTGCAAAATTGAGTGATGAGAAAGGTGGTTTTATACTATTCTTGTTCTTTTATTTTAGTTTCTATAATTGGGATGATGTATTCTTTAATCTATTCAGTGGTTAATTCATTAGTTATGAACTAATTATCTTATTAAGCTTACAATGGATCTTTAAGTGTAATGATGATTATCATGCTTTGATTTCAATTCAATAAAGTTATCTTTTTAGTTCATCTATTGTGATTTGTGCATAATTTATGAATTGCTTGATCACCAATTATGTGTAAATTTGTATTGATTCGAGAGATGAGATATTAGTTTAGACTTAGTCATAATAGTATGTGTTTATGATTTTTGTGTTTTAATGGAATCCATGATGTATGTTTAGGATAGAGATATACCTAAAATCGCATGTAATCGTGTAAGAACTTTGAATTTAAACCTTCTTTAATTGTAATTCACATAGAGATATAGTGAATTAGTTAATTAGGGTGTTTGGCTTAATTCTATCAATTGTGGATTTAAGTTGATATGGTGTTAGTGCATTGAGAGATGGCTAATTCTACTTTTGTGTTCTTGATTAATGAACTGGAATAGTTAATTGGATTGAAAAGAAGTGTGATAATCTGAGTGAAGCATAAAGTGAAGTTGTAGGCTTAATTCTCCATTATCTGATTAAAATTTGCGGTAATTAGTTGTGTTGATTTGTTTTGATTATTATTTATCAGTTTTTCATTATTTTCAATCATTAATTCGGTTAGTTTAATAAAATTGAAATAATACAAAGCTGGTAATTGTTAGATTAAAATTAATTCTTGTCTCTGTGGGAACGATACTTAACTTATCATTATATTACTTGTTGATCACGTATACTTGCGCATTGTGCTTAATTAGATTACACCCAACAAGTTTTTGGCGCCGTTGCCGGGGACTAGTTATTAATTTTATTACTTTCAATATCAGTTTAATTATATCAGTTTTAGTTAAACATTTGTTCTTTTGGTTTTTGTTATTTCTTGTTTCAGGTTCTCTTACTTAGTGCATGTAAACTCGGTCAAAGAAACCAAATTTTTTTCCTTACGAGGATGACATCGAAAGAAGGTTTCAGAGGCTTAGTAAGTGGATTAAAGAGACTAGAGAGAATTTTGATAAGTAAGAAAGTATGGCTGTAGAGGATCAAAAAGCATTGAGGGACTATGCCACATCTAGAGTCACTGAAATTCAGTCAGGCATCATTAGGCCTGCAATTACAGTGAATAACTTTAAGATCAAGCCTGGGACGATTCAAATGATACAAAATTCAATACAGTTTGGGGGATTGGATAATGATGATCCGAATGAGCACTTGGTTAGCTTTTTGGAGATTTATGATACCTTCAATTATAATGGGGTATCTGATGACGCAGTTAGGCTTTGTTTGTTTCTGTTCACACTGCGGGATAAGGTGAAGAGCTGGTTATATTCACTACCGCTAGGGTCAATCACTACTTAGGATGACCCAGCTCAGAAATTGTTAGCTAAATTTTTCCCACCAGCGAAGACTGCTAAGATGAGGAATGAGATTACAATGTTTGAACAGCAGCATGGGGAGTCTCTGTATGAAGCTTGGGAAAGGTACAAGGAATAGCTAAGGAAGTGTCTGCATCATGAATTACCCAAGTGGCTATAAATGAATATCTTCTAGAACGAGTGGAACAGTAATCTGAGGACACGTATAGATGCAGCATCTAGGGGAGCTTTTATGGCTAAAAGATTCGAGGAAGCGTATGATCTGATTGAGACCATGGCGGTTAACAACTACTAGTGGCCCACATCAAGAATGACACAGCCTAAGGAAGCTAGGGTGTTAGAGGTAGATTAAGTGACAGCTTTAGCGGCTCAAATTTCAGTGCTATCAAAGAAAATGGATGCCCTCACGGGTGTACAAGTTCAACATGTAGCATGTGTGTGAATTATATGCGGGGGAACATCCGACAGAGCAGTGTGCTATCAATCCAGATGCAGTTCAGTTTGTAGGTAGTTATGATAGAATACCTCTGAATCCATACCAAAACACCTACAACTCGGGGGCAAGAAACCATCCGAACTTTTCATGGAGTAACAACCAAAATCAGCAAACTCCACGACAATCTTACCCCCCGGTTTCCAAAATCAATATTAACAGTCAGCTCCACAACATGAAACAAAGTCAGATTTGGAAGAGTTGTTTTTGAAATACATATCCGGTAATGAGACAACTATGAAAACACAATCGGTGGTGATTAAGAACATGGAAAATCAGATGGGACATCTTGAATTAACATTGAATAACAGGCCTCAAGGGACTTTACCAAGTGCCACGGAGAAGAATTCGAGGGGATATCATGAACAGTGTCAAGCAATCATGTTAAGAAGTTGAAAACATCTTGAGGGATAAAGTGCAAAATATTTTCTAAAGAAAGATGTGAAAGAAAGTGAAGAAAAGGTTGTTGAAGAGAAACAGGGTGAAGATAGGCAAGTGGACAAGAATCAGGCAGATGTTGAACCAGTTATGAAGTGTATGAAGTGTATTTTTTTTCAAGGAAGAAGAAGTTAGAAGATTATGAGACGATTGCATTGACGGAGGAATGTAGTGCGGTATTGCAGAGGAAGTTGCCTCCGAAGTTGAAGGATCCGAGGAGTTTTACCATTGCTTGTACAATTGGGAACATGGCCTTCAACAAATGTTTGTGGGATTTGGGTGCGAGTGTGAATCTCATGCCATTATCTGTGTATACTTAGTAGGGTCTGTCAGCAACGAAACATATAAACATCTAACTACAGTTGGCGGATAGATCGGTTACTAATTATCCGAGAGGGATTGTTGAAGATATTCTAGTAAAGGTGGATAAATTTATATTTCCAGCAGAATTAATTATTCTGGATTATGAAGAAGACAAGAACATCCCAATTATCTTAGGGAGGCCATTCTTGGCTATTGGGAGGACTCTCATTGATGTTCAGAAAAGGGAGTTAACAATGAGAGTACAAGACCAAGAAGTGAAGTTTAATGTGTTCAAAGCCATGAGATTCCCTACTGGTGAGGAAGAGTGTTGCAGAATGGATGTGATTGAAAAGATGGTTAATGAAAACTTGATTAGAGGTTTGGACATGGATTCGTTAGTAAACACTTTGATGGGGGATGCCGACTTGGATGATCCAAAATTTGTTGACTATTTGCATATGTTGGATGCATTACCTAGAGTGAGTAGATTCAAGGTGCCATTCGAGCCATTAAATACGGAAGAGAAAGCATCAGCACGAATGAAACCCTCACTTGAGGAACCACCCACTCTTGAGCTAAAACCTCTTCCTCAACACCTCAGGTATGCATTTTTTGGAAATTTTGATACTTTACCTGTTATTATTACATCTTTGCTTAACGACTTACACGAAAGTAAGTTGTTGAGGGAACTTTGAGAGTACAAGTCTGCAATAGGATGGACAATTACTGACATCAAGGGAATAAGACCTTCATCTTGTATGCACAAAATACTCTTAGAAGAGGATGCAAAATTGATAGTGGAACTCAAAGAAGGATCTATCCAATCATGAAAGAGGTTTTGAAGAACGAGATTCTAAAATGGTTGGATGATGAGATAATCTACCCTATTTTAGATAGTTCATGGGTGAGCCCTATTCAGTGTGTCCCGAAAAAGGGGGAATGACGGTTGTGACTAATGACGACAATGATTTCATACCAATAAGGACAGTGACCAGTAGGAGGGTATGCATGGACTACATGAAGCTCAATAAGGTAACCCGGAAGAATCACTTTCCTCTGCCTTTCATCGATCAGATGTTGGACCGTTTGGCCGGGCATGAGTATTATTTCCTATTGGACGGGTATTCAGGGTATAATCAGATCATCATTGCTCCTGAAGATCATGAAAAGACTACATTCACGTTCCCATATGGCACCTTCGCTTTCAAGAGGAAGTCATTCAGGTTGTGTAATGCACCGGCAACCTTTTAGAGATGTATGATGGCTATATTTTCAGACATGGTAGAGCGTAACGTTGAAGTTTTCATGGATGACTTTTTAGTTTATGGGAATACCTTTGATATTTGTCTTGAGAATCTGGTCATGGTATTAAAACACTGCATGGAAACCAATCTTGTGCTGAATTGGGAAAAGTGCCATTTTTTAGGTCGAAGAGGGAATTATTCTTGGGCATAAGGTCTCAGCAAAAGGGTTGGAAGTTAACCGGGAAAAGTTGGAAACTATTGAAAATCTTCCACCTCCGACCTCAGTTAAAGGAATTCGCAGTTTCCTAGGGCATGCCAGATTCTACCTCTGATTTATCAAAGATTTCTCAAAGATTGCAAAGCCATTATGCAGTCTATTAGAGAAAGAGGCAATTTTCAGATTTGATGATGAATGTCTAATAGCTTTTGAACAGTTGAAAAGAAATTGACAACAACTCCCCTGACTGTAGCACCAGATTGGACAATGCCATTTGAGTTGATGTGTGATGCTAGCGAATACACGATAGAGGCTTTTTTTGGGACAACGCCGAGATAAGATCTTTTATACCATTAACTATGCAAGTAAAACCCTCACGTATGCTCAATTGAACTATACAACTACCGAGAAGGAGTTACTTGCGGTTATGTACGTCTTTGACAAATTTTGCTCATACCTGATAGGAACAAAGGTTGTGGTATACATGGACCACTCAGCGATTCGTTATCTAATGTCAAAGAAAGATATAAAGCCTAGGCTTATTCGATGGATTCTACTCCTTCAAGAGTTTGATTTGGAAATCAAGGATAGGAAGAACATCAACAAAAAATTCTAAATTTCCATGGTATGCGGATTTTGCTAACTACTTGATGAGCAAGATTCTTCCCCCTGACTTGACACATCAAGAGAAAAAGAAGTTCCTACATGATGTCAATTGGTACATGTGGGATATGCCTTATCTCTTTAGACAGTGTGCGGATAAGATGATTCTTCGATGTGTGCCCTACAGTGAAGTGAATAGCATTTTGCACGCATGCCACACATCTGCATATGGAGGACACTATAACAACGGAAAAGCTGCTTCAGGCAAGATTTTACTGGCCAACTATATTCAAGGATGCCCACCAGTTTGTAAAAAGTTGTGATAGATGTCAAAGGGTGGGAAATATTTCAAAAAGGAATGAGATGCCGCTCAACACAATCTTGGAAGTCGAGATTTTTGATGTATAGTAGATGGACTTTATAAGACCTTTTCCACCTTCATACAACAATTTATACATGCTGTTAGCTGTGGACTATGTATCGGAATGTGTTGAAGCTGTGGCACTCCCTACGAATGATGCCAAAGTGGTTTTGAAGTTTATATAGAAAAACATCTTCACAAGATTTGGCATGCCGAGAGCAATTATAAGTGACAAGGGAAGTTACTTCTGTAATAAATTCTTTACAGCTCTCTTGGAAAAGTATGGAGTTAATCACAGGGTTACAACAGCTTATCATCCCCAAATGAGTGACCAAGCTAAGTTTTTAAGTACAGAGGTGAAGCAAAGTTTAGAGAAAGTGGTGAATCCAAACAGAAAAGAATGGTCTCCGAAATTGGATGACGCTCTATGGGCTTATCAAACAGCATACAAGACCCCAATTGGAATGTCTCCGTATCAACTTGTTTACGGGAAAGTGTTTCATCTCCCAGTGGAACTTCAACACAAAGCATATTGGGCCATTCAAAAGCTAAATTTTGATCAAACAGTTGCAAGCGAGAAAAAACTGCTGCAACTTAATGAGCTGGATGAGTTTTGACTGCAAGCATACGAAAATTCTAAGCTGTATAAGAAAAAGGTCAAGAAGTGGCATGATCATAAGATTTTGCAGAGGAAATTTGAACCGAGCCAAGCTGTCTTATTATACAACTCTCGACTGAGGTTATTTCTCGGGAAACTCAAATCACGATGGTCAGGGCCATTTACCATCAAGAAAGTCTACCCACATGGGGCCGTTGAACTCTATAGCAGGAATCTGCTTAAAACATTCAAAGTCAATGGGTAACGTCTAAAGCACTATTGGGGTGGTGACATCGGCAATCAAGCCACCGCGATCACTCTTGCCGATGCGCCATGACATAGGGACTAGTTAGGCGGAAAGACTCAAAAACAAGCACTCATTGGAAGGCAACCCAAATTTTATTGTCATTTACAGTATTTTGGATTCATATTGCATAATTTTTAGTTTAGTTAATAATTTTAGCAGTTCGTAGTTCAAATATATGCAATTCTTAGGTAATTAGTTAGTCAGTGTAGTAATTTACAGCCTTCTTGCTCAAACTCCAAGTACGTAACTTATCATTATTTTACTTGTTGATCATGTATACTTGCGTGTTGTGCTTAATTAGATTACACCCAACAAGTCCATGATGTGGGCATCTTCTTAATAATTCCTTATATCTTTCCCAAGCCTCATAAAGTGATTCCCCCTGTTGTTGCTCAAAGGTAGTAATGTCGTTCCTCATTCTTACAGTCTTCATTGGTGGGAAGAATTTTGCTAAGAACTTATGGGTTAAGTCCTTCAAAGTGGTAATGGAGCCCGTTGGTAAATAGTATAACTAGCTTCTTGCCTTATCCCTCAATGTGAATGGGAATAGTCTAAGTCTCACTACATCATCCGATACCCCGCTGAACTTAAATGTATCAAAGATCTCTAGAAAGCTCACCAAGTATTCATCCGGGTCATCATTGGCCATTCCCCCAAATTGTACTGAGTTCTAAACCATTTGGATGGTTCCTGGTTTGATTTTAAAAGAATTTACTGCTACGGCAGGTCTTGTGATACTTGATTGGAGTTCATTAATTGGCGATGTAACATAATCTCTCAATGCTTTCTGTTCCTCTATCGCCATGATTACCGGTGTTTCAATTGCCTCTTAAATGTCCTTAATCCCCTTACTCAGTCGTTGAACTCTTCTATTAATTTCGTCTTTGTAAGGAAACAAATTAGGCTTCTTAAATTGAGTTTGCATGCACTATTCAAAAGTACCTAAAATACAGAAAAATATAAAAAGAAATAAGATAAGAAAGGTTGTTTAACTAAGACCAATTTAACTTAAACTGATGATGAAAATAATAAAAACAGTTTATACTTTTCAGCAACGGCGCCAAAAACTTGTTGGCTTAATTGGGTATATGACAAATCAATACACACACATAAGCGCACGTGGTCAACAAGTAATATAGAATAAGTAAATTATCGATCCCACAGAGAATAATAACTATATTTTAATCTAACAAACACCAGTTTTATAATTATCTCAGTCTCTTTAAACAGATGGATAAGTTGCGATTTATCTAAAATTAATTATGAATTAAATTAAACTAAATATTAAAAGATTAAATCAGATAAAGAAGAGTTGAGATTACAATTTCACTTATTAATGCACTTAGGTTGACACACTTCATGTTAAATCCAATTAATTACTTTGGATTGTTAGTTGAGAACACAAAAGCAAAATATAGCCATCTCTCGATGTACCATACCCATATCACACTAAATCCATAGATGATAGAATGAATGTGAATACCCTAATTAATTATCTCAATATATCTCTATGTGAATTATAATTAAAGATGGTTGAAGCTCAAGTTCTCAATAGACTACACATAGTGCTTCAGTATATCTTTATCCTAAGCACGAATCATGAATTGCATCGCCATGTAGAAGTCATAAACACATGTTAATATGATCATATATGAACCTATAACCGTTTCTTAATTTCATATAGATTATCACAGTAACTGGGGATCAAGAAATTATCATAAATCGTATTAGAAATTCATTCATAATCAATTAGATATCAACAAGGAAGCAAATGAACTCCAACTATGCAATAAGATCCATTATAATCCCAAAAAAGAAATTAGCTCATAATAGAATCAAGATCCATCATCCAAATTTTTTTATACATTGAAAGCTAAAGATGAAAGTAAAGAGAAATTATGGATTGAGGAGTACAAATCTGATCTCTCTTCTTCAAATCTAAACCTTCAATGCTCTTCAATTGCTTCAATTCTCCAAAATCTAAACCCCATCTAAGCTAATCTAGGAATTATAATAACAATCTAAGATAGATCCCCCAAAAATAAATAGTAGAATATACACACAAGTCTCTCTATATCCCCCAAAATGGCTAAATAAACGTTCTGATTTATTGCCTTAACCTCCAAAGGCCCCTCATTCAAGCTACTCTCCCATTGGTCACTTAAATGAAAAGTCAGCATTTTGTTCATCAGAAACTAGCATGGTCGCGCTAATCAGTAGGAAAACACGGGCGTGGGCGCGCTGTGTAGTATCTCTGGGCAGATAACGACACGGCTGCACTATCCAGTAAGCCAAAAGTGGCACGGCACACCAGAACTTAATTTCTGGTTTCTGCTATGGTTGCATCTCCATTTGTGATTACCTCAACACTTGATCACTTTAAGCTCTCAATACATCATTTTTAGATGTAAATGCCACCTAATGAGTTCTCAAATGCAGGATTAGGCAACGATTGCAGTTTAGTTGATACCGGATAAGTAGGTATAAAACCTACATATCATCTTACCACTCAGGGTCTCTAGGACACGATACACAAGATTATTTGTCCTTAAAGCATAAAATCCAAAAGTTGATCGCAAGTGGCGATGTTGTGGTTCAACGACCTGACAAACCAAATGTCAAAACCAACCTTCTGCTGCAACATGACACAGAGGGAGTGAACGTGATTGGGTCAGGAAGCGCCGAAATTGATCTAAATCGTAAGTACATACGAAGGGTGGAGGAATACCCTCAAAGGAGTAGAAGAAATATCCTAGAGTGGGAAATCTGGAGGTGTGTTTGAAAGTAAGACAAAAATTTGAGATGATCCAACATCAAGTAAGTCTGGTAGCCAAGCTGATAGTTCGCCAACATCAGGTTATAAGCAGCTTTTCACTCAATTATCAAGAAATTAAGAGAAATAATAGATTAGCCAGATTATAAGCATATATCCCTCCAAGATATTCCATATGACTGAAGAAGATCAAAGCAGGCTATAAGTTCAGGAAAAGTGGAATGATAAAATTGCTAGAAGATCTCGTCAGCTGAAAAATGATCAATCGGAAGAATGCGAATTCTCAAAAAAGAATAATCAACCATAATCCACAAGATACCAAAAATTCACCCCTTTAAAAGAATCAAAGGAAGAGATGTTGCACTTTTTGATAAACAAAGTAAAGATTACTGAGTTGTTGCATCCCATGGATATCGAGACAAAGAGACATGATCCCACCAAGATATGTCTTAACCATTCTAACTCACTTGGACATGCGACCGAGGGATGTTGGGCTTTGCAACACAAAATCCATAATCTTATAGAATGTGGAGATTTAGAGATAGAAATCCCCACCAATCCTAAGACACCAAAGCACACTTGAAAAGCCTACACCCAAGAAAACCCCCAAAGGTCGATGACCCATAATGAGAAGACCCCACGGCATCTCAACGTCATTCCATCAAATTTGTAATATCCATGAACATGTAACAAATTACTTACATAGAGCGGAAGCGTAAAAAATCAGAGTTTAAAATTTTACAAACCATATACCTGGATCATCCTTTATGCACAATTATTAATTAGATGAAAAGAGAAGGAGATCAGATTCATACCCTTGTAGAAACTAGCTTCCTCAGGTACGAGTTCACCCTTAATTCCTTTTCACGTTCAACTTGAATCCACCTAGTTTGATTCCTTCCTTTGATCAACATTAGCCACCCAACTATTTGGCTTTTAGAGGTGATAATTCTATCTCTATAGAATATTATGTACTCTCCCAACTCTAGGAATGAAGTGTGTAACTCTTTCCTGTCGACGTCGAGATTTTTAGATGTCCCTTTTCGTTACTTGTTCTTTGGTGTTCTCATGCTAATGTGAGATTTGTTTGAAAAAACAAGTGAAAAAGGTCCTGCATGTGTAATGTCGACAATTTGACTGTAAGAGTCGCCAGTTGGTATTTTTAACTGGTTGCACCAATGCAATTGAAAAGGTTTGCACATTGACCCAGTGATATGACACTGCTAAACGGGTCTGTGAAACCGAGATTCATTTGGGTTCGGGGGCTTGATTATACGGAGGGAAGGTGTTAGGCACCCCCGACATCCGTGTTGCCACAGTGACCGTCACTTTTCAAAGAAACTGTTATATGAATGTATGTGTGTGTGTGGATCAATATGAAATTATTTGAAAGTAGTGCGAGACCTCGTTCGCACCTATATACACAGGGTTTGAATTTATAAAAAAGTTCAGTTTTAAGCAAGATATAACAATAAAGTTTTATAAAAAGAGGTTTTTCAAACCCTGTGCTCAATAGCAATTGAGACCTTTTCATATTTCGATTTTATTATTAAAATGTTCGGCTTGTTTGCTTTTATTTTCGAGATGCGAGGCATCTTCGAGAAAATAATATACAGCAGTGAATTCAGTACACTATAAATCTGAAAAAAGTATGATAGCCATCCAAGGAAATTCGTACACTATATATTCCGAACTCCTCATGGGCATGATAGCCATCCAAGGAAATTCGTACACTATAAATAATGTACAAGCTTCTTACAGCTGAAAAAAGTCCATCATGGGAAACGAATCTAGATTCAGTAGACTAAATATGTGATCTACATGATTCCTAGGCTCACATGATACTGCAGTTTATATGGAAAGCAGTAAGCATTTGTATATATAAAAGCTGTAAATATATATATACAGACATGGTCAACCACCACAAAGAAACTCCATGGGGATCAGAAATGTAAATAAAGAAACTCCATGGGCTATCAACCGCCATAAAGTAAACTCCAGGCGGGACAAAATGTAAATAAAGTTGTAAAAACGATCAACCGCCACGAAGTAAACTACAAGTAGGACGAAATGTAAATAAAGCTGTAAAAGGCCATGAAGTAAACTCCAGGCCTGACAAAAATGTAAATATATATATATATATACATATATATATAAGCAGTAAATGCACCAGATGTAAAATCCATGCTCATCGGATATGTCCGACAACAATTATATATATATAAGTATATATATAAAAGCAATAAATGCTCCGGATGTAAAATCCAGGCTCGTCAGATATGTCTAACAAAAATTATATATATAAGCATATATATATATATATATATATATATATATATATATATATATATATATATATATATATAAAAGCAAATAAATGCTCCAGACATAAGTCTAGGCTCAATCGAGGCATAACTCGATAATGTTAGTCCATATATAAATATATACATATATAAGTATATATATACAGACAGAAATAAAAACCACAGACTGAAGTCCTGGCATACGTACACAATACGACTCTCAATGTGTAGAATAGTATGTGCAAAGATGAAGAGAAAGGCTTTATTGAGTGTAAGAAGGCTTACAGTGGGCTGCCAATACAGACTTCTATAACTCTATATGGATAAATACTCAGCTCCCACCGATAAATGTATAGCTATATGTGAGCTAACAGGTGTTTAAAAAGAACAAGCACTCAATATGGGTGTGTACAAAGCAAATTGGACAGGGCTTCCTCGCCTCTTCCTTTTTTCAAAATGGCTACCCTAAGCCCTCTATTTATAGAGGGGGGGGAGCCGCAGGTGTACCTGCGACATCCACAGATGCACCTGCGGCTGCCCGGGGTGCCCTGGGTTTCGTGAGTCCCATCGTCTCAAAGTACGTGCACTCGTGCACTGTAATGTCCGCTCGAACTTGCAGAACTTCAATTCGAGCATCTGAAGGAGGTATATAAGACCTTCTTTGGACCGTTTATGTAACGCCCCAGAAAATTGAACATTTTGTAATTTCTTTTAATAATGAATAAAATAATATTATTTATTATTATAGTGTGTTGAGAAGATGGATGTCGTTCTATAACCTAGAAACGTCGTAAAGTCGTAGTATTTTAACTACGTGGGAGAATTAAAGTGGTTTAATTTCTAAAACGAAAATAAAAGTTTTCTGAGAAATTTTCCGAAAAACACTATTCATCAATTTCTGCTCGGGAATTATTTTTGAACTTTCGAGAAATACGTAATGTTATAATATCGAGATGATATCGATTATGTAATAATAATCTAAGTATGGAAAATGAAATATTTCGCATGCGTACCTAATTTGAGATAGTTAGGTTATCAAGCGTTAAAAGAAGGAAGTTGTGATCATATAATGTGTAAACATTATATGGAGTAAGGAAGGTAGGTATAATATGACGTATTGTATTATTATGTACGAAGAACTAAATATCGTATATTTCGAATTAATATACGAGATAGCATACGAGAATTATACGTAGGATATGTATATTAAGTTATTGAATTTAAGATAATGGACTTGTGGGATTTCTAGTTTATTGATAGAAGCCCAAGTGTATGATTATCACAAGTCCAATCTATTGTAACTAAAGCCCAATAGGAAAGTAGTTGGATTAATTAACCAAGCCCAAGGTGAAGCCTTGACCCATGGGTCAAACCAAGTGAGGAAGTGGGTAGTCTTGATGGGCAAGGATTAAGTGTGATGACCAAGTGTTGTGGTGAGCAAGTAAAAGAAGTGGCTAGCAAGAAGACTTGAAGGTTAAGTTGTGAATAGTAAGGAGGTGGAATGAGGAGGTGGGATTGATTATTGTCCATTTTGCCCCAAGCTTTGGTGGCCTATAAATACCAAGTTCATTTCATTTTATTGGTTGTTTTGTTATCATCCAAACACTTTCCTCTCAAGCATATAAGCTACTTATTTGGTAGAGAGAATAAGTTACTTAAAGCACTTATAAGCCACTTCAACCTTTGATAGTTTCCAAAGCAAATAGAAGTCTTCAAGGGTAAGACTCATTTTCTTTTATCTATATCTTTTCTATGATAGGATTGATAGAGAAGGGGGATTGCTTGAGGATAACATGTAATGAGTTATAAGGAATTAACTTAAGCCGAATAAAGTTGAATAAGCAACTTGAACCCTAATAAGTTGTTAAGATCATGAAGGACTTGTCATATGATGTTAGTATGTTGTTTATAACATGAGAACATTGATTGAAGGACTTAAATTATTGGTAAGTCATGAGTATGAAGATTTCTAGTTCATAAGTTGAGAAAGTCAATGACTTATGGAAATAAGTCAAAGCCTACTTTGATTATAAGTTGGTGTAATAAATAACTTGAAATGATGATATGTTGGTTAAAATCCACTTAGAACGCTTAGTATGGTTGATTTGACGAACTTCGCACGATTAGACGATTAACGTCGAATTCGTGAAAGTCTCGGAATAGAAGTCATATTTTTTGTTGGAAGTCGAAAATGTTGGTTTTTGATGGAGACAAGTCATTGTAGTCATTATAGAGTTGCGGACTCGAAAATGACCGGATTCCGACTTAGAACGAAGAAATGAGCGTTGAACGTTCACGAACGTTTATCGTTTTCGTTAAGATGGACTAATAGGTCAAATTTTAGCAAATGAAGTTAAATAGATAAAATTCTTGCATGAACGCATAGATTATGAAATTTGTGAACTGTAGGCTTTTGAACGGACCAATTCGGAGTTAAAACGAAGAAGTTATGCGTCCGGGAAGTTAGCAAAATTTTCAAAAACTGCAAAATTTTCTAAGGACCAGAGTCCGCGCCGCGGCGCGACTCTAAGCCTTCTTGGCCGTGCCGCAGCGCGAGGCCGGATGATGGCACACTGCTAACTCGCGCCGCAGCGCGAGTCACAGACCAATTAGTGGCGCCGCGGCGCCAGTGCAAGGAAGACGATAGAGAAGAAGGGTTCCAAGTGTAGAATGAAAGAGGGATTAATAGTAATGAATTGTGATGTAATCACAACATAATTAAGACATTGTAAGGTGCTTGTAATACACTAATGCATGTTTATAATCAATCAAAGACAAGCGGGATATGAATGACGTAATGAAAGCCGAAACCCTTAATAACGAAACTAAGTGAGAATTACATTTAAATGAAGGGTAAGGTATAATAGAAAACATACGTGGTTAATTATGAACTAATATGGTATGTTATATGATTATGAATTGTAGAATCATAGAGACTTAAAGTGTACGTGTATTAACCAGTAAGCAGACGCCAAAGGCAAGTATTCTAACCCTTGTTCCAGTTCAGTCTGGACAAGCTTTGTAATTCATGTTCTCTTTCAAATGAAATCTAGAATGATGAAGTCTTAAGCCAATTTTTCCGGCTAGACTTATATTATGATTCTGTCAAGCATGATTTGTAAATTACCGAGTTATATTGGTGTGGTTTTCAATCGAAGACCACGCATGTTCAAAAGTTTTTGTTGTTTAACGACAGGCACGTGAGGTTGCCACAATTAAACGTATACACGTTTAAAGAATGTAGTGTTGATCAACATAGAGTACTATGAGCTGATCACTCAGAAGTGCTCGTAAGCTATGCCGGACTTACGGACTTAGTGCCGGAATGTCCTTTTCAAAAGAACTTATGTATGCTCATAATCTTGAGCCATAATTGTTATTCTACTGAATATTGATAGAAAAATGTTTTGAAGGAAATGAAGTGCTATTTTGAATCACCAATAGTACTTCGTAACTATTGTTCAGTTACTGGGGATATATTAGTTCTATGTTTCAAGCATGTTGTTTATTAGAATTATAGTACTTGCTGAGCTAGCCATGCTCACTCTTGCTTGAACCATATGAACACAGCTAAGATCGAGCAGACTGAAGGATCCAGCAAGGATAAAGGCAAGACGAAGACGAACCCGTAGCATACTTATGTAATAGTATAGGAAGAATGTCTGTAATATATTGATATTATGACAAGAACAAATGAAAGGGTTACAAAGAACCTGGGTAATGTAATATTACTTTGATATATATGGAGTTATATTAGTCCTCTTGTGACTATTTGAGGAAATGTGTGAATGAATGGTAGTACCGTGTAGCACCATTTGTCGGGTTGGAAGAGACCCGGATTTGGGGGCGTCACAGGTTGGTATCAGAGCAAGAGGTTATAAAACTTAAGGGGGGAATTAAAACCTTAAGCCATAACCTTAGGAAGAATCAAAGGAATACAAGAAGAAAATAACCTTATAAAAAAAATGCATCATGATTATGATATGTATGTTTATTATTCTACTGACGTGTACTAATCAACTCATTTGTTTTATGTAGATGTCAGGAATAAATGGGATGTTTGTTTATGAACAGATCATAAGTGAAGAGTCGGTGAACCAAGTAGAGGTTGTACCGAACCCTATAGCAGCAGAGCCAGAAGTAGTAATCATTGAGTCTGAAGACTCAGAAGAAGCTGACTACATGTCAGTATTTGACGGGATGATAGAGGAGGAGGTAGAGACAGTCTCCTTTAACCCAGTGGCTATAGCAGCAGAGATAGCTACTGGGGGGTCGATGATGTCTCTGTTTATGTCAGTGTTGGATAGAAATATCCATTACTGTCAGGAGGTTAAGGAGCTGAAGGCAGAGCTTCAAATGCTTATAGAGGACAAGACTGATGTCGAGTCCATGTGGGAGCAGGAGCATGACGAGAGGATTTTGGCTAAGGACAAAGTCCAGGATTTAAAGCACGAGGTCTTGGAGCTTAAGGAGGAGCTCAAGACAAAAGTGAAGAAAATAGGGAGGATGTCCTATATCTATAGGAGTTCTCACACGGATTTTCAGCAGCAGGTAGCTGGATATCCGGTGGAGGTGGGGAAAACGCGGCATACTATTAGCCGTGATATCATTGCCGGTCTGGCCAAGGCAGATTTCAATAATGCCTTGAGGCAGATGTAGTTTAGTGGTGGTTAGAGTAGTTTGTAGATATTTTTGTAAGTAGTAGTGATGTAAAACCCTTTTTGTATAAGTAAAGGGTAGTCTTTTGTAAATCCCAATTTTTGGAAAGTGATAGCGGGAAAGTAATGTAATTAGCTTAGGCTGAGTATGTAACCGATGTAGTATTATACTACAAAGAATGTATATAAAGATCGTTTTATGGAAAGCAATGAGTTATGAATGTTTGGAGTTATTGTTTTATATTAATGATAGCTAATAAAGAAAGGAATAATAACGTAATGTGTTTATTGTATCAGGCAAAATGCCGCCGAGAAGAGTGCAACGTAATCAAGGTGCGAACGTAAATCAACCGGAGGGAGGTCCGGTTAACGCGATGCAGGAGTTTGTTAATTTATTAACAGCCGCCTTTAATAGAACAGGGGCTAATATTCCCGTAAATCCAGGAGTAGCACGAGCTACTACCTTTAAGGATTTTAAGAGTGTAGGTCCGCCGGAGTTC
The DNA here is from genome assembly GCA_020205505.1 of Panax japonicus. Lineage (NCBI taxonomy): Eukaryota > Viridiplantae > Streptophyta > Magnoliopsida > Apiales > Araliaceae > Panax > Panax japonicus. The sequence continues at coordinate 10,713,231 of CM035103.1, forward strand.
AAAGGAACTACGGACCCAATCGAAGTCCAAACGTGGGTTAAGGAGATAGAGAAGGCATTCGTAATTGCAAATGTTGATGAGGCCCAGAAGGTTGCCTTTGCAACCTATATGATGAAGGGAGAGGCCAATTTTTGGTGGGAAGCCAATCAGGCTAGGGTCGGGATAATGACTTTAACGTGGGATAGATTCAAGGAGATATTCTTCGAGAACTATTTTCCCACGAGCATGCAGGGAAGGATGGAGATGCGGTTTTTAGAGCTAAAACAAGGGGAAATGACGGTTCCCCAAAACGCTGCCAAGTTCAATGAACTGGCTAGGTTCGCTCCACACCAAGTGGATACCGAGGTGAGGAAGGCGAGACGGTTCGAGCAGGGCTTGAAACCCTGGCTCTATAACCGTATATCCGTATTCCAAAGTACTTCTTTTGGGATCGTTTTAGAGAAGGCGATAATCGCCGAAGGTGGTAGTGAGGCATTGAGCCAATACCACAAGGAAAAGAGGAATAAGGGGAAGGTTGACGGGAGAGTCAAGATTGAGGGAGCCAGTGGGAGTGGCGAGGGTCAAAAGAGGAAGGTAATTAACTCTGGGAATACCGGAGTGAAGCAAGGAGACCCATAGAGAAGAATGGAGGCCTGCAAGACCTGTGGAAAGACTCATTTAGGAGTCTGTCTCAAGGGGAAGGCCGTCTGTTACAATTGCGGACAGGAGGGGCACATTGCGCCAAATTGTCCGAGTCCGAAAAAGAATCATGGATGCTTTGTGTGTGGATCAACCGACCACATGGCAAAGAACTGCTCGAAGAAGGGGATGGATGGGAATCGGAGCACTAATAGCGGTAAGTTAGCTATTGGAGGTCCAGCTCAGTCGGGTAGGCCGATGGGTCGTACCTTTAACATGACAGTCCAGGATGCGGTTGCATCAGGGGACATCGTTGCAGGTATTATCCCGATCAACGATGTTAATGCATACGTACTATTTGATTCGGGTGCTACCTGTTCATTTATAGCATGCGGTTTTGCTAGACAATTAGGACTACTTCCCGAAAAGTTATCTATACCTGTAAATATTAAGGTAGCAAACGAAGATATAATTCCTATTGAAGATGTTCATAGGAGTTGTTGTGTAGATATACGGGGTTGTAAATTATCGGTAGATTTATTACCAATAAAGTTAGAAGAATTCGATGTAATTCTTGGAATGGATTGGTTAGTAAACCATGGGGCAATAATACATTGTCAAAAGAAGTGTGTGAACATTAAGACGTTAGAACAACCTCGGGTAGTATTTTATGGGAATAGATCGCCGGGACGTTCGTGTTGTCTAACCATGACACAAACTAGAAAATTACTGAGGAAGGGATGTGTAGGATATCTGTGCCATGTTGTTGATACCGAAAGAGTGGTAGCAACCATGGAACAAATACCTATAGTGAGGGAATTTGCCGATGTATTTCCGAGTGAATTACCTGGTCTTCCGCTGGATAGAGAGACATAATTTGTGATAGACATTGTGCCAGGAGCGGCACCAGTTTCCAGGGCACCGTACCGTATGGCGCCAGTAGAGATGAAGGAGTTGATGGTGCAATTACAAGAACTGTTGGATAGGAAGTACATTCAGCCGAGTGTGTCACCGTGGGGAGCACCGGTACTGTTTGTCAAGAAGAAGGATGGATCGTTAAGACTTTGTATTGACTACAGAGAGTTGAACAAGTTAACAATAAAGAATAAATACCCATTGCCCAGGATCGATGATCTTTTTGATCAGCTGAAAGGGGCTAATTATTTTTCTAAAATAGATTTACGAACGGGGTATCATCAGTTGAAGGTTAGGAAGGAGGACGTGCCAAAGACAGCATTCAGGACTCGTTATGGTCATTACGAGTTTTTAGTGATGTCATTTGGGTTGACAAATGCACCAGCTGCATTCATGGATATGATGAACAGAGTGTTCAAACAATATTTGGACAAGTTCGTCGTAGTGTTTATAGATGATATTCTAGTCTATTCTAAGACGCCAGAAGATCATTCTGAACACCTTAGATTAGTGTTGGAGACATTAAGGAAGGAGAAGTTGTATGCGAAATTCACAAAGTGTGAATTTTGGTTAGAGAAGGTGCAATTTTTAGGTCATGTCATTGACCATGAGGGGATTTCAGTGGATCCAGCAAAGGTAGAAGCCGTGATGAATTGGGAACAACCGAAAACGCCGACTGAGGTGCGGAGTTTCCTAGGGTTAGCGGGTTACTATTGGAGATTTATCCAGGATTTTTCAAAGATAGCTACTCCGTTGACTAATTTAACGAGGAAGATAGTGAAATACGCTTGGACTGACAAATGTGAGATATACACGGACCATAAAAGTCTAAAATATATCTTCACACAGAAGGAGTTGAATATGAGGCAGAGAAGATGGTTGGAGTTGATAAAGGATTACGACTGTGAAATCCTGTATCACCCTGGAAAAGCCAATGTAGTTGTCGATGCCTTAAGTAGAAAGGGTCGGGAAAAGTTGTCTTTGTTAACGGCTCAAACTGAGTTAATAATAGAGATGGCAAGGATGGAGTTAGAGGTAAAGCTGCCCAGTGAAGAAGAAGGACCAATGTTGTTTGCAATGGAGATACAACCAACCATCGTAGAGAGAGTTAAGGAGGTGCAACTCAAAACTGATGAGTATGACCGGATGAAAGAACGGCTGACCAACGAAAAAGATACTAAATATAGCCTTGATAACGAGGGATTGTTGAGATTTGATGGAAGAATTTGGGTTCCGGATGAGACGGAATTAAAGGAGCAGGTTCTATAAGAGGCTCATAGTTCAAGGTTTTCGATTCATCCTGGTAGCACTAAGATGTATCAAGACCTTCGACAGAGTTTCTGGTGGCCAAACATGAAGAAAGAGATTGCAGAGTACGTTAGTAAGTGCTTAGTTTGTCAGAGAGTTAAGGTTGAACATCAACGACCTAGTGGCTTGTTACAGTCATTAGAAATTCCGGAGTGGAAATGGGAGAATATCTCAATGGATTTTGTGGTGGGACTTCCGACTACTCAGAAGGGTTATGATGCAATTTGGGTAATGGTGGACCGATTGATAAAATCAGCTCACTTTTTTCCAATTAGGGTTAAGTATAACTTAGACCAGTTAGCTAGACTTTATATTAAGGAAATAATCTCTAGACATGGAGTGCCAGTATCGATTGTGTCAGATCGTGATCCACGATTCACGTCGAACTTTTGGAGAAGTCTGCAAGAGCAGTTAGGAACGCAGTTGAAGCTAAGTACGGCGTATCATCCACAAACGGATGGACAAAGCGAGAGGACAATTCAGACATTAGAAGATATGCTAAGAGCATGCGTTATGGATTTCAAGGGTAGTTGGGATGATCATCTACCATTAGTGGAGTTTGCGTATAACAATAGTTATCATGCAAGCATAGGTATGCCGCCTTACGAAGCTTTGTATGGTAGGAAATGCAGAACGCCACTGTATTGGGATGAGGTAGGAGAACGCCGAATGTTGGGACCAGAATTGGTGCAACAAACAGCAGATATTGTTAAAAAGATTCAGATGCGTCTCTTAGCAGCTCAAGACAGACAGAAGAAGTTTACAGATCCGCATAGAGAGAATCGAGAGTTTGAAGTGGGTTCATACGTATTCCTAAAAGTATCTCCCTGGAAAGGAAAGATACGTTTTGGAAAGAAAGGAAAGTTAAGTCCGAGATTTATAGGACCTTTTGAGGTTTTAAAACGGGTAGGTGAGGTAGCTTACATGGTAGCGTTACCTCCAGACCTAGAACGAATACATAATGTATTTCACGTTTCGGTATTGCGTCCTTATAAGCCGGATTATAAGCACGTGATAGAACACGAGCCTATTCATGTTGAGAAGGACTTAACATATGAGGAAACACCAATTTAAATTTTCGATAAGAAAGAACAAGTTCTGCGGAACAAAAGTATAGTTTCAGTAAAGGTGATATGGAAGAACCACGATGCAGAAGAAGCAACGTGGGAGTTAGAAGAAATGATGAAAAAGAATTACCCGAATTTATTTGTGTAATTTTTTTTTTATGTATAGCGAGATTCTGGGGACAGAATCCTTATAAGGGAGAGAGAGTGTAACGCCCCAGAAAATTGAACATTTTGTAATTTCTTTTAATAATGAATAAAATAATATTATTTATTATTATTGTGTGTTGAGAAAATGGATGTCGTTCTATAACCTAGAAACGTCGTAAAGTCGTAGTATTTTAACTACGTGGGAGAATTAAAGTGGTTGAATTTCTAAAACGAAAATAAAAGTTTTCTGAGAAATTTTCTGAAAAACACTATTCATCAATTTCTGCTCGGGAATTATTTTTGAACTTTCGAGAAATACGTAATGTTATAATATCGAGATGATATCGATTATGTAATAATAATCTAAGTATGGAAAATGAAATATTTCGCATGCGTACCTAATTTGAGATAGTTAGGTTATCAAGCGTTAAAAGAAGGAAGTTGTGATCATATAATGTGTAAACATTATATGGAGTAAGGAAGGTAGGTATAATATGACGTATTGTATTATTTTGTACGAAGAACTAAATATCGTATATTTCGAATTAATATACGAGATAGCATACGAGAATTATACGTAGGATATGTATGTTAAGCTATTGAATTTAAGATAATGGACTTGTGGGATTTCTAGTTTATTGATAGAAGCCCAAGTGTATGATTATCACAAGTCCAATCTATTGTAACTAAAGCCCAATAGGAAAGTAGTTGGATTAATTAACCAAGCCCAAGGTGAAGCCTTGACCCATGGGTCAAACCAAGTGAGGAAGTGGGTAGTCTTGATGGGCAAGGATTAAGTGTGATGACCAAGTGTTGTGGTGAGCAAGTAAAAGAAGTGGCTAGCAAGAAGACTTGAAGGTTAAGTTGTGAATAGTAAGGAGGTGGAATGAGGAGGTGGGATTGATTATTGTCCATTTTGCCCCAAGCTTTGGTGGCCTATAAATACCAAGTTCATTTCATTTTATTGGTTGTTTTGTTATCATCCAAACACTTTCCTCTCAAGCATATAAGCTACTTATTTGGTAGAGAGAATAAGTTACTTAAAGCACTTATAAGCCACTTCAACCTTTGATAGTTTCCAAAGCAAATAGAAGTCTTCAAGGGTAAGACTCATTTTCTTTTATCTATATCTTTTCTATGATAGGATTGATAGAGAAGGGGGATTGCTTGAGGATAACATGTAATGAGTTATAAGGAATTAACTTAAGCCGAATAAAGTTGAATAAGCAACTTGAACCCTAATAAGTTGTTAAGATCATGAAGGACTTGTCATATGATGTTAGTATGTTGTTTATAACATGAGAACATTGATTGAAGGACTTAAATTATTGGTAAGTCATGAGTATGAAGATTTCTAGTTCATAAGTTGAGAAAGTCAATGACTTATGGAAATAAGTCAAAGCCTACTTTGATTATAAGTTGGTGTAATAAATAACTTGAAATGATGATATGTTGGTTAAAATCCACTTAGAACGCTTAGTATGGTTGATTTGACGAACTTCGCACGATTAGACGATTAACGTCGAATTCGTGAAAGTCTCGGAATAGAAGTCATATTTTGTGTTGGAAGTCGAAAATGTTGGTTTTTGATGGAGACAAGTCATTGTAGTCATTATAGAGTTGCGGACTCGAAAATGACCGGATTCCGACTTAGAACGAAGAAATGAGCGTTGAACGTTCACGAACGTTTATCGTTTTCGTTAAGATGGACTAATAGGTCAAATTTTAGAAAATGAAGTTAAATAGATAAAATTCTTGCATGAACGCATAGATTATGAAATTTGTGAACTGTAGGCTTTTGAACGGACCAATTCGGAGTTAAAACGAAGAAGTTATGCGTCCGGGAAGTTAGCAAAATTTTCAAAAACTGCAAAATTTTCTGAGGACCAGAGTCCGCGCCGCGGCGCATCTCTAAGCCTTCTTGGCCGTGCCGCAGCGCGAGGCCGGATGATGGCACACTGCTAACTCGCGCCGCAGCGCGAGTCACAGACCAATTAGTGGCGCCGCGGCGCCAGTGCAAGGAAGACGATAGAGAAGAAGGGTTCCAAGTGTAGAATGAAAGAGGGATTAATAGTAATGAATTGTGATGTAATCACAACATAATTAAGACATTGTAAGGTGCTTGTAATACACTAATGCATGTTTATAATCAATCAAAGACAAGCGGGATATGAATGACGTAATGAAAGCCGAAACCCTTAATAACGAAACTAAGTGAGAATTACATTTAAATGAAGGGTAAGGTATAATAGAAAACATACCTGGTTAATTATGAACTAATATGGTATGTTATATGATTATGAATTGTAGAATCATAGAGACTTAAAGTGTACGTGTATTAACCAGTAAGCAGACGCCAAAGGCAAGTATTCTAACCCTTGTTCCAGTTCAGTCTGGACAAGCTTTGTAATTCATGTTCTCTTTCACATGAAATCTAGAATGATGAAGTCTTAAGCCAATTTTTCCGGCTAGACTTATATTATGATTCTGTCAAGCATGATTTGTAAATTACCGAGTTATATTGGTGTGGTTTTCAATCGAAGACCACGCATGTTCAAAAGTTTTTGTCGTTTAACGATAGGCACGTGAGGTTGCCACAATTAAACGTATACACGTTTAAAGAATGTAGTGTTGATCAACATAGAGTACTATGAGCTGATCACTCAGAAGTGCTCGTAAGCTATGCCGGACTTACGAACTTAGTGCCGGAATGTCCTTTTCAAAAGAACTTATGTATGCTCATAATCTTGAGCCATAATTGTTATTCTACTGAATATTGATAGAAAAATGTTTTGAAGGAAATGAAGTGCTATTTTGAATCACCAATAGTACTTCGTAACTATTGTTCAGTTACTGGGGATATATTAGTTCTATGTTTCAAGCATGTTGTTTATTAGAATTATAGTACTTGCTGAGCTAGCCATGCTCACTCTTGCTTGAACCATATGAACACAGCTAAGATCGAGCAGACTGAAGGATCCAGCAAGGATAAAGGCAAGACGAAGACGAACCCATAGCATACTTATGTAATAGTATAGGAAGAATGTCTGTAATATATTGATATTATGACAAGAACAAATGAAAGGGTTACAAAGAACCTGGGTAATGTAATATTACTTTGATATATATGGAGTTATATTAGTCCTCTTGTGACTATTTGAGGAAATGTGTGAATGAATGGTAGTACCGTGTAGCACCATTTGTCGGGTTGGAAGAGACCCGGATTTGGGGGCGTCACAGTTTATGTTGAGAGTTACGCAATGACATGGATTAGAGGTTGTACGAAGTCAGGAAGACGGGACCATGCCCATGGTCTTCAAGCTTCAAATTCTATTCGGTGTACTGCCACGCGTAATAGTCACTCAGGATTGGAACTCCTTGGTTCCTGTAGGACATTGTTGTATGTATGTATGTCTGAAGTGTTGAGATGACGCGCAGGTGTTGAGGAAGGAAGATGACGTATGACTCCTCACTGGGGTTATCACCGGTTTGAGTTGAAAGCAGACGTTGCTCAGGGTTACATCTGAGATTGGATTGCTGCAAGTGTTGAATTCCGCAAGGTCATCTAGTGAGAATGCTTGTATGCCCGGTGTTAGCTTCGGGTCTGAGGTATGAATGCCTAAGTGGGAGGTCTGATGGAAGATGATCGCATTCATTTGAAACAAGTATTTCTGGAGTTATCGTCAGAACTGCAATAGGATTCCTTGGTGTTATCGCTAAGGACAAAACTCGGGGTTATCTCCAAGGTTGGAAATGATCCTTCCGGTGTGTGTTCCGGGGTTGAAACTGAACTTCCAGTAGTATCTGGAATGGATGTGAGCTGTCTTCCAAGGTTATCTCCGAAAGATGAATCTGCCCTCCTGCAATGTCAATAACAGGTGTGCAAAAAATTTCGAGTGTCTACAGATGCCTCTTTTTATCATATTCATGCAATGCAAGACATGGATAGGATAAAGAATCCTAGACACTTGAAATGCAACAAGATAAACATGATGTTATGTGTAGAAACATGATATAAATGCATGATGCATGATTATCAGGTAATCCTGTTGGGATGACAATCAGTGATGCCTTGGACATGTGATCCAAGTCTTCAAGGATGTCGACGTTGGGGCTATCACCAAAGTCTTGAATCTTAGACACAAACTTCATTCCATAGAGGTACCTCTTTTGTATAAGAGATCTGTGGGGATAAAGCTCTGTCTGCTTGAGGATGTGTATAACATATCCCATCATCCTGTCGGAGTTACTACCAACAGTATGTATCTGTCAGGGTTACCTAACCTTCACTGATGTGTGTATCACCGGATAGATCCCTGTTGGGTGCATTGTCAAGGCTGTTTGACCTTCATTGATGTGTGTATCAATGGTTGCATCGCATTGTGACCCTTGTCGGGGAAGGCTACTCTGATGGGTTTACTTGCCATCGGTTGAGATAACGTTAAGGTTGCTTGACCTTCATTGATGTGTGTATCAATGGCTGAATTGCGTTGTAACCACCGCCGGGGATACGTGAATGATTTGTAAACTTCGGCGTTGTAACCCCCACTAGGGATACTTCATTATTTTGTAGCTTCGGCATTGTAACCCCCGCCGGGGATACATCGTTATTTCGTAACTTCGGCGTTGTAACCCCCGCCGGGGATACTTCTAGGGTAGTGACCCTGCACTGACGGCATCGAACCTTTCTGAGGTATTGTCGAGCATGATTTATAAAAGCTGAGGCCATTGGTATAGTATACCTTGTACACAAGTGAATACCAATGCGAGAGATGTGGAGCCAGATTGCAGCCCATGAAAACCAGGATTCCAGGCTATTCCTGTAAGACCCCAACTTTTATGAATAAAGATGATTTTTCTATGAATATTATTTTTGAGTATTATGGAATGAATTTGATATAATGTTATAGTTAAGGGTAGTATTTATAAATTTTACAAAGTACGCAAGTTATCTTATAAATAGTCGATTGGTTGGGGAATATTCTTTTTGCAGGGAATATTCGTACAACGACACAACCATTGGTGGACCCCATAACAGAATTATTGTCGGATTGAGAAAACGACAAAAATATTTTATAAATAACGGCGGAGGTGTTATTGTTAAAACTGTTGAACTACCCGGTAGTAAAAGTACAGTAATACGCGTGGTTGCATAGTAGCACACGGTATTGATTATTGAAGCTTACGTGATAAGTCACTCAGTTGTACTGCATTATTGCTACAGTAATTGCTGCATCATATCTCTTATATTATTGATTCAATTATTGTCACAATATCATGTACATATTATGTTATTTTATTAAATCAATAATTGAGACGACAAAGTTATTCATATTATTAAATTGCAATATTTATAATGTCTAGAAGTTCTGTCAAGGAGAGGTTTGGTCACCTAATTACGCGCCAATAGGGAGAAATCCTTATTGGAAAGCCCCCTCTTTCCTGGGAACGACCTGGTTGTTAAATATTGTGAGTTATGATATTAATGATGATTAAGTTCATGTTAATTAAAGATGACTTTGATAGTTTCATTGTTTTGGGATTATTTGTGTTAATAGAAATTGACATCTATTCCGATGATAATTGATATCTAGAGGTTATATTATTCAATTGGGTATTCGGGATATTTTTTATGTCGGGGTTACTATTCACGAGTTACTATTCATAAGTTACTATTCACGAGTTACTATTCATGAGTTACTATTCATGAGTTACTATTCACCCGGTTACTATTCACTCTATTTTTGTGCATTCGTGTATTTAGGTACAATATTATTCCTTGAGGAGATGTGCTAATTTTTCAGACCGTTGGTTGAATGAATTATTATGGACCCCTGGTGGAAAGTTATAATAGTGAATCAATATGGGTCGCTGGTTTAAAGTTTTAATAGTAAATTAGTATGGACCGTTACTTTAAGTTTTAATAGTAAATCGATCTGGAACGTTCGTTTAAAAGTAAATTTATCTGGATCGTTCAAGAATTAGTTACTATTTAATCCATTCTTCTATAAATAAAAGCTCATTCCTTCATTATTTCTTACGAATTCACTGAAACTCTAGAGAGAGAAATTATATAGAGAAAGAAGAAAAGTATTCTGCTACTTTACTACTTTGATATCCAGTGTCTTTTACGGTGAGGGGTGTTATTCTTTCTTATTCATGAAGAGAACTTCTGTTATTCCATTCTTTATTATTCTGTTGGAATAACCTGTAAAAGTGGCATACCCTATACATAACCTATATACGCGGCATACCCTTTACTTGGTGAAATCCTTATGTTATTCCATTCTTATTTATTCTGTTGGAATAACCTGTATACGTGGCATACTCGATACTTGGTGAAATCCTTATGTTATTCCATTCTTTATTATTCTGTTGGAATAACCTGTATGCGCGGTTTACCCTAGACTTGGTGGAATGACCTGTATATGCGGTTTACCCAATACTTGGTGATCTTCTTCTGTTATTCCATTTTTTATTATTATGTTGGAATAACCTGTTTATGCGAAATACCGCATACTTGGTGAAATTCTTTTATTATTCCGTTCTTTATTATTCTGTCAGAATATCCTGTCAGTGTGAATTTCACCTGACCTGGTTCCATATTTATTATTCCGCATTTATTATACTAATGGAATATCCTGTCTGTGTGTTTTACACCGGACCTGATTCCATCTTTATTATTCTGTTGGAATATCCTGTCTGTGTGTTTTACACCAGACCTGGTTCCGTCTTTATTATTCTGTTGAAATAACCTGTCTATGCGAAGTACCGCATGCATGGCGATTTCTTTTGTTATTCCATTCTTTATTATACTCAGTTGGTTAGAGTTTTGACTTCTATACTCCATGAAATTAGTGGAATATCCTTGATATTTGCTCTTCATCCAGTATCATTTCATGGAAATATTCTTCTGAGCATTCTTAAATTTTACTTTACAAAGAAGTATCATGTTGACAATTTGGACGTTATTGGTTCCTGGACAAATTAATTCTTGAACTTGTTTTATTGAATTATTATGTCATTATCATCATCCTCATGTTATATTATGTTGAAAGTCATCTTTGGCTTACGTGCATAGATGGACTTAGTATGATTATGACCAGGGATCATTCGGTATAATCATGACTTGTTATAAATAATGTGATAAAAGTCATCAGTGGCCTGTAATGCATTGATGAATAGTTTTTGGTATGATTATGACCAGGGTTTATTCGGTATAGTCATGACCATTGATGATTTAATAAAAATCCTTGACCGTGGTACAAGGATGATTAAGATGTGGTGGTTTATTTATTAAGCTGAGTCTCAGCGATAAAAATTGATGAAAACCTTTTAAAACATAAAAGATAGTAGACTTTATTCTCTACTTGACTCTTTTAATGGATTCCATATTCCGCTGCAGTTAAACTTGATGTCTATTGTATATTATCAATTTAACATTGTTGAAGACTAATGATAATTTATTCTGTATTATCTCAGTCATAATATTTCTTACTGGGCTAGTTGAGCTCACCCTTTCTTTCAATGTTCTCTTCAGGAAATGAGAATATACCTGGGACGAGTCGGGGAAAAGGAGTGATGGTCCAGAAGATAGCATTAGTAGTTCTCACTATTCTGTTAAATAGTATGATAATAAATGTAATGAGGACTCCTTGAGTATGGATATTGTCTAGATGACAATATTCCTATTAGAACTCTCAATTTATGTATTGTCGTATGATACACGGCATTTGTATAATTAAGTTTATATTTGTATTTTGTACCATGTATTTGGCTACTCAAGATGGGTGATGTATACCTAATTTTTGGGGCGTCACAGTTGGTATCAAAGCTTAGGGATATGATCCTTGGCTAAAATGTGAAACAAGAACTAGGAGGGGAGAGACGAGGAATTCCTTCGCTAGTATGACCTACCTAAGTTTATTTGGTATTTAATTGGTCGGTCAGAGTATAGGGATAATATGTGATATGATAATTAACCCTTATTTTGTGGCAGTGTTTGAAAATGGCATCTGAGAATGTTGAGAACATGAACATCATTGGAGCACAGGAGACCGTTGAGTCTCCACAGATCAATAATCAGGACAATGTGCAACAGGATGGCGATAATTCTCCTGTAAACAACAACACTGATCAAATGACGAATGACGATATGTTTAGGAGCTTCTTAGAATTCATGCAGCATCAAGCGAAGGCGGCTTCTGTCAAAAATGCAAGTGGAAACACTGACAGCTCTCGAATGGTCACCGCTAAGCAGTTCAAGGAACTGGGACCACCGGAGTTCTTCGTATAGCCAAATCCACTTAAGGCGGAGATGTGGATAAAATAGATCAACAAGATATTTGATGTCTTGGGATGCTCCGAGGATCAAAAGGTTCCTTTTGCCACCTTCATGGTACGTGCAGAAGCAGATTACTGGTGGGAATCTGTAAAGCGTACTCAACCTGCCGCACTGAAGATGTCTTGGGAGAAGTTTCAAGAGCTGTTCAACGACAAATACTTTCTTGAAAGTATTCGTCATATCAAGGAGGTAGAGTTCATCAAGCTTGAGCAAAACAATATGACCGTGGCGCAGTACGAAGCTAAGTTTGCTGAGTTATCTCAGTTTGCGTCCCACTTGGTTGATAATGAGGAGAGAATGACGCGGATGTTTCTAAGAGGTTTGAAACCCGAGATACGTCAATACCTTATCTCTCATAAACTGTGTTTGTATTCAGATGTTGTGAATAGGGCTCAGTTATTGGAGCGCGATAATGAGTCAACCCAACCAAGAGAGAGCAGCCGATAAGTCAATAATACCAATGGTAGCAGTCATCGAAACGGTGACAACAAACGTGGAGGGAATCAACAAGCCAGAAATGAAAACCACTTCGGTGGTAATCATGGCCAAGACAATAGGAGTGAAAAGTTCAAGAATAGAAGGTTCGGCAAAGATGGAAAGACGTTAGCATCAGCACTCGCTGTTAAGGAAGGAGAATGACCGCCGATCGTATGTTACAAATGTGGAGGGGAAGGACACATAAGTCCAAACTGCACGATGCCATCCAAAGTATATTACAATTGTGGGAAAGAAGGCCACCTAGCCCGATTTTATCGTACACCAAAGTCAAGTCCAGCTGGGATGGAGGCATCCAAGGGTGTCCTGGATAAGACGAAACCAGTAGTTCAAGGGAGGAGTTTGTCGTAACCTCCCAAAAAGTGAGAAATTCGAAGGAGGTGATCACGGGTAAGCTAATCATAAACTCTAGCAAAGTTTATACTTTATTTGATACCGGTTCTACCCATTCATTTATTTCTCCTACTTGTACTCAATGTTTAAATTTGACTCCGGAGAAACTAGACTTTGACTTATCTGTTGAAACTCCGTTGGGAGAAACCTTCATTACATCCACGGTTTATAAGTCTTGTTTGATTCAAATCGGTAACCGTACGTTACCTGTCGATCTTATTTCTTTGAAAATACTTGCATTTGATGTGATTCTAGTGATTGATTGTTTAACTACTCATCATTCAAAAATTGATTATTTTCGTAAGGTTGTTAGCTTTCATATTCCTAACCAACCTATTATACGAATTCAAGCAACCAAACCATTAAAATCCATCACTGTCATTTCAAGCCATAAAGCTATTCGTTTATTGAAAAATGGATGTCAAGCTTTCTTAGCTCATGTCACGGATCTAAAAAAAATACGTCAGTTTTGAATGATATTTCTATTGTTAATGAATTTCCTAACGTATTCCCTGAAGAACTTCCTGGCCTACCCCCAGAGCGTGAAATTGAATTTTGTATCGACCTTGAACCTGGTACAAAACATATTTCCAAAGCCCCATATTGAATGGCTCCTATTAAACTTCAGGAGTTAAAGACCCAACTGCAGGAATTGTTAGACATCGATTTCATTCATCCTAGTACGTCTCCTTGGGGTGCTTCTATTCTATTCGTGAAGAAGAAAGATAGGAGTATGCGACTTTGTATTAATTATCGGGAGTTGAATCATGTCACAATCAAAAATAGGTACCCATTGCCACGTGTTGACGACCTATTTGACCAGTTGCAAGGCTCCAAATTCTTTTCAAAGATTGATCTTTGTTCTGGATATCACAAATTAAAGATTAGAACCGATGACATTCCAAAGATGGCTTTCAAAACTCGGTACGGGCATTATGAATTTCTAGTCATGTCTTTTGGATTGACTAATGCCCCTACTGCCTTCATGGATATGATGAACCGAGTATTCAAGGAATATTTGGATCACTTTGTGGTCGTCTTTATTGATGACATCCTTATTTATTCCAAAATCCTTGAAGATCATGAGCAACACTTGAGGCTGATACTTCAAAAGCTTCGTGAATATAAGTTTTATGCCATGTTAAAGAAATGCGAGTTCTGGCTTGAGGAAGTAGCATTCCTTGGGCACGTGGTATCAAGTCATGGAATATCTGTTGACCCAGCAAAGATTGAAGCTATTTAAAGCTGGGAGCAACCTAAATCAGTGACCGAAGTATGTAGCTTTCTCGGCTTAGCTAGTTATTATCGGAGATTTGTAGAAGGGTTTTCTCGAATCGCTACTCCATTAACTCAGCTAACTCGGAAAGATACAAAATTCGGTTGGAGTGAAGAATGTGAAAAGAGTTTTAAAGAACTAAAGAGAAGACTCATTTCAGCACTTGTTCTGACAATACCATCTGGCTCGGAGGGATTTTTCATCTACAGTGATGCTTCGGGCAAAGGGTTAGGTTGTGTTCTCATGCAACATGGGAAAGTCATAGCCTATGCCTCACAATAACTCAATGAATATGAGAGGAATTATCCTACTCATGATCTAGAGTTGGCAGTTGTTGTCTTTGCACTTAAAATTTGGAGGCATTACTTGTATGGGGAGAAAGTGGAGATCTTTACGGATCATAAAAGCCTCAAATATTTCTTCACTCAAAAGGAACTCAATATGCGACAATGACATTGGCTTGAACTGTTGAAAGATTATGATCATGCCATCCAATACCATCCTGGAAAAGTAAACGTGGTAGCTAACACATTGAGTAGAAGATCATATGCGGGTATGAGTATGATATTGTCAACGCAAAGGCCCATCTTGTATGACTTGAAAATGATGGAAATAAAGATAAAGACTCCAGGGACCCACGTGATGATGGCGAATATACGAGTAGAACCGACTTTAATCGATAAAGTTATAGCTGCTCAAGCTACAGACCTGGAGTTGATGCGTATGAGGAAGAAAGTACAAGAAGATATTATGCCGGAAGTAAGAATCGATGAAGAAGGAATACTTTAAGTCAACTCCAGACTTTGTGTTCCTAACAGCCCTGAGTTAAAGTATAAAATCATGACGGAGGCGCACAACACACCATTTGCAATCCATCCTGGGAGTACCAAAATGTGTCGTGAAATTCGTCATACATTTTGGTGGAGCAATATGAAGAGAGAGATAACGCTGTTTATCTCAAGGTGTCTTACTTGTCAACGAGTCAAGGCGGAGCAATAAGTACCAAAGGGTCCATTGCAACCACTTGAAATTCAAGAATGGAAGTGGGAGCACATTACCATGGATTTCGTTACTGGTCTTTCCAAGGTTTCTCAAGGCATAGATGCAATTTAAGTCATTGTTAATAGATTGACCAAGTCTGCTCATTTTTTACCTATACGAGAAACTTATACACTTGAACGTCTTGCTCGTATGTACATAAACGAGATTGTAAGACTGCATGGTATGCCAGGATCCATAGTTTCTGATCAAGACCCAAGATTCACTTCAAGATTTTGGGTTAGTTTACAAAAAGCTATGGGCACGGATTTACAATTTAGTACGGCATTTCATCCTCAGACGAACGGACAATCAGAGAGGACTATTTAAACTCTGGAAGATTTATTAAGACTCTGTGTCCTTAACTTCAAGGGAAGTTGGGACAAGTTCTTATCTTTGGTGGAGTTTTCCTACAACAACAGTTATCAAGCAAGCATTGGCATGGCTCCATTCGAAGCGTTGTATGGAAGAAAGTGTCGTTCTCCAGTATGCTGGGATGATGTGGGTGAAGCAACGTTGCTGGGACCAGAGTTGGTACGTATGACTACGGAAAAGATTCAAACGATCCGACAACGTATAAAAACCTCACAAGATCGACAAAAGAGTTATGTTGATCTTTCATCGAAAGGACGTGGAATTCGATATTGGAGATCATGTCTTATTACGTGTTGCTCCATGGAAAGGAGTTACAAGATTCGGAAAGAGAGGAAAGCTCAATCCTTGATTCATTGGCCCATTTTCAATCCTCGATCAAGTACGAACTGTAGCCTATAGACTCGCTTTACCTCCAAGTATGTCTCATGTTCATAATGTTTTTCACATATCCATGTTACGTAAATATGTGAAAGATCTGAACAACATTATTGAGTTAGAACCAGACGAAATAGCGGAAGACTTAATGTATGAAGAGGTACCTATTCAAATCTTGGATAGGAAGGAACATATTTTACGCTCCAAGGTTATACCTCAAGTCAAAGTTTTGTGGAGAAACCACGATGTTGAGGAAATTACCTGGGAGTTAGAATCTGAAATGAAATCAAGGTATCCTTACCTCTTCGACATACAGGGTACGTACCCTAATTTTGAGGGCGAAATTTCATAAGAAGGGGAGGTTGTAAGACCCCAACTTTTATGAATAAAGATGACTTTTCTATGAATATTATTTTTGAGTATTATGGAATGAATTTGATATAATGTTATAGTTGGGGGTAGTATTTATAAATTCTACAAAGTACGCAAGTTGTCTTATAAATAGTCGATTGGTTGGGGAATATTATTTTTGCAGGAAATATTCGTACAACGACACAATCATTAGTGGACCCCACAACAGAATTATTGTCAGATTGAGAAAATGAAAAAATATATTTTATAAATAACGGCGGAGGTGTTATTGTTAAAACTGTAGAACTACCCGGTAGTAAAAGTACAGAGTAGCACACGGTATTGATTATTGATGCTTACGTGATAAGTCACTCAGTTGTACTACATTATTGCTACAGTAATTGCTGCATCATATCTCTCATATTATTGATTCAATTATTGTCACAGTATCATGTGCATATTATGTTATTTTATTAAATCAATAATTGAGACAACAAAGTTATTCATATTATTAAATTGTAATATTTATAATGTCTAGAAGTTCTGTCAATGAGAGGTTTGGTCACCTAATTGCGCGTCAATAGGGAGAAATCCTTATTGGAAAGCCCCCTCTTTCCTGAGAATGACCTGGTTGTTAAATATTGTGTGTTATGATATTAATGATGATTAAGTTCATGTTAATTAAAGATGAATTTGATAGTTTCATTGTGTTTGGATTATTTGTGTTAATAGAAATTGACATCTATTCCGATGATAATTGATGTCTGGAGGTTATATTGTTCAATTGGGTATTCGGAATATTTTTTATGTCGAAATTACTATTCACGAGTTATTTTTTATGAGTTACTATTCACGAGTTACTATTCACGAGTTACTATTCACCCAGTTAGTATTCACTCTATTATTGTGCATTCGGGTATTTGGGTACAATATTATTCAATGAGGAGATGTGCTAATTTTTTAGAACGTTGGTTGAATGAATTAATATGGACCGCTGGTGGAAAGTTATAATAGTGAATCAATATGGGTCGCTGGTTTAAAGTTTTAATAGTAAATCAGTATGGACCGTCGCTCTAAGTTTTAATAGTAAATCGATCTAGATCGTTCGTTTAAAAGTAAATCGATCTGGACCGTTCATGAATTAGTTACTATTCAATCTATTCTTCTATAAATAAAAGCTCATTCCTTCATTATTTCTTACGAATTCACTGAAACTCTAGAGAGAGAAATTATAGAGAGAAAGAAGAAGAGTATTCTGCTACATCACTACTTTGATATCCAGTGTCTTTTACGATAAGGGGTGTTATTCTTTCTTATTCATGAAGAGAACTTCTGTTATTCCATTCTTTATTATTCTGTTGGAATAACCTGTAAAAGTGGTATACCCTATACATTACCTATATACGCGGCATACCCTTTACTTGGTGAAATCCTTATGTTATTCCATTCTTATTTATTCTGTTGGAATAACCTGTATACGCGGCATACCCTATACTTGGTGAAATCCTTATGTTATTCCATTCTTTATTATTCTATTGGAATAACCTGTATGCGCGGTTTACCCTATACTTGGTGGAATGACCTGTATATGCGGTTTACCCAATACTCGGCGATCTTCTTCTGTTATTCCATTATTTATTATTATGTTGGAATAACCTGTTTATGCGAAATACCGCATACTTGGTGAAATTCTTTATTATTCCGTTCTTTATTATTCTGTCAGAATATCCCGTCGGTGTGAATTTCACCTGACCTGGTTCCATATTTATTATTTCGCATTTATTATTCTGTTGGAATATCCTGTCTGTGTGTTTTACACCGGACCTGATTCCGTCTTTATTATTCTGTTGGAAATATCATGTCTGTGTGTTTTACACCGGACCTGGTTCCGTCTTTATTATTCTGTTGGAATAACCTGTCTATGCGAAGTACCACATGCATGGTGATTTCTTTTGTTATTCCATTCTTTATTATACTTAGTTGGTTAAAGTTTTGACTTCTATACCCCATAAAATTAGTGAAATATCCTTGATATTTGTGCTTCATCCAGTATCATTTCATGGAAATATTCTTCTGAGCATTCTTAAATTTTACTTTACAAAGAAGTATAATGTTGACAATTTGGACGTTATTGGTTCCTGGACAAATTAATTCTTGAACTTGTTTTATTGAATTATTATGTCATTATAATCATCCTTATGTTATATTATGTTGAAAGTCATCTTTGGCTTACATGCATAGATGGACTTAGTATGATTATGACCAGGGATCATTCTGTATAATCATGACCTGTTATAAATAATGTGATAAAAGTCCTCAGTGGCCTGTAATGCATTGATGAATAGTTTTTGGTATGATTATGACCAGAGTTTATTCGGTATAGTCATGACCATTGATGATTTAATAAAAATCCTTGACCGTAGTACATGGATGATTAAGATGTGGTGGTTTATTTATTAAGCTTAGTCTCAGCGATAAAAATTGATAAAAACCTTTTAAAACATAAAAGATAGTAGACTTTATTCTCTACTTGAATCTTTTAATGGATTGCATATTCCGCTGCAGTTAAACTTGATGTCTATTGTATATTATCAGTTTAACATTGTTGAAGACTAATGATAATTTATTCTGTATTATCTCAGTCATAATATTTCTTACTTGGCTAGTTGAGCTCACCCTTTCTTTCAATGTTCTCTTCAGGAAATGAGAATATACCTGGGACGAGTCGGGGAAAAGGAGTGATGGTCCAGAAGATAGCATTAGTAGTCCTCGCTATTCTGTTAAATAGTATGATAATAAATGTAATGAGGACTCCTTGAGTATGGATATTGTCTAGATGACAATATTCCTATTAGAACTCTCAGTTTATGTATTGTCGTATGTTACACGATATTTGTATAATTAAGTTTGTATTTGTATTTTGTACCATGTATTTGGCTACTCAAGATGGGTGATGTATACCTAATTTTGGGGGCGTCACAGTTGGTATCAAAACTTAGGGATATTATCCCTGGCTAAAATGTGAGACAAGAACTAGGAGGGGAGAGACGGGGAATTCCTTCGCTAGTATGACCTACCTAAGTTTATTTGGTATTTAATTGGTCGGTCAGAGTATAGGGATAATATGTGATATGATAATTAACCCTTATTTTGTGGCAGTGTTTGAAAATGGTATCCGAGAATGTTGAGAACATGAACATCATTGGAGAACAGGAGACCGTTGAGTCTCCACAGATCAATAATCAGGACAATATGCAACAGGATGGAGATAATCCTCCTGTAAACAACAACACTGATCAAATGATGAACGACGGTATTTTTATGAGCTTCTTAGAATTCATGCAGCATCAGGCGAAGGCGGCTCCTGTCCAAAATGCAGGTGGAAACACTGATAGCCCTCGAACGGTCACCGCTAAGCAGTTCAAGGAACTGGGACCACCGGAGTTCTTCGGATAGCCAAAACCAGTTAAGGCGGAGACGTGGATAAAATAGATCAACAAGATATTTGATGTCTTGGAATGCTCCGAGGATCAAAAGGTTCCTTTTGCCACCTTCATGTTACGTGTAGAAGCAGATTACTGGTAGGAATCTGTAAAGCGTACTCAACCTGCCGCATTGAAGATGTCTTGGGAGAAATTCCAAGAGTTGTTCAATGACAAGTACTTTCCTGAAAGTATTCGTCACATCAAGGAGGTAGAGTTCATCAAGCTTGAGCAAAACAATATGACTGTGGCGCAGTACGAAGCTACGTTTGCTGAGTTATCTCGGTTTGCGTCCCACTTGGTTGATAATGAGGAGAGAATGACACAGATGTTTCTATGAGGTTTGAAACCCGAGATACGTCGATACCTTATCTCTCATAAACTATGTTTGTATTTAGATGTTGTGAATACGTCAAACTATGTTTGGGAAACAGCATAGCCATAACATGGGTTGGCACCTTAACTGGAGACTGTGTCAGCTCATGCAGTACAGATGAAATAAATCGCCGTGTGGCGGAAGCTTGAGAAACTTGCTTGTGCTTATGAGAATTCCTATGACTGGAACTGGCAGCATAGCCTAGTCCGGTTGTCCCAATTTGACTGGACACTTGAATAGGGTGCTTAATACCCTGCTGATTTTTACCAAGCCCTTGTCCAGGCTGATGACCCAATGACATCATTTCTTGAGTGGCTGACATAACCTCGGCCGAAATATTGGGTACGGGAAGTGGTGCTCCAATAGGATGGTATTGAGTGTTACTCACTTCCAAGGTATGAAAACTGGTCAGCTCAACTTCTGAGTTGAAGCTGATGATTGGAAGATCTCCTTGTTCAGGACATTCCAGCTCATCGTTAATAGTGACTAGACTGTTGTTAACAATGTATTTGAGTTGTTGATGTAGTGTTGAGGGAACAGCTCCAGCCATGTGTATCCATGGTCTCCACGATAGTAGGTTGTATCCCGAGTCTATCTTGAGGACGTGGAAGGATACATTGAATGTATTTGGACCAATCTCAATTGGTAGCTCAATCTTTCCGACGGAATTTTGTCGAGATCCATCAAAAACTTTGATAACCATATGGCTGCTTTTGATCTGTTTTAGATTGACATTCATCTTCACCAAGGTGGCATAAGGACAGATATTCAGAGACGAACCTCCATCTATCAAAACTCCAGCTAGCATATACCCAGAAGACAAAACTACAATGTGCAATGGCTTGCAATGACCGGTCCCTTCGGGAGGTATGTCATCATTAGTGAATGATATCACATTGTTGTTGAAAATGTGGTCAACCATATGTTGAAATTTTTCCACATCCACTGATTTCGGTAAGTAGGCTTCTTCCAAAACCTTCAATAAAATCTTCCGATAATCCTCGGAAGAGAAAACCAAGTCCAGTATTGATATTTGATGTGGAGCTTCTCTTAAGCTTAAAACCACCTTGGCTTTATTATGGCCCATAGTGCGGATGAATTTTTCAATCTTCTCCATGGGAATCTTCCCCTTTGCTTTGATGATGGGCTTCATCACCCTTTGAGGAAGATACAGTGGATTTTCCTTCGACACTGTAGTATGAAATGTAGATCCTTCAGCTTGTCCATAATTCCATGGAACATTGTGTAAGCTGAAAACAGGATATTGTGGTTTAAAAAGTAAAGAAATTGGCTCTGGTGCGGCCACTTTCAAAGGATTGTCAGCTCCTTTAAGTTAAATTGCTTGTATGGGAAATGGTTTGACAGTCTCATCATCCTCAGCGGATATAACTGCTACTGATCCCTTCCATTTGGTAGGACATGTACTCCCACCCTCAAGTTGCACTGTGTCATCATCTGCCATTTGCAGGACACCGCTATCAATAAGATTTTGAATGAGATGGCAGAATGCCCAACATTCGTCTATGTTGTGACTGCGAGAATAGGAATGATACAGACACACTCCATCGGAGTTAAACCGCCCTGCACGGGGATTGATTGGAGGTAGAAGGGATGCAATTCTTCCTTCATTGATCAACATTTGAAATATTTCCTCCATAGGTTGGCCTAGATAGGTAAACTCCCTCTAATTGGAAAAATCCCGACGAGCTTTAGCATTTGCTTTCTTTCCAACCTTATCCTCCATAGCTTCACTTTCTGAAGGTGATGGTGGAGCATTCATAACAAATGGAAAGAGATAGGCATGCTCTTGTCTGATTAATTGGCGTGTGACTTGATGATGGTGGGTCACCAGTTCTGTCAATTGCTCAATTTGTTTGCAAAGAGCTTTCATCTTTCGTTCTATAGTAAACTGGAACTTTGCATAATCCCATCTATCAACACCGTCTTTGATGGTCTGGGATGATTCATCGTTAAAACTGGAACTCTGTCTAGTGCTCCAACTGATCATGTTGACCTCTTCTTCTTTGTGTTGAGGAAGAGGGTTGTCTTGCACATGAGGTTGATCTGGTTTGGTGATCACGATCTCACCGTTGTCTATTAAATCTTGGATCTTGTGTTTCAAGGCCCAACAATCTTGAGTATCATGTCCAGGTGCTCCGACATGATAAGGACACTTCCAAGTCACTTTAAAACCCCTCCCATTAGGGTTGGCTGGTGGAAGAAGACGTGTAATTTTCTTCTGAGTAGTCAGAAGAGCAAGAATATTCTCGAGAGAGTCCCATAAGGGTGTGAACGTTCGAGGGTGCTTTACTTCTCCACTTTTAGGCAATGGAGGGTTTGAAGACTGTGCTTGAAAAGGAGAGTAGTTTCTCCTCTGTATAGGCATGTTCTGACTGCCTTTCTGTCCTTATAGTATCAAGGAAACATCCTCCTCTTTCTTTTTATGGACCCTCCGGGGGTTGTTTCCATAAGATCCAGATTGGATGTGCTCAGCAACTGCTTTAAGAGCAGCTAGGTCTTGAATCTTACCAAACTTCAATCACATCTCAGCCATTTCTCCGTGTTTGATCATTTCAGAGAATGGTTTGCCGATACCGACTAAAACTCTCTCATAGAAAGGAGTTTCCTGTATATCTATGAAAGTCATGACCATTTTTGATCCTGTCATGGAAGGAATAACTTGAGTAGCAAGGCGCCTCCACCTTTGACCATACTCTCTGAATGACTCATTAGACTGTTTCTTGACCTTGGTAATTTGGTACCAGTCAGGAGCCATCTCAGATTGAAAACTGTATTGAGTGAGGAAGGCATGAGCTAGCTCTTCCCAGCTATGGATCTTTGAGTTGTCTAATCTGGTATACCATGAACGGGCTTCTCTTGTCAGACTCTTCTGGAACAGCTTCATTCCGAGCTTCTCATTTTCCGCATAAGATCCAAGTTCTCCAATGAACACTTTTAAATGTGTATAAGGATCCCTTAATCCGTCATACTTTTCAAAACCAGGGGTTTTGAATTTCTCTAGAAAATAAAACCCAGGAAATATGCAAAGGTCAACATATAAAATACTTCCATGTGTTCCAATCCCTTTGAGAGCACGGATAGTTTCCTCCATTTGGAGGACCTTCTTCCTAATATCATCGGTGTCTGGATCTCCTTTGAGATGGGTGTTTTCAGGGTCTTTGTTGGTTGTATCCAACTAGGGTTCTAGAATTGTTTTTTCCAAACCTTGAGAAGAGGATTCTGTATGTGTAGGCATCTTCGTACCCTGAGCAAATTGATGCAATTATTTCAGCAGAACAGCCAAATCCGTAATTTGTTTACTCAATCTGTCAAATTCTTCTCGGGAAATAGTATTAGACTGGTCAGAAGTCGATATGATTGGCTGTAGGCTTGTGGCCTTTTTGGATTTTGAGCGGGTAACAGGCCCAATTGCTTCCCTACAAAAGAATTATGTAGTTTAGTCTTAGGGATAATGTAAATGTTATTATGATGTGCATGTTTTAGGAATATGGTCCTACAAAAACGGTTGTTAATTGATAACATGTCATGTATGCACATATATTCTTCATATTTTCCATTACATATGGATGATCATGGAATGAAATTACAAGTAAATGCTTTTACAAGTAATTGAAAATGGAAAGCATAAATAGACTTTCCTCCGCGTTTGGTTTATCAGAGGTTAACCTATCTTAGGGTTACTCTCGTGGCTTTCTGGCATAAAGGTTCCCAGATTATCTCAATCTACTTGACGGGAAGTTAATCCGGTCTTTCAACTGGAGCGAATCTGGGTGGTACCTTTCCTGAGCCTCGTTGGAATTAGTCTTCCTACGAGTCCAGTAATCAAACACCGACAGGATAGCCTCCTAGTAGAGGAACCACACAACATACATTCACATACAATGTGTCTCACCGTTTATACAAAATGATGACATGTGCGAAGCACTAATATCATAGATAGAGATTTAGTAGTGCAGTAAGTAAAATGCATTCGTACACATTCATCATAAATGTAAATGCAACATTCACACACAAGCATATAACAGTTTTGAAAAGCTTGTAATAGCGGCTTAAGCACTCTTACTGGAGTCCCCAACAAAGTCGCCACCTGTCGACGTCGAGATTTTTAGATGTCCCTTTTCGTTACTTGTTCTTTGGTGTTCTCATGTTAATGTGAGATTTGTTTGAAAAAATAAGTGAAAAAGGTTCGACATGTGTAATGTCGACGATTTGACTTTAAGAGTCACCAGTTCGTGTTTTTAACTGGTTGCACCAACGCAACCGAAAAGGTTTGCACATTAACCCAGTGATGTGACACTGCTAAACGGGTCTGTGAAACCGAGATTCATTTGGGTTCGGGGGCTTGATTATGGGGAGGAAAGGTGTTAGGCACCCCCCGACATCCGTGTTGCCACGGTGACCGCCACTTTTCAAAGAAACTGTTATATGAATGTGTGTGTGTGTGTGTGTGTGGATCAATGAGCAATTATTTGGCAAAACTAATGATTTGGCCACCGAAGTTGACACGTTTTATTGAATACCCGATTGAACTTTTAATTTTTCAAATTAACTCACTGAACTAATTTTATTTTCAAATTGGGTCATTCTGTTAAAAAAAAGTTGACGGACGTTAAGTTTTTATCTACGTGGCGCTGACTTGGCAAAAAAATAAAAAATATTGCTTATGTGGCAAAAAAATTCAAAAACAGATTTTAAAAATAAAAAATTAACATTTTAAAGTTTTAAAAATAACAAAAACATAATAAAATCAAAATATCTTTAAAATATCAAAATAGAATTTTTTTTTTTTTAAAAACATAATTTTTTTAAAAAATAGGATTTTTTAAAAACAGAATTTGTTAAAAAATAGAATTTTTTATAAAACAAACTTTTTTAAAAAATACAATTTTTTAAAAAACAGATTTTTTTAAAATAGATTTTTTTAAAAATAGAAATTTTTTAAAAACAGAGTTTTTTTTTTTAAAACAGATTCTTTTAAAAAAAACCAATTTTTTTTAAAAAATAAATTTTTTTAAAAAGAGAATTTTTAAAAAATATTCTTTTTTTAAAAAAACCAGAACTTTTTTAAAAACAGAATTTTAAAAAAAATAGATTTTTTTTAAAAACAGAATTTTATTTTTAAAAAAAAATTCTATTTTTTAAAAAAAAATCTTTTTTTTTACGAAATTCTGTTTTTAAAAAAGTACCGTTTTTTTAAAAATTCTGTTTTTAAAAAAAATCTATTTTTTTAAAAAAAATATATACTTTTTATAGAATTCTATTTTTTTAAAAAAATTCCATTTTAAAAAAAAATATGTTTTTCAAAAAAATTCTATATTCTAAAAAAATTCTGTTTTTAAAAAAAATTCAATTTTTAAAAAATTCTGGTTTTTTCAAAAAGTCTATTTTTAAAAAAAATCTATTTTTGTAAAAAACATATCCTATTTTCTAAAAAATTCTATTTTTTTAAAAAAAATTGTTTTAAAAAAATTCTGTTTTTTAAAAAAAATTATGCTTTTTTAAAAAATTTTGTTTTGATATTTTAAAGATATATTGATTTTTTTATTTTTGTTTTATTTTATTATGTTTTTATTATTTTTAAAATTTTAAAATGTTAATTTTTTTTATAAAAATCTGTTTTTGATATTTTTTACCACATAAGCAATATTTTAAAAAAAAATTTGCCACATCAGCGCCACGTAGATAAAAACTTAACGTCTGTCAACTTTTTTTAACGAAATGACCCAATTTGAAAATAAAAATTAGTTTAGAGAGTTAAATTAAAAAATTAAAAGTTTAATCGGATCAATGTGCAATTATTTGAAAGTAGTGCGAGGCCTCGTTCGCACCTATATACACAGGGTTTGAATTTATAAAAAAATTCAGTTTTAAGCAAGATATAGCAATGAAGTTTTATAAAAAGAGGTTTTTCAAACCCTGTGCTCAATAGGAATTGAGACTTTTTCATACTTCTAATTTATTATTAAAATGTTCGGCTTATTTGCTTTTATTTTCGAGATGCGAGGTATCTTCGAGAAAATAATATACAGCAGTGCCGAACTCCTCATGGGAATGATAGCCATCCAAGGAAATTTGTACACTGTAAATAATGTACAAGTTGTTTACAGCTGAAAAAGTCCATCATGGGAACTGAATCTAGATTCAGTAGACTGAATCTGTGATCAAATGATTCCTAGGCTCACATGATACTGCAGTTTATATAGAAAGTAGTAAGTAGTTGTATATATAAAAGCTGTAAATATATATATACAGACATGATCAACCACCACGAAGCAACTCCATGGGGGATCAGAAATGTAAATAAAGTAGTAAATGCTATCAACCGCCACGAAGTAAACTCCAGGCGGGACGAAATGTAAATAAAGCTGTAAAAACAATCAACCGCCACGAAGTAAACTCCAAGCGGGACGAAATGTAAAAAAAGTCGTAAAAGGCCACGAATTAACTCCAGGCCTGACAGAAATGTAAGTATATATATATATAAGTAGTAAACTCACCGGATGTAAAATCCAGGCTCATCGGATATGTCCGACAACAATTATATATATATATATATATATATGAGTATATATATAAAAGCAATAAACGCTCTGGATGTAAAATTCAGGCTCATCAGATATGTCTAACAACAATTATATATATATATAAGCAAATAAATGCTCCAGACATAAGTCTAGGCTCAATCGAGGCATAACTCGATAATGTAAGTCCATATATAAATATATACATATATAAGTATATATATACAGACAGAAATGAAAACCACGGACCGACGTCCAGGCATACGCACACAACACGACTCTCAATGTGTAGAATAGTGTGTGCAAAGATGAAGAGAAAGGCTTTATAGAGTGTAAGAAGGCTTACAGTGGGTTGTCAATGCATACTTCTATGACTCTATATGGATAAACACTCAGCTCCCGCCTGTAAATGTATAGCTATATGTGAGTTAACAGGTGCTTAAAAAGAGCAAGCACTCAATATGGGTGTGTACAAAGCAAATTGGATAGGGCTTCCTCGCCTCTTCCTTTTTTCAAAATGGCTACCCCAAGCCCTCTATTTATAGAGGGGGGGAGCCGCAGGTGTACCTGCGGTAGCCGCAGATGCCCCTGTGGCTGCCCAGGATGCCCCGGGTTCCGTGGGTCCCGTCATATCGAAGTACGTGCATTCGTGCACTGTAATGTCCGCTCGAACTTATAGAACTTCAATCCGAGCATCCGAATGAGGTATATAAGACCTTCTTCAGACTACTTGTGTCGAGAGTTATGCAATGACATGGATTAGAAGTTGTACGAAGTAAGGAAGAGGGGACCATGCTCATGGTCTTCAAGCTTCAAATTCTATCCGGTGTACTGCCACGCGTAATAGTCACTCGGGATTGGAACTCCTTGGTTCTTTTAGGACATTGTTGTATGTGTGTATGTCTGAAGTGTTGAGACGACGCGCAGGTGTTGAGGTAGCAAGATGATGTATGACTCCTCACCAGGGTTATCGCCGGTTTGAGTTGAAAGAAGACGTTGCTCAGGGTTATATCTAAGATTGGACTGCTGAAAGTGTTGAATGTCGCAAGGTCATCTTTAAGAATGCATGTATGCCCGGTGTTAGCTCCGGGTCTGAGGTATGAGTGCCTCAGCGGGAGGTCTGGTTGAAGCTGATCGCATGCATTTGAAACAAGCATTTTTGGAGTTATCGCCAGAACTACAACAGCATTCCTTGGTGTTATTGCCAAGGACAAAACTCGGGGTTATCTCCGAGGTTGGAAATGATCCTTCCGGTGTGTGTTCTGGGGTTGGAAATGATGTTCCCAGTGTGTGTTCCGGGGTTGAATTTGAACTCTCGGTAGTATACAGAATGGATGTGAGCTGTCTTCTAGGGTTATCTCCGAAAGACGAATCTGTCTTCCTGCAATGTTAGTAACAGGTGTGCAAAAAATTTGGAGTGTCTACATTTCCCATAATAAGACTCCTCTTATTTATAGATGTAGGAAACCTTCCTTAACTATTAAGGAATAGAATTTTATTTTAATTAATTAAACTCTTTTATTAATTAGGCTTCCTAATCTTATTTGAAATAATTAATTAATCTCTTTTAATTAATTAGCCTCCTAATCTTATTAGGAATATATGAGAGTATCTTTTATTAATTAATTCCTAAACTCCTTAGGAATTAAATAATAATAATAATAATAATAAGACTCGACTTATTGATTTATATTTAATATTTCTAAAATATTAAATAATAAATATTAAGCTATTTAATTTATTTTATCACCATAAATTAAATACACTTAACTTATTATTACGATTATGCCATTTACTTCTAAAATAAATATTTTTCTTTTATGGTGTGACCCTTTAGGTTCTCCATAATAAACTGGTTGTGAATAAATTAATTAGAATAGTTCTAATATTATTTAAATAAATAAATTAATCTATTAATTTATTTAAATAAATAACATTTATTCTACAATAAAGATAATCCTCTTTAGCAATCAATGACTTTCCAGATAATATAGATTTTAATATTAATCATAAAAGAACCTTTGAGTAATAGTTACCGTAAAATTCAATCCTTCCACCAAACAATTTCCCAATTAAATATAAGACATGGAATTACTATCAAGTCTTATTTTATTTAATTATATGTATTTCGATTCTTAAATATACAACTCCAAATAATGTAAATTAGAAAATCCTTTCTAATTGCATTCTGCCTTGGCCAAGGACTATTGTGTTGTCATTTATCGAATCACATAGGACATTCTCTTCTTTTACTAAAAGTAGTAGATTCTTTGTTGATCATTCATTATCTCCATGCATAACTTATTATACCCAAGCATACCCTTTGATATACTCTAAGGGTCTTAAAGAATATGTCAAAGTATAACTCATCATACATAAGATATTATGATGATCTCAAGTCTAAGGATAACTTGTACTACTATCACTACAGGAATTCTTATTAACATGCAAGTAAAACTCGATTAGGTAATTCTTAGCGTGCAACGTTCAGTAGAATTATTCTCCAATAAGTATCTACATATTTGTTTTAGTGTCTCCACACAAATGATCATGAGATCAATCATCCTCATCCAATGAGCAAGCATCGTATGTACCAATCTATCCGGATTCACTAATCCCCTTTTTAGTAATCCAATAATTGGGAACAATTTTAGTTTGTGAGTTATTTAAGAATTTAGATCTCCTTAGCATGATCATCATCATGATTCTAAAAGTATTGCTCAAAACTATGAGTTTATCACATATTATTAAACAACACCATGTAGATAAAATAAAAGCTTTTAATTAAACAATTCTTTTATTAATAAATGAATAAGATTGTTATAAAGTATATGTTTTATCATCAAACATGATTGTCTTGTATGCATACTACTTTCAATCTCCCACTTGCACTAAAGTCAATCGCCAAGGTATCTCATACCCTTCTTCTCTAAGTGGCGATCATCCTACTGTTGGATAAGCTTTAGTTAATGGATATGTAATGTTGTTTTTGAGAGTCCACTATCTCTATAGTGACTAATCCTCCTTCAATGATTCTCTAATCAAATGTAAGTGCCGGAACATATTTTTAGATCCAAGATGAGATTTAAGAACTATTCCTAGTTCTGTAATGAAATTTTCATCCAAACAATCAAGTTGCAACTTCATTAATAGCTATATACTTTGTCTTTGTCACTAAGCCAACAACTCTTTATTTTTTGGAACATTTCTAATTCATTGCACCACCGTTCAAGGTAACGTTTTACCCTAAAGTGGATTTTTTGTCATTTTGGTCAGTCTAAAAAACTTAAGTCTGTTAAGCCCTCTAGTTTTAATTTAGACTCATCATAAATTTTAATCACATCCTTAGTACTGGTTAAGTACTTTAAGATATTTTTACTGTCTTACAGTGATCTTCTCTAGAATATGACTGATCAACATTAAGTCTCGTACATTTCATTGGATATAAACAAATGGATATGTGTTTTCAAGTGAAAAAGAATCATAAATAGTTCAAAACCAATTAATAAGTCAAAATTTAAACTAAGTATGTTTCTCAATTCCATAATGGTTAAATTTTTTTCTTTTTATTTTTTTATCATTGACCATTATCAAATACAATCAATCCATTACTCAAGTTAAAATAAACTAACTAAAATGTAGTTCTAATAATATAATATAAAATAAAATGCTCAAGTACCAAATAAACAACAAAAATAAGAACAGACCCCCAAACTTAAACTAGACATTGTCCTCAATGACAAAGATAAAAATAATTAAAGTAAAGGACTTCCTTGAGAACCCACTGATTGGCAATGTCAGTGTCCTCCTCATCTGTTAAGTCAGAAGTGTAATCCATTTTTTTCTATACTTGGTACCTGAAAATAGTTGAAACAACTAATTAAAATACAACTAACTATAGCCTATAGAAATTAATAGCAAAAACTGAAAATTAAGCTTGGGTTACCTCCCAATAAGTGCTTGGTTTAGAGTCATCAACCTGATTCTTCAACTCTTATCTATTATTTCATAGAAGCAGTTATAGATCTAGAAAGGGGGTTGAATAGATTTTTTAAAACATTTGATCGATTATAAGATATTACCAAATATTTTTTAATCAGATTGATTAAGCACATCAGAATATAACTTTCAAAAAAAACCCCTTATAGATTGAAAAAGAATCATAGTTCTGATTTAGTAAGATAAATAATATAAGCAAACAGATGGATAGTAAGAACAGTAAAGTAAAGACACATCAGATTTTAAGTGGTTCGGAGACGGAATAACTCCTAATCAACTCTTCTAATCCACGAGTAAGAATTCCACTTAGAATGTAGTCACAAAAGACAAGGACATTGTGCCCTCTTCAAGCCTCACAGACTTGGATATTTAGTCACAAAGACAAAGACACTAAGACCTCTCCAATTCCAATAAACTTAGATGTGTAGTCACTAAGACAAGGACTCTTAGCCCTATGATGATTTGTTGATTGATTCTAGTTGAGAGGTGCTGCTAAGATGGCATTAAGCTTTTCTTCTGAAGTACTTAGCAGCTCAAACTAGATATTCAGGATCGTTAAGTTCGTTCTATTTCTTTTGCAGAGTTTAGGCTTTTTGATTAGTGTCCGTCGTCTTTTTCAATTTGAATCCTTGTTGCCTTTTATAATCTGCTGAAAATCTTCACGTTACTAGATGTCCGTTTGTGCATTTAATGTTTAGATATTCTGGGATCCTTGATGTGGACATTTTAAACTTAGGTGACATCTCCTTTTTAGCTTGTTTGTTACATCAGTCTACTTTCTCACCTAACACCCTTGACGTGTCACTTTCACCAACCTAGTTGGTAGATACATATTCTGATCTTTAATTTCAACCAAGGATGTTTGGTGAATACAGCAGGACCTTTAATAAGCAACGCTCCAATGTCAATTATCTCATTACACTTGACTGCTCTACGATGATGCTAAATCGTAGTGTTTTACTCTACGATTTGCTCTTTTGCAATGATTAATTTGCAGTGACATTTTACAAGTGAGTTTTGCGATCTTTTATTATTAAAAAATCATTGAGTAACTTTAATATTAGTCTTCTGCTTAACAATTGCTAGGAGTACTGTATGTTCAGGTTTTTCTCAATGAGCTTTGCTCGAATTTATGATTCCTTTGTCCACTTTACGAACTGAAGTATGTTTACGACTTGTATTAAACTTTACAATAGTTGAAAATGCTCTGTGACTTATCTGATGTATTGCGATCATTGCGTACTCTGTAATCCATTTTTACATTACGACATAGTAGAGTATCTTTACAAACATTGTAAATCTTAACAACTGTACAAGAGATCAGCTTTAACAAGATCAACCTAACATTATTTGATCTTTCTAATCTAAGTCCTTGTACATTGAATCAAATCATTAGTAAGAACTTTACAAATCATATTGGTACAAAAATACATTAAGCACATTCATCATCAAATTTAAATATGGAAACTCTAACAATCTCCCCTATTTGATGATGACAAAATCAGTAGTTTTATAACCTTTATCAAGAACTAAGATGCAGTTGCTTGGAAGTAAATATGCCTTAAAATACAGTAAGCCACTATATTGCTTAGATCAAAAGCGTGAATTTATTAATTTAATGTGAATGTTTACCAGAAATTTCAAAAATAAAAATTTCACTTTGATCAATTTAGAACAATCTCTTTATTTTACCTACTTGACTCTTTTTCTTTTGAGAGCCATTTCTTCTCAGATTCTTTTCTATGATCAGATCTGATTCTATCTTCATTCGTTTTTCTTTCGATTTCTTCAGTAGAATATCTTGGGCCAAGGTTTGATATGTCCATTTTCACTTCTCCCATGACATGAGTTCCTTAAAAATTTCTTCGAAGATAAGCAAGATCACCAGTGGGAAGAAGAATACCAATATGAGTGACTCTATTGGACAATTCTTGTCGTGAAGAGGATTAACCTTGCTCCAGAGGAATAACTGATGAAGGATGAGGAGGTGATCTAAAGATCAGAGGGGTAATGGATATTTACTTTGATTTCTTTTTTCGTTTCTCCCCTTGAGTCGAATATTTATCTCCTTTCTCACCCATAGATGGAAATCTCTCCCATTGCCTTTCTTTCTCCCTTTTTTTTGTCATCGGGAAAGATGTATGACATCATCAACATGTTCTTAAAGTTCTGAGGACATGGAAATATAAGCACCAATCTCATTCTAACGAATAGTTGCTTAATAACTTTATTGTGCAACCAATGCTATAGTGATGGTTGTGTTCAGTTCCATAGAGCTTTTAAAGTCTAAGAACATGGCAGTGAGCTTAAAAAGTTTGTAAGTTACTAATTGGAGTAAGAAATCATGTTGCTGCTGAAGAGCTAAGATAATTTATTTATCGATGAACATGGATTTTAGTTGCCTTTGAATTTCTCTGCTCGTTTCGCCAGGTAAACAACGTACAGTAGTAGTGATTTTCTGCATATAATCTTGGAGGTTAACGTTATTCTTTTCAAGCTTATCATCAATGTTATGAGACATCTGAGCAGTGAGATTTGTTATTTGATCCGGTCGCTCCATGACTTGAGCAGGGGTGACTTTTGAAATGCCTTGAGGTTTTTGAGACAAATTTATCAGGGCAAGAGGTAGATCAAAGAATTTATTTTGAGAAGTGGAGGAAATATTGGATGGAATGGAGTGTTTTGATTCTTATTTGGGAGATGAAAGAGGGACATAAAAGTTGGTAGATGGGATAAGCACAAAAGCCTTGGATTTATTTGAATCAGACGTAGTGTGTGGAGACTCTATGTTTAGAGAATCTGAAGACCATAATGACGATGAGTCGTAATAAAGAGATGAATTATAGGGTATGGCCAGCAAGCTTGATATATGAATGAGGGATGGAGACTCCACAAGTTGAATTAGAGAATGAACAGGGGAACTGGAAGGTTCAACGTCAATCGTAGGGTGTAAGAACTCTACAATCAGAGAGTGAAGTTCATTTACATGATAAGTAGAGGCTTGAAACTCTACAATTTGAAGACTGGTATTATTTACATCGCCCATAGAGTGTTGAGACTCTTCTTGCGGAGGAGTATAATATCTTTCAAAATAAATAGAAGTAGATGGTTGTAAAGTAGAATTTTTCTTAGAGATATTAGATGGTGATTCTACGATCTTGTTATTGCAAACAAAAGATGCAAGTAAAAATGTAAATATAGGCAAAATAGGGGGAATTGACAAGGTTCTGAATTAAAGGGTTTATAGTTGATCAATTTGGTGGCATCCCGGAGAACTCTAGGAACATTTTGAGACACCATCTTTAGACTTGGATATTATTTGTAAGCCCATCTGACGAAGTTATGTTCGGGATGTACCATTGCTCTGAGTAGAGGCATAAGTGACATAAAATGAAGCAACTGATCACCTTTTGGCTCATACACAACTGTACTTCTATCTATATCCAAGTCATAGAAGAGAGTGATCAAAGAATTTGTAGAATTCATTACTATCATTCTGCCTGCCCCTATAACTTTAAATTTAACTAGAAGAAGATAAGCAGTTTCTAGATTTTCTCAACCTTTAAGAATAACTCTACAAATGCCCAACTGATATGCTCTACATGGAGGTAATCAGGTCTCTTCTGTCACTGGTTGAGAAGTGAATGGAAGAGATGAAGGAGAGACATGAGAGTCAAATTGTTGCTCCCCTTAGAGGCAAAATCCTTCAGCTTTATGATCGCAGGGTCGAAACCTTTGTTAATTTCCTCTAGAACATTTGTAATGTCGTGACTCAGTCATAGATAAGTGTTTAAAGAATGAGTCGATCATTGAACTGAATCTTCCTTATGTTTTATTCTCAGTTCTTTTCTCATCCTCTTCTCATATCTCCTCTTATGCTTTGATTCTGCCTTCTTCTTTTTCCTCTCGCCTTCCAATTTTGCAGCTTTCCTCTTTCTCCTATCTTCCTTCTCAATCATTTTACTTAATTTTCTTTTCTTCTTTTCCTTCTTAGGCTTAGATCTTGATGCCTTCACTATTTGATCAGTATTACCATCAAGATGCTCTGACTAATTAGTCTTCATAACCAATTCTTCCTCATGATTTCATGCTTCAGGAATAAAACCTAGTTCATCAACAGCTTCTCCCTTCTCTAGTCCAGAGGAATTTGATTTACTTTTTCCTCAATTTTTTCTAATCAGAAAACACAGTTCTTCTTTGGCTTCAAGCTCTTCGATCGGAGGAGGCATGGATTCTCCTACTTACTCTTCAAGTTAAACAAGGACCTTTCTCCATCGAGTTTGACTTTTTTGCTTTGGAAACATTTTGGATAGAGGGGTATTGAGATCTTCTTCATCCTTCTTCATCTCAGAGATTTGCAATTCCTCTTGAGTATGCTTGGGAAACTCGTGTACAACTTCCTTAGACATCTTCATTTTCTTCTTTTGTTGATCAGTAGTAGAGTTAAGAGCCCTATGAACTTGAGGGGATACCAACCCTTGAGAAACTTCTTCTTCCTTAATAACTTTCATCTTCCTTTTTCCTTTGGATTTAACTAGCTTTTGTACTTCACTTATTTATCTTTCGCTTTCAACTTCAGACTATTTTGACCTTATATTTTCTAAAGGATTTCTCTTCCAGTTATCAAAAAGTTCGGAGTGATCTTTTTTTTTTTACATTTAGAGGGATCCCTTCATCATTAGTAGTTTTGTTTTGCAGACTCTTCTTCAGAATAATTCTTAACAACCTCCCTTGAAACATTTTGGGAGAAGATTTTCCTAATGCCTTTGACTTTCCAAAATCCTCAACCATTTAGCCAGCTAATTGATGAATATGGCACCAAAATTAATTTCCTTTGCTTGAATCATTACAGTCATGAACTTTAGTTGTAGCTCATTTACTAAATCATGAGTCAGTAAGGAACTCAAACTCTTGAGGAAATTCCTTTTTTTTCACTCCATTGAGCTAGGGATTCTTCTTATGACTCATCGATTTTAGTTCTTCTTTGAAATCTACTTCATCCAGTCAAGTAAGACCTTTATTCTAAAAGTCTAGACAAGTATTGAATTTAACAGCTATAATCTAAAGTGTAACTCCTTTGACCTTGGTCTGTAAAACATCATTTCTGAACATAACATCGAGATAGAATTCCTTGATAAGTTCTGTGTAGATCTTAGTGTTGAAGTTCAAGCACTTAGAGAACCTAACCTATTCAATGAGTTTAAGAATGTCACTGATTTTCTTCTCTGGAGCAACGAACTGATTAGAGCATATTAGAATACCGATCAAGATTTGGAAGTTTGACATTTGAATAGGATTGATATCTAATTTTGTGAAGTGCGATGTGTGTTGGTATATGATAGGATACACGCCGTTTCAGTTCTGTGATTTTACAGTTGTGGAGCAGTAACTTTATTATCCACTTGCTTTTTTGAATGTGATCTGGATGCTCAATTTATTTTGATTGCCTTTGATTTACCCTTCATAAAGTAACTCTTTTCACTCTACAATAAACATCCGGCTTTGCGAACTGTTTTCTCTTTACGATCGTTGAACGACTCTACGATCTTTTCCATTTTATCACCAGTTCTAGGATTCTCTTCCCTACACTTGTTATTAACATCTAAAAACATAGTACTATAGATGAAAATTTAGTTTACCTAACTCACTTATTAACTTGTTAAATCTAGATTCGTCTAATGGCTTAATAAACACATCTTCTAGCTAATTTTCAGTTGAGATAAAATGCAAGGAGATATCTAAATTAAGTATATGACCTCTGATAAAATGATATCGGATTCTATATGTTTAGTTCTATAATGCATGACAAGATTATGAGTGATTGAGATAGCACTGGTATTATCACAGAATATAGGAATAAACTTAAAATCAAACCCATAATCAGCAAGTTGGTTCTTCATCCATAGGATTTGAGCACAACAGCTACCAGCATCAATATATTCAGCTTCGAAATTATAAGTTCATACGCGAATGAAGAAGAACATCCAATTAACCCGTTGTGTTAACTCTGCTATCTGAGACAAATAAGTCGACTCCCAGACACAAGCCATCTAATCAATCATCATCACTGACCCTAGAACTATGTCCCCTAAGAACTTGGTAGCACAATTCTGAGGGCCGTTAGTGCGAGGCCCCCACCAAAAAGAAAAATCAGCTTAAGTGTTGGGGCCATCTGACAAAAGAAACCCATCCTAACCTGTCATTGCGATCTCTAAAGTAGCAAAGTGAGTGACCAAAATTGCTGAGCCGAGAGAAGGAAAGGAATGTGGATCTACCCTGAAACACATATAAAGGCACGCCCCCCAAGATAGAGCTCTCAGCCTCCATCAAAGAGAAAAGGAACCCGACTTGTGGATAAAGCATACTCAGGCCTAGTCAGGAAACCTCCCTCAAATCCCTCTACCAGATGTTCTGCATTGTAAGGGACCCACATCACATTTGTAACTGACAGCAGCTCCAACTAGAGGAGGTAGCGTGTAAAGCTCTTTGAAACTAAGACCTCCTCCAAAGTGGAATGATGCCACTGGCGACCCAGAGGATATGTGTCCAAACCTAAGGTAATGACAGGGTGAAGGAAGGGAAGTCTCTCATGTCAATCCCAAGAACACGACATCAGTCATGGAAAAAGATAAATCAAAATTCAAATAATCAAAATTAGTCAAAAGAATCGCCAACAAGAACGGATAAAACTCGAGCCAAGCATCGGTCACTCCCTCTGAGCGCAGTCGCGTCCCATGCAGAAAGTAAGCAAAGGTGAAGGACCTTGTGACAACCCAAAATTTTATAAGATTTAAAAATAAAATCTTGATTCGTGATGCCCTCAAAATAGGTATACATCACCCATCTTGGGTCGCCAAATACATGGTACAAAATATAAATACAAACTTAATTATACAACATGAGTTGAGAGTTTTTACACGAATATTGTCTTCATGTTACACATTATCCTGGATATTGATCGTTGATGACTCACGGTCTCATGTGCTTCATTGTTTATCTCGACATTTTCAGATGCCATTTCAAACACTACCACAAAACAAGGGTTAAATGACATGCCACATATTATCCCTATACTCTGACCGACCAATTAAATACCAAAGAATTCCCCGTCTCTTCCCTCCTAGTTCTTGTCTCACATCTCAGCCAGGGATTATATCCCTAAGCTTTGATACCAACTGTGACGCCTCCAAAATAGGTATACATCCCCCATATTGGGTCGCTAAATATATGGTACAGAATATAAATATAAACTTAATTATACAATATTCATGTAAAAACTCTCAGCTCATGTTGTATAATTATGTTTGTATTTGTATTCTATACCATGTATTGGCGACCCAAGATGGGTGATGTATACCTATTTTGGGGGCGTCACATGAATGATTAAGTAAAGGTTAAAGAATAAAACCTAGACTTAAAATAGAGGAATAATTAAAAAAATGAGAAAAACTTATATGGTTTGAAAATTTTAAAGCAATGCAAAGAAATTAAATGTGAATGAAAGAAATGAGAAGATAATGAATAAAACTGAGAAAATATGGGTTACAAAAGTCCAAAACCCTAGAATGGATTTATATATACCCTTGAGGTATATTAAGGATAAGGTATTAGAATGCCTGTAAATTTATGAGAATTAAATGGTGAAAGAGATTATGTATGTGGCAATTTATTAAGGAAATAAATTTCAAACGAAGAGATTAAAAAGGCTAAAGAAAATGTTTATATGTATAGATACATATATACTTAAGAATGTGCTATTTATATTTCTAGCCAAATAAGACAATTGATTAATTAAAATTAATCATACAAGAATAAATGAAAAACTTAATTATAGAAGCTTGTAAAAATTATGTTGTGAAGTGTACTTTAATAGAACCCTAAAATATTAAATTGGGAAGAGATACGTTAGGTATTATGGTGGTAATTAAGTTAAGTCGACCTAGTAGTCAAGTATTAGAAATTTAATAAAATTCCAAAAAAGGATTAAAAATATGGCCAACCAAATTGACCTATATGGCAAACCGAATTGAAGCAAGCCTTGATATTAAAAAGACTTGTCAAAATGGCGCAGATTAGTAATATGGTGTTTAAATTAAAGAGTTGGATTAATATAGTCCATTATGTTAGGCCATTTAAAAGGCTTATTGAATGTAGCAAACCGAATTAGAAGATTTTAATAAGGCGTTGAATTAAAGTCTAGCCTAATAAATGAATTTAATAATTATTTATCAAGGATGATAAATACATTATATCTTATGTGGGATATCTATGAGATTATATATATATATATATATATATATATATATATATATATATATATATATATATATATATATTATACAAGGAGTATTAAAAAGAAAGCTATATAATCTAATATTATATATTAGGGATGTAAATTAAATAACCTAAGGTTATAGAAATTGAAGAATACAAGTATTAAATTATATACTAGTAAATTTACTTAAGATATTTATTTTTCTCAACTAATTAATTATTTTAACCTAATTAAATAAAACTTAATTGGGTTATATCATTAAATCTATATAAGTAGTTATTTAAAATCCAAAATGAGTGGATTAGAAACCCTAATTAAAAAATTAAGGTAAGATAAAAAAATTATGTATTAAACATGTGTTATTTTTCATGGACCAATCAAATTAATTAAAAACCCCAAATGAATTTATGGAAAACCCAATTTTTAGCCCAAAAGGTGAGGAAATTTTAAGTCATTTTATTAAGCAAATTAAACAAATAAATAAAAAAATTGGGCTAAAAAGGAGGTGAAATGTACGTATGGAGAGAGAGAAATTGACATGTAATTTTATTTCAAAGATTTGATAAGATTTGGAAAGATTTAGGGAAGATAAGAGAAAGAGATAAGAAAGAACAAGAGAGAGGAGAGAAAAAGAGAAAACACGAGATAGAGATAGAGAGAAAATTATCTGAAGAGGAAAAAGAAGAGAAAGGAAGAGTCTAGATTGGATCAAGCTCTTAGCAAAGAAGAAGAAGACGGAGAAAATCAAGAATGAAGGTAATAATCTAGTTTTAAACCTTAGTTATTTTCTTAAAATTACTTCACTGTAATTGAGTTTTGATGATGGATTTCTTGAGATATTGTATATATATGTTTATGGGTATGAATAATCCGTTATATGAAATCTATAATTAGTTTTAAGTTATCAAAATCATGAAAAATATGATAAAGATGATTAATTGAAGTTCATGATGAAAAATGTATGTTTTGGTCTATTTGAGGCTAACATTAGCTATGAATCCAAGTTTGAAATCTAAAATTGATGGGGGATTATGTTAGTCCTCTAAGATACGAAAATATCACAAGTTGAATGAATCAATTTAGTGGATTAACGAACTCATGGTGTTTGATTATGCTAAAGATGTTTAAAAAATGAAGAAATAGTGTGAACATGGAATTTAAACATTTAAATTTAGTTATTATAGTAATTTTTGTCGTTAAAATCATATTAAGCATACTTGGTGTTAATTCTATGAAGTTTATAACTTCTGGGTATGTCTAAATTATTGTTGAAGTGAAGAAATTGGAGTTTTGGGGGTTTGGTTCGCAGAGGGGAAGAACTGCAGAAACTGAATCTGCGCAGCGGCACTGCCGCGCCATTCTAAAGCCTAGTTGGGGCGCTGTCGCGCCAAGTTAAAAGCCAAAACTGGCGCTGTCGCGCCAGTTACAATTTTAGCCCAGCGATGAGCTTTTAAATGTACATCTTGGGGGACGTTAATTCAATCTACTCTAATGAATGTAATGAAGCTTTGGGCATGTAATATGATATAATGTTAAACTTGAATCCACCGGGTTTGGTTCCTTCCTTTGATCAATGTTAGCCACCCAAATGTTTGGCCTTTAGAGGTGATCCACCAAGGAAGAAGAAAGATTCAAGAAGATGGGTGTTTGGCAAAACTCTAGTTTTTCTATCTCTCATAGAAAAGGGTGTACTCTCCCAACAATTAAAATTACGTCTGTTGGGAAAAAGTCAACAACCGCCACCCATAATAAGACTTCTTTTATTTATAGATGTAGGCAACTCTCCTTAACAATTAAGAAATTAGGTTTTATTTTAATTAATTAAACTCCTTTAATTAATTAGGCTCCCAATCTTATTAGGAATAATTAATTAAACTCTTTTAATTAATTAGTCTCCTAATCTTATTAGAAATAATTGAGAGTACTTTTATAAAATTAATTCCTAAACTCCTTTAGATATTAAAATAATAATAATTATAATATTATTAATAAGACTCCTCTTATTAATTAATATTTAATATTTTCAAAATATTTAATAATAAATATTAAGCTATTTAATTTATTCTATCACCATAGATTAAATTAAATATACTTAACATATTATTACAATTATGCCATTAACTTCTTAAATAATTATTCTTCCTTTTATGGTGTGACCTTTTAGGTTCTCCATATTAAACCGGTTATGAATAAATCAATGAGAACAATTCTAATCTTATTTAAATAAATAAATTAAAATATTAATTTGTTTAAATAATTAATGTTAATTCTACAATAGTGATAAGCCTCCCTAGCGATTAACGACTTTTCAGATAATATAGATTTCAACATTAATCATAACAAAACTTTTGAGTAAATAGTTACCGTACAATTCAATCCTTCCACCATACAATGTCCCAATTAAACATAAGACATGAAATTACTGTCAAGTCTTATTTTATTTAACTATATGTATTTCGATCCTTAAATGCACAATTCCAAATAATGCAAATTAGAAACTCCTTTCTAATTTCATTCTGCCTTGGCCAAGGACTACTGGGTTGTCATTTATCGAATCACATAGGACATTTCGCTTCTTTTACTACAAGTGATAGATTCTTTATTGATCATATATTATCTCCATGTATAACTTATTATACCTAAGCATACCCTTTAATATACCCTAAGGGCCTTAAGGAATAAGTCAAAATATAACTCATTATACACAAGATACTATGATGATCTCAAGTCCAAGAATCACTTGTACTACTATCACTACAGGAATTCCTATTGACAGATAAGTAAAACTCCATTAGGTATTCCTTAGCGAGTCACGTTCAGCAAAACTTATTCTCTAAGCACCTACATACTTTCTTTAGTGTCTCCACACAAATGATCATGAGATCAATCATCCTCATACAATGAGCAAGCAACGTATGTATCAATCTATCCAGATTCACTAATCCCCAATCTAGTAATCCAACGATTAGGAACTATTTTAGTTTTAAGCTTTCTAAGAATTTAGATCTCATTAGAATGATCATCATTATTATTCTAAAATCATTGCTTAAAACTATGTGTTTATCACATATTATAAAGCAACATCATGTATATAATTAAAAGCCTTTAATAAATTAATATTTTTTATTAATAAATGAATAAGATTGTTACAAAGTATATGCTTTATCATCAAATATGATTGGCTTATGTGCATACTACTTTCAATCTCCCACTTGCACTAAAGCCAATCACCATGGTATCTCAGACCCTTCTTCTCTAAGTGACTGACTATCTTATTATCAGATAAGCTTTAGTTAATGGATATGTAATGTTGTTCTTGAGAGTCCATTATTTCTATAGTGATTTCCCATCTTTCAATGATTCTTATAATAAAATGAAAGTGCTAGAACACATGTTTAGATCCAATATAAGACTTAGGAACTATTTCTAGTTCTGTAATGAACTTTTCATCAAAACATTCCACTTACAGCTTCGTTTATAGCTATATACTTTATTTTAATCACATCCTTAGTTCCGGTTAAGTACTTTAAGATATTTTTCACTGTCTTACAGTGATCTTCTCCAGAATATGACCGATCAACATCAGGTCTCATATATTTCATTGTATACATGATTGTCACTCATATGATCTCTCTTTTCAGGAGTCTATAGGGACTATTAAGAGAGATACACTTCATGGCTCATTAACATGAGACATCTCTTGGAGTTTGGCATGCTAAACGATTTTAGCATCAAATGAATATACGTTCATTGGGTTAAGTCGAGTATCCTCTTTAATCTATCTATATAGATTTGTATCCTCAATTTAGATACTCTTCCCAAATCATTCATGGAAGCATGTTTAAACAAATTTATCTTTATTGATTGTAACATTAGTATGTCATTCCTTATCTATAGTATATCAACATATAATATTAGGAATGTCATGGCGCTCCCACTGACCCTTTTGTACACACTAGGTTCATTCTTATTTGTGATAAAATTAAACTCTTTTGATTTATTTCATCAAAACGAATGTTCCATTTTTGAGAAGCTTGTTTCAATCTATTTCTC
The DNA here is from genome assembly GCA_020205505.1 of Panax japonicus. Classification (NCBI taxonomy): domain Eukaryota; kingdom Viridiplantae; phylum Streptophyta; class Magnoliopsida; order Apiales; family Araliaceae; genus Panax; species Panax japonicus. Next base: position 10,756,660 of record CM035103.1, read on the forward strand.
TGAGTGTCTACAACTCTTACCTCATCGTATGTAACTGGATCATCATCTTCTATGATACGTACCTCATCATCATCATCCATAATGAATCCATACCTTCCAGGTATCTTCGGTACTATTCCAAATTTATGATTCGGTTGTAGTATAATAGTTTTATCTACAGGTTTCTCTTATTTGACTTATAGTGTTTTGTGGTTCTTGAACTCTTCAAGATCTATTATCCTCCCACTAGCCTCTTTAATGATAAACACCTTTATCTTAGAAGGTAGCGTGTTTCGCAACAAATACCTTTTGCTAAGTAGGATTATAGAACATATACCCTAAACTTACTTTAGGATGTCCCACAAATCTGTACTTGTCAAATCTTATCCCAAGCTTATCCTTTGAAACCTTTTCACATAAGTTGGACAACCCCTTATCTTAACTTACTTAAAATTAGGAATCCTTCTTGTCCATAACTATTATGGAGTCTTGTGGCCGAATTTTGAGGTTATCTTTTCGTAGATATGCAACCATTTCTAGGGCATGACCCCAGAGGGATACTTGAATCATTATGGATCGCACCATGTCCAATAAGGTATAATTTTTCCTTTCAGATACATCAATCAATTATTGGGTATCAGTAGGCATCTATTATGAGAAAATCATTTGAGATGATCTAGAAACTTATATCACAAGTATTCCTTCCTCGATCTAATCAAAGAATCTTAATACTTTTCAAATTAGTTTCACTTTTGAATTCTTTGAACCTTTCAAATAATCCATACTTGTATTTCATCAAATACAAACGTTCAATACTTTGAATGATCATCTCATTTTCTTATATTAGTTTGTTCAATTTGCAAAATAATTTTTTTTATGTAAGTCAAGTACACAAAATCCATTAAGTAATATTTTAGTTCTATATAAAACATTATTATTATAAATAGAACACCAATTTTTCTTAAATATAATACCAAAGATTTTATTGTCCAACAATAAAATAGAAATAAAGTTTCCAACGAGAACTGGAATACAATAACAACTTATTGACTTAATAGATTTTCCCGTAGACAGTGCTAAACTATAAGTTCCTATGGCTAATGCAGCAACCTTTGCTTCATTTACCAGACATGGGATTACTTATCCTTTGTTTAGCTCAATCATGAACAAAAACTATATTTGTAACCGAAGTTTCACTAAGCTTCTTCTAGTTAGCTCTGCAAGATGCTTCTTGTAATTTCTTTTCTAGTGTCCTGGTTTATTGCAGTGGAAGCAAAATCCTTTGCTATCCGTATTAGTTTTGTTCTTATTATCCTTTGTTTTTGTCTTTTTATTTACCTTTTTTGAATCGTTCTTCTTTTTAGAAGATCCTTTGGCCCCTACCAGTAACACTTGGTCTTTTTTGGTTGGAAAGTGACTCTCAACATTTTTTAACATGTTAAGCAAATCAGCGAAGCTGATATCTAGCTTGTTCATATGAAAATTTCATAATAATTGTGAAAGGAGTTTGGGAGTGAGTGAAAGATCAAATCTTGGCACAATTCCCCATCCATGACAAAAACTCGTTGTCCTAATTATTCAATCAAATTGATAATGGACTTTTATTTGTATTGCAGTGTCATCGGTCATTCTAGATCAGAAGATCTCATTAGATATCTGATATCTATCAGTCCTACTTTTCTCACCATTAACTACTTGATGTGCATGAATATATTAGGAACATCCATAGTTTCATGCTGACGTTGAAGCACGTTACTCATGGATGCGAGAATGATGCATTGAGCCAACTGTGCATCATCTTGTCATTTTCTAAAAGTAGTAATCTCTTCCTCAGAGGCATTGTCTACAACCATTGCAGGGATAGGTGTATTAAGGACATAAGATATCTTTTCAGTCATGAGAACTATTCTCAAATTCCTTAACCAATCCATTTAATTTGGTCTGGTTAAATAGCATCTAATATGCTTCGCAGTGATAGTAATTTAGACATTGTAAAATTCTGTAGATGAATTTGTAATTAACAACATTTTAGCATACATTCTTTTATTAATTTCCAAAATAATTTAGGTCTTGTTTTAAATTGGTATCTCCCACTATTTTTCATCAAACTATATTACCCTCACTTATATAGTTATGAAAAATCTAATTAAAGATTTGCTAGTGAGAATAAGGATCCCATTTCAAATGTATATAGCCTTGCGGTGACACAACAAACTATATATAAATAAATGGTAGACAACTCTTGTCAATTACATCATCATGTAACTCCTTTGTTTTGCCTCTTAGATTATTTTGATCAAGTGGTGGCATATCTGAATCAAAATTATCTAAGTTAAGTCCAACCTAGCACTTCTATATATTCAAAAAAGAAAAACATTTTCATTGTGGTGACACAACAAAACAACATTGTTCAATTTTCTTTATAAGCATCAAATGTGATAAAATTAACATCTCAAAAAGTTAAGATAAGCCTTGTGGTGACACAACAAACTTATAATAATTAATTGATACTCTATTATTTTTTATCATGCTAGAAGGCGACGTTCGATATTCCAAATATATTTGAACGCTTAGGACTTAATATAAAATATTTGAGGGATTTGTTATTAATTTTTCTCATCTTGTTTAGCGCGCATGCATATATATATATATATATATATATATATATGCACATATAGAATACTATATTCTACCCAGATTGATTATGGACTTTTATTTTAGTTTGATTCACTAGAGCCACCAAGTGAACCAAAAGGTCAAACCCTAGGGTGCAAGAATAAACATTTAAATATAACTATTACATTTAAACACGGGCTCCATTACAAACGTGTCTTCGAGAGCTCCTATCTCTTTGATCTCCGGTTCTTTAAGAAATTCTAACTAATCCTATTACATAAACTATTTAATTTAAATAGAAACATTGATCAGCAGTCAAGGGGAAGTACATAAGAGAGAGATAGAATTTACATCAAGAATAAAACCAAAAAAGACGAGGTACGCAGACCCCATTTTATAAAAACCCATGCATTCATGTATCAAACTAAAATAAAATCCAATCACATTGGTCAATAGTCCATAATCAATATTATTTATCATCATAGACATCTACATATGCATCAATAAATAAATTCATCTCATGAATAATAAACATTCAATATATATATATATATATATATATATATATATATATATATTGATATCATTTAATGGGCAAATTTAGCTAGCATAAAATCTAATTTTAAATTAAAATAAAATCCTTTATTTTAATCCAAATTTAAATCAAAATAAACCTCTTTTATTTTAATTTTTCCAATTTTGAATAAAATAAACTATTTTATTTTAATCAAAATAAACTCATTTATTTTAATTAATTATGGGATCCAATTCCAAGTCAAAATAAACTCTTTTATTTTGGATAATATAAAATCTTATTACATAGATAAATAAACTCTTTTATTTAAGGAAACACGGATTTTCTTTCCTATTCACAAATAAACTCCTTTATTTTGAATAATATGAAATCTTATTCCATATCCAAATAAACTCTTTTATTTAAGAAAACATGGATTCTCTTTCTCATTAACAAATAAACTACTTTATTTTGAATAATATAAAATTTTATTTCATGTAAGACCCCGAATTTTATAAAATGAAAGTATTCAATTTTCTTATAATTATTATTCTATTTAGTACATGGTTAAATTGATAAAGGTTAAATTTAAGGGTGATATGTGAAAATTTTGCAAAGTAAGCAAGTTGTCATAAAATATTCGGTAGTAAAAGTACAGTAATACGCGTGGTTGCATAGTAGCACACGGTATTGTATAGTATATTTGATTATTGATGCTTACGTGAGAAGACACTCAGCTTTATTCAATTATTGCTACAGTAATTGCTGCATAATATCTCATGTTATTTGATTCAATTATTGTCAATATTTTATATATTATTAAATCAATAATTAAGATGATAAGTTATTCATATTATTATTTACATAATTAATAATGTCTAGAAGTTCTGTCAAGGAGAGGTTTGGTCACCTAATTGCGCGCCAATAAGGAGAAATCCTCATTGGAAAGCCCCTCTCTTTCCTGGAAACGATTTGGTTGTTAATATTACGAGTTATAATAATAATGAATAATTGTTATTAAAAATCGAATTTGAGTTCAGAGTTGAATTTGGAGAAGCGAACGTGATATTTGAGTTTGAAATGATAAAATTAGTAAAAATAGACTATAAACACAAAATTTACTGGGGTTGACTTTTTGGTTAAAAAGTCAACAGTTGACTTTTTCAAAAAAAATTCAAACTTTGAAAATTCAAAAATGAAATTGTTGATAAAAATATTTTCATTGTGTTGGAATTATTAGTGTTGGTGGAAATCGATAATTATTTCGATAATAATTGATGTCTGGAGGTTATATTGACCAATTGGGTGATTAATCGGATAAGTGAGCAATTAATTGCTATTAATTCACATGCTTATAACTACGTGTTCACTTGTATGTACTATTGATTCACATGATTTACTATTAGGGGATTTGGTGCAAGATTGATAATACTTGCATGACTGAGTTAAAAATAGAGGTATAGATGAAGATACTATACTATAATTAGTTTTTTTTCACATGATTATACTATTGAGTCACATGAATGAACTATTAATTCACATGATTTACTATTAGGGGAGGTGGTTCAAGTTTGATAATACTTGCAAGACTAAATTAAAAATGAAGAAAAAGAGGAAGGTACTATATTGTAATATTTCGAGCCCCAAAACATGCAATTATCGAAACTATATTTTCCTATAAATAGAAGCTCATTCTTCCTTCATTTCTCACTAATTCACTATGTCTCACAAGAGCAATTATTATAGAGAAATTATAGAGAGAAAGAAGAAGAGAAATCTGCTACCTCACTATTCCAGTATCCAGTTTCTTCTAAGGTAAGGGGTATTATTCTTTCGTATTCATGAAGAAAGTTATTTTCTTTCAATAATCATAAGGGTTGTTATTCCATTCTTTATTATTATGTTGGAATAACATGTCTATGCGAGGTACCTCATACATGGTTAAATTATTCTATTATTCCATTCTTTATTATTATATTGGAATAACCTGTCTATGCAAAGTACCGCATACATGGTGAAATTCTTCTGTTATTCCATTCTTTATTATTCTATTGGAATATCCTGTCTGTGCGGATTACGCATGACCTGGTTCCATTCTTTATTATTCTATTGGAATATCATGTCTGTGTGGATTACGTATGACATGGTTCTATTCTTTATTATTCTGTTGGAATATCCTGTCTGTACGTATTACGCATGACCTAGTTCTATTATTTATTATTCTATTGGAATAACCTGTCTGTGCGGTCTATCGCATGCTTGGTGAATTCTTCTGTTATTCCATTCTTTATTATTCTGTTGTAATAACCTGTATATGTGGATTACTACATGCATGGTGAATGACCTTTCGTATTCATTCTTTATTAAATTGTGGAAATTATCTATCTACATGGATTACCGCATGGCGGGTGAAAATCCATTTGCAATTTTGTATATTATATTATACTCGTATGAGATATCATTTCTTTTGTACTAGTCATGGAATAATATTTTCTTTGGTATTTTCTTTTACGAGTTACTATTCATAGGTTACTATTCACTCTAGTATTATTTACTCGGGTATTCGGTGCAATTTTTATGTCAGAGTACTATTCACAAGTTACTATTCACCCAAATTACTATTCACCCGAATATTATTCACTCGGGTATTTGGGGTACTTTTCATGCTGGGATACTATTCACGACGTATTATTCCCGAAGTACTATTCACGGGGTACTATTTACCCAAAAAATATATTTCTTTTCTGTCCAAATTATTTTTGGTACATGAATATTATTCTTGAATTTTACTCCACAAAGCAGTATCATGTTGACAATTTGGACGTTATTGATTTCTGGATAAATTAAATTATAAATCTTTAAAATTTATCCTTGAACTTGTTTTATTGAATTATTATGTCATTTTCATCATCCTGATGCTTATATTGTGATTAAAGTCATCTTTGGCTTACGTGCATAGATGGACTGTTGATTATTGGTTTTACAGTTGTATATTTTTGGCTTACGTGCAAAGATGAACTGTTGATTATTTGTTTTATAGTTGTATATCTTTAGCTTACGTGCAATGATGGACATTGTATGACATGATCACAACCACTGGTGATAATAACGAATATCATTGGCCCGTAGTGCATGGATAATTCGATGATGTGATTGGTAGGATAATGACCATTAGTTAACAGTTGAATGTCTTTGGCCCGTAGTGCAAAGGTAAACAACTGATTGGTATGATCATTGTTATTACATTTGAATATCTTTAGCCTTTAGGGTAAGGATATTGAGTAAACGTTCTATTAAGCCTTTGTGGCAAGGAGAAACTATTGATTTACATGATTTTAAATATGAATTGGGGATTTAACTATAATCTTTGGTGGTTTAGGTGAAGACAAGTGATGATATTTCTTTTTGTTTTGGGTATAACAAAGAATTGTTGTTGAGTATTACAGGACTAAAATATTAACGATGGACTTTTAATCTAGAAGAGATAGTAGACATTATATTCTACTTGTGTGACGCCCCCAAAATTAGGTATACATCACCCATCTTGGGTCGCCAGATACATGGTACAGAATTCAAATACAACTTACTAATACAACTATCGTGTACAATACGACAAAACATAAACTGTGAGTTTGGATACAAATATTGTCTACTAGAGATCATACAAACTCAAAAGGAGTCCTCAATACAATTATTGTCACACTATTTAACAGAATAGTGAGGACTACTAATACTATTCTCTGGTTCATCACTCCGTTCCCCGACTCGTCCCAGCTATATTCTCATTTCCTGAAGAGAACAGTGAAAGAAAGGGTGAGCTCAACTAGCCCAGTAAGAAATATTATGACTAAGATAATGCAGAATAAATTATCATTAGCCTCCAACAATGTTAAACTGATAAAATACAATAGACATCAAGTTTAACTGCAGCGGAACAAGCAATCCATTAAAAGAGTCAAGTAGAAAATAAAATCTACTATCTTTTATGATTTAAAAGGTTTTTCATCACTGTTATAGTTGAGACTCAGCTTAATAAATATTCCACATCATCGAATCACCCCTGCACTACGGCCAAGGATATTCTTTAGTATCACGACCACAATTATTCATGCACTACGGCCAAGAATATTTGTGTATTCATTAATGGTCATGATCATGCCAACAACTGTCCATCAATGCACTACGGGCCAATGAGAACTTTTACCACATCATTTGTAACATTACGGTAATGATTACACCGAATAATCCCTGGTCATAATCATACCAAGTCCATCTATGCACTACAGGCCACAGATGACTTTCAACATAATATAAACATGAGGATGATGACAATGATATAAGAATTCAATAAAACAAGTTCAAGAATTATTTTATCCAGGAATTATTAACGTCCAAATTGTCAACACGATACTATTTTGTGGTGTAAAATTCAAGAATGCTCAGAAGAATATTTCCCTGAAAAGATACTGGATGAAGCGCAAATATCCAGGATATTCCACTAATTTCATGGAGTATAGAAGTCAGAATTTTAATCAACTGAGTAATACCGAATGCAACAACAAAAGATATCACCATGAATGTGATAGAGACTGCACAAACAGGTTATTCCAGTAGAATAATAATAACGGAATCAGGTCAGGTGAAATTCACACCGACAGGATGTTCCAACAGAATAATAAATGCGGAATAGTAAATGATGGAACCAGGTCTGGCGTATAGCACAGACAGGATATTCCGACAGAAATGTAATGACGGAATAATAGTAAATGGAACCAGGTCCGGCGTATAGCACAGACAGGATATTCCGACAGAAATGTGAAGACGGAATAGTAAATGGATGTCACCAAGTATAGGGTATTCCGCGTATACAGGTTATTCCAACAGAATAACAATGAATGGAATAACATAAGTTCTCTTCAAGAAGAAAGAATAACACCCCTTACGGGTACAACAAATAATATTCCCTACCTAAGAAGAATTGAATATTGGAAAAGTGAAGTAGTAGAATACTTTTCTTCTTTCTCTCTAGAGTTTCAGTGAATTCGTAAGAAATAATGAAGGAATGAGCTTTCTATTTATAGAAAAACTGAGGGTGGCTCTTGGTCTTAACGAAGGGTCAAAATGACTCTTGGTAATATTGAAGAGACAACTACTATTTGTGAAGGGGTAATTAAGCCTTGGAGCACGGAAAAGGCAGTTAACTCTTGGTAATATTGAAGGGACAACTACTATTGACGAAGGTAATTACTATTAACGAAGGTAATTACTATTTACAAAGGTAATTACTATTTACAAAGGTAATTACTATTTACGAAGGTAATTACTATTTATGAAGGTAATTACTATTTACGAAAGTAATTACTATTTACAAAAGTAATTACTATTTACGAAGGTAATTACTATTTACGAAAGAGACTCTTAGATGACGACATATGGGCCCCCCATAAAATAACCAAACTTACCACAAACGTCTCAAACAGACTCTTTATATACATCAAGGATTGAATAAAAATTACCAGAAATCATTTTATTTTTTAATCAACACATAATTAATCTTTCAACAATTATTAATCATTATAACTTGTCATCTCAATTATTGTTTAAATAATATAACATATTATACAGATGATTCTGTGACAATAATTGAATCAATAATATAAGAGATATGATGCAGCAATTACTGTAGCAATAATTGAGTATAGTTGAGTGACTTCTCACGTAAGCATCAATAATCAATACCGTGTCCTACTATTCAACCACGCGTATTATTGTACTTTTACTACCGAGTAGTTCAACAGTTTTAACGGTAACCCCTCCGCCGTTATTTTCATAAAGTATTTTTGTCGTTTTCTCAATCTGACAATAATTCCGTTATGGGGTCCACCAATGATTGTGCCGTCGTACGAATATTCCCCGACAAAAAGAATATTCCCCGACCAAAAGAATATTTTATAACAACTTGCGTACTTTGCAACATTTATAAATATTACCCACAACTATAACATTATATCAAATCCACACCATAATTTTCAAAAATATAATTCGAGAAAATTAAATATTTATTCATAAAATCTGGGGTCTCACAATCTCCCCTCCTTATGAAATTTCACCCTCGAAATTTACGTACGTACCTGGTATGCCGAACATGTGAGGATACCTTGACTTCACTTCAAATTCTAACTCTTGAGATATAACCTTTGAGCGTCGAATATGATCCTTCTTATCCAAGATGTTAACACATATCTCCTCATACGTTAAATCTTCTACTATCTCGTCCGATTTTAAATTAATAATGTGGTTCGGGTCATCCACATATTTATGTAACATCGATACGAAAAAAAATGTTTTGAACACGCAACATACTTGGCGGTAATATGAGTCTATAAGCCACAATTCCTACTTGATCAAGGATTTCAAATGGGCCAATAAAATTAAGCGTTTAGACTTCCTCTATTCGTCAATTCTTGCTTCTAGAATAACGCCCTCTTGAACCTTCTTAATTCTTCACATTCTTTAACTCCGAGTGTGTAGCTTGAGCGACTTTGACTTTATCGATTAAAGTCGATTCTACTTGTATATTCGTTATCTTCACGTGAGTTCGTATATTCGCACTTGTAAACGCATACGATCTTCTACTCACACGTCAACTACCATGTTCGCTTTCCCACGATAATATTAAATGATATGATCGTAATCTTCAACAGCTCGAGCCAACGTCTTTGGCACGTTATACGTTCGTTTTAGGTGAAGAAAATATTTGAGGGTTTAAGAAATGGGTTTTGTACTGGGGTCAATACAAAATTCGATTTCACACTCCAGGGTAGGCTAAGAAGTCTTCAAGAATACGTCAGAAAATTTATTAACACTAGAAATATCATTCAAAATTGTGACCCTCATCCAAGACTTGAATAACACTTCACATTGATACCTATCAACTTGTCATCGTCATTCACGACGTTTCCTACTGAAAGTCTGTCTTCGGTGCATTCCACATAAGGAAGTCAACAATGAAAGGACTGGGGCTCTTTATTTATGGCTTGAAAATGACAATGATTGACTTTAGTGGTTTGGTTGCTTGAATTCGCATAACATGTTTGTTAGGAATATAAAAGCTAGCAACCTTACAAAAAGCATGATGAGTAGTTAACCAATCTTTTCCAAAAATCACATCAAAGTCAAGTATTTTCAATAAGATAAGATCGACAGGTAACGTGAAAGTGTTGATTTGAACAGGATTTATAAATAGTGGAGGTAACGAAGGTTTCTCTCAACTGAGTTTAAACAGATATATCAAAGTCTAACTTCTCCGGTGTTAACTTAAAACATTAAACACAACTAGGTGTAATAAAAGAGTGAGTAGAACCGGTATCTAACACGGTATAGACTTCGCAAGAGTTTATAACTAACATACCCGTGATAATTTTATTCAGGTTCCTCGTCACGGAAAAAAATGCTCTCTCTTAAACTACCGGCTTTGGCTTACCTGAGACATCCTTTGGTGCCTCCATCCTAGCTGAACTTGTCTCCGGTGAACGACAAAATCGGGCTAGGTGACCTTCTCTTCCACAATTATAGCATACTTTGGACGGCATCGCACAATTTGGACTGATGTGTCCCTCCCCTCCGCATTTGAAACATATGATAGGTGGTCGTTCTCCTTCCTTAACGACAGGTGCTGGTGCTGACGTCTTTCCATCATTGTTGAATCTTCTCTTCTTGAAATGTCCATTCTTATTGTTTTGGCCCTGATTACCACCGAAGTAGTTACCATTTTTGGCCTGTTGATTCCCTTCACGCTTGTTGTCACCGCTTCGATGACTGCTCTCGCTGGTATTATCATTTTGTCGGCTGCTCTCTTTTAGTTGCGTTGACTCGTTATCGCGCTCCACTAACTGAGCCCTATTTACAACATCTGAATATAAACACAATTTATGAGAAATAAGATGTTAACGTATCTCCAGCTTTAAACCTCTTAAAAACATTCGCGCCATTCTCTCTTCATTATCCACCAAGTGGGACACAAACCGGGATAACTCCGCAAATTTTGCCTCGTATTACGACACGGTCATATTGTTTTGTTCCAACTTTATAAATTCCACCTCTTTCATGTGGCGAATACTTTCGGGAAAGTATTTGTCGTTGAACAGCTCCTGGAACTTCTCCCAAGATATCTTCAGTACAGCAGGTTGAGTACGTTTTACTGATTCCCACCAGTAATCTGCCTCTCCGCGCAACATAAAGGCGGCAAAGGGAACCTTTTGCTCCTCGGAGCATCCCAAGACATCAAATATCTTGGTGATTTGCTTTATCCATGTTTCCGCCATAAGTGGTTTTGGCTCTCCCTTAAACTCCGGTGGTCCCAGCTCCTTGAACTGTTTAGCGGTGATCGCCCGAGAGTTTCCCGTGTTTCCATCTACGTTTTGGACAAGAGTCGCTCTCGCCTGTTGTTGCATGAATTGCATAAAACCTCTGAACATTTGATCATTCATCATTTGGTCAGTGTTGTTGTTTGCATGAGGATTGTCGCCTTCCTGATGCACATTACCCTGATTATTGATATGTGGTGAATCAACGATCGCCTGTGCTCCATTACTATTCTCAACATTCTCAGATGTCATTTTCAGATACTGCCACAAAACAAAAGGTTAATTGACATGTAACATATTATCCCTATATTCTGACCGACCAATAAAATAGCACATAAACTTAGGTAGGTCATACTAGCGAAGGAATTCCCCGTCTCTCCCCTCCTAGTACTATTCTCACATCTTAGCCAGGGATCATATCCCTAAGCTCTGATACCAACTGTGACGCCCCCAAAATTAGGTATACATCACCCATCTTGGGTCGCCAGATATATGGTACATAATTCAAATACAACTTACTAATACAACTGTCGTGTACAATACGACAAAACATAAACTGTGAGTTTGAATACAAATATTGTCTACTAGAGATCATACAAACTCAAAAGGAGTCCTCAATACAATTATTGTCACACTATTTAACAGAATAGTGAGGACTACTAATACTATTCTCTGGTTCATCACTCCGTTCCCCGACTCGTCCCAGCTATATTCTCATTTCCTGAAGAGAACAATGAAAGAAAGGGTGAGCTCAACTAGCCCAGTAAGAAATATTATGACTAAGATAATGTAGAATAAATTATCATTAGCCTCCAACAATGTTAAACTGATAAAATACAATAGACATCAAGTTTAACTGCAGCGGAACAAGCAATCCATTAAAAGAGTCAAGTAGAAAATAAAATCTACTATCTTTTATGATTTAAAAGGTTTTTCATCACTGTTATAGCTGAGACTCAGCTTAATAAATATTCCACATCATCGAATCATCCCTGCACTACGGCCAAGGATATTCTTTAGTATCACGACCACAATTATTCATGTACTACGGCCAAGAATATTTGTGTATTCATTAATGGTCATGATCATGCCAACAACTGTCCATCAATGCACTATGGGCCAATGAGAACTTTTACCACATCATTTGTAACATTACGGTAATGATTACACCGAATAATCCCTGGTCATAATCATACCAAGTCCATCTATGCACTACAGGCCACATATGACTTTCAACATAATATAAATATGAGGATGATGACAATGATATAAGAATTCAATAAAACAAGTTCAAGAATTATTTTATCCAGGAATTATTAACGTCCAAATTGTCAACACGATACTATTTTGTGGTGTAAAATTCAAGAATGCTCAGAAGAATATTTCCCTGAAAAGATACTGGATGAAGCGCAAATATCCAGGATATTCCACTAATTTCATGGAGTATAGAAGTCAGAATTTTAATCAATTGAGTAATACCGAATACAACAACAAAAGATATCACCATGAATGTGATAGAGACTGCACAAACAGGTTATTCCAGTAGAATAATAATAACGGAACCAGGTCAGGTGAAATTCACACCGACAGGATGTTCCAACAGAATAATAAATGCGGAATAGTAAATGATGGAACCAGGTCTGGCGTATAGCACAGACAGGATATTCCGACAGAAATGTAATGACGGAATAATAGTAAATGGAACCAGGTCCGGCATATAGCACAGACAGGATATTCCGACAGAAATGTGAAGACGGAATAGTAAATGGATGTCACCAAGTATAGGGTATTCCGCGTATACAGGTTATTCCAACAGAATAACAATGAATGGAATAACATAAGTTCTCTTCAAGAAGAAAGAATAACACCCCTTACGGGTACAACAAATAATATTCCCTACCTTAGAAGAATTGAATATTGGAAAAGTGAAGTAGCAGAATACTTTTCTTCTTTCTCTCTAGAGTTTCAGTGAATTCGTAAGAAATAATGAAGGAATGAGCTTTCTATTTATAGAAAAACTGAGGGTGGCTCTTGGTCTTAACGAAGGGTCAAAATGACTCTTGGTAATATTGAAGAGACAACTACAATTTGTGAAGGGGTAATTAACCCTTGGAGCACCGAAAAGGCAGTTAACTCTTGGTAATATTGAAGGGACAACTACTATTGACGAAGGTAATTACTATTAACGAAGGTAATTACTATTTACAAAGGTAATTACTATTTACGAAGGTAATTACTATTTATGAAGGTAATTACTATTTACGAAAGTAATTACTATTTACAAAAGTAATTACTATTTACGAAGGTAATTACTATTGACGAATGTAATTACTATTTACGAAGGTAATTACTATTTACGAAGGTAATTACTATTTACGAAGGTAATTACTATTCACGAAAATAATTACTATTTACAAAAGTAATTACTATTTACGAAGGTAATTACTATTTACGAAATAGACTCTTAGATGACGACATATGGGCCCCCCATAAAATAACCAAACTTACCACAAACGTCTCAAACAGACTCTTTATATACATCAAGGATTGAATAAAAATTACCAGAAATCATTTTATTTTTTAATCAACACATAATTAATCTTTCAACAATTATTAATCTTTATAACTTGTCATCTCAATTATTGTTTAAATAATATAACATATTATACAGATGATACTGTGACAATAATTGAATCAATAATATAAGAGATATGATGCAGCAATTACTATAGCAATAATTGAGTATAGCTGAGTGACTTCTCACGTAAGCATCAATAATCAATACTGTGTGCTACTATGCAACCACGCGTATTACTGTACTTTTACTACCGAGTAGTTCAACAGTTTTAACAGTAACACCTCCGCCGTTATTTTCATAAAGTATTTTTGTCATTTTCTCAATCCGACAATAATTCCGTTATGGGGTCTACCAATGATTGTGCCGTCGTACGAATATTCCCCGACAAAAAGAATATTCCCCGACCAAACGAATATTTTATAACAACTTGCGTACTTTGCAACATTTATAAATATTACCCACAACTATAACATTATATCAAATCCACGCCATAATTTTTAAAAATATAATTCGAGAAATTTAAATATTTATTCATAAAATCTGGGGTCTCACAACTTGACTCTTCTAATGGATTGCTTATTCCGTTGCAGTTTTTGATCTAAAACTTGTTGTTTATTGTATTCTATCAGTTGTTATACTGTTGAAGGCTAAGGATAATTTATTCTGCATTATCTTAGTCATAATATTTCTTACTGGGCTAGTTGAGCTCACCCTTTTCTTTCACTGTTCTCTTCAGAAAATGAGAATATAGCTGGGACGAGTTGGGGAATGGAGTGATGGACCGAGATGGTTGTTTTAGCAGTCCTCACTACTTAGTGTGATAATAAAATGAGGACTCTATTGAGTGTGGATATTGTCTAGAAGACAATATTCATGTTTAAACTTTTAGCTATGTTTTATCGTATTTTGCACGATAGTTGTATAATTAAGTTTGTAGTTGAGTTCTGTACCATGTATCTGGCGACTCAAAATGAGTGATGTATACTTGTTTTGGGGGCGTCACATTTCATATGTAAATAAACTCCTTTATTTAAAAAACACAAATTTTCTTTCATATTCACAAATAAACTCCTTTATTTTGAATAATATGAAATCTTATTTCATATCTAAATAAACTCCTTTATTTAAGGAAATATGGATTCTCTTTCATATTCACAAATAAACTCATTTATTTTGAATAATATAAAATCTTATTTCATATCTAAATAAACTCTTTTATTTAAAGAAACATGGAATCCAATTTCAACTCCAATTAGTTATCATGGAATCCAATTCCAACACTAATTAATTAGCATGAAATTTAATTTTAAGATTAAAATAATCTTTTTATTTTAATTATAAATAATGAAGAATATATATATATATATATATATATATATATATATAATATTAAACATAATATGAATCTCTTGTAACCTTGAAGATTTAGTATGATTAGTCATCCACGTGATAAAGGACATCGTAAAAGCAACAAAAAAAAAAATAGTTCGTGGCTTTCAGAATTTATAACGTTTATAAAAAAAATAAATTTTATACAATAATATATATCCAATTAAATTGTTATAACACATATCAACATATATATCAAATCAAACAATTATTAATTCGCATAAAGGTTTGGCTCTGATGCCACTGTTAGGTTTGTAATATTAATTAACCCTATCAAATTGCACAAAGTAAACGGAAACGTGATAAAATAGAGTTTAAAATTTTAAAAATCATATACCCGGATCATCCTTTATGTACAATTATTAATTAAACAAAAAGATAAAGAGCAAGAATCATACCCTTGAAGATTTGAGCTTCCTCAGGTATAAGTTCACCTACAAATCCTTTTCGCGTTCAACTTAAATCCACCGGGTTTGGTTCCTTCCTTTGATCAGTGTTAGCCACCCAAATGTTTGGCATCTAGAGGTGATCCACCAAGAAAGAAGAAAGATTCAAGAAGATGTGTGTTTAGTAAAATCCTAGTTTTTCTATCTCTCATAGAAAAGGGTGTACTCTCCCAACTATTAAAATCATGTCTGTTGTGAAAAATTCAACAACCAGCACCCATAATAAGACTTCTTTTATTTATAGATGTAGGCAACCCTCCTTAACAATTAAGGAATTATGTTTTATATTAATTAATTAAACTATTTTAATTAATTAGGTTCTCAATCTTATTAGGAATAATTAATTAAAGTTTTTTAATTAATTAGCCTCTTAATCTTATTAGGAATAAATGAGGGTACTTTTATTAAATTAATTCCCAAACTCCTTGAGAAATTAAAATAACAATAATTGTAATAATATTAATAAGACTCCTCTTATTAATTAATATTTAATATTTCCAAAATATTAAATAATAAATATTAAGTTATTTAATTTATTCTATCATCATAGATTAAATTAAATACGCTTAACATATTATTACGATTATGTCATTAATTTCTTAAATAAGTACTCTTTCTTTTATGGTGTGACCCTTTAGGTTCTCCATATTAAACATGTTGTGAATAAATCAATTAGAACAATTCTAATCTTATTTAAATAAATAAATTAAACTATTAATTTATTTAAATAAATAATATTTATTCTATAACATGGATAAGTCTCCCTAGCGATTAACGACTTTTTAGATAATATAGATTTCAACATTAATCATAAAAGAATATTTGAGTAAATAGTTACCGTACAATTCAATCATTCCACCATACAATGTCCCAATTAAACATGAAATTATTGTCAAGTCTTATTTTATTTAATTATATGTATTTCGATCCTTAAATGCACAGCTCCAAATAATACAAATTAAAAACTTCTTTCTAATTTCATTTTGCCTTGGCCAATGACTACTAGGTTGTCATTTATCGAATCACATTGGACAGTTCTCTTCTTTTACTAGAAGTGGTAGATTCTTTATTGATCATACATTATCTCCATGTACAACTTATTACACCCCAAACATACCCTTTGATATACCCTAAGGGTCTTAAGGAATAAATTAAAGTATAACTCATTATACACAAGAGAATATGATGATCTCAAGTCCAATGATCACTTGTACTACTATCACTACAGGAATTCCTATTGACATGCAAGTAAAACTCTATTAGGTATTCCTTAGTGAACCACGTTCAGTGAACTTATTCTCTAATAAGCATCTACATACTTGCTTTAGTGTCTCCACACAAATGATCATGAGATCAATCATCCTCATCCAATGAGCAAGCAACGTATGTACCAATCTATCCAGATTCACTAATCCCCAATTTAGTAATCCAACGATTGAGAACTATTTTAGTTTTAAGCTTTTTAAGAATTTAGATCTCATTAGAATGATCATCATCATTATTCTAAAATCATTGCTTAGAATTATGGGTTTATCGCATATTATAAAGCAGCATCATGTAGATAATTAAAAGCCTTTAATAAATTAATATTTTTTTATTAATAAATGAATAAGATTGTAACAAAGTATATGATTTATCATCAAACATGATTGGCTTGTGTGCATACAACTTTCAAAGAAATGTTATGTGAATAACATAATGATCTAGTATACTTTAACCACTTGTTAAAAGACTAAGTGTAGGTAAGTGATAGAGAATTATAAAGCATGACATGCAGGTTTATGTAGTGAAGACTAATGAATCTTATTCTCAAATGATGATGAGATGGGAAGTCTAATGAACTATAAGAACTTCGTCGAATGATTAGAGTTAAAGAGGTATGCAGAAAGATAAGTTGAAGGTTGTGTAAGTCGACTATAATTAATTTCATTGAAAGTTAATCTCTCGATTTAGAGTCTTGACAAACTCTAAACACTTAAACGAATGTTAAGAAGTGATGTAAATATTATTAAGTGATTAATAATATTAGATAATGAAATGAATATTATTAAATGATTAATAATATTAGTAAGTGATTAAAATATTATTAAATGATTAATAATATATAGAAATTACTAATATGTTAGTAAGTGATTAAAATATTATTTTAATAATATTTTGTAAACGATTAAGATATTATTAAGTGATTAATAATATTAGACTAAAGTTTTAAGATGATGATTAAATGATAGAAATGTTATCAAATGATGATAATATTTCTAAGGAATTATTTGATATTTGATTTTCTAACTAAATTTTAGAGAATTTACTTATTTATAAATAGTATTATGAGGTATGATATGATTTTCTGATTGAAAGATAAATCTTATAAATGATAGGTCCTTCCATAAGAGCTTATATTAAATTGTGTAGCAGTAGTCGTCAAACAATGCAAGTTTCCTGGCTCAAACTCAAGTTATTACGTTTTAAGCATGTTAGTGGATTAATTATTGACAATTATTCCACATCTATGGTTATTTTTATTCGCACTTAGTGAAATTTTGATACGTTTATCAGGTATGAAAGGCTGATCTCCTTGATTACCAAAGTATTTGTTCATGGTCATTGTTGGCCGCTCAGTGTTATTGATTCAATCATTCATGTATTGATATGTGATTCATGCTCTTTCAAAATCATTATATATTGTTGAAAATTTGAAATATTATTCTTTCTTTCAATCATGATATATCTTTATTGTATTTAAACTTGCTGAGAAAAGTCGTTGCTCACTCTTGCTAAATCACGATAATATTTCAGTTAAACCCAAGTGCTCGAAGAAGGATACAGTTAAATGAAAATTTGGAGAATAGTTCTATATGAACATTTAACTATTACATTTATGTAAAATGATAATGTAAACCCTTTGAATTATTAAGGTATGTATTGAGTTAGGGTTAATAGACCTTGGGGTTGATGAAGAACTTGTTATATTAAATAAATTATGTTTATAATTCCTTATTAGTATATAAAATATGTATGAAGATGATGTATCGTGACGCACCAGGTCCGACGTTCAAGGGACCTAAATTTGGGGGCGCTACAGACCCTCAGTCATAATCTTAAATGAAATTACATCACGGAGAGCCCCCACCAAGCTGAAAGGGACGATGGAGGAGATGTTCGTGAGGAAAAAACCCCACATAATGGTAAAGAATAGGCACCTCAAAATGTGGTCACGCTCCGCCAAATCCTAAGGAAAAGGCACCTACAAAGTACCTCGGGCAGCGTCAACGCTCAAAGGTCCCGAGCGAACACTACAGGCCTTAAAGGCCCACTCTTGAGAAGAAAGCCCTAATAGAGCACGAATGGCTACAAGAGTAATATTATCGTCCAAAGGCACTCTGGCTCTGGAGAACTCCATGCCAGTGATATATCGTTAGTCCATCTGTGTCATCATAACCCCGTAGCTTAGCAGATGAAGAGACTGGTGGGAGCTATCGTTGACACTCCTAAATTAATATCATACTTCTACTCTAGTAACACAAAGATTAGTATAGTAACAAGTAAAGGTCGATCCCACAGTGAGTGTATTATTTTGTATTTATCCAATTGTTTCCAAGAAAAGGGGGGTTTTGAATTGATTAACTAAATTAGCAATAATAAACTTAGGATAAATAATAATGATTTAAAAGCTTCAGTTCTTCAGTTTAGTATCACCTTTTTCACAAATTATGGAGTAAATCAAGTTTTACAGTATTTATCCTTCAATTAGATTAATAACCCTAGATAATCGTGATCACTAATTACGTTATTCCTTCAATGAGATTATCCTTAAGTGTAAATTTAATGTGACAACCGCCTCCACTAAATCCTAACTATCATACAACCTAGAACTATCAGTCTAGATTTAATATAATAGTAGCATGAAAAATGATAATTAAGTTATTCCAAGCAACAATACACAATCAAGAATTATTTAACTTGTCTTCTGAAAATCCTAATAATACCCAAAAGCTTGTCCACAATCAATTATCACTAATTTCTACTTATGATCAGATATAATATAGTTTGCTTAATACATATCTTAATCTAGCAGATGATATTTATCAAATTAATCTAATTGGCCACATCAAATCAATTAGATAGAATAACATACAATAAGTTAAAGTAGATAATCAAAATAAATCTCATGCACGAATGAATAAATAAATTAAACTTGATTAAACCATTAATTATGAAAAAGGTTTAACATCCCTTCAAAACTAAATTGAAAAGATTAGCCTGATATGCCTTTGATTCTCCAACTAGGGTTTTCAATCCAATATAGAAGATAGATTATAGTACTGAGTATTAAATGTATTTATATTGCCTAAAAATAGTCCTAAATTAAAATGAAATTGCAATCCAAATCAATTTAGAAGTCTGCCAAAAATAGCCTGATTTTCAAAAAATAACTTAACTTTCCCACTAAATTTGTCGGGGCGGATTCGTTGTACTGTTAGATTCGACGAGGCGAATTGAGTTAGAGAGGAGTGGGTCGAGGTGACTTTAGAGCACATTAGGGCAAAAATTTACAGAAACAAATCCGCTAGGGCGGATTCCCTGGGCTAAACAAGTTCACTAGGGCGAATTCAGCTTTTCTTGGAATATAGAGGTATATTCGCCGGGGCGAATTTCTAGTTTCTTGACGTCTCTTCCTTTTCCATCTACTCAGCTCCAAATCAACCCATTTCAACACTTAAGCTCCATTATTACCTAAAATCCATAAACAACCTTATTAATCTTGTGCTAACAACAAAACATGTAATGAACTAAGCATGAAGGAATCAAAATAGATGAATATTTTACACTTGTCAACTGGCTCTGATATTCGGTATGAGGGGACTCATATAAAGAGAAGACACCAAACCAGTTCCCCCTTGACTGAGTGAACTTGGGAACCTACATGGCATCAAGGTTAACTAACCGACCTTCTCCAAGAATGGGAAAGTAAAGATACTCAATGAAAAAAAATCTATTATACCTCATTCGCGTGCGAGTGAATGGATGGGTGGTGGCTTAAATCAGATCCCAACAAATCAGGAATAGCCACCTGGATACTAGGAAGAAATCATCGAGTAGTGGGCTGAGGATGGACCTTATGATCAGGAAGATCTGCCTCCTTCTTAAGCAGATAAATCCTATCAACCCCAATCGGACGAATCATTGACTCGGTAAGAAGGAAAACCTAACGGGTCAGCCGTGGAGCTGGAACATCTGGAGCGGGCCTACGAAGGCGGGCCTTGGATGAAAACCTATGGGAAGTAGAGTTGCTAGGTCTATCTGAATCTATGCCTAAACAACTAAAATCATGGGGATCACAATCAGATAAGGTACGTCCCTACAATTATCCTATTTTAAATCTACATTTACAATAGTATAGAGACAACAGACTCCTATAAATATAATTTTGAGTCATAACATCATGCATGTCCTGCAAGTGACTTATTAGGTGTCTACATCATTTTGGCATATATCCTAGTGTAATTAAGCATGCACATATTATCCTGTCATTTAACTCTCAACAAATTTTGCTAGAGTTTCCTCTATAAAATGGAATATCCACATGCACCTAGGCATGCATTAAACAACCATCTGTATGTATACAAGCACAACCCAACAATCATATATGAAATTCACATAATTTTCTAAAGAATTATCAAGATCTATGTCTAGAATAACTTTTAAAATGAAATTTCTTGCATCTAGACAGTCAATATGATGATACGTAAGCATGCATTTCATTAAAACATCTCCATCAAGCTATTTTTAGACGATCAAAATTTTGCATTCCTATTACTAACCTTGCAAAAAGGCAAA
This sequence comes from Panax japonicus, assembly GCA_020205505.1. NCBI lineage: Eukaryota > Viridiplantae > Streptophyta > Magnoliopsida > Apiales > Araliaceae > Panax > Panax japonicus. Next base: position 10,778,386 of record CM035103.1, read on the forward strand.
ATTATCTTCCAGAGACTACCCTGGAAGTCAAATCAGCTCAATCCCGAAGACAAGCCCGAGATACTCAGCTTTCAATCTTAGACACAACCCCAAGATACTCAGTTGAAGTCCTGAAGACAACCCCAAGAGATTCAGTTCAAACCTCAGAGACAACCACGAGGAATGCAGTTCCAGTTCCGGAGATAATCCCAGAGAAGTCAGTTTTAACCTCAGAGGAAACCCCGGGCACTCAGCTCCAACCCTGAAGATAACCCCGGGAGGTCAAGCACACCTCAAAAACACCCCTAAAGACATTCAGTACTCACAGCAGCCCAATCTCAGAGATAACCCTGAGCAACGATTGTTACATCAGCCTAGAGCTGGAGATAACCCCGGTGAAGGGCAAAATCATCATTTTGCCACCTCGATGATATATTAATGTCATTTTAACATGATTTCATACCACATTCTACACTAAAGTGTCCCACAAGAACCATAGCTCCAAATCCCGAGTGACTACTACGCAAGATATCACACCGGATAGAATTTGAAGACTTGAAGATCTGGTTATGGACCCATCTTCCAGACTTCATACAACCTCTTATCCCATGTCATTGTGTAGCTCTCGACAACAGCATTCTGAAAAGGTATAGCACGCCTCAATCGGATGCCCGGATTAGAAGTTTTTAAGGTTCAAGCGGACAACGCGTTGCAAGAGTGCACGTTCTTCGAGACGGCAGGACCCTTAGAGCCCTGGACACCACAAACAGTTGCAAGTAGACCTGCGGCCGCCATGGTTAGACCCACGGCTCCTCCCTCTATAAATAGAGGACTTAGGGTGGCTATTTTCAAGAGAAAAGAAAAGACGAGGAAACCCTATCCATTTCACTTTGTACACACTTCAATAGTATTCCAAATTGAGTGTTTTTATCAAAACACTTGTGAGCTCGTGTTTTATAACATACTAAAATGTAACCGGTGGAAATCGAGTTTTCAGGCATCAAAAGCTATCTGAAGTCTTCTTGGTAACCCATTGTAAGACATTTCAGATTTTTAAGCTTTTTCTTACTTCTATACATACATATCTATTCACTTTGATAGTCGTGTTATGTGTGTATGCCCGGATCGTCGATCCGTGGCTTTTACTACTTATATATATATATATTAATCATTTGGGGGCGGAAGAAGATAACATGAAAAGAAAATGAAGAGTGGCGCATATAACAACATAATTTAATTACTAAACAGAAATAATTTTATTGATAACTGAAAAATATTTACAAACAAATTGAAAATTAAAGTGACTTATAATTTAACTTAGAACATTTAAGAAGAAAAGAAAGAGGGGTTAAGATGGGCTAAACAGCGGTAGAAACCAAAGATTCGTCTGAGAAGGAACTCAAAGTCTTTCTAAGTTTCAAAGTCTGTTTTGCTAACTGAGTTTGGTTTCCTTTTATAGAATAAGGAAAGGAACTATTACAAAGTTACTATTACAAAATGAATCATTACAGACAAGCAACTGTAGATGAATAGTGCTAATATTTGACTAAATACATACACTTTTGGCTACTTTAGACAAAGAGGCCGATAAATTTTGACTCAGCAGATGCTTTCGGTGGAAAAGAGAGAGCATCTTTTGACTTTAAAGGCTGCTGGGGCAGGTGCGCGTGACTGGAGCTACTTTCGGTGGAAAAGTAGATTCTTCTGACTAATCGGCTGCAGGGACAGGTGCATGTGACTGGGAAGTCAGGCAAATGGGTCCTAAGCATCCTGTAGATCGATGGTGCCATATGGATCATACTGATCATCATCATCTGCAAACTGACTGACTGAAGCAGAGGAATAAGAATGAACATAAGCTTCCTCATATAACTCATCAATTCTTTTGTTAAGTGCTTGGGCTATTAATTTCAATTCTTTACTGGAACAGTCTTTGAAATCAGAAACACCACGGGAACTAGTTGAACCAGTAGGACTGATTCTGAACTCTTTTGCGTTAGACTCTTTTTCTTTAATGGCCGGAATGGTGGTGACTGGAAGAGGAGGAATATGAGCAACAGGAAATTCTTGTTGAACCTGACCAACAATTCTATTAATATCAAATTTATCCCACCACTTGATGTACCATAGGCGGGTGACCAAGGGGAAAGGATTAGAAGAGGGAGAAGCAAGGTAACCGACATCTTCACTATGAGGGAGGGTAACTGGGGTTGGAGTTTTAATGACATACTGCCATTTAAGAATCCAAGGAATCTTATATTTACTTACAAATTGAAGAATGATAGGGACACCGTCATACTTTAGATTATTTTAACTATGGTTATAAAAATGACTAAGTTGGACTTTCAAGAGGTCAGGAAGGAGGTCGTAAGTAGAACCAAACCTTACCCACCAGTGAGAAAACCAGTAAGGGAATTGACTCTTGAATTTATGGTCGAACTGAATAAACCATGAATGACTATTTGACTCATTTTGATGAACGAAAACTCTATACCAAGCTTCCATGTAATCATAATAACAATAAGAGTTATCCTGATTAGAAAGCTGCATAAGGTCAGAGGGATGTTTTCCAAAATTAGACATTGGAACAAACTTTTTAATATATAAAGAGTGATAAAGAACTTTGGATTTATCGTTATTGGCATAAATGGATTTAATGAAGATTGACTCGGTTTCAAGGAGGATATCTTTATAATACACAATGGATTTATAAGGAGCAAGGGGCATGAAGTGCCAACCAGAAGGAAAGAACTGGGAGGCCAATTTGACCGGGTCTTCATTAGATTTCATATGGGGTTCAATATGAAATAGGAAATTGGTCCATCTAAACATGTACTCAGAAGGAGGATGACTAGGGGTTTGAACTGGAGGCCTTAGACTGGAAAGGGTCAACCAGAGTTGGGTTACTGGCTAAGGCAGAGATGTATGGTTTGGGCATTGTCCCAATGATGGTAAATTTGTTAGTGGTTTGATAAACCGAGGTTACTTTTGGTCGATTACTTGGTTCAGTAGGGCGACCCGGACCACGAGAGGATGATGCTCCTTGAACACTCATGATGGATGGAGAGTACCTGTATTAATAAATTCCTGAGTGAGAAAATCAAGAATTGAATTGTTACTGCATTTAATGTACTCAATCTCAAAATAAAAAATACTCAATAAGGCTTGCCATCTAGCAAAGGAATGTTTAGAGGCTATGTTTTCAACATCTTTTTCTAAAACATATTTTGCTAATTTGCAGTCAATACAAACTAAAAACTTTTCATTTAATAAGTCACTTTGAAATTTGTTAATACATAATACTAAAGAAAGTATTTCCTTTTTAATAGTACTATAATTTAACTGTGTAGTATTCCGTGCACCGGAATGGAAACGGACAATATGTTCTGGGAATTTAGAGTAAGTTTTTGTTTGAGAATTCCTCCAAAACCAATATCAGAGGCATCAGTTTCAACAATTTTAAATGCAGAATCATTGGAAATACCAAGGCAGGGCAATGCCTTAACATATTTTTTAACTTATTGGATGAAAGAAGTGTGAGTGTCAGTCCATGGAGGAGGATTGTCCTGCAAACGCTGAAAAAGAGGTTTGCAAATCTTCCCGAGGTTTTTATAGAACTTGCCAATATAATTGAGCGAGCCCAGAAACCTCTGTAGTTGGGTTTTACTGGTAATCTTATCTGGGAATCTGTCAGCAAATTGAATAGCTCTATCAATAGGTTGTATGAGTCCGCGATAAATATTTAAACCAAGAAACTGAACTTTAGCTTGAAATAAGCTACATTTGGAAGGTGAAAAAGGACAAGTCCATTATCTTTAACTGTTTTGAAGAACGATTTTAAATGTTTAATATGTTCTTCAATGGAATTGGAAAAAATAAGAATATCATCAATGTAGACGACAATAAAATGACTGAAAGGGCTCAAGATGTCATTGAGAATATTCTAAAATTCATTGGGAGCATTTTTTAGGCCAAATGCATGGACATTCCATTCATAGTGACCGAATGGGGTAGTGAATGTTGTTTTGTACCTATCATCTAGGTGGATTACAACTTGCCAGAAACCAGATTTAAGGTCAAATTTACCGAAGATAGTGGCATTACTCAAATGGTTAATGAGGTCGTCTTTGTTAGGTAAAGGGTACCTAATCCACTCTAAAACATTATTCAATGGCTTGTAATTGATTACTAGATGGGGAACACCTCTCTCCTTTTCTGCTTCGTTGTTAACATAAAAGGCGGGACATGACCATGGGGATTTACTAGGCTTAATTAAACCTTTACTGAGAAGATCATTAATCTCCTTTTTGCATAACTCCATTTATTCGTGATTCATTTGTATCGGTCTGGCCTTAGTAGGAATCAAGTGTTCTTTGAACTCCTTAGCATAAGACAGCCTCACTACATGCTTCTTCCGATGCCAAAAGGCATTAGGAGAATCAGAACAAAGGTTATCTTTTAAATAAGTTTTTAACTCTTCAATTTTTTCTTTAACTTCTTTATTTTGAAGTTGTTCTTCAACTCGTTTGTACTTCATTTCTTCCATCGAGAAATTTAAATGGGTGGATTTACAATTTAATAAATTTAATTATTTGGAAATAGATTCTTCTTGAATGAATTTTAAATCTTTTTCTTTAGGTTTAATAAGAAATTTAAACGTTATCCTTTTTCCTAAATGTTTACAGCTTAAACCTTCGTTACTGGTAGTAAAAAGGTATAATAAATATATAAATGGTAACCCCAATATGATCTTATCAGTAAGATTACGGATCAAAACAAATGATGTTTTGAAACACATATTATCTTGACAGTTATGAACCTTAGGCAGTTTATATTTTATTTCCATTTGACTACCATTGGCTGAATTTAATTTTTCATTAGTTTTCTTATAAAATTTAGTTGGGATTAGACCTTCTTGAATACAATTAAGATTTGTGCCAGTGTCTACTAGGGCAGGAAGTTGTATCGAAAAGGTTTTATCAACAACTAAGTTAATGGAGATATATCACTTTTGAATAGTGATATCTTTAATTCGTTTAAGAGAAAGAACTTGGACAAAGAGATATGGCTCTTCTTTAGTTCTGGATGACTCAGGCTCATTGTGATCTTCATCACTAGAGGAAAAATCATGGATTTGAAGATCAGATTTTTTGTCATCAAACTCTTTTCTTAAATTAGAAACTTCCATTTTGAAGTTAAAAATTTCTTTTTGTCAGTTTATTGACTTCTTGATTTAACTCTGGAAGGGTAACTTCCTTAACTAGGGTTTTAAATCTCTCAAGAGTTTTATTAAGACTAAATACTGGTTTTTCTTTAGCTTTAATAATTTTATCCTTAACTCTATTATCCTTGGTTAATAAATCTTTTAACTATTTAGTGTATTGAGATTTTAACTCAGGATCAGAAATCTTACTAATTAAATCAATTAGCAAAGAACTTTCTTCAACTTCTTTATTAATTACATTAATTTGTTTATTGCAACACTTTTCATTGCAATTGTTAGTACAAATAGTGACTTCGTCATTGTCACTACCTGTTTCATGGTTACTAGTACTGCTATTAGAGGAATAAGGGATATTAGAACCTTCATCATTACTGATGTTGTTCTCTATCCTCATTAATTCTAATAGTTGATCAGTATCTTCACAAGAAATATTTAACTGAGATAATTTTTTCTTTATTTTGTACTCATTCTTGTAGTGCCCTTTCTGACCACAATTGTGGCAAACTATTTTACTTTTATCAAAAATTTTAGATGATTTTTTATTCTATTTTTTATTTGAGGGTTTGGGTTTAGTATAATATTCTTCTTCTTGGTTTTTATCTTTTCTATGACTGCGTTTGTGTTTGTGAATCCTATGACTTCTATGATTATCAATATGCTTATGTCGTTGCTTTCTTCTAGAAGGAGCAACTGGTAGTAAGCCATATTGTTCACAGAACGTTCCTAACTCATACTTGGCTTTTTTCTTGTCTTTACTAGCTTGATTGGCCAATTTAAAATCAATACACATTTTTAAACCAATTTTTTGAATATAACTGATTATGTCACCATAAGTCAGGTTATCATAATCAATATACCCTAAATTTTTACTTAGCTCTTCTCTGACTTTATGAACGAATAATGAAGGTAAACCATTAACAAATTTTTCTTTCCAGAATGGTTTATTGCTATCATTATGCATCATAACTCGGGAAGTAAAAACATCTTTGTACCATCTAAAATCACTTAGAGTGGGACAAGTGAGATTACTTAACTGATCATGAATTCTTTCAGTGATATTACTGGGAGTGCCAACAAAATGTTTTATTATGGTAAAAATTAAAGTATTAACTCCATCTGGCGGACCAATGCCAACATCTTCATCAAAGATGGGATTGCCGTCATCGTCTAACTAGACAACATGAATTATTGATAGTTTAGTATCTTCAGTGAGATGTTTTTCTCACCAAGATCTGAGAATACTAGTGAATCCACTAGCTATTAATTCAACAATATCTGGCTAAGTCAGATTGTTGAATTTAGTTATATAGCTATTTGCTACCATAGACATGTGATTTAACTTGTTTAAAATCTCTTGTTCACTGAAACCATCTATGTTCCGTTCATAAATTTTATTGGATGAAACAGATAATTGTTTATCTAGATTTCTCTCTTCGAATTGTAGATCCGGAGGAGTAGGTCTAGAATACCAATTCCTGGTTAGACTAGTATTTTTAACTGTTAATTTATTTAATTGATCATTAAAATCTGGTACTGAAACAGTATCAGAATGATCTGATTGGCTAATGCTTTCAATATCAGTTTCAACTTGATCAATAGTAGAAATAGTGCCACTCAAACTGGGTTCAGTTTTTAATTTTTTAAATAACTTATCAATTGAACGAACAAGTTTGCCATCATTGTTAAGTAGTCCTAGTTTACTCCTATTTTCTGGTAAATTTATTAAAGGATGTTCAATTTTTGAATCAGGTTTTTTAACAGTGTTTTCTTCAAATTTTTCTTCAACCCTATCTAGCTGTCTTCCAACGGTTGCTAGGTATTGATTACTAAAATTTAATTGTTCAATAATTTTTTATCATCTTTATTACCATCTGAAATCTTAAAAGGACTGGCAACAACAGACGTATTTTTAACCGGAAGTAGGACAGTTTCTAGCGGGGGATGACTAGAAGAGACTTTGAACTTATCTTCTTTAATCCATTGAGTTTTAATTATAACATTAAATTTACCTTGATATTGATCATACCAATTGTAAAAAGTAATGTTTATCTTTTCACTGTTAATAAATCATTTCCATCTATTAACAATTTTATCTCGTTCTTTTTCAGAAGGGTGATTGGAACGAAATAAATGCCTTTTTTCTTTATTAGATTTGGAATTAAAATCTTTAACAAGATTATCTCAATCTAATATGAACTCTTTTATAAGAACTCTTAATTGGTTATTAATCAGAATCTCAAAATCTGACTGAGTAGGCAACTCAGAAGGGGTAGGTGAAGAAGAACCTTCTTCTTCGACAAAGTCCTTTTGAGTATAACAAGGATGACTAGCTTGACCATAGTTAAGGATACCCTTTAATTTAGTATACTTAACAGAAGGGTTACTAAGTATTTCAGTATCTCTTCGGGTGTGAACTGAATGTGCTGAAGAACAAGTAAAATCTTCTATAATAACTGGTCTTCTATTAGGCTCAAAACTTATTTTAACCGTTCCATCAGAATTTTTTTTAACATTTTCAATATTTAACAAGTTTTTAACTACAGGTTGTTGGGGTATTTCACTTGGTAAAGTCCATTGACTAGGTAACATAATATCCTTCCAGAGGATGGTTCTCGGGATCCGAATATTAGCGTCACTAGTTGAACTTTGGATTAATATAGTTTGATCTTTAGGACTTTTATTAAGAGCATGGACGTTTAAATTCGTTTTCATGGTCTTGTAATAAATCCTATAATATATATATATATATATATATATATATATATATATATTATCGAACTATGCTTCGATTGAGCCCGAATATAGCATCCGGAGCGTTTACTACTTATATATATTTAAATACTTATATATATATATATATATATATATATATATATATATATATATATATATATATATATATATTTTTGTCAGCCTGAAAATCACTTCGTGGCCATTTACCGCTTTTATATATATATGCACACACACACATATACACACACATATATATACATTTCTGTTTGGCATAGAGATCACTTCGTGGCCTTTTATAGCTTATATATATATATATATATATATATATATATATATATATATATATATATATATATATATATATATATATATATGAACAATCAACTGCCACGAAGTGAACTCCATGCAGGGCTTAATATATATATATATAACTATTTATCAGCCTGCGGGTTAGATTTACCAATGAAGCTGAAATAGTTTAGATTTATTCAAATCTAGTTTTTGTTTTAGCTTTTGTACATATTATCTTGTCATGTGAGCCTAGGAATCATATGATCACAGATTCAGTTCCTGAATCTAGATTCAGTTCCCGTGATGGACATTTTTAGCTGCAACCAACTTGTAAATTATTCACGGTGTCTGAATTTCCTTAGATGGCTCTCATGCCCATAAGGAGTTCGGCATTGCTGTGTATCTTATTTTCTCGAAGATGTTTCGTATCTCAAAAATAATAAAAGCAATCCAGTCGAACACATAATACAAAATAAAAGTATCAAAGGCCTCAATTACTATTGAGCATAATGGTTTAAAAAACTGTTTTACAAAACATCACTGCTATATCTTGTTAAAATTAAAATTTTATACAAAAGTCAAACCCTTTGTATATAGGTGAAAACGAGGCATATCACTACATCCAGATGACTGCACATAGACCTACACACACACATTCAGATAAAAGTTTAAATTAAAAAGTGGCGGTAACCGTGTTATCACGGAAGTCGGGGGGTGCCTAACACCTTCCCTCCGCTTAATCAAGCCCCCGGACCCTAACGAATTTCATTTTTTGCAGACCATTTAAATAGTGTCACATCACTAGGTCTATGTGCAAACCATTTCTCAGCTGAGTTGGTGCAACCATTTAAAAATACCATCTGGCAACTCTTACAGTCAAATCGTCGACATATACATGTCAGACCTTTTCAAACTAGTTTTTTTCAAACAAATCTCACCTAACATGAGAACACCAAAAAGAAAGAACAGAAAAGGACAAATAAAAATCTCGACGTCGACATTATTGATGCATACATTGTCAATACATTATGTTTAATGAATAAAACACGGTAAAACATTGACAAAAACATAAAAGGAATGAGTCTATACATTACCTCTAGTGCGCTAAACAAGTGTATGGTGACGGAATGCTCAAAATAAAACCCCAAGTGAGTAAATCTGAGAAGCAAACTCGAATATTGTTGAGAGAATGCAAGAAAACTTAGGAAAGAATGAAGGAACATAAGGCTACTTGAAGGTGTTAACCCAACCACGACCATCCATAGATGTACTTGCGGCTGCCGCAGGTGCACCTGTAGCTGGACCTGGTGGGTCCCATGCCTCCCTTTTTGGTAAGATTTAGGTCAAAATGCAACTTTTCATGTTTGAAAAAGGGATCACCTAATAAGGTACCTGTTTGGATCATTTTAAGGCATTAAAATCAATTAAAAACCTTAAAAATAGTAAAAATTAGAGATAACTAGAAATATCGACGTCAAGCATCGGGGAACCTGAGAGTTGTTATCAAAATCACATTTTCAATAATCAATCATATAATATGTTGAGGTTAATCCCCAATGAAGCCATCGACAATACCCGATGGTGTAATTCGTTGGAGTCTATCTGTATCGAAGGCATTAGCAATACCCGGTAGTGTAATCTGTTGAGGTCAATCCCCAACGAAGGCATCGACAATACCCGATGGTGTAATCTGTTGAGGTCAATCCCCAGCGAAGGCATTGACAATTCCCGATGGTGTAATTCGTTGAGGTCAATCCCCAATGAAGGCATCGTCAATACTAGATGGTGTAATCTATTGAAGTCTATCTTTAGCGAAGGCATTGGCAATACCTGATGGTGTAATTCGTTGAGGTCAATACCCAGCGAAGGCATCGACAATAACCAATGGTGTAATCCGGTGATGTCAATCCCCAACGAAGGCATCGACAATACCCATGGTATAATCCATTAAGGTCAATCCTCAGTGAAGACATTGGCAATACCCGGTGGTGTAATCCGTTGATGTCAATCCCTAGTGAAGGCATCAACAATACAAGATGATGTAATTCATTGGAGTCTATCTCTAGTGAAAGAATCAACATCAATTGTCGATGGTTAATCAATATACTAGAGTCATTTCCCGATAACAACAATATAATAAATCATCTTCCCCTAGTAGACGTGATCAATTTAAAATATTTTTTAACACTTATATATCATTCAATACTCTACACGTGGCATTGCATCATTGAATATACATGGTCATGTGTCAAGTGTCTAGTAGTCTTTGTCGTGTTCATTTCATTGCATTACATAAACATGACAAAGAGGGGCATCTGTAAAAACCTAAAATTTTGCTTTACTTTGACTAATCTTACAGGAGGGTAAAAGCATAATTTCACCTCAGAGATAACCCCGAGAAAAAGCGAAGGCACAAGTTCACCCTGGAGATAACCTGAAGGGAAATCAAAGTGCAATGACGCCCGAACACCACGTGGTCTGAACGAGGATAAAAAAGTTGAGGATAAAGCTATAAGATGCAACCTCAGTCATTCCCGAGTTGTGAACTCTCCAAGATGAGCCAGCTGACTACCATCGAAAATTGGAAGATACCTCTCTGCTATTTACTTTATCTTCCTGGATTCACCTTCATTTCACAGAAATCAGCAAAAGCTTTCTGGGATATTTTGGTACGGAGCTTAACTTTTCCTGGACGAACGAATAAATAACCAAACTTTGAGACAGCAGGACCCACAGGGCCCAAACACAGGTGCAATTATGGCTAGCCACAGGTACACCTACGGCTAGACCCGGGTTCTATAACCCATGGTCAACAGCTCATTTGAAGGGAGGTTGGAGAAAAAGTTAGCATTTTTTAAAGAGAGATAGTTTAGATCTAGAGAGAGAAAGACTGGATTTTTACATTAAATCACTAGATTTGTGTTAAATCCATCCCACATCTCGTAAATCTTGCATATTTAGAGTCAGATAACTCAAATCCAAGTAAAAAGAAGATCGTTTATTCATTCCCCAAGGTGAAAAAGCAAACTTTTATACATTTCATTGTAAATATAGTTCAATTTACTAAATTTATTTCAATGTAGTGTTTATATAGAGCTAGACTTACTATTTTGTACTGATATTGCAGTGTTGGTTGAGAAAACTATCTAATTTACTGATTAGTTTGTACATATGTAGTTAGAAATCAAGTCTTATTACCAGATCTACCTAGATTTAGCCCTTAATCGGTTCATAAGCTTTAAAACTCAAACCCCCATGCTAGATCAATTTAGATCAGGGGTAGATCTAGACATATTAATGCTTTCAATCTATTTCAATTACGCCATAAAGCCCTATATGTAAAATCCTAAATTTTACGAATAAAGATTTAAATTTCTCGATTTTTTTAATATTATGGTGTGGATTTAATATAATGTTATAGTTGTGGGTAATATTTATAAATTTTGCAAAGTATGCAAGTTGTTATAAAATATTCTTTTTGGTCGGGGAATATTCTTTTTGTCGGAAATATTCGTACGACGGCACAATCATTGGTGAACCCACAACGGAAGTATTGTCGTAGTAAGAAAAACGACAGAATTATCATTTTATAAAAATAACGGCGGAAGTATTACCGTTAAAACTGTTGAACTACCCTATAGTAAAAGTACAGTAATACTCAATTATTGTTACAGTAATTGCTGCTTCATATCTCTCATATTATTGATTCGATTATTGTCACAGTATCATCTGTGTTATATGATATATTATTAAATCAATAATTGAGACGACAAAGTTATTCATATTATTAAATTTCAATATTTACAATGTCTAGAAGTTCTGTCAAGGAGAGGTTTGGTCACCTAATTGCGTACCAATAAGGAGAAATCCTTATCGGAAAGCTCCCTCTTTCCTGGGAACGACCTATTTGTTAAATATCGTGAGTTATAATATTAAAGATGAATAAGTTTGTGTTGATTAAAGATGAATTTGATAGTTCCATTGTGTTGGGATTATTTGTGTTAGTAGAAATCGACATTTATTTCGATAATAATTGATGTCTGGAGATTATATTGTTCAATCGGGTATCCAGGGAATTTTTTGTGTCGGAGTACTATTCACGAGTTACTATTGAGTCACATTCACTTACTATTAGGGGAGTTGGTGCAAGATTGTTGATACTTGCATGGCTAAGTTAAAAATGGAGGTATAGATGGAGGTACTATACTGTAATTAATTTTTTTACATGTTTAGAACTATTGAGTCACATGATTTACTATTGATTCACGTGATTTACTATTAGGGGAGGTGGTGCAAGTTTGGTAATACTTGGATGACTAAATTAAAAATAAAAGAAAAGAGGAAGGTATTAGACTGTAATATTTTGAGCCCTAAAACGTGCAATTATCGAAAGTATATTTTCCTATAAATAGAAGCTTATTCTTCCTTCACTTCTCACCAATTCACTAAAGCATTAGAGCCATTATTATAGAGAGAAATTATAGAGAGAATGAAGAAGAGAAGTCTGCTACCTCACTATTCCAGTATCCAGTCTTCTTTTGAGGTAAGGGGTATTATTTCTTTCGTATACATGAAGAGAGCTATTGTTATTCCATTCCTTATTATTCTGTTGGAATAATCTGTCTATACGAAGTACCGCATACATGGTAAAATTCTTCTGTTATTCCATTCTTTATTATTATGTTGGAATAACCTGTATATGCAAAGTACTGCATACATGGTGAAATTCTTCTATTATTCCGTTCTTTATTATTCTGTCGGAATATCCTGTCTGTGCATTTTCGTCGGACCTGGTTCTATTATTTTTTATTCTGTCAGAATATCTTGTCTGTGCGTTTACGCCGGACTTGGTTCCATTATTTATTATTCTGTTGGAATATACTGTCGGTGCGAATATCGCTTGACCTGGTTCCATTCTTTATTATTCTGTTGGAATATCATGTCGGTGCGGATCACGCCTGACCTGGTTCCGTTCTTTATTATTCTGTTAGGAATAACCTGTCTGTGCGGTCTCTATCACATGCATGGTGAATTCTTCTGTTATTCCATTTTTTATTATTCTGTTAGAATAACCTGTCTCTGTGGATTACCACATGCATGGTGATTGATCCTTTGTATTCATTCCTTATTAAATTGTGGAAATGATCTGTTTACGTGGATTATGAAGATAGTCATAATAAAAGCAATGGATTGATGAAAACCATGGGTATATGTAGTATTAGTAAGTGTTATGATAAGTAATGTTGGTTATTTTGTGAAAACATGAAAGTTTCTTAGAAATCACAAAGAGTTCAAAAATTAGATTTAGATGAAAATGGAACATAAAATTCAATTGACCATATCTCCTATTATATTTTTAATTTTTGAGTGTGGTCAAGTTCTAGAGTTAGATCTATGAGTCTTATAACTTATCCAAGTGGAATCACTGGAAAAGGTGTTGTAGATTTTCGTGTGGACTGATTTTAGCAAAGGAGTCAAAAGCTGCAAATTTTGAAAAAGCTACTATCCAGAATTTTAAAAGGGCATTTTCGGCCACTTAATTTGTGAGAAAAATTCCGGCCTTTTGGGACATGAAAGCATATGGTATAAGGTACCTCCTGTCCAAAAATGAGCTCATTCCGACTAAAAATGAGCAAGTTATGCCTATTTCAATATTTAGGTTTTTGCGACAAAAAATGTTATAACTGAAGTTTTATAACTCTGATGACCATGAAATTTAAACTGGAAGCTCACATTAACATGTGTAAGATCATGCCTAGATTTGGGAATTTCTGGAGTTAACCTTGAGGTAGCTAATTTCTTAAGGAATTAATTAGAAATTAATTTTTGAAAAATAGTAAATGAATTTTAAAAATTCTGAGAAAAATATATGTTCATTATGGGACTATATTCTGCTAATTCCCAAAAAAGAAATATTTTTGGGACTGATTTGGTATTTTTCATGAAAATGATTTAGTTACGAACATATGAGTTAAATATGTTATATGAAGTAACAAAGTTGGAAAATATGATTTTATGGCTTGGGAATCCTATATAAGGTATATGCAGATTTTTTAAGGGATTTGATCATTGGTGATGAAATCTTATGAGTATGGTATTCATTGAATGATTAAATGCATTATTTGGTAAAGTGTAAACAATTGAAATAAATTGTTTATAAATTAGAGGTGATTAAAATATTGTTATAATATTAATAATATTAGATTATTAGTTTATTAAGTGATTGATAATATTTGGATAAATTTAAAGTCTTTAATATTTATCCTTATTTTAGTTTGATTAATGCTTATATCATTGTCATCATCCTCATGCTTATATGGTGGTGAAAGTTATCTTTGGCTTACGTGCGAAGATGGACTGTTGTTTATTGAATTATATATCTTTGGCTTACGTGCAAAGATGGATTGTTGATTATTGGTTTTATGGTTGTATATTTTTGGCTTACGTGCAGAGATGGACTTGGTATGATTATGACCAAGGATTATTCGGTATAGTCATGACCATTGACGATTTAAAGAATATCCTTGGTCCGTAGTGCAGGGATGATTCGATGATGTGGTTTATTTATTAAGCTGAGTCTTAGCGATAAAAATTGATGAAAACATTTTAAATCATAGAAGATAGTAAGATTTTATTCTCTACTTGACTTTTCTAATGGATTGCTTATTCCGCTGCTGTTAAACTTGATGTCTATTGTATTTTATCAGTTTAACATTATTGAATACTATTGATAATTTATTCTGCATTGTCATAGTCATAATATTTCTTACTGGGCTAGTTGAGCTTCACTGTTCTCTTCAGAAAATGAGAATATATCTGGGACGAGTCGGGGAACGGAGTGATGGTCCAGAAGATAGCATTAGTAGTCCTCACTATTCGATTAAATAGTGTGACAATAAATGTAATCAGGACTATATTGAGTGTGGATATTGTCTAGATGACAATATCCTTATTAAAACTCTTAGATTATGTTTCGTCGTATTTTACACGACTGTTGTATAAGTAAGTTGTATTTGTATTTTGTACCATGTATTTGGCGACTCAAGATGGGTGATGTATACCTGTTTTGGGGGCGTCAAAGTTGGTATCAAAGCTTAGGGATATGATCCCTGGCTAAGATGTGAGACAAGAACTAGGATGGGAGAGACGAGAAATTCCTTCGCTAGTATGACCTACTTAAGTTTATTTGGTATTTAATTGGTTGGTCAGAGTATAGGGATAATATGTGATATGTTAATTAACCCTTATTTTGTGGCAGTATTTGAAAATGTTGAGATAAGCAATGGATCAAAATAATATGACCGTATCGCAGTACGAGGCTAAGTTTGCGGAGTTATTCCGGTTTGCATCCCATTTGGTCAATAATGAGGAGTGAATGACGCGAATGTTTCTAAAAAGTTTGAAACCCAATATACGTCAATACCTCATTTCTCATAAACTTTGTTTATATTCAGATGTTATGAATATGGCTCAGTTATTGGAGCGCGATAATGAGTCAACACAACTAAAAGGCAACGACCAACAACACGATAATAATCGTACCGGTGGCAACGGCCATCGGAACAATGATGACTATCGTGGGGGAAATTATCATGCCAAGAATGGTAACCACTTCAGTGGTAATCATGGCCAAGATAATAGAAGTGGAAATTTCAAGAAGAGAAGGTCATTTAGCTCGATTTTGTTGTATAGTGAAGTCAAGTCCAGCTAGGACGGTGGCACTAAAGGCGGATACAGACAAAACAAAGTCGGTGGTTTCAGGAAGAGCGTTTTTCATGACTTCTCAAAAAGCGAGTAAACCGAACAAAGTTAGCACGAGTTAGTTAATTATAAATTTTTACGAAGTCTATACCTTATTACATACCAATTCTACCCATTCTTTTATCTCTCTTGCTTGCGTTCAACGTTTAAATTTGACTCCAGAGAAGTTAGACTTTGACTTATCTGTTGAAACTCCGTTAGGAGAGACCTTCATTACATGTGTTTATCCAAGTCTTGGATGAGTCATAGTTTTGAATGATAATTCTATTGTTAATAAATTTCCTGACGTATTCTTGAAGACTTCTTGGCCTACCCCAGAATGTGAAATCGAATTTTGTACTAACCCCAGTACAAAACCCATTTCTTAAACCCTCAAATATTCTCTTCACCCAAAATGAACGTAACATGTGCCAAAGATGTTGGCTCGAGCTGTTGAAGATTACGATCGTACCATTCAATACCATCGTGAAAAAGCGAATATGGTAGCTGACGCGTTGAGTAGAAGATCGTATACGAATATACGAACCCATATGTAGATAACGAATATACGAGTAGAATCGACTTTAATCGATAAAGTTAAAGTCGCTCAAGCTACAGACTTAGAGCTGATGAATGTGAAGAAAAAAGGTTCAAGAGGCCGTTATTCTAGAAGTAAGAATCGACGAAGAGAGGAAATCTCAACCCTCGATTTAATTGGCCCATTTGAAATCGTCGATCGAGTAGGAACTATGGCTTATAGACTCGTTTTACCGCCATGTATGTCGTGTGTTCATAACGTTTTTCACGTATCGATGTTACGTAAATATGTGGACGACCCGAACCACATTATTGATTTCGAACCGGACGAGATAGCGAATAATTAACGTATGAAGATGTAGTTGTTAAAATCCTGGAATGTATTCAACACTCAAAGATTAAACATCAAGAGTTAGAATCGGACGAAGTGTCCTCATCTGTTCGGCATACCAGGTACGTACGTAAATTTTGAGAGCAAAATTTCATAAGGAGTGGAGATTGTAAAATCCCAAATTTTACGAATAAAGATTTAAATTTCTCGATTTTTTTTTAATATTATGGTGTGGATTTAATATAATGTTATACTTGTGGGTAATATTTATAAATTTTGCAAAGTATGCAAGTTGTTATAAAATATTCTTTTGGTCGGGGAATATTCTTTTTGTCGAAAATATTCGTACGACGGCACAATCATTGGTGAACCCACAATGGAAGTATTGTCGTAGTAAGAAAAACGACAGAATTATCATTTTATAAAAATAACGGCGGAAGTATTACTGTTGAAATTGTTGAACTACCCAGTATTAAAAGTACAGTAATACTCAATTATTGCTACAGTAATTGCTGCATCATATCTCTCATATTATTGATTCGATTATTGTCACAGTATCATCTGCGTTATATGATATATTATTAAATCAATAATTGAGACGACAAAGTTATTCCTATTATTAAATTTCTATATTTATAATGTCTAGAAGTTCTGTCAAGGAGAGGTTTGGTCACCTAATTGTGCGCTAATAAGGAGAAATCCTTTTCGGAAAGCCCCCTCTTTCCTGGGAACGATCTAGTTGTTAAATATTGTGAGTTATAATATTAATGATGAATAAGTTCGTGTTGATTAAAGATGAATTTGATATTTCCATTGTGTTGGGATTATTTTTGTTATCGACATTTATTTCGATAATAATTGATGTCTGGAGATTATATTTTTCAATCGGGTATCGAGGGAACTTTTCGTGTCAGAGTACTATTCACGAGTTACTATTCATGAGTTATAATTCATGAGTTACTATTCACGAGTTACTATACTGTAATTAATTTTTTCACATGTTTAGAACTATTGAGTCAGATGATTTACTATTGATTCACATGATTTACTTTTAGGGGAGGTGGTGCAAGTTTGATAATACTTGGATGACTGAATTAAAAATGAAAGAAAAGAGGAAGGTATTAGACTGTAATATTTTGAGCCCTAAAACGTGCAATTATCGAAAGTATATTTTCCTATAAATAGAAGCTTATTCTTCCTTCACTTCTCACCAATTCACTAAAGCATTAGAGCCATTATTATAGAGAGAAATTATAGAGAGAATGAAGAAGAGAAGTCTGCTACCTCACTATTCCAGTATCCAGTCTTCTTTTGAGGTAAGGGGTATTATTTCTTTCGTATTCATGAAGAGAGCTATTGTTATTCCATTCCTTATTATTCTATTGGAATAACCTGTCTATGCGAAGTACCGTATACATGGTGAAATTCTTCTGTTATTCCATTCTTTATTATTATATTGGAATAACCTGTATATGCAAAGTACTGCATACATGGTGAAATTATTCCATTATTCCATTCTTTATTATTCTGTCGGAATATCCTGTCTGTGCATTTTTGCCTGACCTGGTTCTATTATTTATTATTCTGTCGAAATATCCTGTCTGTACGTTTACACTGGACCTGGTTCCATTATTTATTATTCTATTGGAATATCCTGTCGGTGCGAATTTTTCCTGACCTGGTTCCGTTTTTTATTATTCTGTTGGAATATCCTGTCGGTGCGGATCACGCCTGACCTGGTTCCGTTCTTTATTATTCTGTTAGAAATAACCTGTCTATACGGTCTCTATCGCATGCATGGTGAATCCTTTTGTTATTCCATTCTTTATTATTCTGTTGGAATAACCTATCTATGTGGATTACCACATGCATGGTGATTGATCCTTTGTATTCATTCCTTATTAAATTATGGAAATGATCTGTTTACGTGGATTATGAAGAAAGTCATAATAAAAGCAATGGATTGATGAAAACCATGGGTACATGTAGTATTAGTAAGTGTTATGATAAGTTATGTTGGTTATTATGTGAAAACATGAAAGTTTCTTAGAAATCACAAAGAGTTGAAAAATCAGATTTTGGTGAAAATGGAACATGAAATTCAATTGACCATATCTCCTATTATATTTTGAATTTTTGAGTGTGGTCAAGTTTTAGAGTTAGATCTATGAGTCTTATAACTTATCCAAGTGGAATCACTGGAAAAGGTGTTGTAGATTTTCATGTGAACTGGTTTTAGCAAAAGAATCAAAAGCTGCAAATTTTGAAAAAGCTACTATCTAGAATTTTAAAAGGGAATTTTTGGCCACTTAATTTGTGAGAAAAATTCTGGCCTTTAGGGACATGAAAGTATATGGTATAAGCTACCTCCTGTCCAAAAATGAGCTCATTCCGATTTAAAATGAGCAAATATGACTATTTCAATATTTAGGTTTTTGCGACAAAAAATGCTATAACCGGAGTTTTATAACTCTGATGACCTTGAAATTTAAATTGGAAGCTCACATTAATATGTGTAAGATCATGCCAAGATTTGAGAATTTCTGGAGTTAACCTTGAGTTAGCTAATTTCTTAAAAAATTAATTAGAAATTGATTTTTAAAAAATAGTAAATGAATTTAAAAAATTCCGAGAAAAATATATGTTCATTATGGGACTATATTCTGCTAAATCCCAGAAAAGAAATATTTTTGGGACTGATTTGGTATTTTTCATGAAAGTAGTTTAGTTACGAACATATGAGTTAAATATGTTATGTGAAGTAACAAAGTTAGAAAATATGATTTTATGGCTTGGGAATCCTATATAAGGTATATGCAGATTTTTTAAGGGATTTGATCATTGGTGATGAAATCTTATGAGTATGCCATTCGTTGAATGATTAAATGCATTATTTGGTAAAGTGTAAACAATTGAAATAAATTGTTTATAAGTTTAGAGGTGATTAAAATATTGTTATAATATTAATAATATTAGATTATGAGTTTATTAAGTGATTGATAATATTTGGATAAATTTAAAGTCTTTAATATTTATCATTGTTTTAGTTTGATTAATGCTTATATCATTGTCATCATCCTCATGCTTATATGGTGGTGAAAGTTATCTTTGGCTTACGTGTGAAGATGGACTGTTGTTTATTGAATTATATATCGTTGGCTTACGTGCAAAGATGGATTGTTGATTATTGGTTTTATGGTTGTATATCTTTGGCTTACGTGCAGAGATGGACTTGGTATGATTATGACCAGGGATTATTCGGTATAGTCATGACCATTGACGATTTAAAGAATATCCTTGGCCCGTAGTGCATGGATGATTCGATGATGTGGTTTATTTATTAAGCTAAGTCTCAGCAATAAAAATTGATGAAAACATTTTAAATCATAGAATATAGTAAGATTTTATTCTCTACTTGACTTTTTCTAATAGATTGCTTATTCCGCTGCAGTTAAACTTGATGTCTATTGTATTTTATTAGTTTAACATTGTTAAAGACTATTTATAATTTATTCTGCATTGTCATAGTCATAATATTTTTTACTGGGCTAGTTGAGCTCACCCTTTCCTTCACTGTTCTCTTCAGGAAATGAGAATATAGCTGGGACGAGTCGGGGAACGGAGTGATGGTCCAGAAGATAGCATTAGTAGTCCTCACTATTCTATTAAATAGTGTGATAATAAATGTAATGGGGACTCTATTGAGTGTGGATATTGTCTAGATGACAATATCCTTATTAAAACTCTTAGATTATGTTTCGTCGTATTTTACACGACTGTTGTATAAGTAAGTTGTATTTGTATTTTGTACCATGTATTTGGCGACTCAAGATGGGTGATGTATACCTGTTTTGGGGGCATCACACTATATCTATATCTAGTGGTGAGGAGGTCCTGAATATCCATGATAGAAAATTTAATCAATGATTCCCCTAATAACGGGTTTAGGATACATCATATAAGTTTAAGCATATCAATGTTAGCCTAGGAATCCTAGGTTTGAGATCCAATGATCGAATCTCAACTAGATTCCCACGATGGATTTTTTGGTTTATAAAGTAATATTAAATTACGCAAATCATTGTATATGTAATATTGGGCCTTAAAATGAATTTGAGGGCTTTGTCTCGAAAGATCGAATTTATGGTCCCATGATAATGAAAAAATTATAATTGTGAGTGCTCGGGTCTATCGAGATGGTTTTCATGCCCGGAGATGGCCCAACCCTTTTTGATGTTTTCTTTCATGCATTATCACCAAAAAAAATTTCAAACAAAATAGCGAAGAACTTTTATAAAATAATAAAGCGCTTCGGGGTTAAACAAATCTAAGATTAATAAATGGAAGTATAAATTAAAGGACCTTGATTCCTATTTGGCGAAGGATTTGAAAACCTTGTTTTCCCAAAACATCACTTCAATATACATTGTCTAAAATAAACTTTTCTTTAAATCAAATCCTTCGTGCATAGGTCCAAAAAAGTACAACACTACTTTCAAAACAACATCGCTCACTAGTTAAAACAAGGCTTAGAGAAACTCTTAAAATCAAAGCACTCACCTCAAGTCAAATAAATATCAAAAACTTTTCAAAATCACACACACACACACACACACACACACACATTCCATGCTTAGGAAAATCAACAAGATACGGTAATCGTGTTTTCACGGAAGTCGGGGGGTGCCTAACAACACCCGAATTTCTCGAATCTTGAGTTTCAGACTAAATTAAACGGAGTCACATATTGGGCCATATTGCGAAAACCTTCAAAATTCAGATGAGTTGGTACATTCATTTGAAACTATACTGACTAACAACTCTGTCTAATTCGGCCCAATCATTAAAATTAATCTATTCAAATAGTCGGCACTTATGTCGGTCCTGTTCTCCTAAAAAGCTCACCCTTTAGATAAATTAAATCGATCTATTGAAAAACAAAAGGTATAAACAAACACATCTAAAGAAGGCGAATTTTCCTCCCCCCCCCCTTCCCCCCTCCCCCTCCCCCTCCCCCTCCCCCCGGCTTCGACACGCATATTATAAAATGTGTAATCAATTGATGTTAATACTATCATATATTATACACCAATATTAAATGAAAAATTTATATATACATAAGTATGTATACACACACACACACACACACACATATATATATATATATATACGTAACCGTAACCGTATTTGATGAATATGAATATGAATAATATTCGCTTTAATACGGATACGAATAATATCCACTTTAACACGAATATAGATACGAATTTTCAGAGCAAAATGACATGATATTAAATATTTTAATGATAATTTATGGTATAGTCATTCATATAAAATCTATCCAACTAATGTTATGATGACACATCATTTGAGACACTTTTTAAAATAAAAAGTTTGAGACCCCTTAACATCACCCTTATATTAATTGTCTTATAATATCTCAATTTATAAAATAACCCTAAATAATTGAATAATAAATTTTGACAATACATATTACATAGAATGAGATGGCGAATGAGGAGCAATCGTAAGTTTTTGTACAATACTCAAAATATATATAACTTTTTTTATACGCAATATATAAAATAAAATAAAAATTATATCCAACATTTTAATTCCATATTTTTCTTCCTATGCCATGTAAGCCTTATCCTGAAAAGAAAAATTGAAAAATGAAGTGGATAGTACGTGATGAGTGATGACATTCAAAGATTCTCCAACAAGCAACAATTGATACCCACATCCCTTGTTAATTAAGACACCATTGGAAGTGTAATTTTGGGAAAATGAGATATAAATTATTTGATGCCCACCAGTTTTTCCCCTTCACTTGTTTGGAAACCAATTGATTGTTTGGATATATTATATCCTCCCACAATATCTGGCCGCTGGCACTGATATTGACAACCATTAAATTCTCAACCATATATACTACCACCCTTTGCTTTCATGAGTTGATATTTTCCCCATTATTGACACTTGTGGTCCTTGTGAACGCGTCTTAAAGTGGATGTTTCTTAAAATGAAGGTGGTAGGCAATCAAAACTGAAAATAAATGGAGTGGCTCCTCTTGGAGTCTGAAAGAGTGCTAGTTTGGCAAAGCTAGGTGTTAGGTTAGTTTAAACTTAAAAGGGTCAGTCACTTAATTGGTTACTAAGTACGTAGCCAGATTAATACTTTTTCATGTTTATTTCTTTAATTTATTTTTTATTTTTTTTA
Source organism: Panax japonicus (assembly GCA_020205505.1). NCBI lineage: Eukaryota > Viridiplantae > Streptophyta > Magnoliopsida > Apiales > Araliaceae > Panax > Panax japonicus. The sequence continues at coordinate 10,801,440 of CM035103.1, forward strand.
CTTATTTCGTATTCATAATTTATAGTTTCTACAATTTCAATTCAACCTAAAAAATAGAGTAGTTAAATTTAAAGGAGATTAAACTTGAAAACAACTATATTTTGAAGATGAAACTTGAAAAATAACTATAACTTGAGGAATAAACGTGAAAATCACGTATAATTTGGTAACTGACATCAAAATTAACTATAGTTTGAAGACAGAATATGCGCGCACACACAAAAAATAGTTATGAGATTAAGCATGAAAAACAAATATAATTTGGGGACTGACAAAAGAATTATCCGAAATTTAAATTAAGAGTCTAATTTATTTGTTTAAGAAAATTAGAAAATAATCTGACTTATTTTGTACGATAGTATACAATGACATGATATTCTCAGGCGTATTATTACAAATTCATTATTATGCTACTTTTTATAATATAAACACTTGACGTATTTTAAACTAAATTAGAAACAACAAATAATTCTTAAAATTAATAAAATTTCAGATAAAATTCTTTTTCCGAAACAAAATGAGTATAAATTTCAAAAATAGAAGATCAATAATTTATGCTGGTTTTGAGGGAATTTATGTGTTACTTCTTTGATAGTTGAATGACACTTCTATCCTTTTAAGTTGTCATTCAGTTTTAAAATCGTCCCTAAAATTTATTTTTTGTAAATTAAGTCCTGAAAGTCACATTTTTTTGGTGTTTCCATTCCTTTTACCAAATTTGACCCCAACCTGACCACTTTTTGACCAAATATTAACACAACCCGACCCAGTTTGACCTAAGCATGTGTAAGGATTGAGATTGTAGAATATCTTTGTAATAAGATTTTTAATATGTATTAAATAAAATAAATATTTTGATAGAATAAATATGTAATAGCATATTTAATATGTAATAGCATGTGTTATGATTTTTTATGTCGATTAATTACCTAGTTTAAGTGTTACGTAACTAAATATGTGTTTAGAATTTTTGGGAAAAAATAATTTTTTTTCGAAAAAAACACAAAATCACTATTCATAAAATGCAAAAAATACTTTTTCGTTTTTTGAACTTTTCGAATTACGGCATAGCGTTTATTTAGAAAAGGGAGACGAAATTTCCAATAAAATATTTTTATCAGAAAAGATGTAAAATCACTATTCACCCTAAAAATGCAACTTCATGTTTTGAATTTTTGAAAAGCGGCCTAGCGTTTATTTGGGAAAGGGGGAACGGTGGCGAAATCGGATATTCAAAAATTGAAAGCTAATTTTTCAGTTAACCGACCATGTTACGAAAACGTAACAAAAAAAGTTAAAATATCTAACTAGAAAGAAATCGGGCAACCGACATAGTTTAGGAAGTAAACCCTACTCAATCGTACAAAAGGGCAAAATGGACTTTTGCTAACTATATGTGTAAGACCCCAACTTTTATGAATAAAGATTAATTTTTCTCGAAATATATTTTTGAATATTATGGTGTAGATTTGATATAATGTTATAGTTGTGGGTAATATTTATAAATTTTGTAAAGTAAGCAAGTTGTTATAAAATATTTGATTGGTCGGAGAATATTCATTTTAACAGAGAATATTCGTACGACGACACAAACATTGGTGGACCCCACAACGAAATTATTGTAGGAGTTAGAAAACGACAAATATTTCTTTATATAAAAAATAACGGCGAAAGTTTTATCGTTAAACTGTTGAAATACCTGATGGTAAAAATACAGTAATATGTGTGGTTGCATAGTAGTACACGGTATTAATTATTGATGTTTACGTGAAAAGTCACTTAGTTATACTCAATTATTGCTACAATAATTGCTGCATAATATCTCTCATATTATTGATTCAATTATTGTCATAGTATCATCTACATAATATTTATATTATTAAATCAATAATTGAGACGACAAAGTTATTCATATTATTAATTGCAGTTATTGACGATGTTTATAAAGTTCTGTTGAGGAAATAGGGTTTGGTCACCTAATTGCGCTGCCAATAAGTGAGAAGTCCTTATCGGAAAGCCCCCTCTTTCTTGGGAATGATATGGTTGTTAAATATTGTGAGTTATAATATTAATGATGAATAAGTTCATGTTGATTAAAGATGAAATTGTTGATAAAAAATATTTTCATTGTGTTGAGATTATTAATATTAGTGTAAATCGACATTTATTTCGATAATAATTGATTTATGGATGTTAAATTGACCAAATGGGCAATTAATCGGATAAATGAGCAATAATTGCTTATTAGTTCACATGCAAATTATTGTTGGTTAACATGTATGGAACTATTTATTCACATGCATGTACTATTAGGGAAGGTGGTGAAAAATTGATAATACTTGAAGGACCAAATTAAAAATAGAGGTATAGATGAAGGTAATATACTGTAATAATTCGAGCCCCTAATCGTGCAATTATCGAAACTATATTTTTCTATAAATAGAAGCTCCTTCTTCTTTCATTCTCATCAATTCACTAAAACTCACAAGAGCAATTATAGAGAAAAAAAAGAAGAGTATTCTGCTACTTCACTATTACAGTATTCAGCCTTCTATTAAAGTAAGGGATATTATTTTGTTCAGTATTCGTACGAAACAATATTTTTTCCATACTCTGTAGTATGTAAGTAATTTTATTTTGTTTCGTATTCCTAATTCTACACTCATTTTATTAAAGTATTACTTCTATACTCTGTGAAATTAGTAGAATATCTTTGAAATTTGTGCTTCATCTAGTGTCGTTTCACAATGATATTTTTTTTAACATTCTTGTTAAATTTTAAGCTTTTCATGCCGGAGTACTTTTCACGGGGTACTATTTACAAAGAACTATTCACGAGGTACTATTCACAAAATACTATTTACGGAGTACTATTCCTGAAGTACTATTCATGAAGTACTATTCACGGGGTACTATTCACTCGGGGTACTATTCATGACAAAAATTGATTTTTTTTCTGTCCAAATCATTTTTGATACAATATTATTCTTAAATTTTAATTCACAAAGAAGTATCATGGTGACAATTTAGACTTTATTGAATTCTAGGATAACTTAAATTATAAATCTTTAAAAATTTATCATTTGCTTTCTTTTAATTGAATTCTTATATCATTGTCATCATGCTCATGCTTACATTGTGATGAGTCATCTTTGGCTTACGTGCATAGATGGACTGTTGATTGGTATGATTATGACCAGAGATTATTCGGTGTAATCATGACCTGTAATGTTACAAATGATGTGGTAAAAGTCCTCATTGGTCCGTAGTGCATTGATGGACAGTTGTTGGAATGAATCATGACCATTGGTGATTACACGAATATCCTTGGCCCAGTAGTGCATGGATAATTCGTGGACGTGATACTAATGAATATCCTTGGCCCGTAGTGCATGAATAATTCAGTGATGTGAATTATTTATTGAGCTGAGTCTCAGCGATAAAATTGGTGATAAACTTTTTAAATCATAGAAGATAGTAGGTATCATGCTCTACTTGACTCTTCTAATGGATTGCTTATTCTGCTTGCAGTTAAACTTGTTGTTTATTAGTTTAACACTGTTGAAGGCTAACGATAATTTATTCTGTATAATATTAGTCATAATATTTCTTACTGGGCTAGTTGAACTCACCCTTTTCTTTCATTGTTCTCTTCAGGAAATTAGAAAGTAGCCGGGACTAGTCGGAGAATAGAGGGATGGTCCTGAGATGATGGCTATAGTAGTCCTCATTATTCTATAAAATAGTGTGATAATAAATGTAATGAGGACTCCATTTGAGTTTGGATATTGTATAGAAGACAATATTCGTGTAAAAACTCTCAGCTATGCTTTTGTCGTATTGTATAAAAGAAGTGTGTATTTGAATTTATGTATCAAGTATTTGGCGACCAAAGATGGATGATGTATACCTATTTTGGGGGTTTCACAATATGAATTATAAAACTTAACTAAAAAGAAAATGAGAAATTAAAGTAATTTTGGTCTAGCAAGCCTAGGGTTTGAATGGCTTGGTTAGGAAATGAAAGGGGCTTGGCTAGTGTTTGAGGTGGCTTGGATTAGGGTTGAGCCAAGGCTTAAACTTATGGTAGGGAGGCTTAAGCCTTGAAGCCATGTCTTGAAAACTTAAGCTAAAGTGTGAGCTAACCTTAGAGCCAAAGGGTGAGCCAAACACTTGAGAGGGCATGTGTCATTTGCTAGATTAATGATATATGGGATATACAAGAGTCAAAGGATAAGGAGATGAATCACAAGCTAAGGAAGGTGAGTCATTGAGATAGGAGGGGAAAGGGTAATTTGGAAGCATTTCAACATATGGTGAATTGAATGTCGGAAAATATGTGTGAGAGAGAGGAGGTGGGACGGATGGTGAGGAGAATAAATGAGATTTGGATGAATACATTCCATTTTTGGTAAGTTTAGGTCTAAAAGAAGCAAACCATTTAACTGTTGGTTCCTTTCCTTCAGTTTTATTTAACCAAACATGGCCTTAATGGTAATTTTATCTAGCTTAATTTTGTTGATCATGGATGGTTAACACTTGGAAGCATGGTTAAGTTAGTAAGAGATGACATATGACCATTATACCCCAACTCTTGCCAATCTTATAAATAGAGCACATTTTCTTTTCATTTCTAACCAATTTATTAACTAAGAGGAAAAACTCTAGCAAATTGGAGACAGAGAGAGATCGGGTCTTATAGCAAGGGAGAATGAGATCAAGTAAGAATCAAGCAAGTAAGGAATAAAGGGAAAAACTTTAAAGGTAACAAACTCTAGAAACCTATCTTCTTCATCTTATTTCTTTTAAAAGCTTTGTAGAATGATATTAGGTGCCTTGTTGGTGGATATTGTTGTTTAATGGAAGATCAAGAAGCATCTTGGAGAAATAAGGTTGTGTGTGGTTTAGATATGTTAAATAACTTGTTAGTATGTGTGAGACCTCAGATTTTATGAATAAAAATGAAATTTCTTGAAATATTTTTTTGAATATTATAGTGTGAATTTGATATAATGTTATAGTTGTGGGTAATATTTATAAATTTTGTAAAGTATACAAGTTGTTATACAATTGGTCAGGGAATATTCTTTTTGTCGGGAAATATCTGTACGGCAGCACAATCATTGGTGGACCCCACAACAGAAGCATTGTCGTAGTTAGAAAACGACAGAATTATCTTTTTATAAAAATAACGGCGAAAGTGTTACCGATAAAACTGTTGAACTACCCAGTAATAAAAGTACAGTAATACGCGTGGTTGCATAGTAGCACACGATATTGGTTATTGATGCTTACGTGAGAAGTCACTCAGTTATACTCAATTATTGCTACAATATTTGTTGCATCATATCTCTCATATTATTGATTCAATTATTGTCACAATATCATCTGTATAATATGTTATATTATTAAATCAATAATTGAGATGACAAAGTTATTCATATTATTAAATTAAAATATTTACAATGTCTAGAAGTTCTGTTAAGGAGAGGTTTGGTCATCTAATTGCGCGCCAATAAGGAGAAATCCTTATCGAAAAGCCTCTCTTTCCTGGGAACGACCTGGTTGTTAAATATTGTGAGTTATAATATTAATGATGAATAAGTTCGTGTTGATTAAAGATGAAATTTATAGTTCCATTGTGTTGGAATTATTAGTGTTAGTGGAAATCGACATTTATTTTGATATTAATTGATGTCTGGAAGTTATACTGACCAGTCGGGTAATTAATTGAATAAATGAGAAATTAGTTTCTATTAATTCACATTATTATAACTATTTATTCACATGTGTGTACTATTGACTCATATTCTTGTACTATTAGGGGAGTTGGTGCAAGATTGATAATACTTGCATGACTAAGTTAAAAATGGAGGTATAGATGGAGGTACTATACTGTAATTCGTATTTTCACATGATTATAACTATTGATTCATATGATTGAACTATTTATTCACATTATTTACTATTAGGGGAGGTGGTGCAAGTTTGATAATACTTGAAGGACTAAATTAAAAATATAAAAAAAGAGGAAGGTATTATACTGTAATATTTCGAGCCCCAAAACGTGCAATTATCGAAACTATATTTTTCTATAAATAGAATCTCATTCTTCCTTCATTTCTCACCAATTCACAAAAGCTATAGAGCAATTATTATAGAGAGAAATTATAGAGAGAAAGAAGAAGAGAAGTCTGCTACCTCACTATTCCAGTATCCAATTTTTTCTAAGCTAAGGGGTATTATTCTTTCGTATTCATGAAGAGAGTTATTTTCTTTCAATACTCGTAAGAGTTGTTATTCCATTCTTTATTATTATATTGAAATAACCTCTCTATGTGAAGTACCGCATACATGGTGAAATTCTTATGTTATTCCATTCTTTATTATTCTGTTGGAATAACTTATCTGTACGGTCTATCGCATGCCTAGCGAATTCTATTGTTATTCCATTCTTTATTATTTTGTTAGAACATCCTGTCTGTGCCGATTACGCATGACCTGGTTCCATTCTTTATTATTTTGTTGGAACATCCTATTTATGCGAATTACGCATGACCTGGTTCCATTCTTTATTATTCTGTTGGAACATCCTGTCTGTGTTGATTATGCAAGACCTGGTTCCATTCTTTATTATTCTGTTGGAATATCCTGTCTATGCGGATTACGCATGACATGGTTCCATTCTTTATTATTCTGTTGGGAATAACCTGTCTGTGCGGTCTATCACATGCCTGATGAATTCTTCTGTTATTCCATTCTTTATTATTCTATTGGAATAACCTGTTTATGTGGATTACCACATGCATGGTGAATGATCCTTCGTATTTCATTCCTTATTAAATTATGTTAATGATCTATCTACGTGGATTACCGCATGGCGGGAAAAAATCCATTTGCAGTTTCATATATTCTATTATACTCAGTTGGTTAAAGTTTTGGCTTCTATACTCCATGAAATTAGTAGAATATCTTGAATATTTGCGCTTCATCCAGTATCTTTTCATGAAATATTCTTCTGAGCATTCTTGAATTTTACTCCACAAAGCAGTATCATGTTGACAATTTGGACATAATTGATTTCAGGATAAATTAACGTATAAATCTTTAAAATTTATTCTTGAACTTGTTTTATTGAATTATTATGTCATTGTCATCATCCTCATGCTTATATTATGATGAAAGTCATCTTTGGCTTACGTGCATAGATGGACTTGGTATGATTATGACCAGGGATCATTCGGTATAATCATGACCTGTAATATTATAAACGATGTGGTAAAAGTCCTCAGTAGCCTGTAGTGCATTGATGGACAGTTTTTGGTATGATTATGACCAGGGATTATTCGGTATAGTCATGACCATTGATGATTTAATGAATATCCTTGGCCCAGTAGTGCATGGAATAACTCGATGATGTGGTTTATTTATTAAGCTGAGTCTCAGCGATAAAAATTGATGAAAACATTTTAAATCATAGAAGATAGTAGATTTCATGCTCTACTTGACTCTTCTAATGGATTGCTTATTCCGTTGCAGTTAAACTTGATGTCTATTGTATTTTATCAGTTTAACATTGTTGAAGGATAATGATAATTTATTCTGCATTATCTTAGTCATAATATTTCTTACTGGGCTAGTTGAGCTCACCCTTTCTTTCACTAGTTCTCTTCAGAAAATGAGAATATAGCTGGAACGAGTCGGGGAACTAAGTGACGGTCCAGATGATAGCATTAGTAGTCCTCACTATTCTGTTAAATAGTGTGACAATAAATGTAATGAGGACTCCTTTAAGTGTGGATATTGTCTAGATGACAATATTCTTATTAAAACTCTCAGTTTATGTTTTGTCTTATTTTACACGATAGTTGTATTATTAAGTTGTATTTGAATTTTATACCATGTATTTGGTGACTCAAAATGGGTGATGTATACCTATTTTGGGGGTGTCACAGTATGCATGAAAAATGAAAACGAATGTTAAAATCATAAGCCTAAGCGTAAAGGATGAAAACATTGTAGAGGAATTTAAATCGGACTTTTAATGTTTATTATTTGTGAAATCTGACAAGAATTTTTTTTATATAAGTAAGTTATGGAGAAGTTTCAAGTGGAACAGAAGAAAAATATTCTATAACAAAGTTATGGCAAAATTTTCCGTAAAAGCTATCGATCATGAAAAAACCTAGCTTGGTACCCTTTTTGGGCCAAGTTATGGGTACTTACGCTTCTGAAAAATTATTTCTTTTGTGGTAATTATAGTTGGGTGAAAACGTGATTCGTGTGTAGACACTCGAAATTTTAAATTCCTATTATTAACCATGCAAGAGGGCAGAATAGTCTTTAATCTTCCAGAGACAACCCTAGAAGTTAAATTACCAAATCAAATCCCGGAGAAAACCCCAAGAGATCAAGTCAAACCCCGAAGATAACCCCGGGAGATCAAATCCAAACCCCAGAGACAACCCCGAGAAATCAAGTCAAACCTCGGAGACAACCTAGGGATATCAATTCCAAGCCCCGAAGACAATCCCGGGAGATCAAATCCAACCCCGGTGACAACCCCGAGAGATCAAGTCAAACCCCGGATGTGACACCCCCATAATAGGTCCACACAACTCATTCTGAGTCACCAAAAAAATGGTACAGAAATCAAATACAACTTCATTAATACAACTATTAATTGTCATATAATATAAGACAAAACATACGTTGTGAGTTTCAAAATAGATATATTCATGTAGACAATATCCAAACTCAAATAAAGTTCTCATTACAATTATTATCATACTATTTTATAAAATAGTGAGGACTACTAAGAACCATCTTGGACCATTACTTCACTCCTCGACTAGTCCCCAGCTACATTCTCGCCTCCTAAGAAGAACAATGGAACCAAAAGGAAAAGGGTGAGCTCAACTAGCCTAGTAAAGAATATTATGACTAAGATAATGTAGAAAAAATTATCCTTAGTCCTCAACAGGGAAAAGTCTGATAGAATGCAATAGACAACAAGTTTTAAATCAATAACTTTAGCAGAAACAACAATCCATTAGAAGAGTCAAGTAGAAAATGATGTCTACTATCTTCTATGATTTAAAAATCCATCATCAATATTTTATCCATGTAATAAAAATCAATAAACATTTCAGCATTATCGAATTATCCATGCACTACGGGCTAAGGATATTCGCTAGTATCACATCAACAAATTATCCATGCACTACAGGCCAATGAATATTTGTTGGTATCAACAGTGGTTATGATTATGTCAAACAACTATCCATCAATGCACTACGAGCCAATGAGGACTTTCACCACATCATTTGTCTGTAACATTACAGGTCATGATTATACTATACAAACTTTTCTAGTCATAATTATACCAATCAACAGACCATTTATGCACTACTGGCCAAATATGACTTTTACCATAATATAAGCATGATAATGCTGACAATGATATAAAGAATCAATCAAATGAGATCAATGATAAATATTAGAGATTTATAATTCAATTTATCCAGAGTTCAAGAATATTCAAATTGTCAACATGATAACTTATTTGCGGACTAAAATTCAAGAATAATTAAAATTTAAGTATGCACACTTAGAAGGGAAGTTTAATAAGTGTATGAACAAACAATGTCAAACTTTTGAACAAATAAAAATTCCTTTGGATATACAATGCAGGAGGCTGGATTCCAAATCCTTATAGAACAAAGTATTAGGACAAGATGTTAAGTTGATTTAAACTTTGCAAAATGCTTAATTTAGAAACTTGGCCTTTTTCAAAATATGATTATGTGAGTACAGTTTGCTGAATCAATTTTGTAAATTTATATATGTTGAATGCAGGCTACTGGATTAATGGTTAGCCAAATGATGAGAAAATTTATCACAATAAGCAATCACGCGAACACAAGAATTTTTGCGTGGTTCAACTACTACCCTCTATAATAGTAGCCTAATCCACGTCCAATACCAACTAGTATTGGAGACTCACTTTTATTAATCAACTTTGATTACAATACAATTTTCAACCACTTGAGCACCTTTGCTCCTTATGCACATATGCACTCTCAAGCACATATGATTTCCTCGAACTTGATTGTAACAATACAGTAACCCAAACCAGATTACCATAGATTTAGATAATATCAATTATATGAAAAAATTAAGACACAAATAAAGGTCTATTGATCAAAGCAATTAATTGCTTAGCAATGCAAGGCTCTACTATAAGGCCACTTCAGAAATCAACCTCAGAAACCTCTTCAATGAGATCGCAATTAGCAGTGGAAGAAGATGTAGAAGAAAACCACGTTACTGTTATCTATATATGTCAGGGACAGTATGTTTTTCTTATTTTTCTTATCAATAGACCTTGTTCTTTCATAGGCTAACTAAGTTACCGTTACAAGGCTACCAATTCTGTATATGGACCGTTGAGACTGATTGCACAAATTATTGGAAACCATAAATATTACGTGATCACCTCCTTACATATCTTCGGTCATATAATATATATATATATATAAGGTATGTTGTGAGAGAAGAAAGGAATTTGCTAGAATATTCATGAGTCTGTAGACTAGAATCATGGGATCACACGAGATTAGATAAAGCAGTCTGATCTATTCCCATATTACTGTGTAATCTTATAGTCACTAATATCTCAATCCCTTATAATTCCCTTTTTATGTAAAGCAATGTTAGTAGACAGGAATCATGGATATGTATTAGTAACTTAATTTTTGGAAGCCCAATAATGATTTGATTACCTTTCCATATCATGAAGTATTAACACGTCCACTAACTTATTACCATATATGATTTACCATAAAGTAGGTCGGTGGGAATAAATAATAGTTTCCCTTAGATTATGAAGAATGATTTGAGGCAATTACTTTTAAGCATTTACTTCATGATCTGATTGGATCTGTCTCACGAATTATGGTAACACTACTTAGCTTAATTTGTTAAACACATTTTACTCCAGACTAATTAATTTTTTAGAAAAATATGATCAAAATAATTATATTTATATATGTAATGCATATGCCCTAAAGCCTTGTATTGACAAGTAATTAATGCTAAGATCTTGCATATATTTCCTAGGACTCAAAGTGCCTTTCATCCTTCAAAGACTTCAAGTCTTTATATTTTCCTCCTCGATGTTCCTGTAATGCCATTTCTTTTCCTAAAATTTCATAGAGCATGATTAGAGGAATAATATGGTCATCATCAAAACATTTAAGATGGAGTATGACATAAGTCAACATTCTCCCTCTTGTTGATGATGACAAAAAAATAATTATGACTCCCCCTAAATTCATGCATATCTCAAAATTGGCAACACTAGAATCAAATACTTGATTCATACTTTCTGCATATTTGCAGTTTTAATGAGCATGCAATAAACTGTTAGACTAATCCACAATATGCTTTAAACTATAGTAGCATCATTAAACCATTAAACTGTTTACCATAAAAGCATCCCAACAACAATCACTTAAAAACATAGTATTGACCAAAAGTCTATAATCATGCATGAAATTTAAAGAAATGTCAGTTTTGAATCATGAAAAATCATGAAATAGCAGATGGCAGAATTCATCTCCCCCTTTGGCATCTATCAAAAAGAGGACGCAATGAGCAAAAGGGGAAAGGTGGAGCAAGAACCTAGGCATCCTCCTCATCAATATGAACATGGTTGGCCTCTTTAGCTGTGAAATAGGGGCGGTGTAGCCGACAGTGTTCAATTTCCTCCAAGGACATAGTGTTTGCAAATCATGGAGGATGAGCGATGAAGGTAAGAGGAGGTAGAGGAAGGTCCGGGAAGTCTCCTTGGTATTCATCCATCCAGTTGCATCCTTGGTATTCATCCATCCAGTTGCATTGGGGCCACTCAGGGATGCAAGAATTAACTATTTTAGCCTGCAATTATTCACTTAAATCATTCATGCGCCTTTCAGTGAATCGACCTAGGGACCCAATCTAGTTGCAGATGAATTTAAGTTCAGTACTTAGTTCGCAGGCATTACAATTCATTTTTCTTTGCAGAGCTTCCACCATGGCCTTGGTATGCAGCTTAAATCCGGCCTACAGATCAATGAATTCATCCTACACAGTGCGAAAGATAGTGTGTAGTTCTGCTCGGCTGATGGGATGTTTTCCTTTTTCTAACACCGAAGGGCGGTGTTGAATGTCTTTTACATTAGCACGGAGTGTGGTTTGATTTGTAACAAGAGTATTAAGAATAGTTAAAATTTTAGGAGAAGGGGTTGTGGAGTAGAGGGAGGGCTGGAGGAACTAAAGGGACATCAGGTGCAATGCGCATGAACTTGCCATCAACCAGTGTGATATGGGAACTTTTGAGATTTATAGAATCGATTGAGTCAGTAATTGATGAGGACATGGCATGCGTGGAGTCAAACAAGACTAAAGGGACGTGGGGATCAAGCAAGACTAGGACAAAGATGTTCAAACAAAGTCTCAATGGATTGATCCAAGATGTTTGGGCTGAAGATACGCAAGGAAGGACGAGACACAAATTTGGGTCCATTTAATACAAGCCCAAATTAAAGTCCAATCTCACAATTGAGGACGATATCATATTAGCATGTGGGCCAAGAATTTCGTTTACACAACATTGGAAGGATTTTTAGATGTTTATAATCCTATTACAATTAGGATTTCTTTTAATTAGATTTCTTTTCAAAATTGATTTTTATTTCCTTATAAAAATTAGGGTTATAGTTTATAAATTCCTACTAGGATTTGGATTGTTTTTATTAGATTTCTTTTCCAAATTGATTTTTATTTCCTTATAGAAATTAGGGTTATAATTTATAAATTCCTATTAGGATTTGGATTGTTTTGAGTAGTATAAATAGAGGTTCAAGTTATGTAATCAGATACATTATTCATTATTCAATATATTTGTGAGGTTATTCTCTTCTTTTGGTTCTTTAAAGAATTCCTAAGTATTTTTCTTAGTTATTTCTTTGAGATTCAATTTGACTTATCATACAACAATTCATAGTTGTGTGTGGCGTCTTCTACCGCATCAATCGTCGATTGTACCAAGATTACCGCTTCCATATAAGCGAGGGGTCAAGGTGTCGTTGGTGTCCATTCAACGCAGATTTCCAAACGCGAGCAATTGTACCAAGATTACCGTCTAAAGTATAGACGAGGGGTTAAGGTGTTGCAAGCAATTCACCCAACAACTGTGCTAGAAACGGTCCGGGCGACGACCACCTCACGCAAGCGTGCCGTGGAGTCTAACATTTGGTATCAAAGCTAAGCCTTTCTAGCGAGTTACTTATCTTTAATTTTCTGTCGAAATATATATTGTAAAAAAAAAGAGAAGAAAAATAGAAAAAAAAGGAAAAGAAAAAAATTTCATATTTTCATTGTGCTAACCAAACTTGTAGCACACCATCAAATTCCAACGAAGATTTCATACCGTTCCGTCATCATCAATTCTGAAACGGAGCTACAAATTACAAATCTGAGGCATACAAGAGGAGTACAAGACAATCGATCAGTGATTTTGTGGTATTATGATAAGTCATACCATCTATAATTTTGTTTAGTGATAAGTAATTTTGAATTGATTAGTAAACACCAAGAATTTTGCTAGGGAATTCAATAAGAACCTATTAGAGAGAATATTCGAGGTAAAAGGCTTAGTGGTGAGATTAATCGAGGGTAAAAGCCAATTTATTGAGAGTATACACGAGTGAACCATTGATTCGAGCGAAAACACGTAAGGGAGTGGTGAGGAAACTGTTTTCTACTAACCCTTATTTTGCAGGAAATATGTCAAAGGATAAAGGAACTTATGAGGAACAACCCTCAACAGCTGAATTGAAATTCCAGATGGAGGCCATGCATAAAGAATGGGAGCGAAGATTGAGAAAGACTATGGAGCAAATGCAAGAACAATTAGAAGAGATGAGGGTGTCTATGGCTGAGTTATCCCAAAACACTCTTAGGATGCACAACAAGACGAGGACCCAACAAACTGACGCAAGAAAAGAAGACCCTTACAGTGAGGACAGTAGTGCAGCAAAAGATCGTGAATCTAATTTTCGACATCAAAGACACGGAGGTGCTAGGGAAAGAAGAGGTCAGGACAGAGAAGATGACAATTTGGATAGCATAAAAATGAAGATTCCAGCGTTCCAAGGCACGGGTGATCCTGAGGCTTACTTAGATTGGGTAACCAAGATGGAGCGAATCTTTGACTGTCACAACTATTCGGACCTCAAGAAAGTCAAACTGGCCATTACGGAATTTTCTGGATATGCATTGATATGGTGGGATCAGTTGACAGCTAATCGGAGAAGGTGTGATGAGCGGCAGATTACAACTTGGGCGGAGATGAAAGCTATAATGAAAAAGAGGTTTGTACTAACATACTATCAACGGGAGGTCATTCGTAATTTACAAACTCTTAAACAGGGAAGTCGGAGTGTGGATGAATATTACAGGGAGATGGAGATGTTGAAGGATCGGGCTAACTTGATTGAGGACAATGAAACATCGATGGCTAGGTTCTCGGCAGGATTGAACTGGGAGATTGCAGACTTGGTTGAACGACAACATTATTTAGAGTTGGAGGAACTGGTCCATATGGCTACTAAGATAGAGAAACAACTCAAGAGGCGAGGAGGACAACGAGGGCAATCTAATGCTAGTTCATCACGGAGACCCAATTTGGCAAAGCGAGAGGAAAAGACAGCTGCGTTCAAGCCAAGGGTGGAACCCAAACAAGGATGAACTAGCCGAAAAACTCAAGGTAAAACTGAACAACCTTCTTTTGGTCGTAATCGAGATATTGTATGTTTTAAGTGTCAAGGTAGGGGACATATTTCTAGCCAATGTCCAAATCAGAGGAAAATGTTGTTACTTGACAATGGAGATGTGGAGACCGAGGGGGAAGATAGCGACACCGATTCTATGCCATCACTAGAGGAGATAGGTGAGGATGCAATACATGGTGAAATTCTGGTTACAAGAAGAGCACTTAGTACACAGGTTAGGGAGGAGAGCAGTGAACAGCGGGAAAATCTATTCTATACTCGATGTGAATGGGAAAATTTGTTGCGTAGTTATAGATGGAGGCAGATGTACAAATGTGGCAAGCACTACGATGGTGGAGAAATTGGGGTTAACTACTACCAAACATCCGCAACCGTATCGTTTGCAGTGGCTCAATGATAATGAAGACATTAAAATAACCAAACAGGTGTTAGTTCCATTTACTATTGGTCGGTATATTGATGAGTTATTGTGTGATGTGGTGCCCATGCAGGCAGGACATATATTATTGGGTAGACCATGGCAGTTTGATAGGAGGGTTCAACATGACGAGTTTACCAACGTATATTCATTCGTTCATGACAAGAAGAAGATCTCTTTGCGTCCTTTGTCACCTCAACAAGTACACGAAGATCAAATTCATTTGCAGAAAAATTATGTACAAAGAAAAGAGAGTGAAGAAAAGAAAAATCAAGAAGAAAAAAAGAGAGAAAAAGAAAGAAGAGAAAAAAACAAATATACTGGCAAAAAAGAGTGAAGTGAGAAGAGCTTTGATTTCTAAACAGACTATGATTTTACTTCGGTATAAAGAGGCATTTTTGAATACTAACACTAATGATTCTTTGCCTACTGTTGTTTCATCTCTCTTACAGGAATTCAAAGATGTATTTCCCGAGGAGCTTCCTCATGGACTACCACCTATTCGGGGAATTGAGCATCAAATTGATTTTGTTCCTGGTGCGACGATTCCAAATCGTCCAGCTTATCGGAGTAATCCCGAGGAGACGAAGGAGTTACAAAGGCAAGTTGACGAGCTGATGGAGAAAGGATTCGTGAGAGAAAGTATGAGCCCATGTGCAGTTCCGGTGATCCTAGTGCCGAAAAAGGATGGGAAATGGAGGATGCGTATCAATTGTCGGGCGGTAAATAACATTACGGTAAAATATCGACATCCCATTCCTCATTTAGATGACATGTTAGATGAATTACATGGGTCTTGCATATTTTCAAAAATTGATTTAAAAAGTGGCTATCATCAAATTAGAATGCAAGAGGGTGATGAATGGAAAACAGCGTTTAAAACTAAATACGGTCTTTATGAATGGCTAGTATTACCTTTTGGTTTAACTAATGCACCGAGCACTTTCATGAGATTAATGAACCATGTTTTGTGTCCATTCATTGGAAAATTTGTCGTAGTTTATTTTGATGATATCTTGATTTATAGCAAAAACTTCGAAGATCATGCATTGCATTTAAAATCTGTTTTAGATGTACTTAGGAACGAAAAGTTATTTGCTAACATGGAGAAATGCACTTTTTGTTCGGATAGAATTGTTTTTCTTAGTTTTGTTGTGAGTTTACAGGGAGTCCAAGTTGATGAGGAGAAAATACGTGCGATCCAGGATTGGCCGAGTCCAACCAATGTGAGTCAAGTACGAAGCTTTCATGGACTCGCAAGTTTCTACCGACGCTTTGTTCGGAATTTTAGTGAAATTACAGCACCATTGACCGAGGTCATCAAGAAAAGTGTGGGCTTCAAGTGGGGTGATGAAAAGGAAAAAACATTTAATTTGATTAAGGATAAATTGACAAATGCTCCTTTACTTATTTTGCCTAACTTTGCTAAAACTTTTGAGATTGAGTGTGATGCTTCAGGTTTAGGAATTGGAGCTGTGTTGATGCAAGAAGGAAAACCAGTGGCGTATTTTAGCGAAAAGTTGAGTGGGGCAGCTTTGAACTATCCTACATATGACAAAGAGATGTACGCTTTGGTTAGAGCCTTGGAGACATGGCAACATTACTTGTAGCCTAAGGAGTTTGTGATCCACACCGATCATGAATCATTGAAATATTTGAAGGGTCAACACAAGTTGAACAAAAGACATGCACGATGGATGGAATTTATCGAGACATTTCCATATGTTATTCGATATAAGCAAGGTAAGGAGAACGTCGTTGCAGATGCTTTGTCTCGCAGGTATGTTTTGTTAAATACTCTTGATACGAAATTACTTGGGTTTGAACGAATTAAAGAGTTATATGATAATGACCTTGATTTCGGTGAAGAGTTTAAAACTTGTGAAAAGAATGTTGTGGGTAAATACTTTAGAGTTGATGGCTTCTTGTTTCGAAAAAATAAACTATGTATTCATGCATGTTCTTTGCGTGAGTTGTTGGTTAGGGAATCACATGGGGGCGGGTTAATGGGACATTTTGGTGTTGATAAAACTTTTGCTGTTTTAAAAGAACATTTTTATTGGCCTCATATGAAACGGGATGTAGAAAGAATATGTGATAGATGTATTACTTGTCGCCAAGCTAAATCTCGTGTTCAACCCCATGGATTGTATACACCATTGCCTATTCCTAATGAACCTTGGATTGATATTTCTATGGACTTTGTGTTAGGTTTACCTAGGTCTAAGCATGGTTATGATTCGATATTTGTGGTCGCGGATAGATTTTCAAAAATGGCACATTTTATTCCATGTCATAAAACTGATGATGCATCTCATGTTGCTGACTTGTTCTTTAGGGAGGTTGTGCGTTTGCATGGTATGCCTAAAACTATTGTTTCTGATAGAGATACAAAGTTCTTAAGTTACTTTTGGAAGACCTTGTGGTGTAAATTGGGTACTAAACTGTTATTTTCTACTACTTGTCATCCACAAACTTATGGTCAAACTGAAGTAGTAAATAGAACTTTATCGGCATTGTTATGGGATATCATTAAAAAGAATATCAAGCAATGGGAAGAATGTTTACCACATGTTGAGTTTGCATATAACCGTTCTGTTCATTCTACTACTAATTTTTCTCCGTTTGAAATTGTATATGGTTTTAATCCTTTGACACCGTTGGATTTATCACCGTTACCTGTTTCTGAATATACTAACATGGATGGAACGAAAAAGGCTGATCTTGTTAAGCAGATTCATGAAAGAACCAGGCTAAACATTGAACGGAGGACGGAACAATACATTAAGCACGCGAACAAGGGACGACATCAAGTGATCTTTGAGCCCGGAGATTGGGTGTGGTTACATATGCGGAAAGAAAGATTCCCCGTTCAAAGACGCTCGAAATTGCTTCCGAGGGGAGATGGTCCATTTCAAGTTCTCGAGCGTATCAATGACAATGCCTATAAATTGGATTTGCCAGGTGAGTATAATGTTAGTGCCACATTTAACGTTACTGATTTAAGTCCGTTTGATGTAGGTGACGATTTGAGGACAAATCCTTTTCAAGAGGAGAGGAATGATGAGGACATGGCATGCGTGGAGTCAAACAAGACTAAAGGGACGTGGGGATCAAGCAAGACTAGGACAAAGATGTTCAAACAAAGTCTCAACAGATTGATCCAAGATGTTTGGGCTGAAGATAACGCAAGGAAGGACGAGACACAAATTTGGGTCCATTTAATACAAGCCCAAATTAAAGTCCAATCTCACAATTGAGGACGATATCATATTAGCATGTGGGCCAAGAATTTCGTTTAAACAACATTGGAAGGATTTTTAGATGTTTATAATCCTATTACAATTAGGATTTCGTTTAATTAGATTTCTTTTCAAAATTGATTTTTATTTCCTTATAAAAATTAGGGTTATAGTTTATAAATTCCTATTAGGATTTGGATTGTTTTAATTAGATTTCTTTTCCAAATTGATTTTTATTTCCTTATAGAAATTAGGGTTATAATTTATAAATTCCTATTAGGATTTGGATTGTTTTGAGTAGTATAAATAGAGGTTCAAGTTATGTAATCAGATACATTATTCATTATTCAATATATTTGTGAGGTTATTCTCTTCTTTTGGTTCTTTAAAGAATTCCTAAGTATTTTTCTTAGTTATTTCTTTGAGATTCAATTTGACTTATCATACAACAATTCATAGTTGTGTGTGGCGTCTTCTACCGCATCAATCGTCGATTGTACCAAGATTACCGCTTCCATATAAGCGAGGGGTCAAGGTGTCGTTGGTGTCCATTCAACGCAGATTTCCAAACGCGAGCAATTGTACCAAGATTACCGTCTAAAGTATAGACGAGGGGTTAAGGTGTTGCAAGCAATTCACCCAACAAATGTGCTAGAAACGGTCCGGGCGACGACCACCTCACGCAAGCGTGCCGTGGAGTCTATCAGTAATGATGATTGAACCTTCATTATCTAGGGGAATTTGAAAGTGAGTGAATAGTTTTGTGAGAAAACAATTGTAGAGAAGGCATTTTTTGGAGTGTTTTATGCAGTTAACCATATGTTTTAACATCATAATAGAGAAGTTAAAAGGTTTCCCTTACAAGAACAGAGTAAATAAGACCAAGTCCTGGTATGTGAATTCAGCCCCACCACCAATACGAGGTAAAAGGTTATACCTCAATAGTTTGTGAAGGACTATAACAATGGGGGGAAATATCAATGGTCTTAGGAAGAATTACTGAAGTCAGAGTGGGGTCAACCATTATGGTTTGAAGTTGGTCAAGAGGGGACAAAAAAGAATAGACTGGTCCTTTAAGGGTAAATGGACAATCACTCGTAAAAGGAATAGACAGTATGCTACCTAAATTCATAGTAGTAAAGAATAATGATTTTCCTTTGATAAAGGAAGTATAGTAGTTACCATTATGTTCGAGGTTGGTATAGAATTATTGAACCAACTTCAGATATGCCATAGAGGGAGGAGAGCTTAGGGATGACAAACCACATGATTCAGGGAGATGTTAAAGAGGAGATTTTTGATAGTAAAACATATCAATTGATTTCTCATAAACAAATGATTTTTGACAAATTGAGGATTTAAAACGCAGTTCAAAGTTGTGACCTCAGAAAAAGTTCTCAGGGACGTTATGTAAAGAGAATGATAAAGGGATTACCGACATTGGTGGAGATCCTGATGTCGATTCTTTGATTCGATGACGTTTGGTCCCAGTAGAAATGCCAATTGGTGCAAGGGATGGTAGACTTTCTTTAAATTCTGCAGGGGAAGAGTCACCGGAGATGGTTGTTATCGACAATTGCTTTCATTTCAGTTTACGAGAAGAGCCAATCGGGGGTTGAGAAGGTAGAGATGGCAGAGGCATCTCGTCGTCAGATTCATCACGAAGACGTTTTGCGAGTTTGGTTTGTATTTTAACACAGAGAGTTTGAGAACAAGTGATGGGTACAGAGACGATTGGAGTGATGAAGAGATGAAGAAGCTAAAAGAGTAAAGTAGAATATGATTTAACGTGTGTACGTGTTACCGAGATATAGAAAGTCGTGGAGCCGTATTTGGTAAGAGAAATCTGAATAGATTTTTAGCTTATTTATGATACTAAGTTATGCCGTGATATCTATATTGTATGTCTAATTTCCTTAAAGAATGAAGACCATATATATCTATATTAGACACATCCGAAGTTCTCTTCTTAGAGTATAAAATCTTTCTTCCCCTAGAGGTTTTGTAAATATGTCTGCTAATTGGTGCTCAGTGGGGATAAATATTAATTTGATTAGGCCCTTGGACACATTATCTCTAAGAAAATGGTGTCGAACATCTATATGTTTTGTGCGTGAATATAAAATTGGATTTTTTGAAATATCAATGGTGCTCATATTATCACAATATATTGGCACATATTCACACAAAATATCAAAGTCACATAATGTATGACGAATCCATAAGATTTAAGAGCAGCAACTCCCTGCTGCTAAATATTCACCCTCAGTGGTGGATAGGGCCGCTGATGTTTGCTTCTTACTATTCCATGAGACAAGACTTTGTCCCGAAAATGTACAAGCACCGCTTGTGCTTTTTCTATCTATTTGACAACCTGCATAGTCAGCATCTGAGTAACCCATTAGATCAAAATTGTTACACTTTGGGTAAAATAAACCTAAATTTGTGGTACCACTCAAATATTTAAATATTCGTTTAACAACTTGTAAATGTGATTCTTTGGGTTTTACTTAAAAGTGAGCACATAGACATACACTATACATTATATCAGGTCTAGAGGTAGTTAAATATAATAAAGATCCAATCATACCTCTATATTTTGTAATTTTTACATCCATACCTTTATCATCTGCAATGAGTTTTATTGATGTGCTCATTGGCGTGGCCTTTGAATTTGATTTATGAAATCTGAATCTCTTGAGTAGTTATTTTGTATATTTGGTTTGATGGATGTAAATACCGTCCTAATTTTGCTTGATTTGAAGGCCCAGAAAATAATTGAGTTCTCCCATTAAGCTCATATCAAACTCCTTATGCATTTATATGGAGAACCACTCACAAAGAAAGTTATTAATAGCACCAAATATTATATCGTCTACATATATTTTTACAATGATGATATCTTTATTTTAACGTTTAATAAATAAAGTAGAATCGATTTTACCACTTATGAAGCCATTTGATAGGAGGTACTTACTTAATCTCTCTTACCAAGCTATTGGAGCTTGTTTAAGTCCGTAGAGTGCCTTCTTTAGTTTGTATACGTGATGTGGGTACTTTTCATGCTCGAATCCAGGAGGCTATTTTATTTATACTTCTTCATTTATATAGCCATTGAGGAAAGCGCTTTTGACATCCATTTGGTGTAGTCTGAACTTTCTGAAGCACACAAATGCTAACAATAATCGAATGGATTCCAATCGGGCTACAGGGGCAAATGTTTCTTTATATTTTATCCCTTCTTGTTGTTTGTACCCTTGATCCACTAGTCTAGCTTTGTTTCTTGTAATTGTTCCATACTCGTCAAGCTTGTTTTTGAACACCCATTTAGTTCGAATAATAGATACATCTTTTGGAGGGGGCATTAACTCCTAAATTGACATCTTTTGAATTGTTATAGCTCTTCTTGCATTGCTAGTAACCAATTGTTGTCAAGTATGGCTTCTTTGGCGTTCTTTGGTTTAATTTGAGATAAGAACGCTGAGAATGCACACAGATTTTGTGCTCTTCTTCTTGTGGTAACCCCTTCATTTATATTATCAATAATATTATTTGGAGGATGATTTTTGATGTATCTTGTTGATTTTGGAAGTTAAATGTCATGGATAATTTCTTCTTACTGAAGCTCAGTATTTTTTGGGTCATGGTCTTGTTGTTCATTTAATCCGGCTTGGTGGATAGGTTCCTGATCTACGTATTTAGCTTGCTGGATAGGTTCTTGGTCCTGCTGCTCATCTAATCCAGCTTGCTGGATAGATTCCTTTGACTTGTTTTTTTACTTTATATAATAGGCTGGATTTGTAGCAGTCTCTAGATTCCCTACATCTTCTTCTCTTTCTTTTAGAATATCATTGTTAGACTCATTAAATTTAATATGTATAGATTCTTCAATACACATCATTTGAATATTATATATGCGATATGCTTTACTGTTATGATAATAGCCAATGAAGATTTTCTAATATGATTTAGCATCAAATTTACCCATGTTTTCACTGGTGTTAAGAATAAAACATTTATATCCAAAGACTTTGAAATAAATTATATTTGGAAGTCTATTATTTAATAATTCATAGGGTGTTTTTAATATAATTGGACGGATAAGTGCTCTATTTAGTATATAACATGATGTGTTTATAGCTTTGGCCCAAAATTTATGTGGAAGTTTACTTTCTTGAATTAGTGTTCTAGCTGTCTCTTGTAAGGTTCAACTTTTTCTTTCTACCACCCCATTTTTTCGAGTTCTTGGTGCTGAGAACTCATGAGTAATTCCTTTTTGATCACAAAATATAATAAAATTCTTTTGAAATTCAGTACCATGATCACTTCTAATTTTTATGAGATTAAGGCTATATTTTGTTTCCAAGTTTCTGATTAGTTTTTCAAACTCTTTAAATGCCTCATCTTTGGTTCTAAGAAATAGTACCCATGTGTATCTAGAGAAATCATCAACTATCACAAATGCATAAAATTTACCATTTAGACTAGCATGCCTTTCGGGTCCAAATAAATCAGGATGGAGTAATTATAAGGGAAATGAAGTTGATACCATGTTCTTGGCTGTGAATGGTGTTCTTACTTATTTTCCGAGTTGACAGGGATCACATATACCTTTATGTTCAAAATTCATTTTGGGTAATCCTTTCACTAAGTTCTTTGATGATAACTTTTTGATTAGGTCCATATGAACATGTCTCATTCTTCTATGCCATAGATTTGCTTCATCTTGAATTGTGGCAAGGCATAATTCTTCCTCCTGTTGTTTAAAATCAAGCATATATATATATTTCTTTCTCTTTGGGCAACTAAAGTAGCATTGTTAGTACCATGTGAAATTGTACATTTGTCTTTTTCAAATTTTACTTGATGTCCATTATCCATTAATTGACTGACACAGATAAGATTAAATTCTAGACCATTAACAAGATGAACATTATTAATATTAACCTTACCATTGCCGATTCTACCTTTTCTGACTATTTCACATGACCGATTATCTCCAAAAGTAATATTTCCATGTTTTTTTTGATATTTAGCTCCACAAACTTTGATTTGTCACCCATCATGTGATGTGAGCATCCGCCATCAAGAATCCACTTTTGAGAAGATACTCTTGCCTTGAAACACACCTGTTCAAAGAAGGTGCAATTTATCTTTTTGGTACCCATATCTTTTTGGGTCATTTTGTGTTAGTTGAAATCACATCACTTTTCTTTACCCATAATGTTTTACTTCTACTATTATTTTTCTTCTTTGAACAATTTATCTCTAGATGACCTTTAATGCCATAATTTTTACATGTAGTGAATGGTGAACAGTAATTAAATTTAAATGATGATTTAGACATAAGCAGTTTTACTTCTTTTCTATATACTGGATTATATCCAGTGCCTTGTTTATCATAACTAGGTCTTTGTTTCCCTAACAAGACATTTAAATTTTCTTCACCATGTACAAATTTAGCTAGAGAGAGTTTTAGTGATTCTATTTCCTTTTGAAGTTCATTAGTCGGGGGTGCTTTACTACAAGACTCATCACTAAACGCATCAATGCATATATCTCTCATTTTTATTTTATTTGTTAATTTTTCAACTTCATCATTTAACTATTTTACCTTGTTAAAAAAGTATTTTGTTATAGTTTTATAAGTAGTCATTTTTTACAGCTAATATTTTTTCTTCATTTGTGTGTGTTATTTTTCTATTTCCTCCTTTTCATCTATTAGTGATTCAAGTTCACCCATTAGTGTGTTTACTAGATCTTTTAAGTACATATTTTTTTCTTTTAGCTTTTCATTTTCTTGTTTTAAAATAATAATATCAGAAAGAGATACCTCACTGGATTCACCATCAAGTCCCATGAAGCATACTTGAGCTAGTTCATCGTTTACATCAATCTCCACTTTGGATTCTTCATCATCACTCTAAGTTAAGAAAGCTTTGTTCTTTTTGAATTCTTTAGTGCCTAGCTTTCCTTTGTTTTGAACCTGGAAACAATCCTTCTTGAAGTGACCTGTTCGTCCGCATTCAAAACATGTTTCTTTGGTTTGCTTGTTTTTGAGTTTGTTAGGATTGAATGCATTCTTCTTTTTGTTCTTTCTCTGAAGTAGTCCTTTAAGTCTTCTAGAGATCATGGCTATTTCATCATCTGAGTTATTTTCAAGTTCATCTTCAATTTGTGCATTAAGAGCTAACACTTTCTTTCGAGGAACTTCTTCCTCGTCATCATATCTTTTTAATTGATGTTCATATTCTTCCAGTTCACCAAGAGAGTTAAGGTATCCATGGATGAAATATTGACAGAATCTTGAAGATTAGTTATTTTGGATGCAAACCTTTTGGGCATAGCCCGATGTAGTTTACGATTGATTTCACTATGCAGAATTGACTTATCGAGAAACTTCAAGGAGTTTATGAGTACTAGAAATCATGCTTGAGCCATTTTGATTGTTTCATCTTTCTCTAGCTTAAACATTTCATAATCATGCATAAGTATGCTTAACTTAACTTCTCTTACTTTAGATGTACCTTCATGTCTCACCACTAGAGTATCCCATATCTCCTTTGTTGTGTTGCATGATTAGACTTTATATGTTTCGGATTGTACCATGTCGCTGAGAAGCATATTCATTGCCTTTGAATCATATGAAACCATATAGGTTTCGATAGAATCCATCTCGAGTAGAGTTTTTGGAGTGCCATCATTTTTCCTTGGAATAACCGGTCCATTTCTACCACCCACCATTCCCATGGGTCTCACTTTAGGTAGATCCTCATTCGAAATTTCAAGAAATTATTGTTCTCTGTTCCATAGAGTAATGGAGGTCGGTTTGTTGATTGTCCTTCTTGATAAGTGTTTCCGAATTGTGCCATGTCAGAATCTTTCCCTACAATTTACCTTTAAAACCAAGATAAGTAGAGCCAAGCTTTAATACCAATTGAAATTTAAGTAGGCACACTTAGAAGGGGGGTTGAATAAGTGTATGAACAAACAATGTAAAACTTTTGAACAAATAAAAATTCCTTTGGATATTCAATGTAGGAGGCTGGATTCCAAATCCTTATAGAACAAAGTATTAGGACAAGATGTTAAGTTGATTTAAAACTTTGTAAAATGCTTAATTTAGAAACTCGGCCTTTTTCAAAATATAATTATGTGAGTACAGTTTGCTGAATCAATTTTGTAAATTTATAGATATTGAATGCAGGCTACTGGATTAATGGTTAGCCAAATGCTGAAAAATTTTATCACAATAAGCAATCACACGAACACAAGAATTTTTATGTGGTTCAACAACTACCCTCTATAATAGTAGCCTAATCCATGTCCAATACCAACTAGTATTGGAGACTCACTTTTATTAATCAACTTTGATTACAATACAAGTTTCAACCACTTGAGCACATTTGCTCCTTGTGCACCTATGCACTCTCAAGCACTTATGCTTTCCTCGAACTTGATTGTAACAATACAGTAACCCAAACCCGATTACCACAGATTTAGATAATATCAATTATATGAAAAAAAAATTAAGATACAAATAGAGGTCTATTGATCAAAGCAACTAATCGCTTAACAATGCAAGGCTCTAGTATGCAATGATGAATAAGAAAGATATTACCAGTTTATATGCTATAAGGCCACTTCAGAAATCAACCTCAGAAACCTCTTCAATGAGATCGCAATTAGCAGTGGAAGAAGATGTAGAAGAAAACCACGTTAGTGGACAGTATGTTTTTCTTATTTTTTCTTATCAATAGACCTTGTTCTTTCATAGGCTAACTTAGTAAGTTACCGTTGCAAGGCTACCAATTCTGTATATGGACCGTTAAGACTGATTGCACAAATTACTGGAAACCATAAATATTACGTGATCACCTCCTTACATATCTTCGGTCATAATAAATATATATATATATATAGGCAGGATCTAAAGCAGACCAAAAAAACGGACTAAGGAGCGGACCAAGTCAAAAACACGCGGGTTTCAGTGCGGGTTGGCCCTGAAACCCGCGTGTTTTGACTTGGTCCGTTCTTTGGTCCGCTTTAGATCCTGCCTGTATATATATATATATATATGTATATATATATATATATATATATAAGGTATGTTGTGAGAGAAGAAAGGAATTTGCTAGAATATTCATGAGTCTGTAGCCTAGAATCATGGGATCTCACGTGATTAGATAAAGCAGTCTGGTCAATTCCCATATTTCCGTGCAATCTTGTAGTCACTAATATATCAATCCCTTATAATTCCCTTTTTATGTAAAGCAACGTTAGGAGATAGGAATCATGGATATGTATTAGTAACTTAATTTTTGGAAGCCCAATAATGATTTGATTACCTTTCCATATCATGAAGTATTAACACGTCCACTAACTTATTACCATATATGAATTACCAAAAAGTGGGTCGGTGGGAATAACTAATAGTTTCCCTTAGATTATGAAGCATGATTTAAGGCAATTACTTTTAAGCATTTACTTCATGATCTGATTGGATCTGTCTCGCGAATTATGGTAACACTATTTAGCTTAATTTGTTAAACACATTTTACTCCGGACTAATTAATTTTTTAGAAAAATATGATCAAAATAATTATATGTAAATATGTAATGCATATGCCCTAAAGCCTTGTATTGACAAGTAATTAATGCTAAGATCTTACATATATTTCCTAGACTCAAAGTGCATTTCATCCTTCAAAGACTTCAAGTCTTTATATTTTCCTCCTCGATGTTCCTGTAATGCCATTTCTTTTCCTGAAATTTCATAGAGCATGATTAGAGGAATAATATGGTCATCATCAAAACATTTAGAATGGAGTGTGACATAAGTCAACATTCTCCCCCTTTTTGATGATGACAAAAAAATAATTATGACTCTCTAAATTCATTCATATCTCAAAATTTGCAACAATAGAATCAAATACTTGATTCATACTTTCTGCATATTTACAGTTTTAATGAGCCTGCAATAAACTGTTAGACTAATCCACAATATGCTTTAAACCATAGTAGCATCATTAAACCATTAAATTGTTTACCATAAAATCATCCCAACAACAATCACTTAAAAACATAGTTTTGACCAAAAGTCTGTAATTATTCATGAAATTTAAAGAACTATCAGTCTTGATTCATGAAAAATCATGAAATGGCAAATGGCAGAATTCATCTCCTCCTTTGGCATCTATCAAAAAGAGGACGCAGAGAGCAAAAGGGGAAAGATGGAGCAAGAATCTAGGCATTCTCCTCATCAATATGAGCATGGTTGGCCTCTTTAGCAGTGAAATAGGGGTGGTGTAGCCGACGATGTTCAATTTCCTCCTAGGACATAGAGTCTACAAATCGTGGAGGACGAGCAATGAAGGTAGGAGGAGGTAGAGGAAGGTCCAGGAATTCTCCTTGGTATTCATCCATCCAGTTGCACTAGGGCCCGAGTGAATAGTAATAAATAAATAGTAACCTGTCATGAAAAGTACCCTGAATCCCCGAGTGAATAATACCTGAGTGAATAGTAACCCATGAATAGTTCCTGGAGTAAAAATATGGAAATTTAATAAGAAAGTTCAGACCAATATTCCAATGAAACGATACTAGATGAAACGCCAAACTCAAGGATATTCTACTAATTTCAGGAATTATAGAAGCAATACTTACCATAGTAAGTTTAGATTTAAGAATATGAAAAGAAATAACATACGAAACTACAAATGGATTTTCACCTGTCATGTGATACGTAATTCACGTAGACAGGTTATTCCCACAGATTAAAGGATGAATACGAAAAATAATATTCCTTACGAATATGAAATAAATAATACCCCTAAAGAATACAAAAGAAATAACATCTCTTACCTTAGTAGAAGACTGTATATTGCAATAGTGAAGTAGCAGACTACTCTTCTTCTTTCTCTCTATAGTTTCTCTCTCTATAGCTTCTCTTGTTTAGTGAATTGGTGAGAATGAAAGAAGAATTAAGCTTCTATTTATAGGAGAATGGACTAAATAGTAACTGATTCACGAACGGTTCAGATTGATTTACTATTAAAATGGACGGTCCATATTGATTTACTATTAAAACCACAACCGACAGTCCATATTGATTTACTATTAAAACCACAACCGACGGTCCAGATTAATTTACTATTAAAACAACCTCTGAAGGTCCAGCTTTATTTACTATTAAAACCACAATCGACGGTCCATAAATTAGTACATCTCTCCATGGAATAATAAGTCAACCTACAACAAACGCCTCATGACAAACCCCTCTATTTATATAAAATTTGAATAAATATATACCACAAATCACTTATCTTTAATAGACACATTTTTAATCTTTTAACAATTATTAATCATTAATATTATAACTTACAGTATTGACCACCAGATCATTATCAGGAAAGAGGGGGTTTTTCAATAAAGATTTCTCCTTATTGGCGCGCAATTAGATGACCTAACCCCCTTTCCTCGATAGAACATTCTAGACATTGTTAATAATGCAAATAATAATATGAATAAATGTGTTGTCTCAATTATTGCTTTAATAATATAAAATATTATGCACATGATACTGTGATAATCATTGAATCAATTATATGGGATACTGTGCAACAACTACTATTGTAATAATTGAATAAAACTAAGTGGCTTCTTACGTAAGCATCAATAATCAGAGATACTGAACAATATCGTGTGCTACAGTGCAACTACGCGTATTACTGTAATTTTATCACTGGAATTTCAACTATTTAACGATAAAAGTTTTGCAATTATTTTTATAAAGAGTTTATTTCTGTCGCTTTTTATATCCGACAGTTATTCGGTTGTGAGGTCCACCAATGATTGTATCATCGTACTGATATTCCCCGACAGAAATAATATTTCCCGGCACAACGAATTTTATGAAATGAAAGTATTCAATTTTCTTATAATTATTCTATTTAGTAAATAGTTAAATTTATAAAAGGTTAAAGTTAAGGGTGATATGTGAATTTTTTTTTTCAAAGTATGCAAGTTGTCATAAAATAATCGGTGATAAAAGTATAGTAATACGTGTGGTTGCATAGTAGCACACGGTATTGATTATTGATGCTTACGTAAAAAAGTCACTCAGTTATACTCAATTATTGCTACAGTAATTGCGGCATCATATCTCTCATATTATTGATTCAATTATTCTCAAAGTATTATCTGTATAATATGTTACATTATTAAATCAATAATTGAGATGACAAAGTTATTCATATTATTATTTGCAATATTGACAATGTCTAGAAGCTCGGTTAGATAGTCTAATTGCGCGCCAATAGGTAGAAATCCTTATCGGAAAGCCCCCTCTTTCCTGGGAACGACCTGGTTGTTAAATATTGTGAGTTGTAATATTAATGATGAATAAGTTCGTGTTGATTAAAGATGAAATCGATAGTTTCATTGTGTTGAGATTATTAGTGTAAGTAGAAATCGACATTTATTTTGATAATAATTGATGTCTGGAGGTTATATTGACAAAACGGGTAATTAGTGTAACGATCGAGAAATTTGTAATTTAATTTAAATATTTATGGAATTAAATAAATATTAAAAATAATTTATTTATTGAGGAAAATAAATATTTGATGAATTGTCATGAATTAATTTAGTAATTAAATTGATTAATGTTAATTAAATTGAGTATTGATAATTTTATCTGAAGGATTTAATTTAAGGAAATAATTAAATTAAATCAATTGTTTAATATGTAAGAAAATAATTAAATTAAATGATTTGTTTAATTTAATGGAAATAAATAAATTAAATAAAGTGACGTTTCTAATTAAATTAGATATATAATTATTTATTAATTTTAAGTATAATGATAATGAGATTTTTATTATTATTGTATAAGTTATTTAAATTAACTAAACCAAGTTATTTAAATTAATTAATCAACTAAAAGTGTGACAAGTAAAAACTATATAATATAAGTATTATGAAAATAAATTGAGAGATGAGAGTTTGTGTTCAGCCAAACATGGACTTGTGGCCTTTGGCTTATTTTTAGCCGGCGCAAATCTTTTAGCTTATTCAACTGACGTTAGTGGGAGTTAGTATATTTTCATATTCATCTTATTTTCCTAAGGTTAGTGGTGAGTTGAGAGAGAAGAAGACACAGAGGGTTAGAGAGAATTTGAGTGAAATCTCTGCAAATTGTTGAGGGTTGAGGAAGAGACTCACCATCTTGCTAGTCTATAATCAAGAAGATTAAGGTATATCTAATTCTAATTCTCAGACTTGTGATTTTCTATTCTCTGTAAACTGGTTTTTGTGGATTTGTTGTTCAAGCGTTATGTAAATGGTGTGTATTATGTTGTAGAATCTGTTAATTATCTTGTATGCGTGTTGTATTAGTTATCAAGTTCGTGAGGAATTGGTTGTAGGAAGAAAAAGAATTAGCAGTGTTTATATTCATATGTTATGGCCTTAGAAAGTATCAATTTCAGTGGTCAATCTGTGCATAAAACTGTAAATTGATGCTTTCATATGGTAGTTCATTGAGATACAAACATAATGTAATTTGAATGGAATGATTTGGCCAAATAACGAATTCGCAGTGATGATTTTGGGATAGACTGTCAAAATTGGAGTTTAATAAGAAAAACATGAAAATCGATAAATTAAAATAGTTCTAATTGTTGTTAAATTGCATTAAGTGGTTGAATATATTAGCAATCATGTTTTTGTTAGTTGTATATTTATTTTACATGTTGTTATCACCGTTTGATGGGTGAAATTTTTGTTTGTTGGGCTAAAAACGGCAACTGTTCATTGTCGTCTCTGCGTGTGTCTGAACACCGGTGCAGCTGCGCCAGTGCCAAGCCTAAGTGTGGCGCAACTGCGCCACACCCTGATCTGAGACAGTGAGGTCTGCTTATTGGCAGATCATGCGTAGTGGACTTATATTAGTTTAGCATACATGTTAATGACGTTGAGGCATAATATAAACTATAATAACCAATGTCAATGTGTTGAAATGCAAAGTGTAAAGATTTGAAATAACTATTTAAATAAGTTATAAATTGAAACCAAATGAGATGTTTTCGAAAGATAGAGTTGAACGATTAAGTTATGTTGATCAATGTGTAATTTCAGAAGCGTTAAGTATGTTAGCTTACGTGGTTAGGTACTAAGTTAGGGTTATGACTTAAATGATGGTTTAAACGCTAAAGTTAATATTCATGTGATTAATGGTTGTTTCAATTTCAATGATATATGTGTAGGATAATTGGAGATTATTTTCATTTGTGTAGCTTACAATCAAGGCAAGTTCTCTAACTCTACTTTTATAATTGTGCAAGTTTCTAAATCTTACCTCTTTATATTGAGCAAAGCTTTCTAATTTCATTCTTTTCGTATTGAATGCAAGTTCCCATTCCTAAATTATTATTGTGCAAGTTCCTAACATTCTTTATGAAGTTGAGCAAGCTTAACCTATATTGCGTATGTTTGTACAAACTTATGTATCCTAATTCGTTACATTGAGCAGGATTTAGTTTCCTAATTATTATTCAAAGCATATATTGTTCTAATACATTGATTTAAGGGAGATTGTTTTAACTCTTTTATAGCGCTTTGCATGTATATCATGTTTACTCAATTATATATTATTGTTATTCAATCTTTGACTTTGACAACCTTGTTCAAAGCTTTATCGTTGTATTAAACCTTCAAGTAGTAAGCAAACCTTTATTGATTGAATTAGTCTATATTTGAATAGTGTTCTAAAATTCTAGAAACATTGATAAGCTAGTTCCAAACTAAACTTTCTTTAGTGCGAAAATTCTAAATCCAAACTGAGACTAACAACCCTAACATATGGGATTTTGTATGTGTAACGTTAGATGTTTGTGCACAATACATGGTACAAAGGGCTGATCCCCCTAAGTACGTTAAGAAGGGTCTGTATAGTCTAAATGACTGTTAAGGTTGGGTAATAATACCTAAGTACCAGGGATATAGTTCGTGGTCTTAAGACCCTCAGATAATTAAAGTCCGAACTTGTTTTCTAGTTTGATTTGTAGAACAAGTTCCTTATTGTTCAGCTTTCGTTGTTCACTCTCATGTTATTATCATTGCTACGTTCTATATTAGTGAGCATTTGTTTTCTCACTCTTGAAATTAACACTGCAGCTAAAGTGGAGGAAGTTGATGAGACGTCGACTAGCAAAGGCAAGGGCAAGATGTCTAAATGATGAAGACTTTTGAGAATTTTATTTTAATAAATTATGTTAAAGACTTGTTTTAATATGTGATGTATTCTGCAAATTTATGTAATAATTTTAAGGTTAAATTACATGGGATTTAATTTGAGATGATTATGTAACCCTTTAATAGGAGAGGTTATTGTTTAAGTTATTTAAATTATATCTTTATCCTTTATTGATGGGTAGTTAGATGTAATAGTTTTGATAAGTGAACACCAAATTCTGTGGGAATGAAGTACCTAGATTTGGGGGTGTCACAGGTTGGTATCAAAGCTTTAGGTTATGAACCTTAGGTGGGGAAACCTTAGGAAGTAACCTTTAAGGAAACAGAAAATATAGAGGTGTTTAACTCTTACCGAGTTTTAAGGAATGGATCAAGGTATCCATTGAAGCTAAATAACAAAAGACATTATGTGCTATGTGTTAACAACTTATGTGCTCGTGAGTATCGAAAATACTAAGTAAAACTTAAAAATATTTTGTTGTCAGGATGTCTAACGATGGAGGATCCAGTCCAGCTAGGGAGATGATACCTCAGATACCTATAGATGATGAGCCTCAGGATATTCACATAGTGCGGGAGCAGTTGATCCAAGAGGATGTGGCTGTGACCGATACCGAGGAGGATAGTTCTGAGGAGGTAGAAGAGGATGATGATGATGAGGATCCTGAGGAGTTTCCACCAAACTCCATATCGGCCTAGATGTATGATGCTTTGTATGACCGTAACATAGAGTTACAAGACGAGGTCGAGGAGCTGAAGGAAATGGTTGAGATGCATCACGCTTCGATGGAGCAAAAGGATGCAGATATTCAGGAACTCGATTCGAAACTTGGAAACACGGAGTAGGATTTGGTTCATACAAAGGGTCAATATGAAGACATGTTGGCAGTGCACGAGAAGATAAAGACTGACATGAAGAAATTGAAAGATGATTTCAAGGAGGAATCAACTAAGTGTGCAAGAGCAGAGGATGCGTGGATGAAGGTGACTCAACGTGCAGATCGTGCTGAGAACAAGGTTCAAGTGAAGAAAGTCAAAATGAAAGAGATGGATTATGCTTTTAATTCGGCGATTGATAGGGCCCAGGATCGAGTCTTCTATTATCCACCTTAGTTTGAGAATTCGTCGTTGTTCGTGATGGATCATAGAATGACGTATCGTATCATGGTGGAGGAACGTCGAGAAGCCTTACGACGCCTTAATACGCCTAGATAGAATAGGATAGATTAAAATATGCGGTTAAATCGTGTGAATAAATAAAATTGTGAATCCCTTATTTGGAGATAAATAAAGGGATAATATGAGTATGTAATCCTAAAACGTGTTTAGTTCAGGAAAGTGGATGTTATAGCGATTATGCTATCTTTATCATGTTTTAAAACGTTTTGAATAAATAAAATATCAAAGTTTATTTAAAATGTTGTGTGTTAAAGCTTTAATCTTGGAATGTTTAAGTTAGACTTTAAATACCCAAGAAGTTGAGTAATGAGATAATAAGCGTATATTTTAACAGAAAATGCCTCCTAGAAGAAGACAACCATGTCATCAAGCACCTCCTGAGGGGTCTACTAATAATAACAATGAGACCAACGCTAATTCGGTTCAGCAGTTGGTAGCTTTGTTGACGGGTACACTTGCGA
This sequence comes from Panax japonicus, assembly GCA_020205505.1. NCBI lineage: Eukaryota > Viridiplantae > Streptophyta > Magnoliopsida > Apiales > Araliaceae > Panax > Panax japonicus. The sequence goes on from CM035103.1 coordinate 10,835,833, forward strand.
ATCAACCGCAAGCTCACGCCACGACCTTTAAAGAGTTCAAAGCGGTTGGACCGCCAGAATTTAAAGGGTCTATGAATCCAGTGGAAGCCCAAACTTAGATCATGGAAATGGAGAAAGTGTTCGACGTTGCTAGAGTAAATGAAGATCAAAAGACTGCATTCGCAACGTTTATGCTAAAGTGTAAAGCTAGCTACTGGTGGCAAGAAAACAAGGTTTGTGGAGGAAAAGGAGTGATAGCATGGGATAGATTCAAAGAAATGTTTTTCGAAATGTACTTTCCAGCGAGTTCTCAGAATCAGCTGGATGTGCAATTTCTAGAGTTGAAGAAAAGAACTATGACGGTGCCGGAATATGCTGCGAAGTTTAATGAGTTGGCAAGGTTTGCCACTTATCAAGTCAATATTGACGAACGTAAAGCGAGAAGATTCAAAACAAGGATTAAAGTCCTGGCTTTATAGCAAGGTTTCAATGTTCCACCTAAACACATTTGCGGCTGTACTGGAGAAGGCAATCATCACAGAAGGTGGAAGCGATGCCTTGACCAAGTATAATCAAGAACAGAAGAAGAAGAAGAATGAAAATGAGAATAAGGCTGGTGGTAGTAATGTTGGAAGTAATAGTCAGAAGAGGAAATGCAGTAAAAATTCGACTGCGGGAGGACATCAAGGAAATCAACAGAAGAAAAATTTTGAAGCTTGCGCAACTTGCGGGAAGAACCATACTGGGGTATGTTTGAAGGGAAAGCGAGTGTGTTTCAACTGTGGTCAGGAGGGACACATTGCACCGAACTATTTTAGTCCGAAGAAAGGAGCATGTTTTACCTGCGGTTCGAAGGATCACATGGCTCGTGATTGCCCTAAGAAGCCAGCGGGAAATGCAAGTGGCGGAAAAAGGAAATAATAATGGTAGTGGTGCATTGACTATCACTGGACCAGCTCAATCAAGCTGACCTACTGCAAGGACTTTCAATATGACCGTGCAAGATGCTGTATAGCCTAAGGATGTGGTGTTAGGTATTATTCTGATTAATGGTATTAATGCTTATGTACTATTTGATTCGGGTGCTACTTGTTCATTTATATCCGATGAATTTGCTTAGAACATAGATTTTCCTCAGGAAGAATTAGAATTTCCCTTAAGTATAGAGATTGCGAATAGGGAAGTGATTCCTATTAGATTTATATATAGGAATTGTGGAGTGGTTATAAAAGGTCATGAGATGATGGTAGATTTAATACCAATTAGACTTGGTGAATTTGATGTTATATTGGGAATGGATTGGTTATTCAATTACAGAGCAGTAATAAATTGCCAAAGAAAGTGTGTTAACCTTATGACTCCGTCAAAGGTTGTGTTTTATGGCATCAAGTCACCTCGATAAGCAAATTGTTTGATGGTGATGCAAGCCAAGAAGTTGTTGAGACAAGGATGTGTAGGATACTTAGCCTACATCATCGATACGTAGAAGAAGAGTGCGATGTTGGAAGAGATACCGATCATAAGAGATTTTGCAGACGTATTTCCAGACGATTTGCCGGGTCTTCCGCCGGATCGACAAATCGAGTTCGTGATTGACTTACTAACAGGAATGACCCCGATATCTAAAGCACCATACAGAATGGCCCAGGTAGAAATGAAAGAGTTGATGGTGCAATTACAAGAATTGCTTGACAAGAAGTATATTCAGTAAAGTGTTTCGACGTGGGGAGCATCGGTGTTGTTCGTTAAGAAGAAAGATGGATCGATGCGGCTCTGCATTGATTAAAAAGAGCTGAATAAGGTCACGATTAAAAATAAGTATCCATTACCTAGGATCGATGACCTGTTTGATCAGTTGAAGGGATCAAGATATTTCTCTAAGATAGACTTGAGAAGTGGTTATCATCAGTTGAAGGTGAGGCCGAAGGATGTACCAAAAATAGCGTTCAGAACTCAGTATGGTCATTACGAGTTTTTGGTAATGTCTTTTGGTTTAACTAATGCACCTACAACGTTCATGGACTTGATGAACAGAGTGTTTAAACCATTTTTAGACAAATTTGTGGTGGTGTTTATTGATGACATATTGGTATATTCCAAAACCAAAGAGGAACATGTGGAACACTTGAGATTGACATTGGAGACGTTGAGAAAAGAGAAATTGTACGCTAAGTTCTCAAAATGTGAATTTTGGTTGGAACGTGTACAGTTTCTCGGACACGTTATTGACAAGGACGAAATTTCGGTAGATCCATCAAAGGTTGAAACGGTAATAAACTGGGATCAGCCAAAGACACCGTCAGAAGTGAGGAGTTTCTTAGGATTGACAGGATACTATAGGCATTTTATTTAAGACTTTTCCAAGATAGCGACTCCGTTGACGAATTTAACTAGGAAAGCGGTTAAGTTTGTTTGGACAGAGAAGTGTGAGGAAAGTTTTTGAAAATTGAAGAAGAGGCTGAGCTCTTCACCTGTGTTGTTGTTACCTGATGATACATGAAATTTTGTGGTATATAGTGACGCATCGCATAAAGGACTAGGCTGTGTGCTTATGTGAAAAGGCAGAGTTATTGCGTATGCATCACGACAGTTGAAAATTACGAGAAGGGGTATCCGACCCATGACTTAGAGTTGGCAGCAGTGGTGTTTGCCCTAAAAATTTGGAGACATTATCTTTATGGAGAGAGGTGTGAGATATATACCGACCATAAAAGTCTGAAGTATATCTTTACACAAAAAGATTTGAACTTGCGACAAAGAAGATGGTTGGAACTGATCAAAGATTATGATTGTTAGATTTTCTATCATCTTGGAAAGGCGAATGTTGTTGCTGATGCCTTAAGTAGGAAGGGACGGGAGAATTTGATAATTTTAACTGCTCAAAAGAAACTAGTGTCAGAAATAGCTAAGATGGAGTTGGAAATTAAATATCCGACAAAATTCGATGAAAAGTTATTCCAAATGGGAAACAGTTCAACGTGGGTGGACAAAGTGAGAAATGCGTAACTTCAGGATGAAGACTGCGAAAAGATAAAACAGAAGATATCTAAGGGTAAGGAAAACAAATTCAAAATTGATTCGGAAGGGTTACTTAGATTCGAAGGGAGAATTTGTCTTCCACCAGTACCAGAAGTTAAAGAAGAAATTTTGAATGAAGCTCACAACTCTCGCTATTCGATTCACCCTGGGAGTACAAAGATGTACCAGGATCTTAAGAATCATTTTTGGTGGCCGAATATAAAGAGGGATGTGGCTGAGTGTGTGTCGAAATGCTTAACGTGTCAGAAAGTTAAAGCTGAACATCAAAGGCCAAGCGGATTGTTACAACTGTTGGAGATAACATAATAGAAATGGGAGCATATCACAATGGATTTTGTGGTAGGTCTTCCAACGACTCAGCAAGGTTACGATGACATTTGAGTGATTCTCGATCGACTGACGAAGTCGGCACACTTTTTACCAATTAAGATTCGGTTTACATTAGTTCGGTTAGCAAATCTGTACATGAAAGAAATTGTGTCAAGACACGGTGTACCTGTGTCCATTGTATCAGACAGAGACCCACGTTTCACATCTAATTTCTGGAAATGATTACAAGAATGTTTGGGGACACAACTGAGAATGAGCATAGCGTACCATCCTCAAACCGATGGACAAAGTGAGAGAACCATCCAAACACTAGAAGATATGCTCAGAGCATGTGTCATGGATTTCAAGGGAAATTGGGATGACCATCTGCCATTGGTGGAATTTGCTTATAATAATAGTTATCACGCGAGTATTGGCATGCCGCCTTACGAAGCGTTATACGGCAGGAAATGCGGAACTCCATTATGTTGGGACGAGGTTGGTGAACATCAGCTATTGGGTCCAGAATTGGCACAACAGACTGTCGAGATCATCAAAGTAATTCGAGAAAGATTTATAGCAGCACAAGATATGTGATAACCCGAGATTTCGAATAATCAAAATTTTACGAATAATTTTTTTTTATTTAATATTGACATTGACTGTTAATATTGTACTGAGAATTTGTGAGACAAGTCTCGAGAATTAGTTAGTATGTGATTTGACTAAGAAAATAGAGTAGAGTTGTGCATAGCAACTTTAGAAAACCCTAACCCCTAATTTTCGGATAGGGATTCGATAGAAAATACAATTAAAATAATTGTATTGTTGATGATGTGTTTGGACTGTATAGAAATGTTGACCAATGGTTGACTGGATGGGGTTTATAATTAATAAACCTTAATAAGGGATTAGAAACCCTAATCTCCGATTTAGAAAACCAATTGTACAGTTAAAAATCCTAATTATACGTTAAGGAACCCTAATTTAAAATCTAGGATTTCCTAAACCCTAATTAGGCAACTCTAATTTTTATTGGCAAGCCTAATGTGTTTAATTAAACTTAAATGTATTTTAGTTATATTAATTTCTATTTTACAAACCCTAATTGTAATTTAGAAATTTTATTTTTCTAATTAAACCCTAATTCGTGGGTTGTAAACTCTAATGACCATTTTGACCCTAATTGCTAAATTAAGCAATTTTAATTAGGAATATAATCCTAATTAGAAAGATTGAATTTTATGATTAGGAAATATTAATATAATTATTGAATCCTAAATATAATTTTGGAGTATTAATTTTCTATTTTGAAAATCGAAATTCAAAAATCTTGGAAATTAAATTACAAACCTAAAGGGTTTAAACCCTAAACCCTAAAGGTTCCAAACCCTAACCCAAACCCTAAACCCTAAGGGTTTGTGTATTGGACAAGAATGCCATTAAAATTAATTTACAAATGACTAAAATACCCTTTTTAATTTTCTTTAATTGGTAACTTGTAAAAATGCTAGCAACTTTAGTTGTTCAACCACTTTGTTGACTTTGTGAGCACAAAATGTCAGCTTCCTGCCGAATTTGATCAGATCTAGCAACATATAAGCATTATATAAGAGATTTAGAGAGAGAAAGTTCATAAAAAGCTAGCCATTTTGCTCCATGCTCTCACCAGCTCTCTCTCTCCTAAACCAACAAAATTGCTTAGTATACCAGTCACTTATACAGCCCTAGATCACTCAAAAACAGATTGGAGAGTATAGATCAAGGATTTGAAAGCTAAAAGCTATAAACCCTAAAACCATTTTGATCTTGTATACTAAGACAAAGTTCGTGTTTATGTGTTTAGATTAATGCTAGAGGATGTTTTATGTTGATCTATGATGATCAAACATATATCCATAGCATCAAAGTGCCTTAATAAGGTGTTTTTCAAAATCTATCCAAGAACAAAATCTGTGGTCTGACAAGCTAATGTCAGGGGCCACAGATTCTTGTTAGTTTGTTATTTTTGTTGTTTTAAGTTTTGTATTTGTAGCCTAGTATGAGATCTTTCATCTGGAAGTGAAACTTCAGTCATTGGGTATCTAGATTTCATTTTATAGACGGTCAAACCACGTTGACCAAGCATGACAAGACTAATTCTGGGTAACCCAGAAAGTATTTTCTGTCTCTGACAAGCTTTTCAAGGTCATATATTTGACAGGTTTTGTGTTGTTTGTTGATGTTGTTGTAATACATGTGTAGCCTGTTGTCTGGAATGCAGATCCATGCTTTAATATCCTTTATATCACTAATAGGAACGAAGTAATAGGTGGTCAAAGTAGACCACTCGATCTGTTTTTGACGTTTCTAGAAAACCCAAAAACGGATGAACTAAGCCTCTGACAGCTTTTGACCGAGCTGGATCTGACGAGGTCCAAAGTGGGTACTCGAAACTGCCTGGGTACTCGAAACTGCCTGGGTTTGTGGGTAACCCAGAAAACCCAGGAAGACGTTGTCAGTACTTTTGGAGATTCAGATCTCCTTGATGAGAAGTGGTATGACAAAATTGATAACGAGATATTGTAGTATTACATACATACTACAATATCGAAGTCTTAAATTGACCATAGCAGATTCGAGAAGCAAATTAAGGCCGGTCAAACCATGCACCTTGAACACTGACTTTGTTAGTGTTCTTGAGCCAAGAACACCAAAGGCAACAGACAAGTGTCGCTAAAGGCTATTAGCGACGGTTTTAATTAATTTTATTTTCTGAATATTCCGAAAAATGATTAAAAATAGAAATAAATTCTAAAAATTAGTAAAAATGGTTTTAAAAATTATTTTAAATTATGAAAAATAATTTTTGACCAATTAGAATATTTTTCTTTAATATTTATAATTATTTAAATATTAAAGGTATTTAATTTATTTAATTAGTCTATTAAATAAATTAGAGAAAAATAATTTAATATTATGAAAAATCATTTTAAAAATATTTTGAGTTATAAAATGTAACTTTTAATATTTTTGGAGAATTTTCATTAATAATTTAATATTAATGATATTAGATTTATTTGATTATGAAATTAAATAAATAAGATAAATATAATTTTAATGATTTAAAAATCATTTTAATTGAGAATAAAGTGTTAGAAAATATTTTAAATTATAAAAAATAATTTTCAATATTTTTGGAGAATATTCATTAATAAATTAATATTAATGATGTTTGATTTATTTAATTATTATATTAAATAAATGAATTAAAAATGATTTTATTGATTTAAAAATCATTTAAAAATGAGAAAAATGGTTTAAAAATATTTTAAGTTATAATTAATGACTTTTAATATTTAGATGATAATTTCATTAATATTTATATATTAATGGTGATGATTTAAAAATAATTTTAATTACTATAAAAATCATTTAAGTGGAATATTGTTGATTTAAAAGTATTTTAAGTTATTAATAATAACTTTAATATTTTGACAAGTATGTTATTAATATTTTGATATTATTAAATATTAGTAATGATAAGATTAATTGATAATTAAATCATTTAAAAAAATGATGATTCTGATGTTTGAAAAATTATTATAAAATATAATAATTGCTTGATAATGATTAAAAGCTTCTGAAAAATATTATTAATGATATTTGACTTATCGAAAATAATATTAAAGCTTAGAGACCAAGTGTAATTGACAATAACTGTGTTAATTATTGGATAGGGTGACCAGAATACCGAGAATGGACCGAAGTCCAACCAGACTGAATTAGTTTGACTTGTTAAGTGTTTATATAGGTTATAAACACTGTTGTGGCTATGTGGTAATGTGTCTATGAGAAGTTTGACTGTGAATTACAGTGTTGTGTGTTATGTGAATTATTATGCTAATTATTAGACCGATATTATTGGTTATAGGTCTTTCGAAAGTAGATAAGTATTTCGTGTAGCTGTAATCAGCAGAAGAGGCAAGTTTTCTAACTCAACCTTGAGTTAAATTCATTCAATTATTATAGTGGTTAATTATTGTTAATTACACCACATCCAGGGAATTTATTGTTGATTATTCGCAAGTGCATGTTTTGATTCAGAAATATATATTTGTAGATTAACTGTTGTTGGATATTCATATCTGTAGAAGTTAGAATTGACAATACAGATAATTCCTGTTTATTGTCAAATTATACTGAGAAATATCTTAGCTAATTATTCTGGCTAGACGAACAATTATTTGAATTTGATAGGTTCGAAAAGAGAATTCAATTATTTTTGACAAATCGATGCCAATTATTTTGGCTAGACCGAGAAGTAAATAGAATTTGAAATCACAGTATTTCATTGTAAAATCAAAATCTTGATTCTAAGATTGAGAAGAACAACCTTTTATATAAAGGGAACATTTTATTGGTTGTGAATTCGATCTTTGCGCGCGTTTTGAATATTATGCATAATATAGGGTACAAAGAGTTGGCCGGCTTTGAGTACTTGCATAGGGGTATGATTTAATCTTTATGATTATCTGATACACCTGAGTATTTATCAAAGTAAATCTTTGATAGATACCCGAGAATATAAGTTCAAGATCTAGTGTGATCGCTCAGTATAAATCTGGAAAAACATTCCACTTTGCTATTTCGTAGAACTGATTCTTGATTATTCATTAGAATATCGTAGAAACTTTGAAAGCGTTGTACTCTTTCATTATTGAATTATTGTGTTGTATGAAATACGAGAAAACTTGTTATTGAATAACGATTTGTTCAGCTATTTCAAAGTTCCCCAAACTTTGATTTCATTCTATCAAAATAGATAGTCTGTTATGTTGAATTCTTATACATTTATTGTATGACTTAACTTGCGGGGCAAATTAGTTGCTCACCCTTGCTAAATAAAACTTTTCAGCTAGGAACGAAGTTACAGAAGGTGCTGCGAAGAAGGATAAAGGCAAAGGCATAGTTATTAATTTGTTATGAATAACATATTTAATATGTTGTATTTGTAAACCCTTTATGTATATCTCTAGGGTATGTTTGTAATGTTAAGGTTAGAGAACCTGGGTAATGTATTATCAAACTCTGATAAAATCTTATGTATGTTGCTATCTATATAAAATGGGTAGTTAAATATTATTTATATTGTGGATCATGAGCACCAGACTCGGGGGTCAGGTAACCCGGATTTGGGGGCGTCACAGGTTGGTATCAGAGTTGTAGGTTATAAACCTTAAGTGGGGTGGGGAAAACCCTAGGATTATAACCATAGCGAGATAGAGAATACTCATTTAGAGTACTAAGTGAGGGATTGCTGAAGCGTATCGATAGTGAGAAAAGGGGACATATAGTGTGAGAAGTTTGTACTGGTAAAGTGCTAATCAAGTTGTTTAAACTGATTATAAGATGTCGGGAGAAGATGAAATGAGTACAGAGATGCCAGCGGCTGTCACAACAATGCCAGTAGCCGAGGTGCCAGCACAGAGCGAATTGGTTGAAGAAGTGGGGAAAGATGAACCAATGATCAATCTTGGGAGTGATCATGATGATTATCCTGAGATGTATCTAAGTGTTGATGAGGAGGCGGAGTCTGAAGAAGCTAAGGTGGAACTAAAGAATATGATCAAGGTTGGTGAACAAGATCAGCTATCTGTGGAAGTCCAAGAACTCCGAAGCAAAGTATTTCTTTTGGAGGAGTTGTGGAAGACGGAGCGGGCATTACGCGAAATGACTGAAGAACGGAACGAGCTGAAAGCGCAGGTGGAGAAGATAAAGGCTGAAGGTGGTGGATCATCTGAAGGAACCGGAAAGAAGAACAAGAAGAAAAGAAAGAGGAACATTGACAGTGACAACTCTGGAAATTCGAACCCGAAGAAAAAGAAAGCATGTAGCAAGTGTAGTAAAACTCACGTGGGGGAATGCATGATGTGGAAGAACGTGTGCTTCAACTGTAAGCCGGAAGGACATATCTCTTTGCATTGTCCTAAACCGAATATGAGGAAGTGTTTTTCCTGTGGGCAAACGGGGCACGGGTTCAACAAGTATCCCAGCAAGAAGAAGACTGGTGAAGGGAGTTGACGTTAGATAACTTAGATATAAGTTATAATATCTTTTGGTAGAAGTTTCTGATATTAAGATATGTAATATCAAGAAAGATGTTTGAACCTATGTAAATATACATTTGTATGAATGAAATCTTTATTTTCTATATGAATATAAGATTAAAATGAAATTGTGTGTTCTTAAAACTCATACTTATGGTATGTTCATGACTCATAATTATATAAAATGTTTTGAACCCCTCAGCGAATGGACGCTAAAGGTCTGACTAGGATAAGTTCATACACTCATATAATTGTGGCAAGTTTCCTAACTCAACCTTGAGTTAAATTCATTTAATTATTATAGTGGTTAATTATTGTTAATTACACCACATCCAGGGAATTTATTGTTGATTATTCGCAGTTAGTGCATGTTTTGATTCAGAAATATATATTTGTCGATTAACTGTTGTTGGATATTCATATCTGTAGAAGTTAGAATTGACAATACAGATAATTCCTATTTATTATCAAATTATACTGAGAAATGTCTTAACTAATTATTCTGGCTAGACGAACAATTGTTTGAATTTGATAGGTTCGAAAAGAGAATTCAATTTTTTTTGACAGATCGATGCCAATTATTTCGGCTAGACCGAGAAGTAAATAGAATTTGAAATCACAGTATTTCGTTGTAAAATCAAAATCTTGATTCTAAGACTGAGAAGAACAACCTTTTATATAAAGGGAACATTTTATTAGTCGTGAATTCGATCTTTGCGCGCGTTTTGAATATTATGCATAATATAGGGTACAAAAAGTTGGCCGGCTCTGAGTACTTGCATAGGGGTATGATTTAATCTTTATGGTTATCTGATACACCTGAGTATTTATCAAAGTAAATCTTTAATAGATACCCGAGAATATAAGTTCAAGATCTTGTGTGATCGCTCAGTATAAATCTGGAAAACATTCCACTTTGCTATTTCGTAGAACTGATTTTTGATTATTCATTAGAATATCGTAGAAACTTTGAAAGTGTTGTACTCTTTCATTATTGAATTATTGTGTTGTATAGAATACTAGAAGACTTGTTATTGAATAACGATTTGTTCAGCTATTTCAAGTTCCCCGAACTTTGGTTTCATTCTATCAAAATAGATAGTTTGTTATTTTGAATTTTTATACATTTATTGTATGTCTTAACTTGCGGGGCAAATTAGTTGCTCACCCTTGCTAAATAAAACTTTCCAGCTAGGGACGAAGTGGCAGGAGGTGCTGCGAAGGATAAATGCAAAGGCTTAGTTATTAATTAGTTATGATTAACATATTTATTATGTTGTATTTGTAAACCCTTTTTGTATATCTAAAGGGTATGTTTGTAATGTTAAGGTTAGAGAACCTGGGTAATGTATTATTAAACTCTGATAAAAATTTCTGTAAGTTACTATCTATATATTATGGGTAGTTAAATATTATTTATATTGTGGATCGTGAACATCAAACTCGGGGGTCAGGTAACCCGGATTTGGGGGCGTCACAAGATAGACAGAAGAAATATGTTGATCAGCATCGACAAAATAGGGAATTTGTTGCCAGTAATTATGTTTTCTTGAAAGTGTCTCCCTAGAAGGGGAAAATTCGATTTGGCAAGAAAGGAAAATTGAGCCCTAGATTTATAGGACCTTTTGAAGTGCTTCGACGAGTTGGCGAAGTGGCATACGAGGTAGCCTTACCTCCGGAGTTAGAGCATATTCATAATGTTCTCCATGTATCGGTATTGAGACCATATAAGCCTGACTATAAGCATGTTATAGAATATGAGCCCTTACAATTTGAGAAAGGTTTGTCCTATGAAGAAGTCCCTGTTCAAATTGTTGACAGAAAGGAGCAAGTACTGAGGAATAAGGTGATACCTTCTGTTAAGGTAATCTGGAGGAACCACAGTGCTGAAGACGCTACGTGGGAACTTGATAGCGTTGTAATGAAGAATTATCCTCAATTGTTTGCTTGATCTTGTATAGCAATTATGGGGACATAATCTTGTTAAGGAAGGAAGAATGTAGCGAATAAATTTTTCAAGTTGTGATTCTGGGGACAGAATCCTTTTAAGGAGAGAAGGATGTAACAATCGAGAAATTTGTAATTTAATTTAAATATTTATGGAATTATATAAATATTAAAAATAATTTATTTATTGAGGAAAATAAAGATTTGATGAATTGTCATGAATTAATTTAGTAATTAAATTGATTAATGTTAATTAAATTGAGTATTGATAATTTTATCTGAAGAATTTAATTTAAGGAAATAATTAAATTAAATCAATTGCTTAATATATAAGAAAATAATTAAATTAAATGAATGGTTTAATTTAATGGAAATAAATAAATTAAATAAAGTGATGTTTTTAATTAAATTAGATATATAATTATTTATTAATTTTAAGTATAATGATAATGAAATTTTTATTATTATTATATAAGTTATTTAAATTAACTAAACCAAGTTATTTAAATTAATTAATCAACTAAAAGTGTGACAAGTAAAAACTATATAATATAAGTATTATGAAAATAAATTGAGAGATGAGAGTTTGTGTTCAGCCAAACATGGCCTTGTGGCCTTTGGCTTATTTTTAACCGTCGTAAATATTTTGGCTTATTCAACTGACGTTAGTGTGAGTCAGTATATTTTCCTACGCATCTTATTTTCTTAAGGTTAGTGGTGAGTTCAGAGAGAAGAAGACACAGAGGGTTAGAGAGAATTTGAGTGAAATCTCTGCAAATTGTTGAGGGTTAAGGAAGAGACTCGCCATCTTGCTAGTCTATAATCAAGAAGATTAAGGTATATCTAATTCTAATTCTCAGACTTTTGATTTTCTATTATCTGTAAACTGGTTTTTGTGGATTTGTTGTTCAAGCATTATGTAAATGGTGTGTATTATGTTGTAGAATATGTTAATTATCTTGTACGTGTGTTGTATCAGTTATCATGTTCGTGAGGAATTGGTTATAGGAAGAAAAAGAATTAGCAGTGTTTATATTCATATGTTATGACCTTAGAAAGTATCAATTTTAGTGGTCAATTTGTGCATAAAATTGTAAATTGATGCTTGCATATAGTAATTCATTGAGATACGAACATAATGTAATTTGAATGGAATGATTTGGCCAAATAACAAATTTGCAGTGATGATTTTGGGATAGACTGTCAAAAATGGAGTTTAATATGAAAAACATGAAAATCGAGAAATTAAAATAGTTCTAATTGTTGTTAAATTGCATTAAGTGGTTGAATATGTTAGCAATCATGTTTTTGTTAGTTGTATATTTATTTTATATGTTGTTATCACTGTTTAATGGGTGAAATTTGTTTTTTTTGGGCTAAAAATGGTTATTGTTCATTGTCGTCTCTACGTCTGTCTAAACACTGGTGCAGCTGTGCCGGTCCCAAGCCTAAGTGTGGCGCAGTTGTGCCACACCCTGATCTTAGACAGTGAGGTCTGCTTATTGGCAGATCATGCGTAGTGGAATTATATTAGTTTAGCATGCATGTTATTGATGTTGAGGCATAATATAAACTATAATAACTGATGTCAATATGTTGAAATGCAAAGTGTAAAGATTTGAAATAATTATTTAAATAAGTTATAAATTGAAACCAAATGAGATGCTTTCGAAAGATAGAGTTGAACGATTAAGTTATATTGATAAATGTGTAATTTCAGAAGCGTTAAGTATGTTAGCTTACGTGGTTAGGTGCTAAGTTAGGGTTGTGACTTAAATGATGATTTAAACCCTAAAGTTAATATTCATGAGATTAATGGTTGTTGCGATTTCAATGATATATGTGTGGGATAATTGGAGATTATTTTCATTTATGTAGCTTACAATCAAGGCAAGTTCTGTAACTCTACTTTTTTAATTGTGCAAGTTTCTAAATCTTACCTCTTAACATTGAGCAAAGCTTTCTAACTTCATTCTTTTAGTATTGAATGCAAGTTCCCATTCCTAAATTATTATTGTGCAAGTTTCTAACATTCTTTATGAAGTTGAGCAAGCTTAACCTATCTTGTGTATGTTTGTACAAGCTTATGTAACCTAATTCGTTACATTGAGCTGGATTTAGTTTCCTAATTATTATTCAAAACATATATTGTTCTAATACATTGATTCAAGGGATATTGTTTTAACTCTTTTATAGCGCTTTGCATGTATATCATGTTTACTCAATTATATATTATTGTTATTCAATCTTTGACTTTGACAACCTTGTTAAAAGCTATATCGTTGTATTAAACCTTCAAGTAGTAAGCAAACCTTTATTAATTGAATTAGTCTATATTCGAATAATGTTCTAAAAATCTAGAAACACTGATAAGCTAGTTCCAAACTAAACTTTCTTTAGTGCGGAAATTCTAAATCCAAACTGAGACGAACAACCCTAACATGGGGGATTTTGTACGTGTAACGTTTAGATGTTTGTGCACAATACATAGTACAAAGGGTTGATCCCCCTAAGTACGTTAAGAAGGGTCCATATAGTCTAAATAACTGTTAAGGTTGGGTAATAATACCTAAGTACTGGGAACAATGTTCGTGGTCTTAAGACCCTCAGATAATTAAAGTTTGAACTTATTTTCTAATTTAATTTGTAGAACAAGTTCCTTATTGTTTAGCTTTCGTTGTTCACTCTCATGTTATTATCATTGCTACGTTCTATATCAGTGAGCATTTGTTTGCTCACCCTTGCAATTAACACCGCAACTAAAGTGGAGAAAGTTGATGAGCCATTGACTAGCGAAGGCAAGGGCAAGATGTCCAAATGATGAAGACTTTTTGAGAATTTTATTTTAATAAATTATGTTAAAGACTTGTTTTAATATGTGATGTATTTTGTAAATTTATGTAATAATTTTAAGGTTAGATTACCTGGGATTTAATTTGAGATGATGATGTAACCCTTTAATGGGAGAGGTTATTGTTTAAGTTATTTAAATTATGTCTTTATCCTTTATTGATGGGTAGTTAGATGTAATAGTTTTGATAAGTGAACACCAAATCCTGTGGAAATAAAGTACCTGGATTTGGGGGTGTCACAATTAGTCGGATAAATTAGCAATTAATTATTATTAATTCACATGCTTATAACTACGTGTTCACATGTGTGTACTATTGATTCACATGATTTACTATTAGGGAAGTTGGTGCAAGATTGATAATACATGCATGACTAAATTAAAAATAGAGGTATAGTTGAAAGTACTATACTAAAATTAATTTTTTTATATGCATAGAACTATTGAGTCACATGATTTGCTATTAATTCATATGATTTACTATTAGGGGAAGTGGTGCAAGTTTGATAATACTTGCAGGACTAAATTAAAAATGAAGAAAAAGAGGAAGGTATTATACTGTAATATTTCGAGCCCCATAGCGTGCAATTATCGAAACTATATTTTTCTATAAATAGAAACGCATTCTTCCTTCATTTCTCACTAATTCACTAAATCTGACAAGAGCAATTATAGAGAGGGAAGCTATACAGAGAGAAGCTATAGAGAGAAAGAAGAAGAGTAGTCTGCTACTTCACTACTCCAGTATCTAGTCTTCTTCTAAGGTAAAGGTTATTATTTATATATTCTGAAGAGATATTATTTTTCGTATTCGTATGAATATTATTATCGTTCAATATTCATTATATTCGTTTAATATTCGTAAGGAATATTTTTTTTTTCAATATTCGTAAGGAATATTATTTTCGTTCAACCGTTGTAAGTAAGGGGTATTATTTCTTTTGTATTTATGAAGAGAGCTTCTATTATTCCATTCTTTATTATTATCTTGGAATAACCTGTCTATGCGAAGTACCGCATACATGGTGAAATTCTTCTGTTATTCCATTCTTTATTATTATGTTGGAATAACCTGTCTATGCGAAGTACCACATACATGGTGAAATTCTTCTATATTCCATTCTTTATTATTATGTTGGAATAACCTGTCTATGCAAAGTACCGCATACATGGTGAAATTCTTTTGTTTTTCCATTCATTATTATTCTATTAGAATATCCTGTCTGTGCGGATTACTTATGACCTGGTTTCATTCTTTATTATTTTGTTGGAATATCATGTGTGTGTGTATTACGCATGACCTGGTTCTATTATTTATTATTTTGTTGGAATAACCTGTCTGTGCGATCTATCGCATGCCTGATGAATTATTCTGTTATTCCATTCTTTATTATTCTATTAGAATAACATGTCTATGTGGATTAACGCATGCATGGTGAATGACCTTTCGTATTCATTCTTTATTAAATTATGAAAATGATTTGTCTACGTGAATTACCGCATGGCGGATGAAAATCCATTTATAGTTTTGTATATTCTATTATACTCATATAAAATATCATTTCTTTTGTACTTGTCATGAAATATCATTTTATTTGGTATTTTTTGTTACGAGTTACTATTCACGGGTTACTATTTACCTAGTTACTATTCACTCTAGTATTATTCACTCGGGTATTCGGGGCACTTTTCATGCTAGAGTACTATTCATGAGTTACTATTCATGGGTTACTATTCACCCAAATTACTATTCACTCAAATATTATTCACTCTCGTATTTGGGGTACTTTTCATGCTGGGGTACAATTCATGATGTACTATTCCTGAAGTACTATTCACGGGATACTATTCATGACAAAAAATTGATTCTTTTCTGTCCAAATTATTTTTGGTACATGAATATTATTCTAAAATTTGACTATAAAAAGCAGAATCATGTTGACAAATTGGACGTTATTGATTTCTGGAAATATTAAATTATAAATCTTTAAAATTTATCCTTGAACCTGTTTTATTAAATTATTATGTTATTGTCATCATCCTCATGTTTATACTGTGATGAAAGTCATCTTTGGCTTACGTGCATAGATGGACTTGGTATGATTATGAACAGAGATTATTCGGTATAATCATGACCTATAATGTTAAAGATGATATGTTGTTTGATAGCTTTTGCCCGTAGTGTAAAGATGTACAGGTGTATGACATGATCATGACCACTGATGATACTAACGAATATCCTTGGTCGTAGTGCAGGGATAATTCGATGATGTGATTGGTAGGATCATGATCATTAGTTAACAGTTGAATATCTTTGGCCGTAGTGCACTGACAGGCAATTGATTGGTATGATCATGACCATTGGTTTTATAGTTGAATATCTTTGGGCAGTAGTGCAAAGATAGAAAACTGATTGGTATGATCATTGTTATTACATTTGAATATCTTTAGCCTTTGGGGTAAGGATATTGAGTAAACGTTCTATTAAGCCTTTGTGTCAAGGAGAAACTATTGATTTACATGATTATAAATATTAATTGTGGATTTAACTATAATCTTTGGTGGTTTAGGTGAAGACAGGTGATGATAGTTATTTTTGTCTTGGGTATAACAAAGAACTGTTGTTGAGTATTACATGAATGAAATATTAATGATAGACTTTTAATCTAGACAAGATAATAGATATTATGTTCTACTTAACTCTTCTAATGGATTGCTTATTCTGATGCAGTTGTTGATCTAAAACTTGTTGTCTATTATATTTTATCAGTTATTATACTGTTGAAGGCTAAGGATAATTTATTTTGCATTATCTTAGTCATAATATTTCTTACTGGGCTAGTTGAGCTCACCATTTTCTTTCACTGTTCTCTTCAGGAAATGAGAATATAGCTGCGACTAGTCGGGGAATGGAGTGACGGCCCGAGATGGTTGTTTTAGCAGTCCTCACTACTTAATGTGATAATAAGTGTAATGAGGACTCCATTGAGTGTGGATATTGTCTAGAAGTCAATATTCTTGTTTAAACTCTCAGTTACGTTTTGTCATATTTTACACGACTATTGTATAATAAAGTTTGTAGTTGATTTCTGTACCATGTATTTGGTAACTCAAGATGGGTGATGTATACCTATTTTGGGGGCGCCACAGTTGGTATCAAAGCTTAAGGATATGATCCCTGGCTGAGATGTGAGACTAGAACTAGGAGGGGAGAGGCGGGTAATTCCTTCGCTATTATGACCTACCTAAGTTACTTGTTATTTAATTAGTCGGTGAGAATATAGGGATAATATATGGCATATCAATTAACCCTTATTTTGAAACTATATTCAAGAATGATATCTGAAATATAGGAGATGAGAAATGGAAAAATCATGATACAAAGGATATAACCGGGAAGGTATAATCTGAAAAGAAAGCAAGGTATTCTCATCTCTTCGAACTACCAGGTACGTAAATTTCGAGGGCGAAATTTTATAAGGAGGGGAGATTCTGAGACCCCAAATTTTATGAAATGAAAGTATTCAATTTTCTTATAATTATTCTATTTAGTAAATGGTTAAATTTATAAAAGGTTAAAGTTAAGGGTGATATGTGAAAAAAAATTCAAAGTAAGCAAGTTGTCATAAAATAATCGGTGATAAAATTATAGTAATATGTGTGGTTGCATAGTAGCACACGATATTGATTATTGATGCTTACGTAAGAAGTTACTCAATTATACTCAATTATTGCTACAATAATTGCTGCATCATATCTCACATATTATTGATTCAATTATTGTCACAGTATCATCTGTATAATATGTTACATTATTAAATCAATAATTGAGACGACAAAGTTATTCATATTATTATTTGCAATATTGACAATGTCTAGAAGTTTTGTCAATGAGAGGTTAGATAATCTA
Organism: Panax japonicus; assembly: GCA_020205505.1. Classification (NCBI taxonomy): domain Eukaryota; kingdom Viridiplantae; phylum Streptophyta; class Magnoliopsida; order Apiales; family Araliaceae; genus Panax; species Panax japonicus. Next base: position 10,853,957 of record CM035103.1, read on the forward strand.
ATTGCGCTCCAATAGGGAGAAATCCTTATCGAAAAGCCCCCTCTTTCCTGGGAACGACTTGGTTGTTAAATATTGTGAGTTATAATATTAATGATGAATAAGTTCATGTTGATTAAAGATGAAATCGATAGTTCCATTGTGTTGGGATTATTTTTGTTAGTGAAAATAGACATTTATTTCGATAATAATTGATGTCTGGAGGTTATATTGACCAATCGGGTAATTAGTCGGATAAATTAGCAAATAATTGTTATTAATTCACATGCTTATAACTATGTGTTCACATGTGTGTACTATTGATTCACATGATTTACTATTAGGGGAGTTGGTGCAAGATTGATAATACTTGCATGACTAAATTAAAAATGGAGGTATAGTTGAATGTACTATACTATAATTGTAAGACCCCAAGTTTTATGAATAATGATGAATTTTCTATAATTATCATTTTTAAATATTATGGAATGAATTTGATATAATGTTATAGTTGTGGATAATATTTATAAATTTTGCAAAGTACGCAAGTTGTTATATAATATTCGATTGGTCGGGGAATATTCGTACGACGGCGCAATCATTGGTGGACCCCACAACATAATTATTGTCGAATTGAGAAAACGACAAAAATACTTTTTATGAAAATAACAGCAGAAGTTTTATAGTTAAAACTGTTGAACTACTCGGTAGTAAAAGTACAGTAATACACGTGGTTGCATAGTAGCACACGATATTGATTATTGATGCTTACGTGAGAAGTCACACGTGGGAATTTGTAAAACGTACTCAACCTGCCGCACTGAAGATGACTTGGGAGAAGTTCCAAGAATTTTTCAACGACAAGTACTTTCCCGAAAGTATTCGTCACATGAAAGAGGTAGAGTTCATCAAGCTGGAGCGAAACAACATGACCGTGTCGCAGTACGAAGCCAAGTTTGCTGAGTTGTCCCGATTTGCGTCCCATTTGGTTGATAATGAGGAGAGAATGACGCGAATATTTCTAAGAGCTTTGAAACCTGAGATACGTCAATATCTTATCTCTCATAAACTGTGTTTGTATTCAGATGTTGTTGATAGGCTCAGTTATTGGAGTGCAATAATGACTCAACCCAACCAAAAGAGAGCAGCTGGCAAAATGATAATACTAGTGATAACAATAAGCGTGGAAGGAATCAGCATGCCAGAAATGGTAACCACTTCGGTGGTAATCATGGCCAAAATAATACGAATGAACATTTAAAGAAGAGGAGATTCAACAATGATGGAAAGACGTCAGCACCAGCACCCGTTGTTAAGGAAGGAGAATGACCACCTATCATATGCTTCAAATGTGTAGGGGAGGGACACATCAGTCCAAACTGTGCGATGGCGTCCAAAACATGTTATAATTATGGAAGAGAAGGTCACCTAGCCTGATTTTGTCATTCACCAAAGACAAGTTCAGCTAGGATGAAGGCACCAAAGGACGTCCCAGAAAAGTCAAAGCCAGTAGTGCAAGGGAGAGCATTTTTTGTAACCTCCCAGAAAGCAAGGAACCCGAACGAGGTCATCACAGGTACGCTTATCATAAATTCTATCGAAGTATGTACCTTATTTGATACCAGTTCTACCCATTCTTTTATTTCTCCTACTTGCGCTCAACGTTTAAATTTGACTCCGGAGAAATTAGACTTTGACTTATCTGTTGAAACTCCGTTGGGAGAAACCTTCATTACATCCACTGGTTCAAATCGGTACCCTCACATTACCTGTCGATCTTATTTCATTGAAAATACTTGCATTTGACATAATTCTAGGGATTTGTTGGTTAACTACTCATCATGCAAAAATTGATTGTTTTCGTAAGATTGTTAGCTTTCATATTCCTAACCAACCTATTATGCGAGTTCAAGCAACCAAACCATTAAAATCATTCACTGTCATCTCAAGCCATAAAGCTATTCGTTTTTTGAAAAACGGATGTCAAGCTTTCTTAGCTCATGTCACGGATCTAAACAAAAATACGTCAGTTTTGAATGATATTTCTATTGTTAATGAATTTCCTAACGTATTCCCTGAAGAACTTTCTGGCCTACCCCCAGAGCGTGAAATTGAATTTTGTATCGACCTTGAACCTGGTACAAAACCTATTTCCAAAGACCCATATCGAATGGCTCCTATTGAACTTCAGGAGTTAAAGACCCAACTGCAGGAATTGTTAGACATCGATTTCATTCATCCTAGTACGTCTCCTTGGGGTGCTTCTGTTCTATTCGTGAAGAAGAAAGATGGGAGTATGCGACTTTGTATTGATTATCATGAGTTGAATCATGTCACCATCAAAAATAGGTACCCATTGCCATGTATTGATGACCTATTTAACCAGTTACAAGAAGCCAAATTCTTTTCAAAGATTGATCTTCGTTCCGGATATCACCAATTGAAGATTAGAACCGATGACATTCCAAAGACGACTTTCAGAACTCGGTACGGGCATTATGAATTCCTAGTTATGTCTTTTGGATTAACTAATGCTCCTGCTGCCTTCATGGATATGATGAACCGAGTATTCAAGGAATATTTGGATCACTTTGTGGTCATCTTTATTTATGACATCCTTATTTATTCCAAAAGCCGTGAGGATCATGAGCAACACTTGAGGCTGATACTTCAAAAGCTTCGTGAATATAAGCTTTATGCCAAGTTGAAGAAATGCGAGTTCTGGCTTGAGGAAGTAGCATTCCTTGGGCACGTGGTATCAAGTCATGGAATATCTATTGACCCAGCAAAGATTGAAGCTATTCAAAGCTGGGAGCAACCTATATCAGTGACCGAAGTACGTAGCTTTCTCGGCTTAGCTGGTTCTTATTGGAGATTCGTAAAAGGGTTTTCTCGAATCGCTACTCCCTTAACTCAGCTGACTAGAAAAGATACAAAATTCGGTTGGAATGAGGAATGTGAGAAGTGTTTTCAAGAACTCAAGAGAAGACTCATTTCAGCACCTGTTCTGACAATACCATCTGGCTCGGAGGGATTTGTCATCTATAGTAATGCTTCAGGCAAAGGGTTAGGATGTGTTCTCATGCAACATGGGAAAGTCATAGCCTATGCCTCTCGACAACTCAAAGAATATGAGATGAATTATCCTACTCATGATCTAGAGTTGGCAGTTGTTGTCTTTGCACTAAAGATTTGGAGGCATTACTTGTATGGGGAAAAAGTGGATATCTTTACGGATCATAAAAGCCTCAAATATTTCTTCACTCAAAAGGAAATCAACATTCGACGTCGACGTTGGCTTGAACTATTGAAAGATTATGATCATACCATCCAATACATTCCTGGAAAAGCGAACGTGGTAGCTGACGCATTGAGTAGAAGATCATATGCGGATACGAGTGTGATATTGTCAACGCAAAGGCCCATTTTGTATGACTTGTAAAGTATGAAGATAGAGATAAAGACTCCAGGGACCCATGTGATGATGACGAATATACGAGTAGAACCGACTTTAATTGATAAAGTTAAATCTGCTCAAGCTACAGATCTGGAACTGATGCGTATGAGGAAGAAAGTGCAAGAAGGTGTTATGCCGGAAGCAAGAATCGATGAAGAAGGAATACTTCGAGTCAACTCCAAACTTTGTGTTCCTAACGACCCTGATTTAAAGTATAAAATCATGATGGAGGCGCACAACACACCGTTTGCAATCCATCCTGGGAGTACTAAAATGTATCATGATCTTCGACATACATTTTGGTGGGGCAATATGAAGAGAGAGATAGCGATGTTTATCTCAAGGTGTCTAACTTGTCAACGAGTCAAGGCAGAACATCAAGTACCAAAAGGTCTATTGCAACCACTTAAAATTCCAGAATGGAAGTAGGAGCACATTACTATGGATTTTTTTACTGGTCTTCCCAAGGTTTCTCAAGGCATAGATGCAATTTGGGTCATTGTTAATTGATTGACCAAGTCTGCTCATTTCTTACCAGTACGAGAAACTTATAAACTTGAACGTCTTGCTCGTATGTATATAAACGAGATTGTATGACTGTATGGTATGCCAGTATCCATAGTTTCTGATCGAGACCCAAGATTCACTTCACAATTTTGGGTTAGTTTACAAAATCTATGGGCACGAATTTATGATTTAGTTCGGTATATCATCCTCAGATGGATGGGCAATCAGAGAGGACTATTCAAACTCTTGAAGATTTATTAAAACTCTGTGTCCTTAAATTCAAGGGATGTTGGGACAAGTTCTTACCGTTGGTAGAGTTTTCATACAATAGCAGTTATCAAACAAGTATTGGCATGGTTCAATTTGAGGCGTTGTATGGAAGAAAGTGTCATTCTCCAGTATGTTGGGATGAGGTGGGTGAAGCAATGTTGTTGGGACCAGAGTTGGTACTTATGACTATAAAAAAGATTCAAACAATCTGATAACGTATAAAAACCTCACAAGATCGATAAAAGAGTTATGTTGATCTTCATCGAAAGGACGTGGAATTCGATATTGGAGATCATGTGTTGTTATGTGTTGCTCCATGGAAACGAGTTAGAAGATTTTGAAAGAGAGGAAAGCTCAATCCTCAATTCATTGGCCCATTTTTAATCCTCGATCGAGTAGGGACTGTAGCCTATAGACTCGCTTTACCACCAAGTATGTCTCGTGTTCATAACGTTTTTCATATATCCATGTTACGTAAATATGTGAAAGACCCAAACCACATTATTAAGTTAGAACCGGACGAAATAGCGGAAGATTTAACATATGAAGAGGTTCATGTTCAAATCTTGGATAAGAAGGAACATATTCTACGCTCCAAGGTTATACCTCAAGTCAAAGTTTTATGGAGGAACCACGATGTTGAGGAAATGACATGGGAGTTAGAATATGAAATTAAATCAAGGTATCCTTACCTCTTCGACATATCAGGTATGTACCCTAATTTCGAGGGTGAAATTTCATAAGAATGGGAGATTGTAAGACCCTAACTTTTATGAATAAAGATGAATTTTCTATAATTATCATTTTTAAATATTATAGAATGAATTTGATATAATGTTATAGTTGTGGGTAATATTTATAAATTTTTCAAAGTACGCAAGTTGTTATATAATATTCGATTGGTCGGGGAATATTCGTACGATGACACAATCATTGGTGGACCCCACAACGGAATTATTGTCGGATTGAGAAAATGATAAAAATATTTTTATGAAAATAATGGTGGAAGTTTTACAGTTAAAACTGTTGAACTACTCGGTAGTAAAAGTACAGTAATATGCGTGGTTGCATAGTAGCACACTGTATTGATTATTGATGCTTACGTGAGAAGTCACTCAGTTTTGTTTAATTATTGCCACAGTAATTGTTTCATAGTATTTCACGTTATTTGATTCAATTATTGTCGATATTTTATATATTATTAAATCAATAATTGAGATGACAGAGTTATTAATATTATTATTTGCAATATTAACGATGTCTAGAAGTTCTGCCTAATGAGAGGTTTGGTCACCTAATTTCTCGCCAATAGGGAGAAATCTTATTGGAAAGCCCCCTCTTTCCTGGAAATGACCTGGTCGATTAATATTATGAATTATAATAATGATAAAAAATGTTGTTAAAAATATTGAGGTGATTCTTATGAAGTATTTATTGTAATTATTGGCGTATTATATGGACCCCCATTTACCCGTTTTTCAAAATAATCGGTAGAAGATTAGTCAGCATATATATTATATATATATATATATATATGTGTGTGTGTGTGTGTGATAGTGACATGTGGGTGGAAAAGTGGAAGGTGAGTGTGTGCATGTGAACGTGTGTGTGTGTGAAGAAGAAAAAATGAAGATGGTGGATGAATTATTGTGTTGGGATGTTATATATATATATATATATAAAGCATTCAAGTGGAAATGGTGGGGGGGGGGGGGAATTATGGTAGTGCACGGAAGGAGTGTTATTATTTATTAATTTATATATATATATATATATATATATATATATATATATATATATATAAGTTTGACAAAGTTGGCAAAAGGGGTGGCAATGAATGCACCCAGTGTTTTTTTTTCAAAGAACATGTGATAATTTATATATATATATATATATATATATATATATATTATATTTGATTTGATTATTATATTAATACTTTGAAAAATCAGACGTCTAAAGATTTTTTTTTCTGTCTGTGACTGCAAGAATTATTCCGTTCGTGATTTTTTCTTAAACAGTACCCCTTCAATTCTCCTATAAATAGGATGCTTAGTTAGAATAGAAAACACACCAGAAATTCGGAGAATTCTTTTCAATAATCTTGAACATATTTCTTTAGAGTTTTAAGAAGCTTTGAGCGTAGTACAAGTTTTCTTAAAGAATATCCTCGCCCTACCAGTCGGAATACTCTTCTTTTACGGTAAGGGGTATTATTTCTATTGTATTCATGAAGAGAACTTCTGTTATTCCATTTTTTATTATTCTGTTGGAATATCCTATCTGTGCGTTTTACGTCGGACCTGATTCTGTCTTTATTATTCTGTTGGAATATCCTGTCTGTGCGTTTTACGCCGGTCTTGATTCCGTCTTTATTATTCTGTGGGAATATCCTGTCTGTGTGTTTTACGTTGGACCTAATTCCTTCTATATTATTCTGTTGGAATATCCTGTCTGTGCATTTTACGCCGGACCTAGTTCCGTTATTTATTATTCTGTTGGAATAACCTGCATGTGCGGTCTATCACATGCATGGTGACTTATTTTGTTATTCCATTCCTTATTATACTCAGTTGGCTAAAGTTTTGACTTCTATACTCCATGAAATTAGTGGAATATCCTTGATATTTGCGCTTTATCTAGTATCTTTTCATGGAAATATTCTTCTGAGCATTCTTGAATTTAACTCTACAACGAAGTATCATGTTGACAATTTGGACGTTATTAGCTCCTGGAAAAATTAATTCTTGAACTTGTTTTATTGGATTCTTATATTATTTTCATCATCCTCATGTTTATATTATGTTGAAAGTCATATTTGGCCTGTAGTGCATAGATGGACTTAGTATGATTATGACCAGGGATTTTTCGGTGTAATCATGACCGTAATGTTACAAATGATGTGGTAAAAGTCCTCATTGGCCCGTAGTGCATTGATGGACAGTTGTTGGCATGATCATGACCATTGATGAATACATGAATATCCTTAGCCCGTAGTGCATGGATAATTTATGGTTGTGATACTAATGAATATCCTTGGCCGTAGTGCAGGGATGATGTGGATTATTTATTAAGCTGAGTCCCAGCGATAAAAGTGATGGAAAACCTTTTTAAATTATAAAAGATAGTAGATTTTATTCTCTACTTGACTCTTTTAATGGATTGCATGTTTCGTTGCAGTTAAACTTGATGTCTATTATATTTTATCAATTTAACACTGTTGAAGACTATTGATAATTTATTCTGCATTATCTTAGTCATAATATTTTTTACTGGGCTAGTTGAGCTCACCCTTTCTTTCACTGTTCTCTTCAGGAAATGAGAACGTAGCCGGGACTAGTCGGGGAACGGAGTGACGGTCCAGATGATAGTATTAGTAGTCCTCACTATTCTGTTAGATAATGTGACAATAAATGTAATGATGACTTATTCTGAGAGTGGATATTATCTATAAGACAATAATTATATTAAAACTCACAGCTCTCTTGTTATATATTAAAAATTGTATTCGTATTCTGTAACATGTATTTAACGACTCAGAATAGGTGATGTATACCTATTTTGGGGGCGTCACAGTAATTTATTTTTTCACATGTTTAGAACTATTGAGTCACATGATTTACTATTGATTCACATGATTTACTATTAGGGGAGGTGGTGCAAGTTTGATAATCCTTGCAGGACTAAATTAAAAATAAAGAAAAAGTGGAAGGTATTATACTGTAATATTTTAAGCCCCAAAACGTGCAATCATCAAAACTATATTTTCCTATAAATAGAAGCTCATTCTTCCTTCATTTCTCACCAATTCACTAAGTCTCACAAGAGCAATTATAGAGAGGGAAGCTACAGAGAGAGAAGCTATAGAGAGAAAGAAGAAGAGTAGTCTGCTACTTCACTACTCCAGTATCCAGTCTTCTTCTGAGGTAAGAGTTATTATTTTTATATTCTGAAGAGATATTATTTTTCGTATTCATATGAATATTATTATCGTTCAATATTCATTATATTCGTTTAATATTAGTAAGGAATACTATTTTCGTTCAATATTCGTAAGGAATATTATTTTTGCTCAACCGTTGTAAGTAAGGGGTATTATTTCTTTCGTATTTATAAAGAAAGCTTCTGTTATTCCATTCTTTATTATTATGTTAGAATAACCTATCTATGTGAAGTACCGCATACATGGTGAAATTCTTCTGTTATTCCATTCTTTATTATTATGTTGGAATAACTTGTCTATGCGAAGTACCGCATACATGGTGAAATTCTTCAGTTATTTCATTCTTTATTATTCTGTTGGAATATCCTGTATCTGCGGATTACGCATGACCTGGTTCCATTCTTTATTATTCTGTTGGAATATCCTGTCTATGCGTATTACGCATGACCTGGTTCCATTATTTATTATTTTATTGGAATAACCTGTCTATGCGGTCTATTGCATGCCTGGTGAATTCTTCTGTTATTCCATTCTTTATTATTTTGTTAGAATAACATGTCTATGTGGATTACCGCATGCATGATGAATGACCTTTCGTATTCATTCTTTATTAAATTGTGGAAATGATCTGTCTACGTAGATTACCGCATGGCGGAGGAAAATCCATTTGTAGTTTCGTATATTCTATTATACTCGTAAAAAATATCATTTCTTTTGTACTCGTCATGAAATATCATTTTATTTGGTATTTTTTGTTATGAGTTACTATCCACGGGTTACTATTCACCCGATTACTATTCACTTTAGTATTATTCACTTGGGTATTCGGGGCACTTTTCATGCCAGAGTACTATTCACGAGTTACTATTCACCCAAATTACTATTCACCCGATTATTATTCACTCAGGTATTTGGGGTACTTTTCATGCCGGGGTACTATTCACGAGGTACTATTCTCGAAGTACTATTCATGGGGTACTATTCACTGATAAAAAATTGATTCTTTTCTGTCCAAATTATTTTTGGTACATGAATATTATTCTCGAATTTTACTCTAAAAAGCAAAATCATGTTGACAAATTGGACGTTATTGATTTCTAGATAAATTAAATTATAAATCTTTAAAATTTAACCTTGAACATGTTTTATTAAATTATTATGTTATTGTCATCATCCTCAGTGATTATATTGTGATGGAAATTCATCTTTGGCTTGACCCATAATGTTAAAGATGATATGTTGTTTGATAGCTTTGGGCCGTAGTGCAAAGATGGACAGGTGTATGACATGATCATGACCACTGGTGATACTAACTAATATCCTTGGTCGTAGTGCAGGGATAATTCGATGATGTGATTGGCAGGATCATGATTATTAGTTAATAGTTGAATGTCTTTGGTCGTACTGCACTGATAGGCAATTGATTGGTATGATCATGACCATTGGTTTTATAGTTGAATATCTTTGGCCAGTAGTGCAAAGATAGAAAACTGATTGGTATGATCATTGTTATTACAATTGAATATCTTTAGCCTTTGGGGTAAGGATATTGAGTAAACGTTCTATTAAGCCTTTGTGCCAAGGAGAAACTATTGATTTACATGATTATAAATATGAATTGTGGATTTAACTATAATCTTTGGTGGTTTAGGTAAAGACATGTGATGATAGTTCTTTTTGTCTTGGGTATAACAAAGAACTGTTGTTGTGTATTATAGGAATGAAATATTAACGATGGACTTTTAATCTAGACGAGATAGTAGATATTATGTTCTACTTGACTCTTCTAATGGATTGCTTATTCCGCTGCAGTTGTTGATCTAAAACTTGTTGTCTATTATATTTTATCAGTTGTTATAATGTTGAAGGCTAAGGATAATTTATTCTACATTATCTTAGTCATAATATTTCTTACTGGGCTAGTTGAGCTCACCCTTTTATTTCACTTTTCTCTTCAGGAAATGAGAATATTACTGGGATTAGTCGGGAAATGGAGTGACGGTCTGATATGGTTGTTTTAGCAGTTCTCAATACTTAGTGTGATAATAAGTGTAATGAGAACATTCATTGAGTGTGGATATTGTCTAGAAGGCAATATTCCTGTTTAAACTCTCAGTTATGTTTTGTCGTATTTTACACGACTGTTGTATAATTAAGCTTGTAGTTAATTTCTGTACCATGTATTTGGCGACTTTAGATGGGTGATGTATATTTGGGGGCATCACAAACTTGCTTACTTTGTAAAATTTTCACATATCACCCTTAACTTTAACATTTTATCAATTTAACCAATTACTGAATAATAATTATAAGAAAAATTGAATAATTTTATTTCATAAAATTCGGGGTCTTACAATCACCCCTCCTTATGAAAATGTTTTCCCGAAATTAACGTACTTGGTATTCCAAAGACGTGAGGATACATTGTTTTCATTTCAAATTCTAACTCCCAGGTCATTTCCTTAATATCGTGGTTTTCTCCATAGAACTTGGACTTGAGGTATAACTTTTGAGCGTAGAATATGCTCCTTCTTATCTAAGATTTTAACAGGTACCTCTTCATATGTTAAATCTTTGGCTATCTCAGTCTGGTTCTAATTCAATAATGTGGTTCGGGTCTTTCACATATTCACGTAGCATGGATATGTGTAAAACGTTATGAACACGAGACATACTTGGCGGTAATGCAAGTCTATAGGCCACAGCTTTAACTTTATCGATTAAAGTCGGTTCTACTCATATATTTGACCTCATCACGTGGGTACCTAGAGTCTTTAACTCTATCTTCATCATTTGTCAGTCATGCTAAATGGGTCTTTGTGTTTGATAATATCGTACTCATACCCACTTATGATCTTCTGCTCAATACGTCAGCTATTACGTTCGCTTTTCCAGGATGTTATTGTGAGAACAGGTGCTGAAATGGGTTTCCTATTGAGTTCTTGGAAGCTCTTCTGACATTTCTCGCTCCATCCGAATTTTATATCTTTTCAAGTCAGTTGAGTTAATGGAGTGGCGATTCGAGAAAATCCTTCAATGAATCTTCGATAATAACCAGCTAAGCCTAGAAAGCTACGCATTTCAATTACTAACTTAGGTTGCTCTCAGCTGTGACTCATATCCAATCTGGGATAACACCTCACAATGACACCTATCAGTTTACCGCCGCACTAATATGGTGTCCCCTACAGAGAATCTAGTTTCGGTGTATTTTATAAAGAAAGTCACCAGATAGAGGCTTGGGTACCAACTCCTATAGTTGGATTTTTAACTCCTGAAGTTTAATAGGAGCCATTCGATATGGGGTTCTAGAAATGGGTTTTGTACCGGGTTCAAGGTCAATATACAATTCGATTTAACGCTCTAGGGGTAGGCTAAGAAGTTCTTCAGAAAATACATCAGGAAATTTATTAACAATAGAAGTATCATTCAAATATGACGTATTTTTGTTTAAAGTACGTAACATGGGATAAGAAAGCTTGACATCCATTTTTTAATAAACAAATAACTTTATGGCTATAGATGATAATGATTGACTTTAGTGGTTTGGTTGCTTGAATTCGCATAACAGGTTGGTTATGAATATGAAAATTAACGACCTTACAAAATAATCAATTTTAACATGATGAGTAGTTAACCAGTCAATCCCTAAAATCATATCAAATGCAAGTATTTTCAAAGAGATAAGATCGACAGGTAACATGAGGGTGCAGATTTAAATCAAACAAGATTTATAAACAGTGGATATAATGAAGGTTTCTCCCAACGGAGATTTAACAGATAAGTCAAAGTCTAATTTCTCAGGAGTCTAATTTAAACGTTGAGCGCAAGTAGGTGAAATAAAAGAAAAGGTAGAATCGGTATCAACTAAGGTATAGAAATCGCAAGAATTTACGATTAGCTTAACAGTGATAACTTCGTTCGGGTTCCTCGCTTTTTGGGAAGTCACGAAAAATGCTCTCCCTTAAACTACCGACTTTGACTTGTCTGGGACAGCCTTTGGTGTCGCCATCCTAGCTGGACTTAACTTTGTTGCATGACAAAATCGAGCTAAATGACCTTCCTATCCATAATTGAAACATACTTTGGGTTGCTTCATACATTTTGGACGAATGTGTCCCTCCTGTTCGCATTTGTAGCATACGACCGGTGGTCGTTCTCCTTCCTTAGAAACGGGTGCTGGTGTTGCTGTCTTTCCATCATTGTTGAACCTTCTCTTTTTGAAATTTCCACTTGAGTCATTTCTTCTATTATCTTGGTCAGGATTACCACAGAAGCGGTTACCATTTCTGGCATATAATTTTCTCCACATTTGTTATCACTGCTTCGATGACTGTTGCCATTGGTATGACCACTATCATTTTGTCGGCTGCTATCCTTTGGTTGGGATGACTCATTACCGCGCTCGAATAATTGAACCCTATTTACAACATCTGAATATAAACAAAGTTTGTGAGAGATGAGGTATAGACTAATTTCGGGCTTCAATCCTCGCAGAAACATTCGCGTCATACGCTCCTCATTATCTACCAAATTGGATGCAAACCGGGATAACTCCACAAACTTAGCCTCGTATTATGATACGGTCATATTTTTTTGTTCCTAGCTTGATAAATTCCACCTCCTTCATGTGACAAATACCTTCTGGAAAGTACTTCTTGTTGAACAATTCTTGGAACTTCTCCCAAGACATCTTAAGTGCGGTCAGATGAGTACATTTTACAGATTCCCACCAGTAATCTGCCTCTCCGCGTAACATAAAGGTGGCGAAGGGAACCTTTTGCTCTTTAGCTGCATCCCTAGACATCAAATATCTTGGTAATCTTCTTAATCCATGTCTCTGCCTTAAGTGGCTCTGGTTTTCCCAAAAACTCCGGTGGTCCCAACTCCTTGAATTGCTTAGCAGTGACCAGCCATGAGTTACCATTGTTTCCACCTGCATTTAGAATAGGAGTCTCTCTCATTTGGTGTTGCATGAATTGTAGAAAGCTCCAAAATATCCCATCATTCATCATTTGGTCGGTGTTGTTGTTTACAGGAGGATTGTTACCTTCTTGATGCACATTATCCTGATTATTAGTTGGCGATGTCTCAATGGTTGCATGTGCTCTATTGTTTATCTCAAAATTATCATATGTCATTCTCAAATACTGCCACCAAACAAAGGTTAATTAAAGAAATTGACATGCCACATATTATTTCTATATTTTGATCGACCAATTAAATAACAAATAAGTTTAGGTAGGACATACTTGCGAAGGTTTTACTCATCTCTCCCCTCCTAGTTTTAACCTCAGATCTCCGCCAAAGATCATATCCCTAAGCTCTTATACCAACTGTGACTCCCCCATAATAGGTCCACACAACCCATTCTGAGTCGCCAAATACATGGTACATAAATCAAATACAACTTCATTAATATAACTATTAATTGTCGTGTAAAATACGATAAAATATACCTTGTGAGTTTCAAAACAGATATTGTAGTGTAGACAATATCCAAACTCAAATAAAGTCATCATTAAAATTATTATCACACTATTTTATAAAATAGTGAAGACTACTAAAAACCATCTTGGACCATTACTTCACTCCTCGACTAGTCCCATAGCTACATTCTCGCCTCCTGAGAAGAGCAATGGAACCAAAAAGAAAAGAGTGAGATTAACTAGCCCAGTAAAGAATATTATGACTAAGACAATATAGAACAAATTATCCTTAGTCCTCAACAGGAAAAAATGTGATGCCCCCAAAATAGGTATACATCACCCATTATGAGTCTCCAAATACATGGTACAAAATACAAATACAAACTTAATTATACAACATGAGCTGAGAGTTATTGCACGGATATTGTCTTATAGACAATATCCAAACTCAATTGGAGTCCCCATTACATTTATTATCACACTATTTTATAGAATAGTGAGGACTACTACAACCACCAACTCGACCATCACTCCGTTCCCCGACTAATCCCTGCTATCTTCTCATTTCCTAAAGAGAACAATGTAAGCAAAAGGGTGAGCTCAACTAGCCCAATAAGAAATATTACGACTAAGATAATGCAGAATAAATTATCATTAGCCTTCAACAGTGTTAAACTAATAAACAACAAGTTTAACTGCAGCGGAACAAGCAATCCATTAGAAGAGTCAAGTAGAGCATGATATCTAATATCTTCTATGATTTAAAAAGTTTATCATCAATTTTATCGCTGAGACTCAGCTCAATAAATAATCCATATCATTGAATTATCAATGCACTATGGGCCAATGATATTCTTTAGTATCATGTCCACGAATTATCCATGCACTACGGGCCAAGGATATTGTGACAACTCGAATTTTTATAAATTATTAAAATAAGAATTTAATAATTAAAATTATTATTATGAGATGTTTGAGTTTGAGTAGGTATATATACGTGCTACATATTTTGAAATATGTGATCTGGTGTGAAGAGATGTATATATTCATATATTGGGAAAGTGAGGTTTAATAGTTAAGTTAACTATTGAAGAAATTAAATGAATTTGGTAATTATTTTAAATATTTATTGAATTGAATAAATATTTTAAATAAATTATTTATTGAGAAAATAAATAATTTATGAAATTGTGGTATAATAATTTAGTTATGTGTGTATGATAATTAAATTAAAGCAAAGGTAAATTTTATTCTTTGAAGATTTAATTTAATGAATTAATTAAATTAAATGAATTATTTAATATTAAAGGGAATGAATAAATTAAATAAAGTGATGTTTCTAATTTATTAATTAAATTAGATATATAATTATTTATTAATTATAAGTACAATGATAATAAGATTTTTATTATTAATATTAGTTATTTAAATTAACTAAACTCTGTTATTTAAATTAATCAACTAAGGGTGTTATAGGAAACTATATAATATAAGATAATATAAAAATAATTTAGTTTGGGGGGGGAAGTGGTAGCCAAACAAGGCCTTGTGGCCATTGGCTTGTTCAACTGACGTCTTTTGTTATTTTCTAACGGAAGCGTACGTGGGGTGGCCAGTTTCTTATACACATCTTATTTTCTAAGGAGAAATAACATAGGTTTAGAAAGAGGGCTTAGAAGAAGAGAGGAAATACAGTGGAAATTGAGAGATTAAGCCTATGAGATTTTGGCCAAGAGGAAGGAGATTCACCATCATTTTGTTAAACCTATAATCTAGAGGATTAAAGGTATAATTTATCTAATTTTCTTTGCAATACATATTCTCTGTTAATTGGAAATTTCATTGGATAGGGTTAAGATGTCAAATTCTATGTTTGTATGTTGCTGCTAAACTTGTTAGTTATCATCTATAATCCTTGGTTTATGTTCAAATTCGTGAGAATTGGTTTGTAGGAAGAAAGGTAAAATAACAGTGTTTATATTATAGAATATGGCTTAGGAAGTACAAAATTTCATGGTCAATACTTGTTATAATCTGAAAATTGATGTTGGATTATGTTAGTATGTTAAGAAACGAAAGCGACGTAGTTTGAATCATGTCAATTGGTTAAAAAATGAAGCCGTGGCGATCGAATTTGCTAAATGTGTTTAAAACATGAAAATATAGCATGAACATTGCATTGGAACCCTTAAATTGATTTGTTAAAGTTTTTGAAATGTTAAAATTATTCTGTAGATGAGTAGTTCAGTGTTTCACGAGTTCATAGAATCGAAAACCAACTAATTCCGACTTGAAACGAAGAAGTTATGAAGATTTGAAGTTTGTACATTGAGAAAACTATTTCTGTATGAAGCCGGGAGTGGGTGCACAGCTGGGCGCTGCTAGGTCGCTCGGGAGAGTGAAAAAGAGGCGCGGACGCGCCCCATGTCTGCTGATTGTGACTACTTTGACCTAGTTTGGTAAAACGGCCATAACGTTTTCATACGAATTCTGATTAAGGCGATTCAAGATGATCCGGAACGAGGACGAATAGACCTACAACTTTTGTTCCTTAAAGTTTTTAGTTTGAGGTCATTAGGAAGGGTCAAAATGGTCATCATTAGGACTGTTGTGTTTTCGGAGGCAATCAAAGGGCAACGGGCATGCACGTATGCAAGTGTAGTTCTTTGGATGATAATAGACTTTGTTCTAAGTTATAGAACATGAATATTATGAAGTATAATGATGCTTAACATTAATAAATGATATATTAGATAAGTTGAATACGCATACTAAGCACACACAAGAGAGACAAATTGGGCGTGTGATGAATAAACGTCGAAACATCGTGATACGTGTTAATAAACGTAAAAAGTGTTTTAAGTTAAATGAAATAGATATTATAAAATATGAAAAGGGTTTAATATAAAACCAATAATGATTCCTAGCAAGATTTAAACACTTGAATGAATTTCAAATATTTCATAAGTCGAAAAGTTAACACAATTTAATTGAACATTGTGTGCTAACTAATAGGAAAGATTATGAGATGTGGAGTAGAGTTTACATTATAATTACTATGTGTTGTTATTTGACTAATAATTGATGTGTATAATTATATAATTGTGTAGGGCACGTGAAGTGCAGATAACTGTAAGCTGTTAAATGTTTATTGGTAAACAACGATCAAGGAAAGTCTTTCAGTTCCTATTTGCTATGTGAACTTGGTGATTAACTATTTTAAATCTTTATTACAAAGAGCATGATCTGTTATATATATTTTGAATGTATGAAATGTTAAAGTTAACTTATGACTACGTTGATTGAGTAAAGCATGCTGATTGAGTAAGGAACTCAATCTTTATACTTGATTATATGAACTATAACATGTATGTTATGTTAGTCTAATGTTATGAGATATATGTTGAGCATGTTATTATGTGCTACGTGATGCATGAAAACTGTTAGATTTTGATGGGCTGTCGAGCTCAACCTTGCAAATAACCATTTTTTGTAGGTTAAGGATTGAAGGTAACACTATCTGCTACTTGAATGGCGTAGATCATAAATAATACACGAAGATTAATATTTTAGCTAAAGTTGTTATTTCTTTATACCATGATTAAAATTCATGAGATGTATTAAATGTTTTATGATGTATAGTTTTATGTTGAGTTGTAAAGCTAAAGTTAGAGTTATCTAATATGTAAAGGTTATCAGATTGAAATGTAAAATTTTATATAACAACAGTGATAAAGTGAATCATAAAATAAGATTGATTCAAAAATATGTAGATGATAAAGGTTTTGATTCAGGGAATTAAAGTAAAAAGACATAAAAGTTTAAATTATTCCGCATTTTATAAAGTTTAACATAGAATAATGATGTAAAATCTGAAGGTGGACGTGTTATTAACGACCGAAGTTGATAATTAAGTTTTATGAATTCTGGGATCGTTACAGTTGGTATCAGAGCTGTAGGTTATAAACCTTAGGTATGAGTACTGTAGGGTATAACCTTAGAGAAGGAAGATGAAGATAATGAAAGAATACGCTCAAATAAAGTTTGAACAATAAGAAATAATTTAAGAAATTATAAAGGAGGGATTAAAACATGTGTGAGAGGATTCAAAGAAGAATCTCGCAGAGTTATAAGGAATATGAAATTGGGGTTACCCAACTCCAATAATAAGGATGTAAGATGATAATAAATAGACAATGTCTATAAGAAGAGAATGATAAAGAAGTTAAGAATAAAAAAAAATTGTATTTAAGTATGGTACAATCATACTTTTTAATGGTTGATGTATGGTATCTGTACTAAACAATTCCTTCACAGAGCGAAGGTATATAAGAACTAGCAACTCGAAACCTAGTTTGTTGGTTGTTTGTGGGAAACCACTCAGCATACCATATTGAAACTATTAGAGACTGGATGTGTAACACGTATAAAAAATGGATACATATGATGAAATGTTGAGCAATATGATTGAAGTTAGAAATTCTTAAAGGAAGAATTGTTATATAAACAAGAAAATTCAAAGAAGAATTTTGAAGTGAAGAAAAAAAATGGGAGTTGCCTAACTCTAATACTCAAGATAACAAAGAATGTCGTAATGATGAAAAAGGAAAGAAAGGGGATCGTAAAACAAAACGATCACGAGTTAAGAAAAGAATTTTAAGGGAAATGATTATAGAATAAGATCACGACATGATCTGTTTAAGTTATAAAGGAAAGATGGTCTGTAATGTTTTAATAATTATAGCTTGATGCTATGAAGATGATGTACTATGAAATAGTACGAGATAACTCATGAGGAGTTATAGATAATGTGATACGAGGAATTCGTATCGAGCAAAGGGCAAGTTAAGAATAATTTATGAGTAAGATAGAGTTAGGTGGGATTTCAATTGAGGACTCATGTGATGACTGAGTTGTACAAATCTTTGTATGGGCGAGGGTTTTGTGCTTGCACTCAGTTTATCACATTGATAATCATTGGAATGTCAGTGTCACGCTATCAATGTATATGTGGTGAAAAGGTGATTCTTTTCTCATGTGTATATTTGATAGTTAGAAACTATTAAGATTAGTCAGATATTATTAGGATTAGGTGCATTTCTTAAAACTAATACATATGGTAAGTTCGTGACTCATAATAATATGGTATGTTTTGAACCCCTCAGTGAATGGACGTCTATGTTCTGACTAGGATAAGTTCTTAAACTCATATTATTGTGGTAAGTTCCTGAACTTCCAATGTGCGGTAAGTTTGATGAACTATACTGGGGATATATGAGGATTATAAGTTGAAATACAAGAATATTTGGTGTAAAGATTGAAATTGATGGAGAAAATTAGGTATTCCAAATCTTTTAGCTTTGCTAGATTTTCAAAATTTATTTACTTCGTGCCGATGGTTATACTTTTGATTTTTGGAAAAAAAATGTTGGGTCACACTAGTGAACCAAAGAATCTTTTTTTTAAAATAGTTCTATTATTCGTATGTCTATGCTAATTGCTTTGGCTAGATAAAAATGATTTAAAATATATCAAAATATTTTTTTTATATATCATCAATGTATAATGGAACCTGGTGCAGAGACGCGAAAAAGGATGGAGTCATCAATCCAGTATTACTTAGTGTTGGATGCGATCTAAGGATCGTCAACCCACTATGGTATGATGTAGTAGAATAAAATCACCAAATGACGGAATCCTCAAACGGACTGTAAATACAGTGCGGTATCATGATGTCATAAAAAGATATTTGAGATTTCTTTAAGATATGAGAATATATATATATATATATATATATATATATATATATATATATATATATGTATATTTCGATTGATGTTCGAATTATTGTAGAAATCTATGCTATTTGATTCAGCTAGATGGATATTGAAAGATGTTCATGAAATTCAAGCGTTTATTGAAAAGTTATGCCAAACCAAATTGTTTTGGTGCAGATTCAGATGTTGAAAAGCTGAGGTGAACAACCCTATAAGGGGACATGTTTTCGGGGACAATGCTTCCGAGCGTAATGCATATAGTCGTTACAAAACACTACGTTGCGGCCCAACATAGTGGTACAATAGGTTGGCCACCTAGTGTACGTGTGGAGGGTGTTTTCAGTCTTTGTGATTGATAAACACTCTGGTTTGCAGTGTGAAGGATTGAGTTGAAGCACTGGTAAACTGAGAATAGAGTTCAAAGTCTTGTGACCCCTCAGCATGATTTGGAATCTTTGAAATTCCTGTTATTCATATCGCTTCCCAATTATTGAGCAATTGTGGAAGATTCTTATTATTCTAAATGGTGAAAGTGGAAAGAATGAGAAAATTAAGCAAAACATAATAATTTCAAGAAAGAATTGAAACTCCGGAAAAAAGAGAAATATGAAACTCTTAGAAGAGGAAGAGGTGAGGAATATGATGATCTTTGAAAGATACTTAGAGAAAGAATTGGGTTGTAGAACCCAATGAATGAAAAAAGTATTAACTTAAAATCTATTTTGATAGATTGAATGAATAAAGATTAATGAGGGCAAAATTTGTAGAAGAAGGGGTGAATGTAATATCCCGAGTGTTTATGAGTTGAGTATATGATAACGATCCTTAGAAAATAAAATGAATGAGTTAAAGAATATATAATACGCAAAATATAATTGAGTTCAAGGGAAAATTATAAAATTAAACTTACAAGAATTTATTATAAAGAATGGTGGGAGTAGGAAATATAAAACCTATATTAAGGTAATGTGTTGAAGTTATTCAACGAAGAGATTTGATGAAAACCTGAGTAAGGTAGGGTTTCGGTGATTCCGAGGACGGAATCCTTATAAGGGGGGAAAGATGTGACAACCTGAATTTTTATAAATTATTAAAATAAGAATTTAATAATTAAAATTCTTATTATGAGATGTTTGAGGTTGAGTAGGTATATATACGTGCTATATATTTTGAAATATATGATCTGGTGTGAAGAGATATATACATAGATATATATATATATATATATATATATATATATATATATATATATATATATATATATTCATATATTGGGAAAGTGAGGTTTAATAGTTAAGTTAATTATTGAAGAAATTAAATGAATTTGGTAATTATTTTAAATATTTATTGAATTAAATAAATATTTTAAATAAATTATTTATTGAGAAAAATAAATAATTTATGAAATTGTGGTATAATAATTTAGTTATGTGTGTATGATAATCAATTCAAAGCAAAGGTAAATTTTATTCTTTGAAGATTTAATTTAATGAATTAATTAAATTAAATGAATTGTTTAATATTAAAGGGAATGAATAAATTAAATAAAATGATGTTTCTAATTTATTAATTAAATTATATATATAATTATTTATTAATTATAACTATAATGATAATAAGATTTTTATTATTAATATATGTTATTTAAATTAACTAAACTATGTTATTTAAATTAATCAACTAAGGGTGTGACATGAAACTATATAATATAAGATAATATAAAAATAATTTAGTTTAAGGGGGGGAAAGGTGGTGGCCAAACAAGGCCTTGTGGCCTTTGGCTTGTTCAACTGACGTCTTTTGTTATTTTCTAACGGAAGAGTACGTGGGGTGGCCAGTTTCTTATACACATCTTAATTTCTAAGGAGAAATAATATAGGTTTAGAAAGAGGGTTCGGAAGAAGAGAGGAAATACAGTGGAAATTGAGAGATTAAGCCTATGAGATTTTGACCGAGAGGAAGGAGATTCACCATCTTTTTGCTAAACCTATAATCTAGCAGATTAAAGGTATAATTTATCTAATTTTCTTTGCAATACTCATTTTCTGTTAATTAGAAATTTCATTGGATAGGGTTAAGATGTCGAATTCTATGTTTGTATGTTGTTGCTAAACTTGTTAGTTATCATCTATAATCCTTGGTTGAAGTTCAAATTCGTGAGAATTGGTTTGTAGGAAGAAAGGTAAAATAACAGTGCTTATATTATAGAACATGTCTTAGAAAGCATAAAATTTCATGGTCAATACTTGTTATAATCTATGTATTGGTGTTGGATTACATTAGTATGTTAAGAAATGAAAGCGGCGTAGTTTGAATCATGTTAATTGGTTAAAAAACGAAGTCGTAGTGATCGAATTTGTTAAATGTCTTTAAAACATGAAAATATAGCAAAAACATTGAATTAGAACCCTTAAATTGATTTGTTAAAGTTTTTGAAATGTTAAAATTATTCTGTAGATGAATAGTTCAGTGTTTCACAAGTTCATAGAATCGAAAATCAATTAATTACGACTTGAAACGAAGAAGTTATGAAGATTTGAAGTTTGTAAATTGAGAAACTATTTTTGTGCGAAGCCGGGCGCGGGTGCGCAGCTGGGCGCTGCTAGGTCGCGCGGGCACGCGGAAAAGGGTGGCGGCCGCGCCCTATGTCCGCTGACTGTTACTGCTTTGACCTAGTTTGGTAAAATGGCCATAACGTTTTCATACGAAGTCCGATTACGGTGATTCAAGATGATCCGGAACGAGGATGAATAGACCTACAACTTTTGTGCTTTAAGGTTTTTAGTTTGAGGCCTTTACGAAGGGTCAAAATGGTCATCTTTAGGATTATTGTGTTTTCGGAGGCAATAGGAGGGCGTCGGGCATGTACGTATGCAAGTGTAGTGCTCTTGACGATAATAGATGTTGTTCTAAGTTATAGAACATGAATATTATGAAGTATAATGATGCTTAACATTAATAAATGATATATTAGATAAGTTGAATACGCATACTAAGCACACACAAGAGAGACAAATTGTGAGTGTGACGAATAAACGTCGAAATGTCGTGATATGTGTTAATGAACGTAAAAAGTGTTTTGAGTTAAATGAAATAGATATTATAAAATATGAAAAAGTGATACACGTGATGCATGAAAACTGTTAGATTTTTATGGGTTGTCGAGCTCAACCTTGCAAATAACCATTTTTGTAGGCTAAGGATTGAAGGTAACACTATGTGCTACTTGAATGGCGTGGATCAGAAATAATACACAAAGATTAATATTTTAGCTAAAGTTGTTTTTTCTTTATACCATGATTAAAATTCACGAGATGTATTAAATGTTTTATGATGTATAGTTTTATGTTGAGTTATAAAGCTAAAGTTAGAGTTATCTGATATGTAAAGGTTATCAGATTGAAATATAAAATTTTATATAACAACAGTGATAAAGTAAATCATAAAATAAGATTGATTCAAAAATATGTAGATGATAAAGGTTTTGATTCAGGGAATTAAAGTAAAAAGACATAAAAGTTTAAATTATTCTGCATTTTATAAAGTTTAACATCTAATAATAATGTAAATCAGAAGGTAGACGTGTTATTAACGACTAAAGTTGAGAATTAAATTGTATGAATTTTGGGGTCGTTACAGATATTCGTGTTATTACTAATGGTCATGATTATGCCAACAATTGTCCATCAATGCACTACAGGCCAATGAGGACTTTTACCACATCATTTGTAACATTACGGGTCATGATTATACCAAATAATCCCTGGTCATAATCATCACAATCAATAGTCCATCTATGCACTACGAGCCAAAGATGACTTTCATCACAATATAAGCATGAGGATGATGACAATGATATAAGAATTCAATTAAATGAAAGTAAAGGATAAATTTTTAACATTTATAAAATTTATCCAAAATTCAATAATGTCCAAATTGTCAACATGATACTACTTTGTGGAGTAAAATTCAAGAATAATATTGTATCAAAAATAATTTAGACCGAAAAGAAATTATTTTTTGTCATGAATAGTACCCCGGGTGAATAATTCGATGATGTGGATTATTTATTGAGCTGTGTTACAGCGATAAAATATTGATGATGAACTTTTAAATCATAGAAGATAATAGATATCATGCTCTACTTGAATCTTCTAATGGATTGCTTCTTCTGCTACAGTTAAACTTGTTATCTATTGTATTCTATAAGTTTTACACTATTGAAGGCTAACGATAATTTATTCTGCATTATCTTAGTCATAATATTCTTTACTAGGCTAGTTCCCTTTGCCACCTTCATGTTGCGAGGAGAGGCAGATTATTGGTGGGAATCTTTAAAACGTACCCAACCTACCGCACTAAAGATGTCTTGGGAGAAGTTCCAAAAATTGTTCAATGACAAGTACTTTCTCGAAAGTATTCATCACATGAAGGAGGTGGAATTCATCAAGTTAGAGCAAAACAATATGACCGTATCATAGTACGATGCTAAGTTTGCGGAGTTATCCCGGTTTGCATCCTATTTGGTAGATAATGAGGAGCGTAACGCGAATGTTTCTACGAGGTTTGAAAACCAAAATACGTCAATACCTCATTTCTCACAAACTTAACTTGTATTCAGATGTTGTGAATAGGGTTCAGTTATTGGAGCGTGATAATGAGTCAACCCAACTAAGAGATAACAGCCGACAAAGCGATAATACCAGTGGTAGCAGTCATCGAAGCGGTGAAAACAAACATGGAGGAAATCAACATGCCAGAAATGGTAACCACTTCGGTGGTAATCCTAGCCAAGATAATAGAAGTGAAAATTTAAATAAGAGAATGTTCAATAATGATGGAAAGACAGCAGCACCAACACCCATTTTTAAGGAAGGAGAACGACCACCAGTCGTATGCTACAAATGCGAAGGGGTGGATACATCAGTCTAAATTATACGCAGAAACCCAAAGTGTGTTACAATTGTGGAAGAGAAGGTCACATAGCTCAATTTTGTCATGTAGTGAAGTTAAGTTCAGCCGGGATAGAGATACCAAAGGCTGTCCCAGACAAGTTAAAGCCGGTAGTTCAAGGGAGAGTGTTTGTCGTGACCTCCCAAAAAGCGAGGAACCTGAACGAAGTTATCACGGGTTAGCTAATCAGAAACTCTTAAGAAGTCTATACTTTATTTGATACCGGTTCTATCCATTCTTTTACTTCACCTACTTGGGCTCAACGTTTAAATTTGTCTCCATAGAAATTAGACTTTGACTTATCTGTTAAAACTCCGTTAGGAGAAACCTTTATTACATCTACTGTTTATAAATCGTGTTTGATTAAATCGTCACCCTCACATTAGCTGTTAATCTTATCTCTTTTAAAATACTTGCATTTGATGTGATTTTAGGGATTGATTGGTTAACTACTCATCATGCTAAAATTGATTATTTTTGTAAGGTTGTTAGCTTTCATATTCCTAACCAACCTATTATGGGAATTCAAGTAACCAAACCACTAAAGTCAATTACTGTCATATCAAGCCGTAAAGCCATTCGTTTATTGAAAAACAGATGTCAAGCTTTCTTAGCCCATGTCATGGATTTAAACAAAAATACATCAGATTAGAATGATATTTCTATTGTTAATAAATTTCCTGACATATTCCCTGAAGAACTTCCTGGCCTACCCCCAGAGCGTGAAATCGAGTTTTGTATTGACCTTGAACCCGGCACAAAACATATTTCCAAACCCCCATATCAAATGGCTCTTACTGAACTTCGGGAGTTAAAAACCCAACTATAGGAATTATTAAACATCAGTTTCATTCATCCTAGACGTCTCCTTGGGGTGCTCCTGTTCTATTCGTAAAGAAGAAAGACGGAAGTATGAGCCTTTTCATTGATTATCGGGAGTTAAATCATGTCACCATCAAAAATAGGTACTCATTCCTCGCATTGATGACATGTTTGACCAGTTGCAAGGTGCCAAATTCTTTTCAAAGATCTATCTTCATTCCGGATATCATCAGTTAAAGATTAAAATTGATGACATTCCAAAGACTACTTTCAGAACTTGGTACGAACATTACAAATTCCTAGTCATTTTTTTAGATTAACTAATGCTCATGTTGCCTTCATGGATATAATGAACCGGGTATTCAAGGAATATTTGAATCATTTTGTGGTTGTCTTTTTTGATGACATCCTCATATACTCCAAAAGTGGTGAAGATCATGAGCAACACTTGAGGTTGATACTCCAAAAGCTTCGTGAAAACAAGCTATATGCCAAGTTGAAGAAATGCGAGTTCTGGCTTGAGGAAGTAGCATTCCTTGGGCATGTGATATCAAATCACGGAATATCTGTTGACCCAACGAAGTTTGAAGCAATAAAAAGTTGGGAGCAACCTAAGTCAGTAACCGAAGTACGTAACTTTTTGGGCTTAGCTGGTTATTATCGGATATTCGTGGAAGGATTTTCTCGAATCTCTACTCCATTAACTCAACTGACTTGAAAAGATACAAAATTTAGTTAGAGCGAGGAATTTGAGAAGAGTTTTCAAGAACTCAAGAGGAGACTCGTTTTAGCATCTGTTCTAACAATACCATCTGGTTCGGATGGATTTGTCATATATAGTGATGCTTCAGGCAAAGGTTCAGGATGTGTTCTCATGCAACATGGGAAAGTCATGGCCTATGCCTCACGACAACTCAAAGTATATGAAAGGAATTATCCTACTCATGATCTAGAGTTGGCAGTAGTCGTTTTAGCACTAAAGATTTGGAGTCATTACCTGTATAGGGAAAAGGTTGAGATCTATACATCATAAAAGCCTTAAATATTTCTTCACCCAAAAAGAACTCAACATGCGGCAATGACTTTAGCTCGAGATGTTGAAAGATTACGATCATACCATTCAATACTATATTGGAAAAGTGGACGTGGTAGCTGACGCGTTTAGTAGAAGATCATATTCGAGTACGAGTGCGATATTGTCAATGTAAAGGCCCATTTTATATGACTTACAAAGGATGGAGATAGAGTTAAAGACTCCAGGGAACCACGTGATGATGTCAAATATACGAGTAGAACCGACTTTAATCGATAAAGTTAAAGTTGTTCAAGCTACAGACCTGGAACTGATGCGTATGAAGAAGAAGGTGCAAGAAGGTGTTATTCCAGAAGTAAGAATCGATGAAGAAGGAATACTTCAAGTCAAATCCAGACTTTGTGTTCCTAACGACACTGATTTGAAGTATAAAATCATGATGGGGGCTCATAACACACCGTTTACAATCCATCTTGGAAGTACCAAAATGTATCGTGATCTTCGACATACATTTTGGTGGAGCAATATGAAGAGAGAGATAACAGAATTTATCTCAAGGTATTTAACTTGCCAACGTGTCAGGGCAGAGCATCACGTGCCAAAAAGATCCATTGCAACCACTTGAAATTCAAGAATAGATGTGGGAGCACATTTTCATGGATTTTGTTACTGGTCTTCCCAAGGTTTCTCATGGCATAAATGCAATTTGGGTCATTGTCGATAGATTAACCAAGTCTGCTCATTTCTTGCCTATACAAGAAACTTATTCACTTAAACGTCTTGCTCGTATATACATAAATGAGATTATATGATTGCATGGTATGCTAGTATCTATAGTTTCTAATCGAGACCTAAGATTCACTTGATGATTTTGGGTCAGTTTGCGGAAAGCTATAGACGCAAATTTACGATTCAGTTCTGCATATCATCCTCATACGGACAGGCAGTCGGAGAGGACTATTCAAACTCTTGAAGATCTATTAAGACTTTGTGTTCTAGACTTCAAAGAAAGTTGGGATAAGTATTTACCATTGGTGAAATTTTCCTACAACAACAATTATCAAACAAATATAGTCATGGCTCCATTCGAGGCATTGTATAGATGAAAATGTCGTTCTCCAGTATGTTGGGACGAGGTGGGTGAAGCAATGTTATTGGGACCAGAAATGGTACGTATGACTACAAAAAAGATTTAAATGATCCGGTAACGTATACAAACCTCACAAGATCGACGAAAGAGTTATGTTGATCATCATCGAAGGGAAGTGGAATTCAATGTTGGAGACCATGTATTGTTATGTGTTGCTCCATAGAAATGAGTTACGAGATTTAGAAAGAGAGGAAAACTCAACCCACGATTCAGTGGCCCATTTAAAATCCTCGACCGAGTAGGAGCTGTGGCCTATAGACTCACTTTACCGCCAAGTATATCTCGTGTTCATAACGTTTTTCATATATCTATGTTACGTAAATATGTGGAAGATCTGAATCACATTATTGAATTAGAACCAGTCGAGATAGCCGAAGATTTAACGTATGAGGAGGTACCTATCAAGATCTTAGATAAAAAAGGAACATATTATATGCTCAAAGGTTATACCTCAAGTCAAAGTTTTATGGAGAAACCACGATATTGAGGAAATGACCTAGTAGATAGAATCTGAAATTAAAACAAGGTATCCTCACCTCTTCGACATAACAGGTACGTACATCAATTTCGAGGAAACAATTTCATAAGGGTGAGATTGTAAGACCTTGAATTTTTTGGAATAAAAGTATTCAATTTTCTTATAATTATTCTATTTAGTAAATGGTTAAATTAATAAAAAATTAAAGTTGAGGGTGATATGTGAATATTTTACAAAGTAAGAAAATTGTCATAAAATATTCATTTAGTCGGGAATATTCTTTTTCTCAGAGAATATCCGTATGACGACACAATTATTGGTGAGCCCCACGATGGAATAACTGTCGGATATAGAAAGCGACAGAAATAAACTTTTTATAAAAATAACGGCAAAACTTTTACCGTTAAACTGTGGAAATATCAGTGATAAAAGTACAGTAATACACGTGGTTGCACAGTACCACACGGTATTGTACAGTATCTCTGATTATTAATGCGTACGTCAGAAGTCACGCAGTTTTATTTAATAATTGTCACAGTAGTTGCTGTATAGTATCTCATATTATTGATTCAATTATTATCACTGTGACGCCCCAAAAATAGGTATACATCACCCATCTTGGGTCACCAAATAAATGGTACAGAATTCAAATACAAACTTAATTAATACAACTGTCGTATAAAATACGACAAAATATAGCTAAGTTTTTATACGAATATTGTCTCATAGAAAATATTCAAATTCAAATTCAATCCTTATTACATTTATTATCACACTAAATAGTGAGGACTACTGAAACAACCATCTCAGACCATCACCCCGTTCCTCAACTAGTCACGACTACATTCTCATTTCCTGAAGAGAACAATGAAATCAAAAGGGTGAGCTCAACTAGCCCAGTAAGAAATATTATGAATAAGATAATGCACAATAAATTATCGTTAGCCTTTAACAGTGTTAAATTGATAAAATACAATAAACATAAAGATTAACTGTAGCGAAACAAGCAATCCATTAGAAGAGTCAAGTAGAGCATGATATCTACTATCTTCTATGATTTAAAAATTTATCATCAATTTTATCGCTGAGACTCGGCTTAATAAATAATCCACATCATCGAATCATCCCTGCACTACGACCAATGATATTCATTAGTATCACAATCACGAATTATCTATGCACTATGGGCCAAGGATATTCATGTTTTTACCAATGGTCATGATCATGCCAACCACTGTCCATCAATGCACTACGGGCCAATGAGGACTTTTACCACATCATTTGTAACATTACGGTCATGATTATACCAAATAATCCCATGTCATAATCATACAAATCAATAGTCCATCTATGCACTACGGGCCAAAGATGACTTTTATAACAATATAAGCATGAGGATGATGACAATGACATAAGAATTCAATTAAAAGAAAGCAAAGGATAAATTTTTAAAGATTTATAATTTAATTTATCCAGAATTCAATAATGTCCAAATTATCAACATGATACTGCTTTGTGGAGTAAAATTCAAGAATAATATTGTATCAAAAATGATTTGGACAGAAAAGAGATCAATTTTTTTCATGAATACTACCCCGGGTGAATAGTACCTGAGTGAATAGTAACACGTGAATAGTACTTCGTGAATAATATTATGTGAATAGTATCCCGTGAATAGTACTTTATGAGTAGTACCCCGTGAATAGTACTTTATGAATAGTACCCTATGAATAGTACTTTGTGAATAGTATCCCGTGAACAGTACTCCAACATGAAAAGTTTAAAATTTAACAAGAATGTTCAAAAAAATATCTTTGTGAAATGATACTAGATGAAGCACAAATTTCAAGGATATTTTACTAATTTCACGGAATATAGAAGCAATACTTTAAAAAAATAAGTGTAGAATTAGGAATACAAAATGAAATAATATTACTCACATACTACACAGTATGGAAGAAAATATTATTTCTTACTAATACTAAAAAAATAATATCTCTTACCTTAGAAGAAGACTAGATACTAGAATAGTGAAGTAGCATACTACTCTTCTTCTTTCTCTCTATAACTTCTCTCTTTATAGCTTCTCTCTCTATAATTACTCTTGTGAGTCTTAGTGAGTTATTGAGAATAAAAGAAGAATGAGCTTTTATTTATAGAAAAACATAGTTTCGATAATTGCACGTTTTGAGGCTCGAATTATTAGAGTATAGTACCTTCATCTTTTCCTCCATTTTTAATTTAGTCCTACAAGTATTATCAAACTTGCACCACCTCACCTAATAGTACATCATGTGAATCAATAGTTCCATTCATGTGAACAAATAGTTATATGCATGTGAACTAATAGTAATTAATTGCTCATTTATCCGATTAATTATCTGATTGGTCAATTTAACCTCCAGAAATCAATTATTATCGAAATAAATGATGATTTCCACTAACACTAATAATCCCAACACAATAGAAATATTAATTTCATCTTTAATCAACACAAACTTATTCATCATTAATATTATAATTCACAGTATTTAACAACCAGATCATTCCCAAGAAAGAGGGGGTTTTCCGATAAGGATTTTTCTCTATTGGCGCGCAATTAGGTGACCAAACCCCTTTCCTCGACAGAACTTTTTAGACATCGTCAATATTGAAAATAATAATATGAATAACTTTTTGTCTCAATTATTGATTTAAAAATATAAAATATTATGCAGATGATACTGTGACAATAATTGAATCAATAATATGAGAGATATTATGTAGCAATTACTGTAGCAATAATTGAGTATAACTGAGTGACTTCTCATGTAAGTATCAATAATCAATATCGTGTGCTACTATGTAACCACGCGTATTACTGTACTTTTACCACCGAGTATTTAAACAGTTTAACGATAAAACTTTTGTCGTTATATTTATAAAAAGATATTTCTGTCGTTTTCTAACTCCGACAATACTTCTGTTAAAATGAATATTTCCCGACCAATCAAATATTTTATAACAACTTGCTTACTTTATAAAATTTGTAAGTATTACCCATAACTATAACATTATATCAAATCCAATCCCTAATATTCAAAAATATGTTTCAAGAAAAAAATTAATCTTTATTTATAAAAGTTGGAGTCTTACATAAGCCAAAAATAGTATGTGAAAATGATTTTATAACGAAACGAAAAGTATGGAACCATTAGAAAATGGTAATGAACATGAAAGTGATGAAATAAGGGTTTTCGGAGTTCAAAATGGCAAATTTGAGTTAAGATTTATGTTATGGCATATATATACATATATTTAATATATATACAAAGTAAGAATGTGAGTTATTCATGAAGCAAAGTGCGAAACTAATTTGCCAGTGAAATAGAATATTTGTGTATGAGGCAATGGGCCAAATTAACTTATGAGCTATCAAAAAGATATAAAAATAATATAAATAAAGGAAATGATATAGTAAGTTGTGCTTTACTATAAAAGCGATGTATTAGCTGTTTAAATCTCAAATTTGCGAGTAATGGTAAAAGATATTTCTAAAAATGAATATAAATGGTTTAAGCTTCAAGATGTAAAATATTTGCTTATTAAAATGTGTGATACCTTTATTAGATAATGATTAAAATATTATTAAATGGTTAATAATATTTGTGAATGATTGAGATTATATTAAAGGGATGTAATTAAAATATTATTAAGTGGTTAATAATATTAAGTGACAAAAATATTATTAAAGGGTTAATAATATTATACAAAAGTTTAAGATATTGGTTAAGTGATAGTAATATTATTAAGGGATAATGATATTACTAATGAGTTAAAGAATTGTTTAATGTTTGATTATGTGGCTAAATATTAGTTAATTTATTATTCGAGTAATATTATTGTGATATAAAGTGTATTTTTCTAATTGAAATATCGATCTTATTAATGATAGGTCTTTCATAAGAGACTAAATTAGATTGCTTAGTGGTAATCAGCGGTACATGCAAGTTTCCCTAACTCAAACTTGATTTGTATTTTCAAAGCATGTTAGTGAATAATTATTGTTGATTATCCAAATCTATACTGATTATTGATTCGCACTTAGTGCATGTTGTAAGACCCCAACTTTTATGAATAAAGATTATTTTTTTCTCGAAATATATTTTTGAATATTATGGTTTGAATTTGATATAATGTTATAGTTGTGGGTAATATTTACAAATTTTGCAAGGTAAGCAAGTTGTTATAAAATATTCGATTGGTCGGGGAATATTCATTTTAACAGGAAATATTCGTACGATGGTAAAATAACTGGTGGACCCCATAACGGAAGTATTGTCGGAGTTAGAAAATGATAGAAATGTCTTTTTATAAAAATAACGGCGAAAGTTTTACCATTAAACTATTTAAATACCCGGTGGTAAAAGTACAGTAATACTTATGATTGTATAGTAGCACACGGTATTAATTATTGATGCTTACGTGAGAAGTCACTCAGTTATACTCAATTATTACTACAGTAATTGCTGCATAATATCTCTCATATTATTGATTCAATTATTGTCACAGTATCATCTGCATAATATTTTATATTTTTAAATCAATAATTGAGATGACAAAGTTATTCATATTATTATTTGCAATATTGACGATGTCTAGAAAATTCTGTCGAGGAAAGGGGTTTGGTCACCTAATTGCGCGCCAATAGGAAAAAATTCTTATCGGAAAGGCCCCCTCTTTCCTGGGAATGATCTGATTGTTAAATATTGTGAGTTATAATATTAATGAAGAATAAGTTCGTTTTGATTAAAGATGAAATTGATATTTCTATTGTGTTGGAATTATTAGTGTTAGTGGAAATCGTCATTTATTTTGATAATAATTGATTTCTAGAGGTTAAATTGACCAATCGGGTAATTAATCAGATAAATGAACAATTAATTGCTATTAGTTCACATGCATATAACTATTTGTTCAAATAAATGGAACTATTGATTCACATGATGTACTATTAGGGGAGGTGGTGCAAGTTTGATAATACTTGCAGGGCTAAATTAAAAATAGAGGAAAAGATGAAGGTACTATACTATAATAATTCGAGCCCCAAAATATGCAATTATCGAAACTATATTTTCCTATAAATAAAGCTCATTCTTCTATCATTCTTACCAATTCACTAAGACTCACAAGAGCAATTATAGAGAGAGAAGTTATAAAGAGAGAATTATAGAGAGAAAGAAGAAGAGTAGTCTGCTATTTCACTATTCCATTATCCAGTCTTTTCTAAGGTAAGGGATATTATTTTTGTTCAGTATTCGTAAGAAATAATATTTTCTTCCATAATCTGTAGTGTGTGATTAATATTATTTCGTTTCGTATTTCTAATTCTACACTCATTTTGTTAAGTATTGCTTCTATACTCCTTAAAATTATTAGACTATCCTTGATATTTGCGCTTCATCCAATATCTTTTCATGGAAATATTCATATGGGCATTCTTGATAATTATTGATCTTTCTATACTGAAATACTATTCATAAGGTACTACTCATAAAGTACTATTCACGGGGTACTATTCACAGAGTACTATCTCCAAAGTACTATTCACAAGTTACTATTCACTTGGATACTATTCACCCGGGGTACCATTCATAACAAAAATTGATTTCTTTTCTATCCAAATCATTTTTGATATAATATTATTCTTGAATTTTACTCCACAAAGTAGTATCATGTTGACAATTTGGACATTATTGAATTCTGGATAAATTAAATTTTAAATCATTAAAAAATTATCCTTTTCTTTCATTTAATTGAATTCTTATATCATTGTCATCATCCTCATGCATATATTGTTATGAAAGTTATCTTTTTCCCGTATGGTATAGATGGATTATTGATTCATATGATTATGACTAGAGATTATTCGGTATAATTATGACCGTAATGTTACAAATGATGTGGTAAAAGTCCTCATTGGCCCGTAGTGCATTGGTGGACAGTGGTTGGCATGATCATGACCATTGGTGAAAACACGAATATCCTTGGCCCGTAGTGCATGGATAATTCGTGGTCGTGATACTAATGAATATCCTAGTGCAGGGATGATTCGATGATGTGGATTATTTATTAAGCTGAGTCTCAGCGATAAAATTGATGATAAACTTTTAAATCATAGAAGATAGTAGATATCATGCTCTACTTGACTTTTCTAATAGATTACTTGTTCCGCTACAGTTAAACTTGATGTTTATTGTATTTTATCAGTTTAACACTGTTGAAGGCTAACGATAATTTATTCTGCATTATCTTAGTCATAATATTTCTTATTGGGCTAGTTGAGCGCACCCTTTTGCTTTCATTGTTCTCTTCAGGAAATGAGAACGTAGCCAGAACTAGTAGGGGAATGGAGTGATGGTTCGAGATGGTTGTTTTAGAAGTCCTACTATTTAGTGTGATAATAAATGTAATGAGAATTGAATTTGAGTTTGGATATTGTCTATGAGACAATATTTGTGTAAAAACCATCAGCTCATGTTGTATAATTAAGTTTGTATTTTTATTCAGTACCATGTATTTGGTAACCCAAGATGGGTGATGTATACCTATTTTGGGGGCGTTACAATTGGTATCAAAGCTTAGGGATATGATCCTTAGCTAAAATGTGAGACTAGAACTAGGAGGGGAGAGACGGGTAATTCCTTCGCTAGTATGGCCTACCTAAGTTTATTTAGTATTTAATTTGTCGGTCAGAGTATAGGGATAATATGTGATAAGTCAATTAACCCTTGTTTCATAGCAGTGTTTGGAAATGACATCTAAAAATGTTGAGATCAACAATGAAGCACATGAGACCATTGAGTCACCAATGATCAATACCCATGATAATGTGCATCAAGAAGACAATAATCCTTGGGTAAATAATAACACCAACCAAATGATGAACGATGGGATGTTCAGAGGCTTTATGCAATTCATGCAACATCAAGCGAGAGCGGCTCCTGTTCAAAATACATGTGGAAACACTGACAACTCACAGATGGTCACCGCTAAGAAATTCAAGGAGCTGGGACCATCGGAGTTTTGGGGAAAACCAGAACCACTTAAGGCAGAGACGTGGATAAAGCAGATCACTAAGATATTCGAGGTCTTGAGATACTCCGAGGAGCAAAATATTCCCTTTACCACCTTCATGTTGCGATGAGAGGCAGATTACTGGCGGTATTCTGTAAAGCGTACTCAACCTATCACACGTAAGATGTCTTGGGAAAAGTTCCAAGAACTATTTAATGACAAGTACTTTCCTGAAAGTATTCGTCATATGAAGGAGGTAGAGTTCATCAAGCAGGAGCAAAACAATATGACCGTGTCACAGTACGAAGCTAAGTTTGCCGAGTTATCCTGGTTTGCGTCCCACTTGGTTCATATTGAGGAAAGAATGATGCGGATGTTTCTAAGAGGTTTGAAACCCGAGATATGTCAATACCTCATTTCTCACAAACTTTGCTTGTATTCAGATGTTATAAATAGGGCTCAGTTATTGGAGTACGATAATGAGTTAACCCTACCAAGAGAGAGCAACCGGCAAGTCGACAATGCCAGTGGTAGCAGTTATTGAAGCGGTGACAACAAACATCAACATGCCAGAAATGGTAGCCACTTCAGTGGTAATCATGGCCAAGATAATAGGAATGGAAATTTTAAGAAGAGAAGATTTAACAATGATGGAAAGACGTCAGCACCAGTACCTGTTGATAAAGAAGGAGAACGACCACCGATCGTATGCTTCAAATGCGGAAGAGAGGGACACATCAGTCCAAACTGCACGATGCATTCCAAAGCGTGTTATAATTGCGGAAAAGAAGGTCACCGAGCTCGATTTTTTCGTGTAGTGAAGCTAAGTCCAGTTGTGATGGTGAGACCAAATGCCATCCCAGAGAAGTCAAAGTCGGTAGTTCAAGGGAGAGCATTTTTTGTGACCTCCCAAAAAGCGAGGAACCTAAACAAAGTCATCACGAATAAGCTAATCATAAACTCTAGCGAAGTCATATACCTTATTTGATACCAATTTTACCCATTCTTTTATTTCTTCTACTTGCGCTCAATGTTTAAATTTAACTCCGGAGAAATTAGACTTTGACTTATCTGTTGAAACTCTGTTGGGAGAAACCTTCATTACAACCACTGTTTATATATCTTGTTTGATTCAAATCGGTAACCGCACGTTACCTGTTGATCTCATCTCTTTGAAAATACTTGCATTTGATGTGATTTTAGGGATTAATTGGTTAACTACTTATCATGCTAAAATTGATTATTTTCGTAAGGTTGTTAGTTTTCATATTCCTAACCAACCTATTATGTGAATTCAAGTAACCAAACCACTAAAGTCAATCAATGTCATATCAAGCCATAAAGTTATTCGTTTATTGAAAAATGGATGTCAAGCTTTCTTAGCCTATGTCACGGATTTAAACAAAAATGCGTCAGATTTGAATGATATTTCTATTGTTAATAAATTTCTTAACGTATTCCCAGAAGAACTTCCTGGCCTACCCTGGACCGTGAAATCGAGTTTAGTATTGACCTTTAACCGGGTACAAAACCCATTTCCAAAGCCCCTATATCGAATGACTCCTATTAAACTTCAAGAGTTAAAAACCCAACTACAGGAATTGTTAAACATCGGTTTCATTCATCCTAGTATGTCTCCTTGGGGTGTTCATGTTCTATTTGTGAAAAAGAAAGATGGAAGTATGAGACTTTGTATTGACTATCAGGAGTTAAATCATGTCACTATCAAGAATAGTACCCATTATCATGCATTGATGACCTGTTTGACCAGCTGCAAGGTGCCAAATTCTTTTCAAAGATCGATCTTCGTTCTGGATATCATCAGTTAAAGATCAAAACTGATGACATTCCAAAGACTGCTTTCAAAACTCGGTACGGGCATTACGAATTCCTAGTCATGTCTTTTTGATTGACTAATGCTTCTGCTGCCTTCATGGATATGATGAACCGAGTATTCAAGGAATATTTGGATCACTTTGTGATTGCCTTTATTGATGACATCCTCATTTATTCCAAAAGTTATGAAGATCATGAGTAACACTTAAGGCTGATACTGTAAAAGCTTCATGGAAACAAGCTTTATGCCAAGTTGAAGAAATGTGAGTTCTCGCTTGAGGAAGTAGAATTCCTTGGGCATGTGATATCAAATCATGGAATATCTGTTGACTCATCAAAGATTGAATCAATACAAAGGTAGAACAACCTAAGTCAGTGACCTAAGTACGTAGCTTTCTCGGCTTAGCTAGTTATTATCAGAGATTCATAGAAGGGTTTTCTCGAATCGCTACTCAATTAACTCAGCTGACTCAGAAAGTTATAAAATTCTGTTGGAGCGAGGAATGTGAGCAGAGTTTTCAATAACTCAAGATGAGACTCATTTCAGCACCTGTTCTGACAATACCATCTGGCTCGGAGGAATTTGACATCTATAGTGATGCTTCAGGCAAAGGGTTAGGATGTGTTCTCATGCAACATGGGAAAGTCATAGCATATGCCTCATGACAACTCTAAAATATGAGAGGAATTATCCTACTCATGATCTAGAGTTGGCAGCAGTCATTTTTGCACTTAAATTTTGGAGGCATTATTTGTATGGGAAGAAAGTGGAAATCTATACGGATCATAAAAGCCTCAAATATTTCTTCACCCAAAAGGAACTCAACATACGACAATGACGTTGGCTCGAGCTGTTAAAAGATTACGATCATACCATTCAATACCATCCTGTAAAAGCGAACGTGGTAGCTAACGCGTTGAGTATAAAATTATATGCGGGTACGAGTGCGATATTGTCAACGCAAAGTCCCATTTTGTATGACTTACAAAGGATGGAGATAGAGTTAAAGACTCCTAGGGACCCACGTGATGATAGTAAATATATGAGTAGAACTGACTTTAATCGATAAAGTTAAAGCTGTTCAAGCTACAGACCCAGAGCTGATGCATATGAGGAAGAAAGTACAAGAAGGTACTATCCCGAAAGTAAGAATTCACGAAGAAGGAATACTTCGAATCAACTCCAGACTTTGTGTTCCTAACGACCCTGATTTAAAGTATAAGATCATGATGGAAGTGCACAACACACCGTTTGTAATCCATCCTGGGAGTACCAAAATGTATTGTGATCTTCGATATACATTTTGGTGTAGCAATATGAAAAGAGAGATCACAGAGTTTATCTCAAGGTGTTTAACGTGTTAACGAGTCAAGGCGGAGCATCAAGTGCTAAAAGGTCCATTTCAGCCACTTGAAATTCTAGAATAGAAGTGGGAACACATTACCATGGACTTCGTTACTGGTCTTCCCAAGATTTCTCAAGGCATAGATGCGATTTGGGTCATTGTTGATAGATTGACCAAGTCTACTCATTTCTTACCTATACGAGAAACCTAATCACTTGAACATCTTATTCGTATTTACATAAATGAGATTGTAAGACTGCATGGTATGCCAGTATCCATAGTTTTTGATCGAGACCCAAGATTCACTTCACGATTTTTGGTTAGTTTGTAAAAAGCTATGAGCACGGATTTACGATTTACTTCGGCATATCATCCTTAAACGAATTGGCAGTCGGAGAGGACTATTTAAACTCTTGAAGATTTTTTAAGACTCTGTGTTTTTGACTTCAAAGGAAGTTGGGACAAGTTCTTGTCATTGGTGGAGTTTTCCTACAACAACAGTTATCAAGCAAGTATTGGCATGGCACCATTTGAGGCGTTGTATGGACGCAAGTGTCGTTCTCCAGTATACTGGGATGAGTGTTGGTGAAGCAATGTTGTTGGGACCAAAACTGGTACGTATGACAACGAAAAAGATTTAAATGATCTGATAATGTATAAAGACCTCACAAGATCGACAAAAGAGTTATAGTGATCTTCATCGAAAGGACGTAAAAGTCAATATTGGAGAACATGTGTTATTACGTGTGGCTCCATAAAAAGGAGCTACAAGATTTAGAAAAAGAGGAAAGCTCAATCCTCGATTTATTGGGTCATTTTGAAATCCTCGATTAAGTAGGAACTGTGGCCTATAGACTCGTTTTACCGCCAACTATGTCTCGTGTTCATAACGTTTTTCACATATCTATGTTACGTAAATATGTGAAACACGTAAACCACATTATTGAATTAGAACCAGATGAGATAGAGGAAGATTTAACGTATAAAGAGGTACCTGTTAAAATCTTGGATTAGAAGGATCATATTCTATGCTCCAAGATTGTACCTCAAGTCAAAGTTTTGTGGAGAAACAACGATGTTAAGGAAATAACCTGGGAGTTAGAATATGAAATAAAGTCAAGGTATCCTCACCTCTTTGACATACCAGGTATGTACCCTGATTTCGAGGATGAAATTTTATAAGAAAGGGAGGTTGTAAGACCCCAACTTTAATGAATAAAGATTTTTTTTTTCTCGAAATATATTTTTGAATATTATGGTGTGGATTTGATATAATGTTATAGTTGTGGGTAATATTTACAAATTTTGCAAAGTAAGAAAGTTGTTATAAAATATTCGATTGATCGGAGAATATTCGTTTTAACAAGGAATATTCGTACTATGGCAAAATCATTGGTGGACCCCACAACAGAAGTATTGTCAGAGTTAGAAAACGGCAAAAGTTTTACCGTTAAACTGTTTAAATACCCGATGGTAAAAGTACAATAATATGCGTGATTGCATAGTACCACACGGTATTGATTATTGACACTTACGTGAGAAGTCACTCAGTTATACTCAATTATTGCTACAATAATTGCTGCATAATATCTCTCATATTATTGATTAAATTATTGTTACAGTATCATCTGCATAATATTTTATATTTTTAAATCAATAATTAAGATGAAAAACTTATTCATATTATTATTTGTAATATTGACGATTTCTAGAAAGTTCTATCGAGGAAAGGGGTTTGGTTACCTAATTACGCGCCAATATGGAGAAATCCTTATCGGAAAACCCCTCTTTCCTGGGAATGATCTGGTTATTAAATATTGCGAGTTATAATATTAATGATGAATAAGTTCATGTTGATTAAAGATGAAATTGATATTTCTATTGTGTTGGGATTATTAGTGTTAGTGGAAATCACCATTTATTTCGATAATAATTGATTTCTGGACATTAAATTGAACAATTGGGTAATCAATCGGATAAATGAGCAATTAATTGCTATTAGTTCACATGCATATAACTATTTGTTCACATGAATAGAACTATTGATTCACATAGTGTACTATTTGGGGAGGTGGTGCAAGTTTAATAATACTTGTAGGACTAAATTAAAAATGGAGGAAAAGATGAAGGTACTATACTGTAATAATTCGAGCCCCAAAATGTTCAATTATCTAACTATGTTTTCCTATAAATAGAAGCTCATTCTTCTTTCACTCTCACCAATTTACTAAGACTCACAAGAGCAATTATAGAGAGAGAAGCTATAGAGAAAAAGAAGAAGAGTAGTCTGCTACTTCACTATTCCAATATCCAGTCTTCTTCTAAGGTAAGGGATATTATTTTTGTTCAGTATTCGTAAGAAATAATATTTTCTTCCATACCCTATAGTATGTGAGTAATATTATTTTGTTTTATATTCCTAATTCTACACTCATTCTGTTAAAGTATTGCTTCTATACTCTGTAAAATTAGTAGAATATCCTTGATATTTACGCTTCATCCAGTATATTTTTATGGAAATATTATTCTGGGCATTCTTGATCTTTATTAATCTTTTAATGCTGAAATACTATTCATCGGGTACTATTCATAAAGTATTATTCACAAGGTACTATTCATAAAGTACTATTCATGGGGTACTATTCATAGAGTACTATTTATGAAGTACTATTCATGGGTTACTATTCACTCGGGTACTATTCATTTGGGGTACTATTCATGACAAAAATTGATTTCTTTTCTGTCCAAACCATTTTTGATACAATATTATTCTTGAATTTTACTCCACAAAGAAGTATCATGTTGACAATTTGGACATTATTGAATTCTTGATAAATTAAATTATAAATCTTTAAAAATTTATCTTTTGTTTTCTTTTAATTGAATTCTTATATCATTGTCATTACCCTCATGCTTATATTGTTATAAAAATCATCTTTGGCTCGTACTGCATAGATAGACTGTTGATTGGTATGATTATGACCAGGGATTATTCGGTATAATCATGACCGTAATGTTACAAATGATGTGGCAAAACTCCTTATTGGCCCGTAGTGCATTGATGGAAAGTGGTTCGCATGATCATGACCATTGGTTAAAACACGAATATCCTTGGCCCGTAGTACATGGATAATTCGTGGTAGTGATACAAATGATTATCCTTGGCCGTAGTGTAGGGATGATTCGATGATGTAGATTATTTATTAAGCTGAGTCTCAGCGATAAAATTGACGATAAACTTTTAAATCATAGAAGATAGCAAATATCATGCTCTACTTGACTCTTCTAATGGATTGCTTATTTCACTGCAGTTAAACTTGATGTTTATTGTATTTTATCAGTTTAACACTGTTGAAGGCTAACGATAATTTACTCTGCATTATCTTAGTCATAATATTTCTTACTAGACTAGTTGAGCTCACCCTTTTGCTTTCATTGTTCTCTTTAGGAAATGAGAACGTAGTCGGGATTAGTCGGGGAATGGAGTGATGGTCCGAGATGGTTATTTTAGCAGTCCTCACTATTTACTGTGATAATAAATGTAATGAGGATTGAATTTGAGTTTGGATATTGCCTATGAGAAAATATTCATGTAAAAACTCTCAGCTCATGTTATATAATTAAGTTTATATTTGTATTCAGTACCATGTATTTGGTGACCCAATATGGGTGATGTATACCTATTTTGGGGGTGTAACACTTGTTGCATATGTTCATCGGGTATGAAAGGCTGATCACCTTCATTACCATAAGGCTCGGTTAAATTTGTTCATGGTCATTGTTGACCACTCAACATAATTATTGAGTTATTCAGATATTGAAGTTTTGATTCATGCTCTTTCACAATTATATTACATTATTGAAAACTTGAAAGCTTATTCCTTTTCAATCATGATATATCTTCCTTGTACTTAAACTTACTGGGCAAAATAGTTGTTCACCCTTGTTATATCATGATAAAATTTTTAGATTAAGACGAAGGCTTGAATAAAGACAGAGGCGAAGGCAAATTCCATAATTGGATTATTATGCAGTTATAATTATTAAATTTTCGGATGCGAATGACATTATAAGTCGTGTAGAATATTGAATGCATGTATTAAGTTAAGGTTACAGACCTTGGGGATTATGTGTAAAAGTTTATTGTATAAACAATTTATGTTTATATCTTCCGCATTAGTTATAGAAATGATGTATCGTAACGTACCAGGTCTGAGGTAAAAGGTACCTGAATTTGGGGATGTCACATAAATACTTATGTATATACATCTTGTCATCAAACTCTGTTTGATTGAGCCTGGATATATATCTGGTGCATTTACTTCTATTATATATATATATATATATATACTTTTGAATGTAAATATATATATATATATAAGCAATAAAAGGCCACGAAGTGAACTCCAGGCCAGACAGAAATGTAAATATATATATATATATATATATATATATATATATATATACGGTCTGAATCTTAAGTTCATCCATTATCTAGCATACCTTGCTCACCCCCCTTTAGCGACGGACCGGGCGACGATTCGGTTCGTCGTTATATATAGAACCGTCGTCTTAGCTTTTAGCGAAGGACAACATATAGCGACAAACAACATATAGCATTGGACCGA
Organism: Panax japonicus; assembly: GCA_020205505.1. Lineage (NCBI taxonomy): Eukaryota > Viridiplantae > Streptophyta > Magnoliopsida > Apiales > Araliaceae > Panax > Panax japonicus. The sequence goes on from CM035103.1 coordinate 10,896,618, forward strand.
ATCGTCGCCCGGTTCATCACTAAAGAGGGGTGAACAAGGTATGTTAGATAAATGTTGAGCTTAAGATTCGGACCGTGTATAAATATATATAAGCGGTAAACGCACCGAATATATATCCAGGCTCGATCAAATAGAGTTTGATAACAAGAAATATATATATATATATATATATATATATATATATATATATATATATATATATATACGCAGTAAACGCTCCGAATATTATATTCAGGCTCAATCAAATAGAGTTTGATGACAAGATATGTATATATATATATATATATATATATATATATATAAGTATTTAAATATAAAAAAGTAGTAAACGTTCCGAATATTATATTCGAGCTCAATCAAACAGAGTTTGATGACAATATATATAAGTATTTATATACATAAAAGTAGTAAACGCTTCGAACATTATATTTGGGCTCAATCGAAGCAAAGTTCAATAATATATATATATATATATATAAGTATTTATACATATATAAAAGAAATAAAAAGCCACAGATCGACGATCCGGGCATACCCACACGACGCAACTCTCAACGTGAGTAGATATATATATATATATATATATATATATATATATATATATATATATATATATATATACAGAAGTAAGAAAAAGCTTAAAAATCTTAAATATCTTACAGTGGGCTGACAAGAAGACTTCAGATAGCTTTTGACGCCTGAAAACTCAGTTTCCACTGGTTAAATTTCAGTATGTTGTAAAACAAAAGCTTACAAGTGTTTAGAAAGAAGAATCACTCAGTTCAGAACACTCTAGAAGTGTTTGCAGACTAAAATGTGTAGAGTTTTCTCTCTTTTTCCTATTTTTTTTCAATGGCCAACCAAAGGCCTTTATTTATAAGCTAGATGGTCGCGGGTCTATCCGCGATAGCCACAGGTCTAAAATCAGTAGCCGCAGGTCTACCCATAGCTTCCCGGGTCTACCTGCGACTGTCCGGGTTGCCCCGGGCCATGCGGGTCATGTCATCTCGAAGTACATGTACTCGTGCAACACGTTGTCCGCTCGAACCTTCATAACTTTTAATCTAGGCATCCAATTGAGGTGTCGTATGCCTTTCTGAAATTTTGTTGTCAAGAGCTTTACAATGAGATGGGATAAGAGGTTGTACGAAGCCAGGAAAATGGGTACATGACCAGATCTTCAAGTCTTGAAATTCTATCTGGTGTGTTGCCTTGTGTAGTAGACACTCGAGATTTGAGCTATGGCTCTTTTGGGACACTTCTGTATGAGATGTGGGTTAAAATGATGTTGAGACTACGTGAATGTAGTATCGAGGTGGCAAAATGATGATTTTCCCTCACCAGGTTTATCTCCGGTTCTGTGCAGATGTAGAAGTTGTTGCTCAGGGTTATCTCTGAGGTGTGCTTGACCTCCTAGGGTTATTTCTGGGGTTGGAACTGAGTGTCCCGGGGTTGTCTCCTAGGTTGGAACTGACTTCACCAAGGTTATCTCCAGAACTGGAACTACATCCCTCAGGGTTATCTTCGAGGTTGGAACTGAATCTCCCTGAGGTTATCTCCTGGATTTCCATTGAGTATCTCGAGGTTGTCTCCGAGGTTGTCTCTGAGATTAAAAACTGAGTATCCTGGGGTTATCTCCGGGATTGAGCTGATTTGACTTTCAGGGTTATCTCTGAAAGACGATTTTACCCTCCTACAAGGTTATTAACAGGAAAACAAAATTTTGACTGTCTACAGATGCCCCTCTTTATCAAATTCATGCAGTGTAATGACATGGATTGGATAAAGATTGCTAGACACTTGAAAAGTGATAAGATAATCATGCTGCAAATGTAATGTAGTATGATGCAAATGTTATGCTAAGTGCATGATAGAATGGAGGTTGCTCCATGAATAAGACCAGAGGATGTTGACATTGGGGTTATCACCAAAGTCCTTAACCTTCAGTGCAGATTTTCCACTGTAGAAGTCCTTATAATGTATGAGAGACTCTTGGGGAATTGTACTTTGTCTGATGAAGACTTGTATAACAGATTCCATCATTGGTACTCCCCGATGAGGATGGTTCCCCTTGGTATATATCGACAGGTCTTTCTAGTGCTTTGTTGGAGTTACTGCTAATAATTTGTATTATCAGGGTTGTTTGACCATCGTTAAAATGTCCTTCAACGTCTACCATCATTGGACCATCTCCGATACTTCACTGGATTTAATTGCCAACGGTTGACAATGTCAAGGCTGCTTGACCGTCACTAAAATGTGCTTCAAGGGCTGAACATCATGGGACCATCTCCGATGCTTTTCTGGGTTTACTTGCCAACAGTTGACAATGTCAAGGCTTATTGACCTTCGTTGAAATGTCCTTCAACGGTGAACATCATCGAACCATCTCCGATGCTTCACTGGATTTACTTGCCAACGGCTAATAACGTCAAGGCTACTTGACCTTTGTTGAAATGCTCTTCAACGGTGAACATGTATGAAGTCTCTGTTGGGGTTGGATTCTTGACGAGATGTATGGTTGTGATTGGAATTATAACCCTTGTGATGGAATCACACCTTTGTGAGGTATTACCAAGGGCAGCTTGTTTGGGCAAATGCAAGTGAATGATATGTAGACCCGCAGTTTGGTCTTTGATAATCAGGATTTTAGGCTTTTTTGCTTAATCGCGTAGCGTCTTTTTTCCTAATTTGACTTTTTAGCTTGTGGTACCTCCTTTACAACTCAAATTTGATCGAGCCGGAGGGGGTGGGGACCACCTGGGATAGCCCTAATTGGACCTGTGACAGCCGCATGTGGACCCTGCGGCCATCCAGTGGGTCTATTTCAGGCAGATTTCTCTTTCACGAGTCATTTTCAATTGAAGCCACATAGATAATTCGAGAGTTCTTCTTTAGATCTACTGAGTTCGGGTTGTTATCTGCAAAATCTGTCACTGTATAAGTGTTTTGCACTATCCTGGTAACGTATGCATGTCTTCTTTTCCAGTTTTGACCCTTGGAAAGTGAGTTATCATATGAAATGATTTTAAACACATAATAGTGATTATGCATGCTCATATGACTTGATAAAAAATATTCAACATAGTAAATGTTAGTATTTAACTATGCTGAACATATTGATATGAAAAAAATTAACTTTTGAAACAGTCAATTTGGCACCTTTTTTTACTATTTCTTATCATATTTGAGTACAAATGAGAAAAGGTTGTAAAAGCAAAGTAATCCTGGTAATTAAACTACTCTTATGGATTATAACTTTGACATTTTTATGCATATAGGATGTTTATGACTATTAGTTTGTGTGCTACTTAATGGCCACCTAGTCATGCCTATGTGCATGTGGATAGTCCTTTTTACAAAGGAGACTCTGGCAAAAAATTTCCAAGAATATAGACATTGAATGAACATGCATTTTTAACTCTATTGTAGGTATATGTTAAAGTAATGCATGCATGCATGCATATAGACATAAAATGCATTTAATGAGCTCTAGGTTTAGAATTTACCACAACTTTTTTGAGATGATTTGAATATTTATGTCCAGATATATTGATCTAGACAAGCTGAGCAGCTCCCGTAGGACCTCTTCAAGTGTGAGGAGGAGAGCTTATGATGTGACTCGGCCTCGCCCAACCCGACAGCCTCGTCAGTTGACGGAATCAGTGATTCGCCCTATCCGAGTTGAGGTACCAAATGTTGAGGACGAGGAAGAGGATGTATCGATTGTGGATCCTTCTCATGCTGATTTTGTTCCTCGCAAGGATCTTCTAGCCATTAATGTGATGATTCCAGAGCTTTTGGATGATTTGAGTCGTCACCCCTTGATCTATTTGAATGCCAACGAGGTAAAAGATGTGTTTAATCTTCCTTTTTTCCTTTTGATGAGGAGTATGGTTCTGATGTTGATTTGCATTGTGATGTAAGTTCCCGGCTTTACACAGCCTCGAGAGAACTGGTTCAGTATACACTCTCTATACCAGACTCTTTGCCCAGAGTACCGAGAGATTGTTCATGCTTAGGGTTTTGAGGCGTTCTTTTCCATCCTCCCTTATCGTTGTCCCTAGGGTTACCTTAGGGCATTGTCTGAGCGCTGATTTCACCAGACTTGGTCTCTCCATTTTCTGGATTGTGAGGTGATGATGACGCTGATGAATATGCGGTTTATCACCGGTATAAAGTTTTTAGGGGTGCTAGTGCCTTGTGCGGCTAATATTTCCCCTACTACCTTCAAATCCTTGTTAAGAGTCCCGGATATGGTGCTCATAGGTAGGACAGGTTGAACTAGACCTTTGAGTGTATACGCCTTGAGTGGGGCATTGAGTGAGCCATTGCTCGATGACCGGAGAGTCAGGGATCGCATTCTTCGGCGATTGTTCCTGGTCATCCTCCGGGGTTGTTTCCTGGTGGATAACTCTTCCACGGTGTCATTCACTTTAGTCAGCGCCACACGGGAGGTGGACCGTATTGGTGTGTTTGACTAGGGCTCCTATACATTTGCCTATTTCCTCATGGGAATGTGTATGCGTTCACAGTGCTTGACAGAGGCTTGGCTAGGATTTTACCCCTTCCTGCTGGTGAGTATTTCTCTTTTGATTTCCCTTGTTTGGGTTAAGAGCATTGACTGCCCGCATATGTTTGATCTTGTATTGGCAGTTTTGGGTTTATGAAAGGCTCTCATGTCTTCGTCTCGTTAGCCTTCTAGGTTTAGACACCTATCTACGGGGACAGGGATGGCATCATTCCATGTTGGCGGAGGTTTATGTAGCTGAGGGTTTCACCCATTCACGTTTACGGTTGGAGTTGTTGGCAGCCGATGTCATTACATGGATTCACTACTCTAAGGACAATTTGAAAGTTGGCTTTAAGGGCAGTTTCCCGACTGGTGTCGAGCATATGATGTCCACCCATCGGATTCCTCTCTTCACAGATGGAGGATGGGATCTCTATTTAGGAGAGCGTGTTATCAGGAGCACCACAAGAGAGATTCATATACGGATATATCTTTATGCCAGGCATTATTGGCTTGTGTCACAACCGCCGATCAGTGATATCCCGTTGGTGGGAGTTAATGGATTTGGTTTGTCAGAGAGTTTGTTCACTCAGGAGGCATTCTACCGCTGGTGGTCCCCTCGTACCATTGGATCCCAGACTCGCACCACGTAATTTATGGGGGATATGGTTCCTAGCTCGGTTATGATGGCAGATTGGATTACTTGCGTCTGAGAGCCTACTCATTTGACGCAGATTGATAGCTTGACCCAGCAGTTGGACCGAGCGTATTTTTTCATCCAGCATTTGGGTAGAGCTCCTTCCGAGGCGGATACTTTTGATCCTTCCAGCTCAGGAGCTGGTCCTTCAGGTGGCCCATATTCAGATGGTTTTGTCGGTACAGATCCTCTGTTGTATCGACCTGATATCCCTCTTGGCAGAGTTTCAGTGACTCAGGAGGAGTTACATTAGATGGATAGGTTAGATGATGTAGACATCAACACTATTGACTTCTTCTGATGTATTTCTCGTTATATCTTTTTATAGGCCTTTGTTAGATATTGGGCGGTTGTGCCCCATTCTTGTTATATCTTTTGATAGGCCTCTATTAGTTTTTGGGAGTTGTGCCTCATTTTCCTGTATTTTCCATCTGTATACCGAGATGATGTATTAGATGATGATGTACTTAGGAATGTATGTATATTATTTTCTATTATCTACATCATATTATCATCTATTGTTTATCATACATGTATTATATTATGCATATGTATTTCCAGAGATGATTTCAGCATTGATCCCTGGATGATCTTTTGACACGGCCCTACAGATGTCTTCATCGACAGTTAGCCGGATAGATCATACCCTACCAGTATTGGTGGCCTCCTATTTTAGATCGTGGTATGATAGTTTGTCATCCCCATATCGGGTGACCGTAGACCAGCTATTACGACACTCTGTGACCCTCTTGATGTTCTGGGTTCTATTGGGTTTTGTAGAGGGCATACTAGAGCACTGGGTACCAGAGACAAGGTGTTCCGGTTTGAGACCCATGAGTTGACTCCTACTTTGGAGGAGTATGAGCGTCTGACCGATTTTTCGTGGGACATGCCTTGCACTCCGATAACTGTAGGAGATATGAGCTGACAGTTTATGACCCTCACAGGTTTAAGGCATAGGGTTTCCTTGGATAAGATCCCCTCAGGGCATGTAGTGTCTTTGCATTTTCTGATTGATAGATTTGGCTCTTTGGACAGTTATGTGCAATACTCCAGGGATTTCACCATTTTAGAGGATGATTGGTGTGTTTCTAGAGTAGATGTACTCCTGATGTGTGTACTGGTTTATCTGTACATGCTACTATACATGGACCACTTGGACATCAGTGTGATTATGGCAATGCGAGCTCTCCGGGAGGGAAATACCATTTTATCGATGATTCTGGAAGAGACCTTGAGGTCGGCCATGCATTGTCAGTCCCATTTTGTGGGGGTATTTACAGGCACTTTAGTCTTGCTGTACGTGTGATTCATGACACACTTAAGACCGATTGGCACATTCTGACGCCAGGGATATTGTTTTTCCCATGAGCTATCCATGTCTTACTCCTTTCAGCCGACGGAGTGTACAGACGATGCTTCCTGGTCGTTTTCTTATCAGGGATCGAGGATTTGTTTGATATTTTGCCATGTTCAGAGCGTAGTTCTCCCTACAGCTTCATCACTCATGCGTTTGGCATGGATTATCTTCCTCTGGCTGGTTTGAGGGGTGTGACCACTTATCATCTACTGGCTATGATGGCACAGTTTGACCAGTTTTAGGATGTTCATCCCTTTCATGGGGCATTAGGTCAGCGTTTGTCATCTCGGCTTTTATCAGCAGAGGATTTATCCAGGATTTTACTACTAGCCATCCAGGTCTTTCTATAGAGTATTTTACATGGTTGGAGGCAGAGATTACATCGACTAGGGTTGTATCCACAGAGCCGGGTATTGATTCTGGTAGTGGGGAGTCTATGGAGGACAATGATTCTGTAAGACCCCAACTTTTATAAATAAAGATGAATTTTCTTGAAATATAATTTTTAATATTGTGGTGTGGATTTGATATAATGTTATAGTTGTGGGTAGTATTTATAAATTTTGTAAAGTATGCAAGTTATTATAAAATATTTGATTGGTTGGGGAATATTCGTTTTAACAAGAAATATTCGTACGACGGCACAATTATTGGTGGATCCCACAACGAAATTATTGTCGGAGTTAGAAAATGACAGAAATATCTTTTATGAAAATAACGATAAAAGTTTTACCGTTAACTGTTGAAATACCCGGTGATAAAAGTATAGTAATACGCGTGGTTGCATTGTAGCACACGGTATTGATTATTGATGCTTACATGAGAAGTCACTCAGCTTTGTTCAATTATTGCTACAGTAATTGCTGCATAGTATCTCACGTTAATTGATTCAATTATTGTCAATATTTTATATTATTAAATCAATAATTGAGACGACATAGTTATTCATATTATTATTTGCATTATTGACGATGTCTAGAAAGTTTTATCGAGGAAAGGGGTTTGTTCACCTAATTGCGCGCCAATAGGGAGAAATCTTTATCGGAAAGCCCCTTCTTTCCTAGAAATGATCTGGTTATTAAATATTGCGAGTTATAATATTAATGATGAATAAATATTGTTAAGAATATTGAGGTGATTTTTATGAAGTATTTGTTATAAATTTTGGCGTATTATTTGAACCACCATTTACCCATTTTTTAAAATCGTCGGTAGATAGTTATCTCAGTTTTGTTTATATATATATATATATATATATATATATATATATATATATATATATATATATATTTATATTGGTAAGTTCCGTATAGGGGGTGGGGGGAATCAAAAGTCACATGTGAGAGTATTATTGTTATTAGATGTATATATATAATATATAAAATATGTGTGCATGTGAATTAGTGTGTGTGTGAAGAAAATGTAGTGGTGGTGGGTATGAGCTGATGTGTGTGGTGTGGGAATTATATATATATATATATAAGGTGGGTAATAGTGGGTGATGGTGGTTACCTTTACTTTAGGGGTAAAGGTGTATATATATATTATATAAAGTTTTGTTTTATTATATTATAAATAGAATATATTATATTTTATTAGAATATTTTATTGCATAGTAATGAATAGTAAAATCAAATTTTCAGAAAATTTTCTGTCGATTGCTCCCTTGAATAAAACTATTGTACAGTCCGTAATTTTTTAAATTCAAATAGTATCCTTCCTATTCTCCTATAAATAGGAGGCTTAGTTAGAATTGAAAATTACACCAGAATGAAGGAATTCTTCTTCTATAATATTGAGCGTATTTCTTTAGAGTTTAAGTAAGCTTTGAGCGTAGAAAATAATATAAGTTTTCTTCAAGAATATCCCCAGCTATACCAGTTGAAATACTCTCTTTTTTAAGGTAAGGGATATATTTTTGTTCAATATTCGTATGAAATAATATTTTCTTTCATACCCTATAGTATGTAAGGAATATTATTTCGTTTCAGATTCAGAATTCTACACTCATTTTATTAAGTTTTGGCTTCTATACTCCATGAAATTAGTAGAATATCCTTGAAATTTGCGTTTCATCTAGTATCTTTTCATTGGAAATATTATTATGAACATTCTTGATAAGTTTTAACTTTTTTATGCCAGAGTACTATTCACGGGGTACTATTTCCGAAGTACTATTCACATGGTATTATTCACTCGGGTACTATTCATAACAAAAATTGATTTTTTTTTCGGTCCAAATCATTTTTGATACAATATTATTCTTGAATTTTACTCCACAAAGCAGTATCATGTTGACAATTTGGACATTATTGAATTCTGTATAAATTAAATTATAAATCTTTAAAAATTTATCCTTTGCTTTCTTTTAATTGAATTCTTATATCATTGTCATCATCCTCATGCTTATATTGTGATGAAAGTCATTTGTGGCTTACGTGCATAGATGGACTGTGCCATCCAGGTCTTTCTATAGAGTATTATATCCTTCATCTTTCAATTATTTGCTTGTTAATCATGTTTAGCGTTGATCCCATAATGGCTTTTGGTTAAGTTATGAACTAACCTCCATTATGGAATTCTAACGGATTTTAATATGTAGTTTGGTTGCATGCTTGATTGTTGGGGCTATTTTACATATCATATGGGATTTCTATTATAATTGTTTTGCATGTATGAATGCTTGATCACCATTCATTTCAGTACTTGCATGGAATTGACAATGAACATGTGAGTATGGACTGTAATCATGATAGGATACGTATATGGGGCTGTTTTATATGGCTTGTGTATTTCGTGAATGAGATAGACATATACTTATTCACCGTATGAGTTAAAATAAGGGCTTGTGCTTAAATTCAGTATGATTACAATTTCACATAGACATATAGTGATTTTGGTTATATTGATGATTACATGGAGTCTATCGCTTGTGGATGCTGTGTAAGTAGGTCATAGTGCATTGAAAAATGGCTATGACTCTATTAGTGCTCTTGGCTATTTTCCTGTGATATGTGAACAATTCTTCCATAATAGTGGTAATTAGATGAAATATTAAATGAAGTTAGGATGCCATTATTTCCAGACTTGGTTTATTTCGTTATTATTCTTGTTTTAGTTGTTATTTACAATTAGATTATTTCACCAATATAGTTGCTAGTCTAAGCATATAAATATAGTAATTTAATTGATGCATATTAGTTTAAATTTGACAACTTTCTCTATGGGATCGATACTCTACTTACTCTGTATTACTTGTTGACACGTGTATGCTTACATGAGTTAGAGCTCTTTTTGTTAGAACTTGAAAAAGAGGCAACAATTGGTATGATTATGACAAAGGATTATTCTGTTTAATCATGACCGTAATATTAAAAATGATGTGGTAAAAGTCCTCATTGGCCCGTAGTGCATTGATGGACAGTGGTTGGCATGATCATGACCATTAGAGAAAACACAAATATCCTTGGCCCGTAGTGCATGGATAATTCGTGGTTATGACACTAATGAATATCATTTGCCCGTAGTGCAGGGATGATTCGATGATGTGGATTATTTATTAAGCTGAGTCTTAGCGATAAAATTTATAATAACCTTTTAAAATCATTGAAGATAGTAGATATCATGCTCTACTTGACTATTCTAATGGATTACTTGTTCCGTTGCAGTTAAACTTGATGTTTATTATATTTTATCAGTTTAACACTTTTGAAAGCTAACGATAAATTTTTCTGCATTATCTTAGTCATAATATTTCTTACTGGGCTAGTTGAGCTCACCCTTTTGCTTTCATTGTTCACTTTAGGAAATGAGAACGTAGTCGGGACTAGTCATGGAACGGAGTGATGGTCCGATATGGCATTTTAGTAGTCCTCACTATTCTATAAAATAGTGTGATAATAATTGTAATAAGGACTCCATTTGAGTTTGGATATTTCCTAGAAGATAATATCCGTATTAAAACTCTCAGATATGTTTTGTCGTATGTTACACGACATGTTGTATAATTAAGTTTTTATTTGAATTTTGTACCATGTATTTGGCAACTCAGAATGGGTGATGTATACCTATTTTGGGGGCATCACAGATTCTCCCTACTGAGGACGAGCTATTTGCTGGGTTGACAACTAGCTCTGGTTGATTCCCCCAGTATTCCTGCTACTGTGACTCCACATTCTGCAGAGTATTTAAAGCAGAGCCTACATCCGATGACAAATGAGAGGGATCATGCTAGGGCCTTGATGTTGACAGCTTTTTCTGGTAGAGATGCCACTCTAATTGAGAGAGATTATGCTTTAGATCACCGAGATGCCGCTATTGTTAAGCGGGATGAGGCTCGATCATCTAGGGATGTAGCTGTTATTGAGCGGGATAGTGCTCTAGCTGCCCGAGATGCTGCCACTACAGATAGTACTGCATTGAGGTCCCATACTGCTGATATCATTGTAGAGATAAACACATTCATTGATGAGCATAGTGTCACCATGCAGATGGCTATGGATCTCTTGGTTCACGTTGATACACTAGGGCAGGAGCTCACAGAGTTACCACCTTCTTTTGAGAAGGATATCATGTTAGATTTAATGGCTCGCTTACCACTGGTTTGTAGATTAGCTTAGATTTTCTTGCATAGACTAGCTTAGCCATTTTTGTTATGTATAGGACATATTGTATATATCAAACAGTATTATATGGCAAGGAAATATATTTTGATTCACTTCCCTTGTAGTTATGCCTTGTTACTTACTTGATAGTTGTCTGTTCTCTAGGGCTTGTGATCTTGATGTATTCTGAACTCCTCCTTGATGGATAGACATTGAGATGTATTGGGATCTTTCATAATGGATTATTGATTGTGTATTCCCTACCCTTTAGTGTCTTGGGACTGGTTTCTGTATGTGGCTATGGAAAGGATTGTGACTTTACTCTCTAAGATTGACCGCCCCACAGATAGTCGTCGGTACTCCTATGTATTGGGGAGCATAGTTAGTTCCATCTCTTATGGATTGGTGTTTCTCTTTGAGGACTCAACCACAGCTTAGATGGTCGCTGGTTCTCCCATTTGTGTGGGGAGACTAGGTAGTTCATTCCCTTTGGTCTAAGCCAATGAGGTGTGGTTTGAAAGGGTTGAAGGATGATTCCAGTACCATTGACAAATTTTTGTGTTTTGGTAGGGGTGAGACCGCACCATAAATGGCTGCCTACGTACTCCCATTGATGAGGGAGAATCAGGTATGCGTAGTTACAACCTAGTGTGAAAAGGTTGAAAGTTGTAGGTGGTAAAAATAGGGTGTAGATATGTTTTTTTTCTATGGTTAGACCAGACCATAAAAATAGCTGCCTACGCACTCCCGTGTATTAGGGAGATCAGGTCTGCATAGTTCACCCCTGGTGGGATAAACTGAAGTTGTGATGGAAGTGTTTTATCCCTAATGGGACAAACTGAAGTTTGGAAAAGTTTTATTCCGTGATGGGATAAACTGAAGGTGTGAAATGCTTGATCCTTGGTGGGATAAACTAAAGGTGTGAAATGTTTGATCCCGAGTGGGACAAACTGAAGTGGTGGGAATTGTATGTAGTGAGAAAGGTTTTGAAAACTGAATTAACTAGGGATCTGAAGATCCTAGAACCAGGATGTTGGTTTGCAAATAACTTCAGACATAGTACCGTTTCACGGTGTCCGCATTAATAAGTTGGGGAAATTCCTCACCATCCATCTCTTGTAATCTGAGGTCTCCTCCTGTAAATACCTCATTGACAATAAATGGGCCTTCCTAGTTTGGGGAAAATTTTTCTTTAGATTGATCTTATTATCAATAACCTTCTTCAACACCAAGTCATGTTCTTTGAACTGCCAGTAGCCGGACTTTTCTGTTATAGGATCTAGCGATCCTTTATTGGTATAACTGACCATGGAAGATGGTTGCGGCCTGCCTTTTATCTATTAGAGATAATTGGTTGTACCGATCTTGTAACCATTGGTCTTCATCCAGATGAGCGTCTATCAACACTCGGAGGGATTCCATTTCCACCTCTATGGGGAGTACTGCTTACATGCCATAGGTTAATGAGTAGGGGGTTGCCCCAGTGGAAGTGTGCATTAACGTTCTATAGGCTAATAGAGTCATAGACAACAAGTCAGGCCATCCTTTGTGATTGGTGGACATCTTTTGCATGATCTTTTTGATATTCTTATTATTCGCTTCAACAACACCATTTATCTTTGGACTATAGATGACGAAGTTGTGATATTTGATACGAAATTTACTGCATAACTCCTCCATCATTTGGTTGTTGAGGTTTTTGGCATTGTATGATACAATCACCTCTGGTTGTCCATATCAACAAATGATATTATTTCTGATGAAACCAATGATCACCTCTTTAGTAACCCTAGGGGGAAGAGGATGCTTTACCCATTTGGTGAAGTAGTCGATCATAGTGAAGATAAACCGATGACCGTTGTTGGCTTTGGGCTCGATGGGCCGATCACGTCCATTCCTCACATTGAGAAGGGCTAGGGTAAACTCATGTTGTGGAGCTCCCTTGGAGGGGTGTGGATAGCATTCCCATGAATTTGGCATTGATAACATCTCTTGATGTGACCATCACAGTTAGCTTTGAGAGAGAGCCAAAAATGCCCTGTCCTTAGGATTTTCTTGACAAGTAAAGGCCGCTAATGTGTGGACGGCATACTCCACCATGAATTTCATCCATGAGCCTCTAAGCTTGGTCTTTGTCTAGACATATGAGAAGACCTAATCCTGCATCTCTTTTTTAGAGTGCTTCTCCGCTTAGGTAGAATTTCATGGCCATTCTATGGATCCGCTTTCTTTCAGCTTGACTCGCCTCAGCGGGTGTAGATCCATCTCGCAGATACTCCTTGATATCCTGATACCAAGGGTGGTGGATAGGAGGCATCTCATCCGATACTTCTTCGCTAAATCATTTCTATTCCGAGGAATGTGGAGGAAGGATATTTCTTCAAACTCCAAAGCCATCTGGATAACCTATCGATGGTAAGGCAGCAAATGTAGTTCTTTGGTGTGATAGATCCCAGCGGTTTATCTAATTACCAATTCGAAATCTCCAAATATAGTTAACCGTCTGAGGCCCATGGATTGGACTAGTTTCAACCCCATGATACAACCTTCATACTCAGTTGTATAGTTGGTGTTTACAAATTGTAATTTGACGACAACGGGATACTGCTCCCCCGAAATGGACACTAGAACTACTCCAGCTCATGAGCTTTCTATGTTTACAGCTCCATCAAAATACATCTTCCATGGTTGGTGTGTATCGTCCTTATGGTGTTGCTGAAATGTCATTTCCCTTTCATCGAGGGAGTAGTTTCCAAGGGTTTAAAATCCCCTACAGGTGCAGAGCCTGGTTGATCTGCTATTCCTTGACCTTTGATAGACTTTTGAGTCACATAAATGATGTCAAATTGTTGTAAGATCAACTGCCATTTGGACAGTTAAAAATTAATATAGGTTTGCTGAACACATAATTGAGAGGATCCACGCAGGATATGAGATGGGTTGTGTGACCATAGAGATAATGATGTAATGTCTTGGAAGCCCATGCTAAAGTACAACAAGTTTATTCAATCAGAGTGTACTTATGTTCATGATGCTGAATCTTTTGTTGAGGTAATAAATAGCTCTTTCTTGGCCTCTATCATCTTTCTGCCCCAGCATGCAGCTCATGGCATTGTCATTGATTGATAGGTACATAAACAGAGGAACACCATCCCTAGGCGGTACCAAAATAGGAGCTTTGATTAGCTATTCTTTGATAAGAAGGAAGGCTTTCTGACAATCATCATTCCATTTCATGGAGGATTTCTTCCTTAGTAAGTTGAAGATAGGTTCACAGGTCGCCGTGAGTTGTGAGATGAACCGACTGATGAAGTTGATTTTCTAAAATTTAAGTAGGCACACTTAGAGGGGGGTTGAATAAGTGTGGGAACAAACGGTGTCAAACTTTTGATTCAATAAAAATTCTTTTGGATATTCAATGCAGGAGGTTGGATTCTAAATCCTTATAGATTAAAAAGTTAAGACAAGATGTTGAGTTGATGTAAGACTTTCTAAAATGCTTAATTTAGAGACTTAGCCTTTTTCAGAATGTGATTATGTGAAAACAATTTGCTAAATTAGTTTTGTAAATTTATAGATATAGAATACAGCCTGCTGGATAGATAGCTGAATGATGAGATAATTTAGCACAATAAGCAATCACATGAACACAAGGAATTTTTACGTGGTTCAGCCCCTATCCTCTATTCTAGTGGCCTAATCCACGACCAATACCAACTAGTATTAGGAGACTCTCTTTATTAATTAACTTTGTTTACAATTAAACCCCTTTACAAGACAAGTTTCACAACCTTTGAGTACTTATACTCCCCGAGCACCTTTGCTCCTCGTGCACCTAATGCACCCTTAAGCACCTATACTTCCTTGAACTTGCTTGCAAAACCACTAATCCAACCCGGATTAGAAACCTTAGACTAAGAACTTAGTCTACCAAATGTTTAGAGAATTGATCAAACAAAATAAACTATGATCAAAGCAATAATTATATCAACAATTCAAGGCTCAACTATTTATGCAATGATCAATGAAAAGATATTACTAGTAGAGCTCCAAAAATGAAAGTTGAGAACTAATTTGAATTACACTTTCACCATCAGCTTATTTCTTCATAATAGATATAATTCATTGAATAGTGTATGAAGAATAATTCAGAAATATAGTACTAGCAGTTTACTGTTTATATTATGTATTGATTTTCTTCACTGCTCTCTTTCTAGTGAACCAACCCATCCTTTTATAGATATGAAGATCATTTGCTCATTGCTAAATTATTTCAATTGCATATCCTTTGCCAATCATATCTTTGTGTCGTTGATATGATTTATCCTATAAGGCATGGGCATTGTTAGTTTTAATAATCAATATATATATATATATATATATATATATATATATATATATATATATATATATATATATATATGCCACTAATAGCCGGACACGCAGGTTGGATATTTTTTATGCGTTTATTGAGATCAAATCCCATGATTTGATCAATCACATATTTCTAGACTCCCATTATGTAAAATCACGTGGCAAGATATTAATTCTATTTAAGTGATCTGTTACTTTATTCTTTATGGAAACTAAAAGATATGTCCATGATAATATATGTTCATCTTCCGGATAATTCAAAAACACCAACTAAATTATTTTCTCTTTAATTACTCACCTGTTTTCATTTACTAAATGGATGGAAATTAAGATTTCATCATTTAGAAATACTTCCATATTAATTTCATTCAATTCAAAAATATTTCCATATTCATTTTGAAACTCCAATTAATTTGTTCCATAATTAATTATTTTCATGATTATGGCAAACTCAATAATGAAGGACCATATCCCAAAATTTATGGAGACAATATTGGTTAGAGATATGAAAGATAATGATCTTTTTAAAACTCATTTACTAATCAACTCCATCAATTATGGGAAGTATCAATATTTAAAAAATATTTCCATATTTATTTTGAAATCCCAATCTATTTATATATTACTTCCATGATTATGGAAAACCCCATATCCTAATATTTATGGAAACAATCTTGGTTAGAGATATAAAAGATAATGATCTTTTTAAAACTCATTTACTAAATAACTCCATCAATTATGGGAAGTATCAATATTTAAAAAATATTTCCATATTTATTTTGAAACCCCAATTTATTTAGATTTGCCCTCACTAATTAGCTTTCCAAAAATTACTCCAATTAATTGATCCATGCTAATTGATTCTAAGGATATGAATATTTATTTGCTTAATCAATTTTAAGGAAAGTTCAATCAATTAATAAATCATGGAAAAAAATAATGAATAACTCAATCCCAAGATATATGGTATAGATTTATATAAAGAATCAAAATCTATTTTAAATTAATTGCTTTAATTATGGGAATGTTTCAAAATTAGCTTTTCAAAAATTACTCCAATTATTGATCCATGATAATTGATTCTGAAGATATGAAAATTTGATTTGCTTAATCAATTTTAAGGAAAGTTCAATCAATTAATAAATCATGGAAAACATAATGAATAACTCAATCCCAAGATATGTGGTATGGATTTATTAAATCCTTTAATTATGGGATGGCTTCAAAATTAGCTTTTCAAAAATTACTCCAATTCAATTAATATTTGATCCTTATTAATTTTGAAAGCTTAATTAAATATTTTCATTATTAATCTTTAATTAATTAATCATTTTAATTTATTTCACAATTAATTAATGATGCAATGCAATGCAATGCAAATTCTAGAGCCTTGATTGAGAAATAATTAAAGCTAGGATCTTACATTTATTTCCTAATAACTCAAGCAATTCTTCAAGCCTTCATGTCTTCAATCCTTTAATAAATCAAAGCTTCAAGAATTCTTTTTAATATCCTGTAAATGCATGAGTAAACATTTTAGTACAATAGGAAAGTCATCATCAAAACCTAAGGTTGGAATATGACCAAGTCAACATTCTCCCCAAAACTTCCCGTATTTCCCTCTCTGTCTAGGATATGGGCATTTCCGTTATGGCCAGGATTTTTGCAAGATCCATTTCAATGCCTTTGTGGCTTATTATGAATCCTAGCAATTTACCTGATTTGACACCAAAGGCGCATTTGGCCGGATTCAACTTTAAGTTATACTTACGCAACCGGTTGAAAAGCTTTTTGAGACTGATCCAGGTGGTCTTCTTCCCATCGAGACTTGACAATGATGTCATCCACATAGATTTCTATCTCTTTGTGCATTAGATCATGGAAAACAGCCATCATGGCTCGCTGATAGGTAGCTCCAACATTGATGAGGCCGAATGACAACCGTCTGTAGCAAAAGGTTCCCCAAGGAGTGATGAGTACAGTTTTCTCACGATCCTCTTCAGCAACCATGATTTGATGGTACCCAGCAAAGCAGTTAGCAAAAGAGTATATGTAATACTGAGCTACATTGTCAATGAGTATGAGGATGAATGGCACGGGAAAGCTATCTTTGAGACAAGCTTCATTCAGATCCTTGTAATCCTCACAAATGTGCACCTTCCCTCCGGGTTTAGGCACGGGGAATATATTGGATAGCCACTCAGGGTATGTTGACACCATGATGATGTCGGCTTGAAATTGTTTCACAATTTCTTCTTTGACTTTTAATCTCCACTCAGGTTTTAATAGCCTGAGTTTCTTCCTGACTGGCTTGAATCCCTCTTTGATGGAAAGGCGATGAATGACGATGTCAGTGGATAAACCGACCATGTCTTCATGAGACCATACAAACACATCCTCGAATTGGGTTAACAGAGTAACCATGTCATTCATTTGGTGTAAGACCCAAACTTATTATAAATGAAATTAAACTTCCTTTATTTATTATTTTGAAATAGTAAGGGTTGATTTGATTAATGTGGTTAATTATGGGTAAAATGCGCAAATATTTCAAATAAGTAAATGGTTATAAAATATTCATTGTTGTCGGGGAATATTCGTTTGGTCGTGGAATATTCATACTGTCGGGGAATATTCGTACGACAGCGCAGCCTTGTGTGGGCCCCATAACGGAAAGCGATTGGATGAAGAAAACGACAAGTATAAGTTGTTTATAAATAATGGCGTAGTTGTTACCGTTAATACTGTTGGAATACCCGGTGGTTAAAACACAGTAGCACACGGTATTGCACGAATTATTGATTCTTACGTAAGAAGGCACTACTCGATAATTTTTATAGTAATTACTGTTCAATATTTTATTTTATTGATTCAATAATTGCTACGTTGATATTTTATATTGTTGTTGTTTCAATAATTGTCACTGTACAATATTTTCCATTATCAGATCAATAATTCATATTATTTGAATAATATTATTAGATAACATTATTGGCAATGTCTAGAAAGTTCTGTCCAAGGAGAGGTTTGGTAACCTAATTGGGCGCCAGTAAGGAGAAATCCTTATTGGAAAGCCCCCTCTTTCTTGGGAACGGCCTGGTTGCCAGTATTGTGATTCTATAATATTATTTGTGAATAATTAATTATTGATTTATATGATAAGGAAAATATTCATTTTATGTGGATATAGATGGAGAAAATTTTAAAGTGACAATTGTTGAAAAATTGATATTTTATCTTTTTCTGATAAAATAATTCATTTAAATATATTATTATATTTTAATAATGGTGATATTTTTGTACTGAATGTGGGATATATGAGTATATGAGGAGGAGTATTTTTGTTACTAAAAATATTTAAAACATGTTTTTCATGTTTGTGGACCCCATTTCTTGACTGAAATTTGATTATAGCTTGTAAAATCGCCTGTTTGTGGATTCCGGTCAACTTCTATTTGGAATTTGGGAAAACTTAAACTTACAAAGTTGTAGAGAATTGAAATTCTTATGGAATGGACATAAGATTTGAATTTTTCTGATAAAATGGCTATTTATTGTGAATTATTAAAATTCCAGAATATTGGGTCTGATTTGATTTTGTTATAAAAACATTTAAAACATGTTTTTCTAGAAGGTGGGCATGTGGGAAATGCTAGAATCTGATTTCAAAAGATGCGTATGAATTTTAATATTAATAATATTATTTTATTAAATTTTCTGCTTTGGTGTTCTAAGTAATTTCCTATAAATAGGGTGCTTAGGTTAGAATTGAAAATCACACCAAAAACTAAAGTTTTTCTCTCTTTCTCTCTCTATATAATCGAGCATATTCTTGTGAGTATTTTGATACTTTGAGTGTTGCTATACGGTGTAAGTTCCCTTCAGCACTATATCCAGTATTCCAGTTAGAAGTACTGTCTTTTCGAGGTAGGGGATATTTTTTTTAAAATGATATTATTTCTTTCAATATCATTATGCCGGAATATTGGTAAGATTTTTCTTGTGAAATTTTTTCCTTTTAGTGTCGGGGTTACTATTTACGTATACGGCACTATTCACGAATACGGCACTATTCACAGAAAAATTAAAATTTCATTTTCTGTCCAAAATATCTATTAAGGATACTAGCTTTGATTGTATCCATGTTTTGATCATTCTTGAATTTTACTTCACTATGAGTATTTATGAAGTATTTTTGAACTCGAATTGTTTAAAGTACGAATCCTTAATATTTGTTATTTTATTTCATTGGATTCGTTTTCTTTAAAATATTTTTCATCATCCTCAGTCCTAAATGATGATATTACTGAATATCTTTGGCCTGTAGTGCAAAGATTAATGATTTTCTGATGAATATCTTTTGCCCGTAGTGCAAAGATGAACAGGTGTTGAGATGAACATGACCAACTGATGAATATCTTTGGCCTGTGGTGCAAAGATGAATATTTGATTCAAGATAAATATTGATTGATATTACATGGATAAAATATTGATGATGGACTTTTAAATTCATAGATAATAGTAGATTTCATTCTCTACGTAACTCATCTATGAATTATTATTTCCGCTACGAATATTGATCTGAAACTTGTTGTCTATTGTATTTTATCAGATTTTTCCTGTTTGAAGACTAACGATAATTTGTTCTATATTATCTTAGTCATAATATTCTTTACTGGGCTAGTTGAGCTCACATTTTTCCTTTTTGTTCCATTTTTCTTTTCAGTAGGCGAGAATGTAGCGAGTTCTAGTCGGGGTGTGGAATGATGGTTCTAAAAAGTTGTCTTAGTAGTCCTCACCATTTTGTAAAATAATGTACCAATAATTATAATGAGGACTTATTTGGGTGTGAATATTGTCTAGATGGCAATATTTGTATTTAAACTCATAGTTTATATGTTGTATTAATAAAGTTGTAGTTATTTCTGTATCATGTTATTGACGACTTAAAATGGGTGATGTATACCTATTTTGGGGGCGTCACAGTTGGTATCAGAGCTCAGGGACATGATCTCTGGTGGAGATCGGGGAATAGAACTAGGAGGGGAGAGACGATTAAAACCTTCGCTAGTGTGTCTTACCTAAGCTTATTTGTTGGTTGATCAGTATATAGGGATATTATGTGATATATTGATTTCTTTAATTAACTCTTGTTTTATGGTAGTATTTGAGAATGTCGACTGAGAATGTTAACAGTGGAGTAAACGAGACTGTGGAGACTCCTTTACTCACCAATGAGTAGAACGTGCAACAGGCCTGCAATGTTCCTCCTGTAAACAACACCACTAATCAGACGATGAACGACGGAATGATTAGAAGCTTTTTGCAGCTCATGAAAAATCAAACGAGGGAGACTCGTGTACAAAATACAGGTGGAAATGATAACAACGCACAGTTTGTCACAGCCAAACAGTTCAAAGAGTTGGGACCACTAGAATTCTGGGGAAAGCAGGATCCGGTTAAGGTAGAAACGTTAGTCAAACAAATTACCAAGATATTTGACGTTTTAGGATGCATGGAGGAACAGAAGGTTCCATTCGCCACCTTTATGTTCTGTAATGAGGCAGATTACTGGTAGGAATCTGTGAAGCGTACCCATCCAGCCGCACTCAGTATATCTTGGGATACGTTTCAGAAACTATTCAATGACAAGTACTTTCCTGAAAGTATTCGTGCACTGTAATATCCACTCGAACTTTAAGAAGTGCAATTCGGGCATCTGTTTGAGGTATACAAGACCTATTTTTGACCGCCGTTGTCGAGAGTTGTACGATGACATGAGATTAGAGCTTGTACGAAGTCATTGAAGATGGGACGATGCCCTTCGGTCTTCAAGTTTCAACTTTCATCCGTTACCCCGCACAATAGTCACTCGGTATTGGTTAGTCTAATGGGACATCGTTTCATAGAGCAGTTGAGACGACGTGGTGTGGCATCGCGTTGGCGAGATGACGATGTTGCCCCTCACCGGTTTTATCATCGGATTGGGCTGATAAAGCAGACGTTGCTCAGGCTTCGCTGAGATTGGACTGCTGCAATTGTTGAAGGTCCTCATTGTTATCTTTGAGGTGTGACTGTCTTCCCCATGTTATCGCTGGGTTGGTATAGTGTATCTCGTTGTGAGCGCCGAGATTGAAGCTGGTGGCATTTGAAACAAGCATTTTTGGGGTTATTGCCGAAACTGCATTCCTTGGGGCTATCACCAAAGTTGGTGGCTATTCCCATAGTTGGGACTAAGACTTGATACCTCGGGGTTATCTCTGAGACTAGAACAAAACAACATGACGGTGTCCCAGTACGAGGCGAAGTTTGCAGAGTTATCCAGGTTTGCACCTCATTTGGTGGAGAATGAGGAACGTATGACGCGAATGTTTCTGAGATGTTTGAAACCCGGCATACGTCAATATCTCATTTCTCATAAATTTTCTCTCTATTCAGATGTTGTCAACATGGCTCAATTATTTGAGTGAGATAACGAGTACGTTCAATCGAGGGACCACAACCAGGATCATACCGGTGACAATAGTCATTAGAACAACGATAACTAGCGGAGAAAGAAAAATACGGACAAAAGCGGACCACTGTGGTGGTAATTATTGCCATGAAAATAGAAGAAGCGAGTCGGGAAGAGATTTTAAAAAGAGGAGATTCAACAATGATAATGCGAAGACGTCAGCACCAGTAGCAACTGGTTCTAAGGGATGAGGACGACCACCGGCCGTATGCTATAAATACGGGAAAGAGGGACATATCAGCCCAAACTTCCCACAAAAGTTCAAGGTATGTTATAATTGTGGAAAAGAAGGACATATCGCTCGAGATTGTACAGTGGAGAAACCAAGTCCAGCGGGGATGGTGACTCAAAAGGCTGTCCCAAAAAAGTCAAAGTCAACGGTTCCTGGAAGAGCGTTTGTCATGACTGGTCAAAATGCGAGGAACCCAAACGAGGTGATCACGGGTAAGCTAATCATAAATTCTTGCAAAGTTTATACCTTACTAGATACCAGTGCTACCCATTTATTTATCTCTCCTGTTTGTGCTCAACGTTTAAACTTGACTCCAGAGAAATTAGACTTTGATTTATCTGTCGAGACTCCGTTAGGAGAAACTTTCATCACATCCACTGTTTATAAATCTTGTTTGATCCAAGTTGGCACCATCACATTACCTGTTGACCTTATCTCTTTAAAGATACTTACTTTTGATTTGATTTTAGGGATTGATTGGTTAACTACTCATCATGCCAAAATTGATTGTTTTCGTAAGGTTGTTAGTTTTTATATTCCTAACCAACCTGTTGTACGAATTCAAGCAACTAAACCACTAAAATCAATCACTGTCATATCAAGTCATAAAGCTATTCGTTTATTGAAAAAATAGATGTCAACTTTCTTAGCCCATGTTATGGTTTTGAATAAAGACACATCGGATTTGAATAATATTCCTAATGTTAGTAAATTTCTTGGCGTATTTCCTGAAGAACTTCTCGGTCTATCCCCAGAACGTGAAGTTGAATTCTTTATTGATCTTGAACCTGGTACAAATCCCATTTCTAAAACCCCATATCGAATGTCTCCTATTGAACTTCAGGAGTTAAAGGGCAAACTACAGGAGTTGTTGGACATCGGTTTCATTCGTCCTAGTACATCTCCTTGGGGTGCTGCTGTTTTATTTGTAAAGAAGAAAGACGGGAGTATGCGACTTTGTATTGACTACCGAGAATTAAACCATGTCATTATCAAGAATAGGTATCCACTACCTCGTATTGATGACATATTTGACCAGTTGCAAGGAACACAATTCTTTTCAAAGATCGATCTTTGTTCTGGATATCATCAGCTGAAGATTAGAACTAAGGATATTCCAAAGACTGCCTTTAGAACTCGGTACGAGCATTATGAATTCTTAGTTATGTCTTTTGGATTGACTAATGCTCCTGCAGCTTTCATGGATATGATGAACTGAGTATTCAAGGATTATTTGGATCAGTTCGTTGTTGTCTTTATTGATGACATCCTCATATATTCCAAAAGCCGTGAAGATCATGAGCACCATTTGAAGCTGGTACTCAAAAGGCTTCGTGAAAACAAGCTATATGCCAAGTTAAAGAAATGCGAGTTCTGGCTTGAGGAAGTAGCATTCCTTGGGCACGTGGTGTCAAAACATGGAGTATCTGTCGACCTAGCGAAGATTGAAGAAATACAAAGTTAGGCAGCAACCAAAGTCGGTGATCGAAGTACGTAGCTTTCTGGGCCTAGCTGGTTATTATCGAAGATTCGTGGAAGGATTTTCTCGAATCGCTACCCCGTTAACTCAACTGACTCGGAAGGATACAAAATTCGTATTGAGTGAGGAATGGAAGAAGAGTTTTCAAGAGCTTAAGAGGAGACTCATTTTGGCACCTGTTCTGACAATACCATCTGGTTCAGATGGATTTGTTATCTACAATAATGCTTCAGGCAAAGGGTTAGGATGTGTTCTCATGCAACATGGAAAAGTCATAGCCTATGTCTCGTGACAACTTAAAGAATATGAGAGGAATTATCCTACTCATGATCTAGAGTTGGCAGCAGTTGTTTTCGCACTAAAGATCTGGAGGCACTATCTATATGGGGAGAAAGTAAAGATATATTCAGACCATAAAAGCCTCAAATATTTCTTCACCCAAAAGGAACTCAACATGCGGCAATGACGTTGGCTTGAGCTGTTGAAAGATTACGACCACACTATTCAATACCATCTTGGAAAAGCAAATGTGGTAGCTGACGCGTTGAGTAGAAGATCATATACAGGAACGAGTGTGATGATGTCAAGTATACGCAGAGAACCAAATTTAATCGATAAAGTTAAAGTTGCTCAAGCCACCGACCCAGAGCTGATGCGTATGAAGAAGAAAGTACAAGAAGGTGCTATTCCAGATGCTAGAATTGATGATGAAGGAATACTTTGAGTCCACTCCAGACTTTGTGTTCCTAACGACTCTGATTTGAAATACAAGATCATGACAGAGGCACATAATACACCGTTTGCAATCCATCCTGGAAGTACCAAAATGTATCGTGATCTTCAACATATATTTTGGTAGAACAATATAAAGAGAGAGATTGCAAAGTTTATCTCGAAGTGTTTAACTTGTCAACATGTAAAGGCAGAGCATCGAGTGCCTAAGGGTCCATTGCAACCACTTGAGATTCTGAAATGGAAGTGGGAACACATTACCATGGATTTCGTTACGGGTCTTCCCACGGTTTCTCAAGGAATAAATGCTATTTGGGTTATTGTTGATAGATTAACCAAGTCTGCTCGTTTCTTACCGATACGGGAGACTTATTGTAACGACCCAGAAATTTGAATTTTCCAAAATTTAAGTTTAAAGAATTAGTTATTAATAAAATGAATTTTTATTAATAATATTATGTGCTATGTGTTTATTAATCTTTCTAGAACCTAGGATGATTATAAGTCGGGAGGATTCTGGCTACAAGATAGACTCAACGAGTAAGAATTTTCAAGATAAAAATGAAAATTTTCCGGTAACAAATTATTTCTTGGGAAAAAGACGAAATAGGCACTATTCATCCAATGAAACCTAAGGGTTAGGGTTTGAATAACCTAAGCCATTCTAAGAGTTTAGTATGTCTAAATGACATTCTGTCGAAAGATTTGACGATAATATATCTTGAAAAGTTAAGTAAGCCGATAAAAGTTTTTCTCAAAAAACGTGCAGAAATCGGACAAAATAAAAATAACGAAAAGTACTGCTATGTACTTTTCATTCGTTTAGCTACGTTAGGGTAAAACATGAAGGAAAATGCTTAACACCAAAAAGTGTTTTTCAGCTTTTTAGAAATCCGAAGAATACGTAAAAGTTAATCGGTAAAGGAAAGACGAAATATCCAAAAATATTTGGATACCGAGAATCGCAGTTTTTAAAACTGTCGGACGAAAACCCGAAAGACGGAACCACGAAACTTAAAGGCTAGGTAGAGTTAAGGGCTAAGTTAACTGAACACTTAAGTAATGAATAGTATGGAGGTGTGAATAGTAAGAAGGTTAGGGGTAAAATGACTATTTTGTCCTAGCTTTGGAAAATCTATAAATAGAAAGCTAGATTTCATTTAAATGAGATTTTGAAAAATCCTACACTAGAGAGAGAGAGAATTCGGATGGAGAGGGAGAAGGAAGAACATGAGCATGAATATTTCGGATCGAAAGTGTTCAGTGAAATAGAAAAGTTAGCGAATCGCCGGTTTTGTCTAGCGGAAGAAAAATAAAGAGGAAAGGTATTAAAACCTAACTCCTAAGTTAACATTTTTCTAAGTTTTATGTTCAAAACTTAGCTTAATAAGAATAAGGACTAAAAGAAGTTAGGAATGATTTCATATGGTTGAAATCATGAGAAATAATGAAAATAAGAATTTGAAGTTTAGTAAATAAATTTCTTAAGGAAGTATAAGATTCGTAATGAATTAGAACGATCCTAGTGGATTATATCAATAAGTAGGTGTAATAAGTAAGGAATGATGATCTATAACATAAAATTTCAATAAAAAGTGAAATCGTAACCTTTGATTGTTGACATATGGGAGTTGGGCTAAACAATTCCTTCAGAGAGTGAAGCTATATACAAAACTGGCAACCGATCTAACTCACTATTGTGGGCAGTGTAGATGAGATGGGAACTTGTTTGTTGGTTATTTGTGGGAAACCAGCTAAGAGTACCATATGGACTACTAGTAGAGAAGCGATGTATGCTGAGTCTTAGAGAAGTAATAAGAAGAAGATAAGATGAAAAACATCAAAGATGATGAACTGTATAAGTAAGACATCTCCGTATGTCATGAAGTCGTAGAACGGTAGTGAAAGTGGTCGCGTAAACATAGGTTACAAGAACACGAACCCTAAGAAGTAAAGTTAAGTAAACTAATGCATAAGTCAAATATACATGACTAATTAATGTATATGTTGTTTTTTTTTCTTATGTGCTACATAGGAATTGAAATGAGCAGTTCGGCATAAGCTGTAGCTGGGCATAAGCTGTAGCTGGGCGTAAGGCAAGTTTCCTAACTTCATTCATATTTCAAATGAATGCTAGTTTCTTAAACTTCTCAGATGTTGAACTTGAGAAGTTCCGTCTATGTGCTAATGTGCGATATTTGTACAATGTGGTAGAACGTATGAGGCCTTGAGCCACAATGTGAACACTTTGGTGTTTCTATGAAATGAACTATTCTGTGATTTAACTGTTCAATAAGAGAATGCTCAGTTTATACATGATCCGTTATTGTTAAGTCTGTGCTAATGATTTTAGCCAGACAGAATGTGTATGAAAAAGGTAGAAGAATGTAAGTATTTTTAAAATGAAAGTGAATATTGTTTTAAAATAATAGGAATCGAGATTATTCCAATTATTCAAGCTGCTTCATAACCTTTGTTCAGTTATTGAAGTCTTAAAAGAATGTTTGAATTCTTGAAGATATTTGTACAACTGTGATGACTTGTTGGGCAATTGAATGCTCACACTTGCTTTAAATGAAAAACATTTTTAGCGAATGATGTTAGAAGAACTTAAGGATCCCGTAAAGATCAAGCTGACGGTATCCAGATGAAGTGTCATTCAGAATATGGATGAGCGAGAAGATTGAGTGAAGACTTGTAACATAGAAATATGAAATTGAACTATAGACTAGTTTAAGAAACTGTTATGTATCCTTGGTGGCGGATAAAAGTCACTCTTGTAAGATGAAACGAATAATGTATTTATCATTATTTGTAATGAAAGGAGTTATAAGGTTTTAGAACATGGGAATTTAGAATGTATATTATTATATTTCATTATATAATGATGTATGTTTGGATGAAGATGGGATCATGACGTATGAAATCCGGGTGTGAAGATAGACCGGATTTCGGGGCGTTACACTTATTCCCTTGAACGTCTTGCTCATATTTATGTAAATGAGATTGTGAGATTGCATGGCATGCCAGTATCCATAATTTTGAATCGTGACCCAAGATTCACTTCATGATTTTAGGTTAGTTTGCAAAAAACTATGGGCACAGATTTACGATTCAGTTTGGCATACCATCCTCAAACGGACGGACAATCAGAGAGGACTATTCATACTCTTGAAGATCTATTAAGACTCTGTGTCTTAGACTTCAAAGGGAGTTGGGATAAGTATTTACCATTGGTGGAATTCTCTTACAATAACAGTTATCAGACAAGTATACGGGTGGCTCCATTTGAAGCATTGAATGGAAGAAGGTGTCGCTCTCGAGTATGTTGGGATGAGGTGGGTGAAGCAACATTGTTGGGACCAGAGTTAGTACGTATTACTACAGAAAAGATCCAAATGATTTGACAACGTATACAAACGGCACAAGATCGACAAAAGAGTTATGTGGATCTTCATCGAAAGGACGTGGAATTTAGTATTGGGGATCATGTATTATTGTGTGTTTCTCCATGGAAGGGAGTTACAAGATTTGGGAAGAGAGGCAAGCTCAATCCACGATTTATTGGTCCATTTCAGATTCTTGACCGAGTAGGAAATGTGGCCTATAGACTCGCGTTACCTCCAAGTATGTCTCGTGTTCATAATGTTTTTCATATATCTGTGCTTCATAAATATGTGAAAGACCCAAACCATGTTTTAAGTTAGAACTGGATGAGATAGCCGAAGACTTAACGTACGAGGAGGTACTTGTCAAGATCTTGGATAGGAAGGAGCATGTCCTACGCATAAAGGTTATACCACAAGTCAAAGTTTTATGGAGGAACCATGCTATTGAGGAAATGTCCTAGGAGTTGGAAACGGAAATGAAAGCGAGCTATCCTCACTTTACAAAACACCAGGTACGTACATAAATTTTAAGGATGAAATTTCATAAGGAGGGGAGGTTGTAAGACCCCAACTTATTGTAAATGAAATTAAACTTCCTTTATTTATTATTTTGAAATAGTAAGGGTTGATTTGATTAATGTGGTTAGTTATGGGTAAAATGCACAAATATTTCAAATAAGTAAGTGGTTATAAAATATTCATTGTTGTTGGGGAATATTCGTTTGGTCGTGGAATATTCGTACTATCGGGGAATATTTGTATGACAGCGCAGCCTTGTGTGGGCCCCATAACGAAAAGCGATTGGATGAAGAAAACGACAAGTATAAGTTGTTTATAAATAACGGCGTAGTTGTTACCGTTAATACTGTTGGAATACCCGGTGGTTAAAACACAGTAGCACACGGTATTACACCAATTATTTATTATTACGTAAGAAGGCACTACTCAATAATTGTTACAGTAATTACTGTTCAATATTTTATTTTATTAATTCAATAATTGCTACGTTGATATTTTATATTGTTGTTGTTTTAATAATTGTCACTACACAATATTTTCCATTATCAGATCAAGAATTCATATTATTTGAATAATATTATTAGATAACATTATTGGCAATGTCTAGAAAGTTCTGTCTAAGGTGAGGTTTGGTCACCTAATTGCGCGCCAGTAAGGAGAAATCCTTATTGGAAAGCCCACTCTTTCCTGGGAACGGCCTGGTTGTCAGTATTGTGATTTTGTAATATTATTTATGAATAATTAATTATTGATTTATATGATAAGGAAAATATTCATTTTATGTGGACATAGATGGAGAAAATTTTAAAGTGACAATTGTTGAAAAATTGATATTTTATCTTTTCTGATAAAATAATTCATTTAAATATATTATTATATTTTAATAATGGTGATATTTTTGTAATGAATGTGGGATATATGAGTATATGAGGAGGAGTATTTTTGTTACTAAAAATATTTAAAACATATTTTTCATGTTTGTGGACCCCATTTCTTGATTGAAATTTGATTATAGCTTATAAAATCGCCTGTTTGTGGATTTTAGTCAACTTCTGTTTGGAATTTGGGAAAACTTAAACTTATAAAGTTGTAGAGAATTGAATTTTTTATGAAATGGACATAAGATTTAAATTTTTCTGATAAAAGGGCTATTTATTGTGAATTATTAAAGTTCCAGAATATTGGATCTGAATTGATTTTGTTACAAAAACATTTAAAACATGTTTTTCTAGAAGGTGGGCATGTGGGAAATGCTAGAATCTGATTTCAAAAGATGCGTATGAATTTTAAAATTAATAATATTATTTTATTAAATTTTCTGCTTTGGTGTTCTAAGTAATTTCCTATAAATAGGGTGCTTAGGTTAGAATTGAAAATCACATTAGAAACTAAAGTTTTTCTCTCTTTCTCTCTCTATATTATCGAGCGAATTCTTGTGAGTATTTTGATACTTTGAGTATTGTTATACGGTGCAAGTTCTCTTCAGCACTATATCCAGTATTCCAGTCAAAAGTACTGTCTTTTCGAGGTAAGGGATATTATTTTTTTTAAAATGATATTATTTCTTTCAATATCATTATGCCGGAATATTGGTAAGATTTTTCTTGTGAAATTCTTATCTTTTAGTGTCAGGGTTACTATTCACGTATACGGCTCTATTCACGTATACGGCACTATTCATGAATATGGAACTATTCACAGAAAAATTAAATTTTCATTTTCTGTCCAAAATATCTATTATGGATACTAGCTTTGATTATATCCATGTTTTGATCATTCTTGAATTTTACTTCACTATGAGTATTTATGAAGTATTTTTGAACTCGGATTGTTTAAAGTACGAATCCTTAATATTTGTTCTTTTGTTTCACTAGATTCGTTTTCTTTAAAATATTTTTCATCATCCTCAGTCCTAAATGATGATATTATTGAATATCTTTGGCTTGTAGTGCAAAGATTAATGATTTTCTGATGAATATCTTTGGCCCGTAGAGCAAAGATGAACAGGTGTTGAGATGAACATGACCAACTGATGAATGTCTTTGGCCTGTGGTGCAAAGATGAATATTTGATTCAAGATGAATATTGATTGATGTTACAGGGATAAAATATTGATGATGGACTTTTAAATTCATAGATAATAGTAGATTTCATTCTCTACGTAACTCATCTATGAATTATTATTTCCGCTGCGAATATTGATCTGAAACTTGTTGTCAATTGTATTTTATCATATTTTTCCCTGTTGAAGACTAACGATAATTTGTTCTATATTATCTTAGTCATAATATTCTTTACTGGGCTAGTTGAGCTCACCCTTTTCCTTTTTGTTCCATTTTTCTTCTCAAGAGGAAAGAATGTAGTGAGTTCTAATCGGGGTGTAGAATGATGGTTCAAGAAAGTTGTCTTAGTAGTCCTCACCATTTTTATAAAATAATGTACCAATAATTATAATGAGGACTTATTTGGGTGTGAATATTGTCTAGATGGCAATATTTATATTTAAACACACAGTTTATATGTTGTATTAACAAAGTTGTAGTTATTTTTGTATCATGTTATTGACGACTTAAAATGGGTGATGTATACCTATTTTGGGGGCGTCACATTTGGCTTGGAGTAAGGTCCGTTCCAATCTGGATTTGTTTGGGGTTTTCTGACGTTCCAAGGTTAAAAGAGGTGGTTTAATCAAAATTTGGCTTGGGTTTATCTTCGAACCCATTTTTTTATCTCCTGAGGTATCTCATAGTCCTCTTGTTCAATCTTCATCAAGTCAGAGTCCAACTTTACATCAAAGTTGTAGTCCTTGTGAAGAATAGGCACCTTATCAGCAAGTTTAAGCACATCTAAATTTAGGAGTCCTGAAAAAAATACTTTCACTTAATATATGAAACTAGTTTAATCATACAAAATGTTAGCATGAAATGACAAAAACAACTGCTAATACTATGCAACAAAAGTAAGCAGTTATTGATATCTACAGGGTAGAGGGAGTTTCTACCCTTTTTTACCCTTGTCGACAAATACAAGGAGTTCTGCTCCAATTGCCAAGGGTCAAGTCCAGGTGGACAGCTGTGACGAAGGGGCTGTTATCGTCCTCCTTCTCTTGAATGATGACCATGGTGTAACAACTGAGAAAAATCGGATTATAATATAAAATAATTTTATTTGAATATATAATGAATAAAATTATATTATATGGTATTTATAACAAGTAAGCATGATGAAGGTTATTCTATAACCTAAAACAGGAATAAGATAGTAGTGTTCTGGATAAGTGCTAAGATTAAGGTGTTTGAATTTCCAAGACAAAAATAAAAGCTTTCCGAGAAATTCTCTGGAAAACACTATTCATCCATTTCTGCTCAGGAATTATTTTTGAACTTCCAAGAAATACTTAATGATAGAATGATAAGGAAGGATGTATTATCTAATAATAATTCAGTTTTGACAAACATAGTTTTTCGCCTACGTACTAAGTTCGAAAATGTTAAGGAAAGTGATGATTTGAATAAATGATGGTCGTATAATAAGAAAATTATTATACGAGGTAATGAATACGAGTATAATACAAAGTATTATACAAGTATATATGAAAGATAACATAACGTATATGATGAATATTATACAAACTAGTATACGAGAAGAATACGAGGATTATACGTTAAAAGCTTAAAATGTGAGACCCCAAATTTTATGAATAAAAATTTAAATTTCTCAAAATATTTTTTTTTAATATTATGGTGTGGATTTGATATAATGTTATAGTTGTGGGTAATATTTATAAATTTTACGAAATAAGCAAGTGGATATATAATATTCGATTGGTCGGGGAATATTCGTTTGAACATGGAATATTCGTACGATGACACAATCATTGGTGGACCCCACAACGGAAGTATTGTCGTAGTTAGAAAATGACAGAATTATCATTTTACAAACGGTGAATATGTTACCGTTAAAACTATTGAACTACTCGGTAAGTAAAAGTACATTACTACGTGTGGTTGCATAGTAGCACACGGTATTGATTATTGATGCTTAAGTAAGAAGTCACTCAGTTATACTCAATTATTGCTACAGTAATTGATGCATCATATCTCTCATATTATTAATTCAATTATTGTCACAGTATCATCTGCATAATATGTTATATTATTAAATCAATAAATTGAGACGACAAAGTTATTCATATTAATATTTGCAATATTGACAATGTTTAGAAGTTCTATCAAGGAGAGGGTTTGTCACCTAATTACGCGCCAATAAGGAGAAATCCTTATTGGAAAGCCCCCTTTTTCTTGGGAACGACCTGGTTGTTAAATATTGTGAGTTATAATATTAATGATGAATAAGTTCATGTTTATTAAAGATGAAATTGATAGTTCAATTGTGTTAGAATTATTAGTGTTAGTGAAAATCGACATCTATTTTGATAATAATTGATGTCTCGAGGTTATATTGACCAATCGGGTAATTAATCGGATAAATGAGCAATTAATTTCTATTGATTCACATGATTATAACTATATGTTCATATGTGTGTACTATTGATTCACATTCATTTACTATTAGGGGAGTTGGTGCAAGATTGATAATACTTGCATGACTAAGTTAAAAATGGAGGTATAGATTGAGGTACTATACTGTAATTTATATTTTCACATGTCTAGAACTATTGATTCACATGATTTACTATTGATTCACATAATTTACTATTAGGGGAGGTGGTGCAAGTTTGATAATACTTGCAGGACTAAATTAAAAATGAAGAAAAGATGAAGGTATTATACTGTAATATTTTGAGCCCCAAAATGTGCAATTATCGAAACTATATTTTCCTATAAATAGAAGCTCATTCTTCCTTCATTTCTCACCAATTCACTAAAGCTTTAAAGAAATTATTATGGAGAGAAATTATAGAGAGAAAGAAGAAGAGAAGTTTGCTACCTCACTATTATAATATCCAATTTCTTCTAAGGTAAGGGGTATTATTTCTTTCGTATTCATGAAGAGAGCTATTGTTATTTCATTCCTTATTATTATGTTGGAATAACCTGTCTATGCGAAGTACTGCATACATGGTGAAATTCTTCTATTATTCCATTTTTTATTATTATGTTGGAATATCCTGTCTGTGCGGATTATGCATGACCTGGTTCCGTTCTTTATTATTCTGTTGGAATATCCTATCTGTGCGGATTACACATGACCTGGTTCCATTCTTTATTATTCTGTTGGAATAACCTGTCTGTGCGGTCTATCGCATGCCTGGTGAATTATGTTGTTATTCCATTCTTTATTATTCTGTTGAAATATCCTGTCTGTGCAGATTACACATGACCTAGTTCCATTCTTTATTATTCTGTTGGGAATAACATGTATGTGTGGTCTATCGCATGCATGGTGACTTCTTCTGTTATTCCATTCTTTATGATTCTATTGGAATAACCTGTCTGTGTGGATTACCGTATTCATGGTAAATGATCCTTTGTATTCATTCCTTATTAAATCGTAGAAATGATCTGTCTACGTGAATTACCGCATGACGGGTGAAAATCTATTTGCAGTTTCATAATTTTTCTTACCCTCAAAAATTCTGGAAAATTTTGAAATGATAATTTGATGAGTTTTCTATATTGTGTCCAAAGATGACGATTTTTGGATGTATAGATTAAGAGTTATGGATTTTATGGGAAAAGACTATTTTAAAAGTAAACCATTATAACTCCTTTTGGTTAACTCTAAAATTGGTGAAATTTTTATTGGGAGTACATGTATATAACAGAAGTATACCCTATAAATTTTAGAATTTTTGGACAAAAGTATAATTTATGATAAATGTCTAAATATTCGGCAGTTTTGGCCATATAAAAAAAAGAAAATGAATTTTAAAAATTTCGAGAAAAATATATGTTCAATATGGGACTATATTCTGCTAAATTCCAGAAAAGAAATATTTTTGGGACTTATTTGGTATTTTTTATGAAAATGAACCAGTTATGAGTAAATGAATTAAATATGTTATGTGAAGTAACAAAATTGGAAAATAGGATTTTATGACTTGGGAATCCTATATAGGGTATATGCAGATTTTTGATGAGGGATTTGATCATTGGTGATAAAATATTATGAGTATGACATTTTTGAATGATTAAAATGCATTATTTGGTAAAGTGTAAATAATTGAAATAAATTATTTATAAATTTAAGAAGTGATTAAAATATTATTATAATATTAATAATATTAGATTATGAGTTTATTAAGTGATTGATAATATTTGGATAAATTTAAAGTCTTTAATATTTATCCTTGGTTTCGTTTGATTTGATTTTATTTGATTATTTGCTTATATCATTGTCATCTTCCTCATGCTTATATTGTGATGAAAGTCATCTTTGGCTTACGTGCATAAATGGACTTGGTATGATTATGACCAGGGATTATTCGGTATAATCATAATCGTAATGTAACGAGTGATGTGGTAAAAGTCCTCATTGGTCGGTAGTGCATTGATGGACAGTTTTTGGTATGATTATGACCATGGATTATTCGGTATAGTCATGACCATTGATGATTTAATGAATATCCTTGGCCCGTAGTGCATGGATGATTCGATGATGTGGTTTATTATTTAAGCTGAGTCTCAGCGATAAAAAATATTTGATGAAAACATTTTAAATCATAAAAGATAGTAGATATCATGCTCTACTTGACTCTTCTAATGGATTGCTTGTTTCACTGCAGTTAAACTTGATGTTGGTTATATTTTATCAGTTTAACACTGTTGAAGGCTAACGATAATTTATTCTGCATTATCTTAGTCATAATATTTCTTACTGGGCTAGTTGAGCTCACCCTTTCTTTCATTGTTCTCTTCAGAAAATGAGAATATAGCTGGGACGAGTCGGGAAACGGAGTAACGGTCCAGATGATAGCATTAGTAGTCCTCACTATTCTATTAAATAGTATGATAATAAATGAAATGAGGACTCCATTGAGTGTGAATATTGTTTAGATGACAATATTTGTATTAAAACTCATAGCATACGTTTTGTCGTATTTTACACGATAGTTGTATAATTAAGTTTTTATTTGTATTTTGTACTATGTATTTGGTGACTCAAGATGGGTGATGTATACCTATTTTGGGGGCGTCACAGTTGGTATCAAAGCTTAAAGATATGATCCATGGCTGAGATGTGAGACAAGAACTAGGAGGGGAGAGACGGGAAATTCCTTCGCTAGTATGATTTACCTAAGTTTATTTGGTATTTAATTGGTCGGTCAGAGTATAGGGATAATATGTGATATGTCAATTAACCCTTGTTTTGTGACAGTATTCAAAAATGGCATCTGAAAATGTCGAGATAAGCAATGAAGCACATGAGACCGCTGAGTCACCAACGATCAATACCTAGGATAATGTGCAACAGGGAGACAATAATCCTCAGGTAAACAACAACACCGATCAGATGATGAACGATGGGATAATCAAAGGCTTTATGTAATTCATTCAACATCAGGCGAGAGAGACTCCTGTTCAAAATGCAGGTGGAAACACTGGCAACTATCGGATGGTCACCGCTAAGCAGTTCAAAGAGCTGGGACTGGCGGAGTTTTTGGAAAAGCTAGAACCACTTAAGGCAGGCGGAGACATGGTTAAAGCAGATCACCAAGATATTTGATGTCTTGGGATATTTTGAGGAGTTAAAGGTTCCCTTTGCCACCTTTATGTTGCATGAAGAGGCAGATTACTAATGGGAATCTTTAAAACGTACCCAGCTTGACGCACTCAAGATGTCTTGGGAGAAGTTCCAAGAGCTGTTCAACGACAAGTACTTTCCCGAAAGTATTCGTCACATGAAGGAGGTAGAGTTTATCAAGTTGAAACAAAACAATATGACCGTGTCGTATACGAGGCTAAATTTGCGGAGTTATCCCGGTTTGCATCCCATTTGATCGATAATGAGAAGCAAATGACGCGGATGTTTCTAAGAGGTTTGAAACCCAAAATACGTTAATACCTCATTTCTCACAAATTGTTTTTGTATTCAGATGTTGTGAATAGGGCTCAGTTATTAGAGCGTGATAATGAGTCAGCACAACCAAAAGGTAATGACCATCAACACGATAATAATCATACCGGTGGCAACGGCCATCAGAACAATGATAACCATCGTGGAAGAAATTAACATGCCAAGAATGGTAACCACTTCGGTGGTAATCATGGCCAAGATAATAGAAGTGGAAAATTCAAGAAGAGAAGATTTAACGATGATGGGAAGACGTCGGCAGCAGCACCAATAACCGTTTTCAAGGAAGGAGAACGACCACCAATTGTATGCTTTAAATGCGGAGGGAAGGGACATATCAGTCCAAACTGCGTGATGCGGTCCAAAGCATGTTACAATTATGGAAAAGAAGGTCACCTAGCCCGATTTTGTCATGCACAAAAGTCAAGTCCAGCTGGGACGGTGGCACCAAAGGCGGATACGGACAAAACAAAGTTGGTGGTTTTCGAAAGAGCATTTTTCGTGGCTTCTCAAAAAGCAAGTAACCTGAATGAAGTTAGCATGGGTTAGTTAATTATAAATTCTTGCGAAATCTATACCTTATTAGATACCGGTTCTGTGAGGTCCCCGAACTCGGATACTTAAAACCCGAACTCGGTACTTCACGATACCATTTCTATGAGCGGAATAATACTAATAATAATAACAATAATATAAAACTTAACTTAAATTTACATATACATCAGAGTCTTTCTCCCAAGTACGTAACCTTTAACATTCATTACATGATAATAATAATATTTATCATCCATATCCTAATAAAATTAAACTATTACAAAACAGTACCACAAATCTTATTTGGTTAGCTTTCCCTTTCCCTTGTTTCGGCATGAGCCTTCTGGTTCTTCACATTTAGCTGAAAACATTTAAATTAAACAAGGATGAGCATTTGAGTGCCCAGCAAGTATTATATATATATAAGCTGAAAGAATTTAAATATTTTCTTTATAATACCCTTCTACAACCAGTCAATAGTTGTGAAGTAATCTATACCAATAATAATATTATAACAACCCTATTTCAAATTTTTGAAACTACGTATTGACTATACATGGGTTTTTGTGACATACTATCAACATTGTTTTCATTTTCAAAAAGGTTTGAACAAAAATTCATCTGACATACTACGCAAAATTTACGATTTATTTATATAGAAAATATCGGGTTGTCACATTCACCCTCCCTTATAAGGATTCCGTCCCCGGAATCACCACTTAAAAACCTACACATAACTGGGTACATAGCATACATAATCTTCGCAAGTAGATCTCGATCAACTTTGATCGAACTGATCTTTAACTAATCACATTAAGCTTGTCTTTCTGATTAAACGGAAATTTGATTCCTAAAAGAACTCAAATTCCTCCCTCAAATTTTCTTTATAAAATAATTTACTATAATAAAAAAATATATAAATATGCTTTTAAAAGTTATTCGAATATTACCTGGAACTGCATTGCCGGCTGCCACCGTGTCTTGAACCGTCATGTTGAAGACTCTTGATGTTGACTTTGTTGGTTTGTTCGATGATGTTGGTCCTGCGATTGCTAATGTTCCACTACCCTTACCAGTATTCTCCTTTCCTGCCTCCACCTTCCTATTCGGACAATCCTTCACCCTGTGCTCCATTGATCTACAAATAAAACATCCACTATTCATTCTAGGATTGGGGCAGTTGGGAGAGATATGGCCCTCCTGCCCACATTTATAACACACAAATTTCCCTTTTAAACACTCCCCAAAGTGGTTCTTTCCACACTTTCCACACTGCACCGCTGGCTTCTTAACACCTTCCTGTTTAACCTGGACATTACCAAAATAGTTCCCCTTCCTTTTTCCATCAACACTCCTATTTCCATTATTAGTTCTCACCTTCTCAACTCCTTTGACCTTGCCCTTGTTTTTCCTCTCCTTATTGTAGAGGCTCATAGCCTCACTTCCCTCTTTCGCAATTATCGCCTTCTCCATGAGTGCTGCAAATGTTGGGATCTGCAACACTGCCACCTTGTTATAGAGCCAAGGTTTTAATCCCAGCTCAAATCTCCTCGCCTTCCTAGCCTCCGTATCAACTTGATGCGGAGCAAACCTAGCTAACTCACTGAATTTCGCGGCATATTCTGCCACCGACATATCTCCTTGTTTCAACTCCAGAAATTTTACCTCCATTCTAGACTGCATACTGACTGAAAAATAGTTCTCAAAAAATAAAGTTTTAAATCTATCTCATGCTACCACACATGCTCCTGCCCTCACCTGATTCGCTTCCCACCAGAAATTTGCCTCACCCTTCATCATGTAGGTGGAAAAAGAGGTCTTTTGCCCCCTCAGCTACCCTAGCTATTATAAACGCCTTCTCAATTTCCTTAACCCAAGTTTGGCCTTCTACAGAGTCAGTCATACCTTTGAATTCTGGTGGTCCTACAGCCTTAAAATCTTTAAAATTCGCCAAGTGATTATCCGGCTGGTTTCCTTGTTGCATAGCCTGGGCTATCATATTCGCGAACTGATGCATTGGGTCCGCTTGTTGTTGTCCTTCAACATTGTTGACAAACTCTTCTGCCCTTTGATTCCGAGTTTGACGTCTTGGCGGCATTATCTGGTTAAGTAGAAACCATAAATTAACTTACATTCTAAACTTTATCATATAAGTTTAAACTTATTAAACTTGTTTCATAACTCAAACTTTGATTCATATTCATTCATTGCTTTCAAAATATCTTACATATCACAGCACAGAGTGCTTTAAACATTAGTTATCCCTTTGTGACTACAAAAGTCGGGATTTACTTTACCACTTTTACAAAAGTTTTATCATAATACATTACACAAACATACTAAACACACATATTCTATTAAACATGTCTACACAACATAGCCTATACTACCTATTTACTAAGCCTTCTTTCTTGGACAACTTCTTGCCTGATGATCTTCGTTTCCACAGACAAAACATGCTCCTGGTTTATAGTCAGGACAGTACAGAATAGTGTGTCCCTCATATCCACAAAGATAACAAATTCTTTTCCCTTTCTTCTTATCAGGTTTTCTTAAATCATAGTTTTCTACCTTTCTTTTTCCCTTATCTCTCGGAGCTGCACACGAGATGTTGTTTGAGGCTCCTATCTGATCAATTTGGATTTTAAGCTTATTCTGTTCTTCCATTGTTTCTATTAATGCCTGACGTAGTTGACTATTTAATAGCTTTTCTATCTCCCATAGCCTTTCCAGAGAAGAAACCTTGTTCCTCATATTCTGTACCTCCGTTGATGCTTGTTCAGCTTCAACTTTAGTTTCTGAATCACTATCTGTCAGCTCCACCATTTTCGGATCTGGCATTATATTTTCTATGATGAGCACCTCATCCAAGTCGTTTTCATTGTGAGCTTCTATTTCAGCTATTGGCTTCGATATCAGCTCAGGTGTATGGGTTTGATTCTTCTTCATGTTATAAGCATATAACAAGCCTTTTCCACCGGCATCTACACACATAAATTATCATGATTAGCATATAATATATACACATAACATATAAATGTTTTATATAAGTTATCTTTTATTTTGTTTGACGATGAATTTATTCAATTCATCTCTTTTTAAACTCTGTATGAGTTATTTATATTTTCAACGTTTCCCTCTGTCCTAAGGTTATAGCCTAAGGTCTAACCCACCTAAGGTTTCTAACCCTATAGCTCTGATACCATTCTGTGAGGTCCCCGAACCCGGATATTTGAAACCCGAACTCGATACTTCACGATACCATTTCTATGAGCGGAATAATACTAATAATAATAACAATAATATAAAACTTAACTTAAATTTGCATATACATCAGAGTCTTTCTCCCAAGTACGTAACCTTTAACATTTATTACATGATAATAATAATATTTATCATCCATATCCTAATAAAATTAAACTATTACAAAACAGTACCACAAATCTTATTTGGTTAGCTTTCCCTTTCCTTTGTTTCGGCATGAGCCTTCTGGTTCTTCACATTTAGCTGAAAACATTTAACTTAAGCAAGGATGAGCATTTGAGTGCCCAGCAAGTATTATATATATATATATATATATATATATATATAAGCTGAAAGAATTTAAATGTTTTCTTTATAATACCCTTCTACAACCAGTCAATAGTTGTGAAGTAATCTATACCAATAATAATATTATAACAACCCTCTTTCAAATTTTTGAAACTACGTATTGACTATACATGGGTTTCTGTGACATACTATGAACATTGTTTTCATTTTCAAAAAGGTTTGAACAGAAATTCATTTGTAAACCGTCATGACTTACGGGCACGGAGGGTGATCAGCCCCATTGTACCCTGTATTGATCAATATTACATGTATAAGAACGAAGTTATCGTTCACTCTGTCCGCCTTGGGCGCATAAAAATTTTCCCATTATCGGGATGTTCATACCTGTCGGGTTTTCATAACAAAGGTCTTATCTTATTCAACAATAATATAATTCAACATATATGTATATCAAAGGTGTATCAACATGTGATTAAATACAATGATTATCCAAGTGGGAACACTTGTATAATCATTTTCTAGATTAACGAACAGAATATATATCTGAATTATCATATACTAACATGTTGATAATCAATGGGTTTATATAATATAGGTTTAACAATCTAAATATTAATAATAATAATTATTCTGTACTTCTTACTTCTGTCCATTGCATAAAGAAAATGCAAAGTTAGGATACTTGCCTGATGCGCTGCTTACAATTCTCAACTTAGTTCTACCCTTTTCTATCACAACCTATCATTAATCAGATCATTTTACTGATTAGTACAACATATCGTACATATAACACTGCCTATTGCAGTCAGCACATTCCCTATTCACATTATCATACGTGTTCAACAATCGTTGACTCATAATCAAACATCAACACTTTCCTAATCACATTGTCATACAACCGTAATAACCATTGAATCACAAATAAACACATATTCAATTAAATTATTTAAGTCCAGATCAATTTCTGAAACATGTCGGTCTACCGACAGCTTTTTCGGGTAAATATTGAGTCTAAAGACTCTAAACCGTAGTTCAATATCCATTTGGATAACTTAAACATCAGTCGCACTATTTTTAATGGCCTTATAATAATTATTAAATAATTATTACCACTTATCAAAATTTTTGAAATATCAGAATCATTATGAAATGATTTAAATATTAAACAATTCTATTATCATTAATATTTACTTCATATTAAACTATTAATGAAACCATTGCCAAAATATTAAAGTTATGTATAATAACTCAAAATATTTTTAAAGTATTTATATTACCTTTAATTGTTTCTTAAACATCTAAAATCATTATTAAATAATTGCCATTAATATTTAAATATTAATGAACTATTTATCCAAATATTAAAAGTCATAATTATAACTTAAAATATTTTTAAATCATTAATATCCTTTTTAAATGATTTTTAAATAATTAAAACCATTTTAAAACTATTTATTTAATATAATTATTAAATAAATTTAATATCATTAATATTAAATTATTAATGAGATTATCCTTTAAATATTAAAAGTTATATTTTATAACTTAAAATATCTTTAAACACATTATTTTCATTTGAAATGATTTTTATAATATTAAAATCATTTTTAAACTAAATTATTTAATATATTTATTAAATAACTTTAATATCATTAATAATAATTAATTAATAAAATTTACCTTTAAATATTAAAAGTTATATTTTATAACTTAAAATATTTTTAAATACCTTATTATTATTTAAAATGATTTTTAATATAATAAAATTATTTTTAATTCATTTATTTAATTCATTTAATAAATAAATTAATTATCATTAATATTAATTTATTAATGAAAATTATCAAATAATATTAAAAGTTATTAAAAATAACTTAAAATATTTTCTTATATCATAATATAATTTTAAATGATTTTTCAAATATTAAAATCATTTTTAAATAATTTATTTAATATTATAATTAAATAAATTAAATTCTTTTAATATTCCCAAAATA
Organism: Panax japonicus; assembly: GCA_020205505.1. Classification (NCBI taxonomy): domain Eukaryota; kingdom Viridiplantae; phylum Streptophyta; class Magnoliopsida; order Apiales; family Araliaceae; genus Panax; species Panax japonicus. The sequence continues at coordinate 10,939,152 of CM035103.1, forward strand.
TTAAATATTTAAGAAATATATTTAAAATAATTAAAAATTAATTTTCAGAATTTAAAATAATTTTTAATAATTTATTTTGTATTTTTAATAATTAAAAACTATTTTTTTCTATTTTTTTATTAATTTCCAGAAATTATAAAAATATCTGTCGCTAAAGACCACCTATAGCGACAAAACCGTCGCTATAGGTGTTCTTCATGTTCTTGTACATTCATAGGCAGTCACCGAGTAGGCTAGTTTGACCATCAATAATTCCGTGTGTGTTGTGTTTCTGGGTCTATTGTTCGTCAGATCATGTAGTACAAATACAAGACTACATGATACAACAATAAACATGATCAAAACGCATAACAAAAGAGAGATCTAAGCCTCTAACTTCGATGTCAGAGCTGTTCTTCATTTCTGGGTTTGCCTAGAAATGAAGAACAGTGCAGCATGCCAACTTTGAGCTTCCACTACATGCAAATCGTGTATCATATTTGTGATCTATAAGCTGCAGTGTATAGCCAACATGCAAGGGTAAAGATCCATTTCATAAAAACAACCTAAAAACCACTGAATTAGCAAATCTATGTTGGTCAACCCATGTCAGACGACACGGTCAAGCGTTTTCTGGGTAACCGGCTTTCATGCCCGTCTGGCTTGGTTTGACCGTCGACTACGCTTCACCTAATAACTCTTTAGATGATACTAAGGCACAACATTGAAGTATACCATACATACTACAACTTAGATTCAAGATCAATAACATATCATCAAATTACTGTCAGATATAGGAGCTTGAAATCTTGTCAGACGCTGGAATAATTTTCTGGGTTACCCAGATTTCTGTGTAGTCAACGTCGGTCAATGGTGTTTGACCTTAAATAACTTTAAGTCCAGATATCAAATAGCTATTCTACCACTTCCAGCTTAAAGACAACATATCAGGCTATATATTAACACTTTAAAACAACAAAAAGACTAAACACACAACGATCTACAGCCTCTGACATTCGATGTCAGAGAACAAAAAAATAAATTTCCAGATTCGACAAATCTTCAAATCCGAGCCTCTAGATGTTATGGATCTAACATCTAGCAACCCAGATCATCCTTAGACACTATATCTAACATGTTTAACACAAAAAAAACAACATCAAACCACAGATCAATGGACAGATTTTTAGGTAGGGTTTATACCTTCAATAATCAAGTTCTTGATTCAAGGCTACTGATCTGTCAATGGATCTCGTGGGGCTTGATATATGACTGATATATGATGAAATTTTCGGAGGTTTGGGGTTGAGAGAGAATGGTTGAGTGTTTGAGCAAAATGGCTTAGCAAAAATGAATTTTTCTCTCTTCAATCTCTTATATAGACATGCTAGATTCATGTATTGGCTGATATAGAATTAATTGATGTCAAATATCATCACATGGGGTTGTTGGGTTTGGTCACCAACTTCCCCTAAATGTCAAAACCTATTCTAGCCTCTTTAATGCTTAAAAAGGGTATTTTGGTCAATTGATTTTCCAATAAATGGCAAAATTGTAATCATGAAAACCCTTAGGGTTTAACCCTAAGGTTTAGCACTAATTGTAGGATTTTTCAACTAGGGTTTGCACAAAAATTAAATTAAATAAAATAAAATAACTAAATTTTAGTTTCTAAAATTTTGAAAATAATTACTTTGTTAATTAAAGTAAGTTTGTAATTATCTAACAAATGGACATTAGGGTTTATTAATCATAATTATGATTAACTTTGCTAATAAATCAATTAGGGTTTATTTTTTCGGTAATTAAGGTTACCAAATTACTATTAGGGTTTTCAATTACTAAATTAGAGTTCTAGTTTAGTAATTAGGGTTTAACAATTTAGAGTTTCTAAATTTAATAATTGTAATCATAATACTTGCTAATTAATCACATTATCAATATATACATACCAATAATCTCAAGCTCTAATTTCAAATTAGGGTTACTAATTATAGCAATTAGGGTTTCCAGAATTTTAATTAGGGTTTACCTAATTAATACATTTAATACACGACATAATTTATCTAACACACTTAAAACAATCTCACACTCAAATTTGGATCTCAAATTAGGGTTTAACATGATTACTAGGGTTTGGTCAAAATACACCGTAATTGACCAACCATTATCAATACGGTCATACCGTACGCATTCATAGCACTGAAAAATCAAAATATAATTAATATTATATTATTATTCTCATACCTTGACAATAATCCAAAATTAGGGTTTGGATTCCATATCTGATTATTCTTTCATATTTAACCTTAATAATTAAGGTAAAATATTTAACTTAATAATCTGTACAGAAATTCATATAATAAAATAATTATTATATTTATTCTAAAAATCACTTCATTTATTATTTAAATAATATATGATTATATATTCATGGAAAATAATTAATAAAAACATTTCTATCTTAAAATTAATTATTATAAAAATACACTTTATAATAATCAATAATTCTACAATAAATTTACTTGTAAATATTCATGTAATAAATATATTTTTATTTACCACATAAATACATATAAACGTGATCTTGTACAAATCCTCATCCTTAAAAAAAATTTATACGCAAAATTTACGATTTATTTATATAGAAAATATCGGGTTGTCACATTCACCCTCCCTTATAAGGATTCCGTCCCCGGAATCACCACTTAAAAGCCTACACATAACTGGTTACATAGCATACATAATCTTCGCAAGTAGATCTCGATCAACTTTGATCGAACTGATCTTTAACTAATCACATTATGCTTGTCTTTCTGATTAAACGGAAATTTGATTCCTAAAAGAACTCAAATTCCTCCCTCAAATTTTCTTTATAAAATAATTTACTATAATAAAAAAAATATAAATATGCTTTTAAAAGTTATTCGAATATTACCTGGAACTGCATTGCCGGCTTCCACCGTGTCTTGAACCGTCATGTTGAAGACTCTTGATGTTGACTTTGTTGGTTTGTTCGATGATGTCGGTCCTGCGATTGCTAATGTTCCACTACCCTTACCAGTATTCTCCTTTCCTGCCTCCACCCTCCTATTCGGACAATCCTTCACCCTGTGCTCCATTGATCCGCAAATAAAACATCCACTATTCATTCTAGGATTGGGGAAGTTGGGAGAGATATGGCCCTCCTGCCCGCATTTATAACACACAAATTTCCCCTTTAAACACTCCCAGAGTGGTTCTTTCCACACTTTCAACACTGCACCGCTGGCTTCTTAACACCTTCCTGTTTAACCTGGACATTACCAAAATAGTTCCCCTTCCTTTTTCCATCAACACTCATGCTTCCATTATTAGTTCTCACCTTCTCAACTCCTTCGACCTTGCCCTTGTTTTTCCTCTCCTTATTGTAGAGGCTCATAGCCTCACTTCCCTCTTCCGCAATTATCGCCTTCTCCATGAGTGCTGCAAATGTTGGGATCTGCAACACTGCCACCTTGTTATAGAGCCAAGGTTTTAATCCCAGCTCAAATCTCCTCGCCTTCCTAGCCTCCGTATCAACTTGATGCGGAGCAAACCTAGCTAACTCATTGAATTTCGCGGCATATTCTGCCACCGACATATCTCCTTGTTTCAACTCCAAAAATTTTACCTCCATTCTAGACTGCATACTGGCTGAAAAATAGTTCTCAAAATATAAAGTCTTAAATCTATCCCATGCTGCCACACCTGCTCCTGCCCTCACCTGATTCGCTTCCCACCAGAAATTTGCCTCACCCTTCATCATGTAGGTGGCAAAAGAGGTCTTTTGCCCCCTCAGCTACCCTAGCTATTATAAACGCCTTCTCAATTTCCTTAACCCATGTTTGGGCTTCTACAGGGTCAGTCGTACCTTTGAATTCTGGTGGTCCTACAGCCTTAAAATCTTTAAAATTCGCCAAGTGATTATCCGGCTGGTTTCCTTGTTGCATAGCCTGGGCTATCATATTCGCGAACTGCTGCATTGGGTCCGCTTGTTGTTGTCCTTCAACATTGTTGTCAGACTCTTCTGCCCTTTGATTCCGAGTTTGACGTCTTGGCGGCATTATCTGGTTAAGTAGAAACCATAAATTAACTTACATTCTAAACTTTATCATATAAGTTTAAACTTATTAAACTTGTTTCATAACTCAAACTTTGATTCATATTCATTCATTGCTTTCAAAATATCTTACATATCACAGCACAGCGTGCTTTAAACATTAGTTATCCCTTTGTGACTACAAAAGTCGGGATTTACTTTACCACTTTTACAAAAGTTTTATCATAATACATTACACAGACATACTAAACACACATATTCTATTAAACATGTCTACACAACATAGCCTATACTACCTATTTACTAAGCCTTCTTTCTTGGACAACTTCTTGCCTGATGATCTTCGTTTCCACAGACAAAACATACTCCTGGTTTATAGTCAGGACAGTACAGAATAGTGTGTCCCTCATATCCACAAAGATAACAAATTCTTTTCCCTTTCTTCTTATCAGGTTTTCTTAAATCATAGTTTTTTACCTTTCTTTTTCCCTTATCTCTCGGAGCTGCACACAAGATGTTACTTGAGGCTCCTATCTGATCAATTTGGATTTTAAGCTTATTCTTTTCTTCCATTGTTTCTATTAATGCCTGACGTAGTTGACTATTTAATAGCTTTTCTATCTCCCATAGCCTTTCCAGAGAAGAAACCTTGTTCCTCAGATTCTGTACCTCCGTTGATGCTTGTTCAGCTTCAACTTTAGTTTCTGAATCACTATCTGTCAGCTCCACCATTTCCGGATCTGGCATTATATTTTCTATGATGAGCACCTCATCCAAGTCGTTTTCATTGTGAGCTTCTATTTCAGCTATTGGCTTCGATATCAGCTCAAGTGTATGGGTTTGATTCTTCTTCATGTTATAAGCCTATAACAAGCCTTTTTCACCCGACATCTACACACATAAATTATCCTGATTAGCATATAATATATACACATAACACATAAATATTTTATATAAGTTATCTTTTATTTTGTTTGACGATGAATTTATTCAATTCATCTCTTTTTAAACTCTATATGAGTTATTTATATTTTCAACGTTTCCCTCTGTCCTAAGGTTATAGCCTAAGGTCTAACTCACCTAAGGTTTCTAACCCTATAGCTCTGATACCATTCTGTGAGGTCCCCGAACCCGGATACTTGAAACCCGAACTCGGTACTTCACGATACCATTTCTATGAGCGAAATAATACTAATAATAATAACAATAATATAAAACTTAACTTAAATTTGCATATACATCAGAGTCTTTCTCCCAAGTACGTAACCTTTAACATTCATTACATGATAATAATAATATTTATCATCCATATCCTAATAAAATTAAACTATTACAAAACAGTACCACAAATCTTATTTGGTTAGCTTTCCCTTTCCTTTGTTTCGGCATGAGCCTTCTGGTTCTTCATATTTAGCTGAAAACATTTAAATTAAGCAAGGATGAGCATTTGAGTGCCCAGCAAGTATTATATATATATATATAAGCTGAAAGAATTTAAATGTTTTCTTTATAATAACCTTCTACAACCAGTCAATAGTTGTGAAGTAATCTATACCAATAATAATATTATAACAACCCTCTTTCAAATTTTTGAAACTACGTATTGACTATACATGGGTTTCTGTGACATACTATGAACATTGTTTTCATTTTCAAAAAGGTTTGAACAGAAATTCATTTGTAAACCGTCATGACTTACGGGCACGGAGGGTGATCAGCCCCATTGTACCCTGTATTGATCAATACTACATGTATAAGAACGAAGTTATCGTTCACTCTGTCCGCCTTGGGTGCATAAAAATTTTCCCATTATCGGGATGTTCATACCTGTCGGGTTTTCATAACAAAGGTCTTATCTTATTCAACAATAATATAATTCAACATATATGTATATCAAAGGTGTATCAACATGTGATTAAATACAATGATTATCCAAGTGGGGACACTTGTATAATCATTTTCTAGATTAACGAACAGAATATATATCTGAATTATCATATACTAACATGTTGATAATCAATGGGTTTATATAATATAGGTTTAACAATCTAAATATTAATAATAATTATTATTATTCTGAACTTCTTACTTCTGTCCATTGCATAAAGAAAATGCAAAGTTAGGATACTTGCATGATGCGCTGCTTACAATTCTCAACTTAGTTCTACCCTTTTCTATCACAACCTATCATTAATCAGATCATTTTACTGATTAGTACAACATATCGTACATATAACACTGCCTATTGCAGTCAGCACATTCCATATTCACATTATCATACGTGTTCAACAATCGTTGACTCATAATCAAACATCAACACTTTCCTAATCACATTGTCATACAACCTTAATAACCATTGAATCACAAATAAACACATATTCAATTAAATTATTTAAGTCCAGATCAATTTCTAAAATATGTCGGTCTACCGACAGCTTTTTCGGGTAAATATCGGGTCTAACACTCTAAACCGTAGTTCAATATCCATTTGGATAACTTAAACATCAGTCGCACTATTTTTCATGGCCTTATAATAATTATTAAATAATTATTACCACTTATCAAAATTTTTGAAATATCAGAATCATTATGAAATGATTTAAATATTAAACAATTCTATTATCATTAATATTTGATTAATATTAAACTATTAATGAAACCATTGCCAAAATATTAAAGTTATGTATAATAACTCAAAATATTTTTAAAGTATTTATATTACCTTTAATTGTTTCTTAAACATCTAAAATCATTATTAAATAATTACCATTAATATTTAAATATTAATGAACTATTTATCCAAATATTAAAAGTCATAATTATAACTTAAAATATTTTTAAATCATTAATATCCTTTTTAAATGATTTTTTAAATAATTAAAACCATTTTAAAACTATTTATTTAATATAATTATTAAATAAATTTAATATCATTAATATATCATTAATATTAAATTATTAATAAAATTATCCTTTAAATATTAAAAGTTATATTTTATAACTTAAAATATCTTTAAACACTTTATTTTTATTTAAAATGATTTTAATAATATTAAAATTATTTTTAAACTAAATTATTTAATATATTTATTAAATAACTTTAATATCATTAATAATAATTAATTAATGAAATTTACCTTTAAATATTAAAAGTTATATTTTATAACTTAAAATATTTTTAAATACCTTATTATTATTTAAAATGATTTTTAATATAATAAAATCTTTTTTAATTCATTTATTTAATTCATTTAATAATAACTTAATTATCATTAATATTAATTTATTAATGAAAATTATCAAATAATATTAAAAGTTATTAAAAATAACTTAAAATATTTTCTTATATCATAATATAATTTTAAATGATTTTTCAAATATTAAAATCATTTTTAAATAATTTATTTAATATTATAATTAAATAAATTAAATACTTTTAATATTCCAAAAATATTAAATATTTATGAAATATATTTAAAATAATTAAAAACTAGTTTTCTGAATTTAAAATAATTTTTAATAATTTATTTTGTATTTTTAATAATTAAAAACTATTTTTTTCTATTTTTTTATTAATTTCCAGAAATTATAAAAATATCTGTCGCTAAAGACTTCCTATAGCGACAGAACCGTCGCTATAGGTGTTCTTCATGTTCTTGAACATTCATAGGCAGTCACCGAGTAGGCTAGTTTGACCATCAATAATTCCGTGTGTGTTGTGTTTCTGGGTCTGTTGTTCGTCAGATCATGTAGTACAAATACAAGACTACATGATACAACAATAAACATGATCAAAACGCATAACAAAAGAGAGATCTAAGCCTCTAACTTCGATGTCAGAGCTGTTCTTCATTTTTGGGTTTGCCCAGAAATGAAGAACAGTGCAGCATGCCAACTTTGAGCTTCCACTACATGCAAATCGTGTATCATATTTGTGATCTATAAGCTGCAGTGTATAGCCAACATGCAAGGGTAAAGATCTATTTCATAAAAACAACCTAAAAACCACTGAATTAGTAAATCTATGCTGGTCAACCCATGTCAGACGACACGGTCAAGCTTTTTCTGGGTAACCGGCTTTCATGCCCGTCTGGCTTGGTTTGACCGTCGACTACGCTTCACCTAATAACTCTTTAGATTATACTAAGGCACAACATTGAAGTATACCATACATACTACAACTTAGATTCAAGATCAATAACATATCATCAAATTACTGTCAGATATAGGAGCTTGAAATCTTGTCAGACGCTGGAATAATTTTCTGGGTTACCCAGATTTTTGTGCAGTCAACGTCGGTCAATGGTGTTTGACCTTAAATAACTTTAAGTCCAGATATCAAATAGCTATTCTACCACTTCCAGCTTAAAGACAACATATCAGGCTATATATTAACACTTTAAAACAACAAAAATACTAAACACACAACGATCTACAGCCTCTGACATTCGATGTCAGAGAACAAAAAAATAATTTTCCAGATTCGACAAATCTTCAAATCCGAGCCTCTAGATGTTATGGATCTAACATCTAGCAACTCAGATCATCCTTAGACACTATATCTAACATGTTTAACACAAAAAAACAACATCAAACCACAGATCAATGGACAGATTTTTAGGTAGGGTTTATACCTTCTATAATCAAGTTCTTGATTCAAGGCTACTGATCTGTCAATGGATCTCGTGGGGCTTGATATATGACTGATATATGAAGAAATTTTCGGAGGTTTGGGGTTGAGAGAGAATGGTTGAGTGTTTGAGCAAAATGGCTTAGCAAAAATGAATTTTTCTCTCTCCAATCTTTTATATAGACATGCTAGATTCATGTATTGGCTGATATAGAATTAATTGATGTCAAATATCATCACATGGGGTTGTTGGGTTTGGTCACCAACTTTCCCTAAATGTCAAAACCTATTCTAGCCTCTTTAATGCTTAAAAAGGGTATTTTGGTCAATTGATTTTCCAATTAATGGCAAAATTGTAATCATGAAAACCCTTAGGGTTTAACCCTAAGGTTTAGCACAAATTGTAGGATTTTTCAACTAGGGTTTGCACAAAAATTAAATTAAATAAAATAAAATAACTAAATTTTAGTTTCTAAAATTTTGAAAATAATTACTTTGTTAATTAAAGTAAATTTGTAATTATCTAACAAATGGACATTAGGGTTTATTAATCATAATTATGATTAACTTTGCTAAGCAATTAGGGTTTATTCTTTCGGTAATTAGGGTTACCAAATTACTATTAGGGTTTTCAATTACTAAATTAGAGTTCTAGTTTAGTAATTAGGGTTTAACAATTTAGGGTTTCTAAATTTAATAATTGTAATCATAATACTTACTAATTAATCACATTATCAATACTTACCAACAATCTCAAGCTCTAATTTCAAATTAGGGTTACTAATTATAGCAATTAGGGTTTCCAAAATTTTAATTAGGGTTTACCTAATTAATACATTTAATACACGACATAATTTATCTAACACACTTAAAACAATCTCACACTCTAATTTGGATCTCAAATTAGGGTTTAACATGATTACTAGGGTTTGGTCAAAATACACCGTAATTGACCAACCATTATCAATACGGTCATACCGTACGCATTCATAGCACTGAAAAATCAAAATATAATTAATATTATATTATTATTCTCATACCTTGACAATAATCCAAAATTAGGGTTTGGATTCCATATCTGATTATTCTTTCATATTTAACCTTAATAATTAAGGTAAAATATTTAACTTAATAATCTGTACAAAAATTCATATAATAAAATAATTATTATATTTATTCTAAAAATCACTTCATTTATTATTTAAATAATATATGATTATATATTCATGGAAAATAATTAATAAAAACATTTCTATCTTAAAATTAATTATTATAAAAATACACTTTATAATAATGAATAATTCTACAATAAATTTACTTGTAAATATTCATGTAATAAATATATTTTTATTTACCACATAAATAAATATACACATGATCTTGTACAAATCCTCATCCTTAAAAAAAATTTATACGCAAAATTTACGATTTATTTATATAGAAAATATCGGGTTGTCACAGGTTCTACCCATTCTTTTATCTCTCTTGTTTGCGCTCAGCGTTTAAATTTGACCCTAGAGAAGTTAGACTTTGACTTATAGGTTGAAACTTGGTTAGGAGAAACCTTTGTTACCTCCACTGTTTATAAGTCTTGTTTGATTCAAATCGACACTTTCACGTTACCTGTCAATCTTATCTCTTCGAAAATACTTGTCTTTGATGTGATTTTAGGAATCAAGTAGTTAACTACTCATCATGCTTTTCGTAAGGTTGTTAGCTTTCATATTCCTAACCAACCTATTTTGCGAATTCAAGCAACCACTACAAGAATTTCAGGCTACAACGACGAGCTATACCGACGGTCAATGCGGAAACGTAGCTATAGGATTATATACCGATGGTCCCGCCTCGACCCTAGCTAAATCAGCTGAAGAGCAGTCCAATAGCGAGGGTCACCGCTTGGCCGTAGGTATAGGGTATGTTTTTGAGTAATCTGTTCAGTGTAAAGTCCATTTTTCGGTGTAAAGTCCATTTTCGGTCTACGTTCTTTCTCTCATCTCCCATTTTTCTCGTCTCCAAAATCTTGCCCTTTCTTTCTCGCCAAATTTCATCTTCCTTTTTTCATCTCTAGATCTAAGATCTTTCCCTTTCTTCATCGCCAAATTTCTTCTGCTCTTTCTTCATCACCAAATTTTGTAGCCAAATCTTCCTCGCAAATCTTAGTCAAAGCTAGCATTGCTCATCTAGGGCACTGAAATCGCAAAGCTCCACACGGCTAGGGCTCCACTGACAAACCCAAAAACTCAGACGGGAAGTAGAAGAAGACGTTTACGGCAACGGTGGTGGGCACGACGGCAGATCGTTAAGGAATCACCCTTTAGTTTGTGAGTAATCTTTCTTAATAACTCTATCTTTTTCTATAAGCAACAAATATTCATCCATTTTAAGCTTCAACTTCTATTGGGTTCGTAAAATTTTGTATTTTCATAACCATGTTCAGAACCATGTTCAGCTGATGCATATAATTTCATATATGAATGACTAGATAGTAGAAGAACATATTGTATCCGCAAATTTGACATTTGGGGTTCGCTGGGTTGGAATTACATGCTGTATTATTTTTATGTCCTTAAAAACTCTTAAATTATTATGCCATGTTTTTTTCTTGTAGGTTTCTAATTTCAATCCCATATTGCAGGCTGCTTGTGGATTGACTAAGAAACCAAAGGAGCAAATTGTTGACATTGATTCTGCAGATATCAATAATGAATTGGCAGTTGTTGAATATGTTGAGGATATGTACAAGTTTTATAAGCTTGTTGAGGTACATCATTTTGATATATACATATCTATCTTGATGCCCATTGAAAAGAGTTTATAATTTCTATATTGGGCTTTGTCAATATAAAGTTATTGATTACTTTTAAAAATGAAAATGTTATACAGTTGTTAACATGAAAATGAAAATGTTATATATTGGGATAGAATTGTTATATCTTAATGAAAATGTCTCACAATTGTTAACATCAATTGTGATAAGATGATTTACACAAACACAAACACAAATACAGAGCCCAAGTCAAGCTAAATTGCAGTATAAAATTATAAACAATCGCAAGCAGTCATCTCTATTGGAGCAGTTGTACACATCAAGAATGCCCCCATGTCAAATCATCACTCATATAGCTTTATTACTCTATCATCCCAAACTAAGGAGACATTAACTATTCGCATATAGCAAGGACTTTTATATATGCTGCTTGATTTTTGTGATTATTTTATGGAGTTCAATATTTCTTGTATGGAGGCTGTGAAAGAGCTTCAGCTCTATTTTATAGGTCTGCAACGTGAGGATCAGCCAACCAAGGTAGAACTTCTCCAAAAGGTAATCTAGGGATCAAATTATGATTGTATTTTATGAATTTAGCAGTTTTAGATTTGTGAAAGCTCTCGAGGAGTTGTACAAGACATAGACTAAAATTGTAAGTACATTCACTGTAGCATAATAATGTTGATTGAACTTTGAAGTTAAAACTTAACCTTAGATGTGAACCCGTTTGGTTAATGTGTAGCGAATCGCATTTTCTTGAATAAATAAAATAAGAATTTACTGGAATACATTTTTATTTTTATTTAAGTATATGTTATTATATTGCATATATTTTCATGAGCAGTACAATATGTGATATGGTAATAGCAATTTATGAGAAAAATATCATGGAGCATAGGTCATGATACATATATATATATTTTTTAGTGTAAATTGGATATGTAAATTATGATAAATATAATGGGCCAAGATTGCTTAGTGTAAGTGGAGTTTTTTTTAAAAAAAAACAAACAAACACATGAGGTGACACAGTAGGAAATATATTTATCCATATATTAGACTTACACTCAGCTATGCTATGGGACACTTAGCTATGCTATGGGACAACAAAGCAAGGAAGTTTTAGTGAGAATCACGATTTAGAGGCTGTAAGAGAAAACAAAAAAAACTAAACTACTCTTTTCTCCTTCCATCTGATAACCACTCTCTTTATCTTCTCCTCACTGTCATCCTTCCCCTGTATCAAGCTTGCCAAGACTTATCCTGCCTAGTTTGGGTTGCCAAGCCTAAGAATCCTATTTCACTTCCAGTGTGTGTACACATATGTGCTCGTCCCAGCTTAACCAAGCTTCTTTGTGTTGTTCTCTGTTAAAACAGAATCAATCACAGTTGTCTGGTGTAAAAGAAACCACATTGCTGCAAGTGGAGGGAAACACGATAGAGACCACAACAGCAGCAAATAGGACACCACGAGCCACTGCTGTGACTGAGGAAAATTTATTAGACTGTGATTGGGGATTTGGACAAGACTATAAAGTATAGTCTTTTCATTTACTTCTTCAATCAGTTCTGTAACACTACTATTTGTGACGTGTGAATCAACTGTAAGCTTATTAGTTCATTGCATCTACAGATTCTATACTGAGTGCTTGGGAATGAAGCTTTTGAGGCAACGTGACATACCAGAAGAAAAATACTCTAATGCCTTTCTTGGATATGGACCTGAAGATTCTCATGTTACTGTTGAACTTACTTACAGTAAGTAGTCTGATTGATCAGTGTGTTCATCACATATTTGCTTGACGCTTGAATTTCTGGTGGCACTTTGTTTGGGTGTTCAAATGCATTAATTGTCTTTTTATGCTTATTATGCTTGCAAATGATAGGGATGAAAGTATAATGACATCTGGTTTTGGTTTTCTTGCAGATAATGACATTAGTTGGACAGAATATCACTTTATTATATTGAATCCACATGTTCGAGGCAGATGACTTGCTATTTCGTGACGTATGTATACTAAAATATTGTATTGTAATGATAGATTGTAAAAGTTGTTTCTTTTGTAGTTTGGTATAATAATGATCATATTTGAGGAGATGAATTATTCAACTATTATGATCATATTTTATGGTTTCTTTTAAAGTTATTTTCTTTGTTATCCTTTTATACTCTGTCTTTCTGTTTCAAGTTCTTGGATGATAGAAATTTTAATTTTTGATCTATGCCATATGTAGTTTATATTTTGCTTGTTTCTGTTCAATGTTGCAAGGGAGGACATGAACACGTGAATTACAGAGATTCTAAACTAACACGAATTCTGCAACCCTGCTTGGGAGGCAATGCTAGAATTGCCATCATCTGCACTTTGAGCCCTGCTCTAAGCCATGTTGAGCAATCTAGGAATACTCTCTTGTTTGCTAGTTGTGCAAAAGAAGTGACTACAAATGCTCAGGTCAATGTAGTAATGTCAGATAAAGCCTTGGTGAAGCATTTGCAAAAGGAGTTAGCTAGATTGGAAAGTGAGTTGAGAACTCCTGGCCCTACTTCTAATTATGATCACACAACATTACTGAGAAAGAAAGATCTTCAGATTGAGAAGGCAATATTTTACTTTTCCAGTTCATGCCTCAACGCGTTTCCACTTTTTAGCATCTTTATAGGCACAAAGTTGGGAGATAATCTAAATTCAAGTGTGGAAGGTGAAATGATTGTCTCAACTGCAATTGGACCCAAATTAAACTCACTCATGCTTTATGTGTTTATATTTAACCCTTGATGCAAAAGTAGCTTGTTTACTTATTGGCTAACACTGATTAGGTGTTTAATTCCTATGATATAGTTGGAGAGAGAGCTGAGAGAGCTAAGTAAGGAAAGGGATCTCACTCAAGCTTAAGCTTGAGGATGCATTACGAGAGATTCGAAATGGCCGAGCTTCAAGACATTGGGTATATGTGGGACAAAGATGGTGGTGTCCTTTTTCTTCATTTAGGAGAAAGATAAAATGGGATCATATCATTATTTGAAGTATTGAATCCCAACTGTTTTCCTCTTGATTCAAGTAATATAGTTTGGTTTCTTTGCATATAAAGGTTGAGATGATTGAGTTTATATACAGATGGCTGGACTTTATATAATTATGGGTCAAATATATAATGATGGGTAACATTTCCCTGATTTTAGATGTTGTTATATGTTTACCCTATGATATTATGTGAAACTTTAAAATAATTAGCCCTATCTAGGTGGCTCATATAGAGAAGGCATGCAATTAGTATGAACTTGTTTCAATTTCATACGGAGATTGAATGAGTTTTTGACTGAAAATGAACAAAAGTCCTCTTGGCCTTATATTTCTAATATTCTGTTAATTCATTTCATTTTTCACTATTTGTCAATTTGATGATGTTGGAATATTTTTTGAAGAGAAATGGAATGATAAGAGGGAAAAGTAAGGACAACAACAAGAAGCATCTGTGTACTAAGCATCTGTATTCCTTATACAGTGAAGATTTGGAGGGTCTTCTTGGGAAGGGCCTGCTGTTCTGTCATCAATATATATGTACCAAGCTCTCCATTCATTCTAGTGATATTCTTTCCATATACTATATATATTTTAAATATATATAGATTGTATTGTGAATGATTGTAATGTTGTAAAATATCTCTTCTTATATTGTAATGTTGTAGTGTGAAGGATTTTAAATGATGTATATAATATTTTTATATTTTATTTTATATTGTATTTGTGTTTGTTGAATAAATGTGCATTATTAATTTTTTTTTTAAATATAAAAAGGCTATAGCGACGTTCATCGACCGTAGCTATAGTGTTCTATAAAACACATCCCTATAGCGACGGTCACCGAGCGTCGCTATAGACATCTATAGCTACGGTCATGACCGTAGCAATAACTCTCAGCGACCGTTAGTAAAGAGCAAATACACGATTTTGCCATGACCTATAGCTATGGTCGGTGACCGTCGCTATAGGCCAAAAGACCGTTGCTATAGGCTTTACCGACGGGTTCTATGGCGACGGTCGACGACCGTCGCTAAAACTTTTAGCGACGGTCTTTTGGCCTATAGCGACGGTCGCCGACCGTCGCTATAGGCTGATTTTCTAGTAGTGAACCAAACCACTAAAATTAATCATTGTCATATCAAGCCATAAGTAAAGAGCCCCGAGCCTTTCGCTGGTGACTTCCAAGTCTTGGAATACACTGAAGCCAGAATATCTGTAGGGGACGTCGTGAATAACAATGGCAAGTTGATAGGTATCAATGTGACGTACTATCCAAGTCTTGGATGAGAGTCACAGTTTTGAATGATATTTCTATTGTTAATAAATTTTCTAACGTATTCTTGAAGACTTCTTAGCCTACCCCTAGAGCGTGAAATCGAATTTTGTATTGACCCCAGTACAAAACTCATTTCTAAAACCCTTAAATATTTCTTCAACCAAAATGAATGTATCATGCGCCAAAGACGTTGGCTCGAGCTATTGAAGATTACGACTATACCATTCAATATCATCGTGGAAGAGCGAACGTGGTAGCTGACACGTTGAGTAAAAGATCGTATGCGTTTACGAGTACGATGTTTTTAAACACAAAAACCCATTTCGTATAACTTACAAATAATGAAGATGGAGTTAAAGACTCTAGGGACCCACGTAAAGATAACGAATATACGAGTAGAATCGACTATAATTGATAAAGTTAAAATCGCTCAAGCTACATACTCAGAGCTGATGAAAACGAAGAAGAAGGTTCAAGAAGGCGTTATTCTAGAAGCAAAAGTCTATTAAGAGAGAAAATCACAACCCTCGATTTAATTGGCCCATTTGAAATCCTCGATCTAGTAGGAACTGTGGCCTATAGACTCGTTTTACCACTAAGTATGTCGGGTGTTCGTAACGTTTTTTTTACATATCGATGTTACGTAAATATATGGATGACCCGAACCACATTATTGAATTGGAACTAGACGAGATAGCAGAAGATTTAATGTATGAGGAGATACATGTTAAAATCTTGGATAAGAAGGATTCTATTCGAAACTCAAAGGTTATACCTCAAGAGTTAGAATCTGAAATGAAGTCAAGGTATCCTCATCTCTTCGGCATACCATGTACGTAAATTTTGAGGGTCAAATTTCATAAGGAGGGGAGATTGTGAGACCCTAAATTTTATGAATAAAGATTTAAATTTCTAAAAATATTTTTTTTAATATTATGGTGTGGATTTGATATAATGTTATAGTTGTGGGTAATATTTATAAATTTTGCAAAATAAGTAAGTGGATATATAATATTCGATTGGTCGGGGAATATTCATTTTAACAGGAAATATTCGTACGATGACACAATCATTGGTGGACCCCACAACGGAAGAATTGTCGTAGTTAGAAAATGACAGAATTATCATTTTATAAACGGTGAATATGTTACCGTTAAAACTATTGAACTACTCGGTAGTAAAAGTACAGTAATACACGTGGTTGCATAGTAGCACACGGTATTGATTATTGATGCTTACGTAAGAAGTCACTCAGTTATACTCAATTATTGCTACAATAATTGTTGCATCATATATCTCATATTAATGATTTAATTATTGTCACAGCATCATCTGCATAATATGTTATTTTATTAAATCAATAATTGAGACGGTAAAGTTATTCATATTATTATTTACAATATTGACAATGTCTAGAAGTTTTGTCAAGGAGAGGTTTGGTCACCTAATTGCGTGCCAATAAGGAGAAATCCTTATTGGAAAGCCCCCCTTTCCTGGGAACGCCCTGGTTGTTAAATATTGTGAGTTATAATATTAATGGTGAATAAGTGTTGATTAAAGATGAAACTGATAGTTCCATTGTGTTGGAATTATTAGTGTTAGTGAAAATCGACATCTATTTTTATAATAATTGATGTTTGGAGGTTATATTGACCAATCGGGTAATTAATCGGATAAATGAGCAATTAATTGCTATTAATTCACATGATTATAACTATTTGTTCACATGTGTGTACTATTGATTCACATTCATTTACTATTAGGGGAATTGGTGCAAGATTGATAATACTTGCATGACTAAGTTAAAAATGGGGGTATAAATGGAGGTACTATACTGTAATTCATATTTTCAGATGTCTAGAACTATTGATTCACATGATTTACTATTGATTCACATGATTTACTATTAGGGGAGGTGGTGCAAGTTTGATAATACTTGTAGGACTAAATTAAAAATGAAGGAAAAGATGAAGGTATTATACTGTAATATTTCGAGCCCCAAAATGTGCAATTATCGAAACTATATTTTCCTATAAATAGAAGCTCATTCTTCCTTCATTTCTCATAAATTCACTAAAGCTTTAGATCAATTATTATAGAGAGAAATTATAGAGAGAAAGAAGAAGAGAAGTCTGCTACCTCACTATTCCAATATCCAGCTTCTTCTAAGGTAAGGGGTATTATTTCCTTCGTATTCATGAAGAGAGCTATTGTTATTCCATTCCTTATTATTATGTTGGAATAACCTGTCTATGCAAAGAACTGCATACATGGTGAAATTCTTCTATTATTCCATTTTTTTATTATTTTGTTGGAATATCCTGTCTATGCGGATTACGCATAACCTGGTTCCATTCTTTATTATTCTGTTTGAATAACCTGTTTGTGCGGTCTATCGCATGCCTGGTGAATTTTGTTGTTATTCCATTCTGTATTATTCTGTTGGAATATCCTGTCTGTGCGGATTACACATGACCTGGTTCCATTCTTTATTATTCTGTTGGGAATAACATGTCTGTGCGGTCTATCGCATGCAAAATGAATTCTTCTGTTATTCCATTCCTTATGATTCTGTTGGAAAAACATGTCTATGTGGATTACCGCATGCATGGTGAATGATCCTTTGTATTCATTCCTTATTAAATCGTAAAAATGATCTGTCTACGTGGATTATCGCATGACAGGTGAAAATCCATTTGCAGTTTTGTAATTTTTCTGACCCTCAAAAAATTCTGAAAAAATTTGAAATGATAATTTGATGAGTTTTCTGTATTGTGTCCAAAAATGGCGATTTTTGGATGTATAGATTAAGAGTTATGGATTTTATGGGAAAAGACTATTTTAAAAGTAAACCCTTATAACTCCTTGTGGTTAACTCCAAAATTGGTGAAATTTTTATTGGGAGTACATGTATATAACAGGAGTATACTCTGTAAATTTCGGAATTTTTTGACAAAAGTACAATATATGATAAATGTCTAAATATTCGGCAGTTTTGGCCATATGAAAAATAGTAAATGAATTTTAAAAATTCCATAAAAAATATATGTTCAATATGAGACTATATTCTGCTAAATCCCAGAAAAGAATTATTTTTTGGGACTGATTTGATATTTTTCATGAAAATAAACTAGTTATCAATAAATAAATTAAATATGTTATGTGAAGTAACAAAATTGGAAAATATGATTTTATGACTTGGGAATCCTATATAGGGTATATGGAGATTTTTGATGAGGGATTTGATCATTTGTGATGAAATCTTATGAGTATGGCATTTTTGAATGATTAAAATGCATTATTTAGTAAAGTGTAAACAATTGAAATAAATTGTTTATAAGTTTAAGAAGTGATTAAAATATTATTATAATATTAATAATATTAGATTATGAGTTTATTAAGTAATTGATAATATTTAGATAAATTTAAAGTCTTTAATATTTATCCTTGATTTCGTTTGATTATTGCTTATATCATTGTCATCTTTCTCATGTTTATATTGTGATGAAAGTCATCTTTGGCTTACGTACATAGATGGACTTGGTATGATTATGACCAGGGATTATTCGGTATAATCATGACTGTAATGTAACGAATGATGTGGTAAAAGTCCTCATTGGCCGGTAGTGCATTGATGGATAATTTTTGGTGTGATTATGACCAGGGATTATTCGATATAGTCATGACCATTGATGATTTAATGAATATCCTTGGCCCGTAGTACATGGATGATTCGATGATGAGGTTTATTATTTAAGCTAAGTCTCAACGATAAAAAAAATTTGATGAAAACATTTTAAATCATAAAAGATAGTAGATATCATGCTCTACTTGACTCTTCTAATGGGTTGTTTGTTCCGCTGCAATTAAACTTGATGTTTTTTTATATTTTATCAGTTTAACACTGTTGAAGGCTAATGAAAATTTATTCTGCATTATCTTAGTCATAATATTTCTTACTGGGCTAGTTGAGCCCACCCTTTCTTTCACTGTTCTCTTTAGGAAATGAGAATATAGCTGGGACGAGTCGGGAAATGGAGTGACGTTCCAGATGATAACATTAGTAGTCCTCACTATTCTGTTAAATAGTGTGATAATAAATGAAATGAAAACTCCATTGAGTGTGAATATTTTCTAGATGACAATATTTGTATTTAAACTCATAGCATACTTTTTGTCATATTTTACACGACAGTTATATAATTAAGTTTTTATTTGTATTTTGTACCATGTATTTGGTGACTCAAGATGGGTGATGTATACCTATTTTGGGGGCATCACATAAACCATTATCAATGGACTAGTAGGATTTGAATATGAATTTGGCAAGCCCAAGTGAAATATGTTAAGGACCAAAGATAATTTAATTCAAGCCCAAGGATAAGCCCAAATTGAATTAAACCTAAGCTCGAACCAAGAATTGAACTCGTGGATCAAACCAATGGGTCACCGGATGAGTAAAACCCATGGGGAAACCCATGTGCCCCCCCCCCCCCCACGGTGAGTCATGGCCAGCCACTTGGTGGTCAAGCAAGAGGGATAACTTTGTTTCCAAGTTTGGAATAGTAAGGAGGTGGAATAGTATGGAGGTTGGGTGGTATTTTGACTATTGTACCCTCACTTTGCAAAGATTATAAATTGAGAGCTTAGTTGGTCATTTTTTGGTTGTTTAATTTCACCAAAATCTTAGAGCATTATATTGAGAGAAAGAAGTGAGAGCTATTTCAATTAATCCAAGGAGAAGAAGGAAGAAAGCTAGAACATCAAAGGTAAAGAAACTTTAATCTTCATCTCTTCAATAGTAACCTTGATAGAGAAGTGATTATTGGTAGAACATGTATCTTAAGAAGAAACAAGGATGGATATTAGTGGACTTTAAACATTAATAATCATGTTACAAGTGAAATCATAATCAAAGAAGTAAAAACTAATGAAGAAAACATGAATATTTAATATATGTTGTTGATGGATAAGTTTAAAACCATCGTGTATAGGATCAGATGATATATACTTATTTAGGATGATAGATGAATGAATAATGGAATGAATCCATTTTGAAAGGAGTAAAAATCTTAAGTAACGAAGTTATGACAAAATTTACAAGATTAGACGATAATCGTCGAAATCGCAAAATTCTCAGAATGATAGTTAAAAGTCACAGTTTAACTCAAAAACCTTAGTTTTTGGTGGTGTATTGTAGAACTTTGCATTTAAGAGTTGTGGACTCAAGAATGGTCGAATTTTGACTTAAAACGAAGAAACTAGCTATAAACATTCACAAACGTTTAACGACGTAAAAGAAATTTTAAACCGTGAATTTAATGTTAACAGATTTGAAAACTTAAGTTGTCCTAATGAAATCATAGTATGCAAGATATATGAGATAACAATGTGTGAAAGAGACAATTCTAACTTATAATTATTAGGTTACGAGCCCGAAAAGGATTGGAAATAAAAAACTTAAAAAAAATCAAAGGCTCAGGGCCAACGTCTCAGCGTCACCCAAGCCTATGAAAGTGGCGCTACAGCGCCATAACCGAATCCCAGACACTGATGAGTCGCTCTGCAGCGTGACGTATAAAAAAGAACCTGGCGTCGGTCCTAAACAAAAGGCAGAGAAGAGTTAAAATGAATACAAAGAGAAGGTAAGTTGATTGAAGGTGAATTATGACCTTAAACTTAAAGTAACATCTTAAAGGATGATTAAAACCTTAAGTTTAACATTTAAAAGTAACAAAGGGTTACGAAAATATGAAAACAAAGTAAGTTAATAATATGGTAAACCGTACGCACGTTTAATGGATGTTTTAGATTGCTTGAAGGGTAATTACTTAAACATGGAATATGTAAGGTTAATTATAATGATAAGATGTTATAAAGTTGTAATGAATGATAACTAACCTAATGAATGTTAGTAAGTTAAGCAAATGGATAGTTAGATTGAGAAGATGGAGAAGATAGGTTAATGACAATACTTTTTAATTGTTTATAACCTAACATGATATGCTATGGGACTATATATGTAGAATCTATAATGACTCAAAAGGAAAGTGAATTAATAGTAGAAGACAATAAAGGTAAGTGTTCTAAACCCTTGTCTATGTTTATTTTGGACAAGCTTTATGATTCATGTATCCTACGCATGAATTGATGCAACCAAGGAGTCAAAGTCATTTACTTCGGCTAGACTAAACTTAGAGTATTTTTTGGATTTCATTATAATCTATCGAAATATTATTAATATTGTTATCTTGTGACACCCCCAAATCCGGTACTTCCATTTCCACAGGATTTGGTGTTCACTGTACAAATATCATCTATCTGTCTACCCATAAATAAATGCAAACCATACAATAGATAGAAATAAATAATAAATCTCTCCCCTTATGGGGTTACATCAACTGCATAATAAATAAATCCTATGTTACTCTAACCTTAAATTATTTGTGCAGAAACATAAACAAATAAGTCTTAAATAACATCAATTCTAAATATCATTACATAACCACATAAATAATCAGTCTTCATTATTTTCTAATCTTGCCCTAGCCCTTACTAGTGGAAGGTTCGTCTGCTCTTTCGTTCTTAACTGCAATGTTATTATTACGCAAGAGTGAGCACAATTTCCCACAAGTATAATGAAATAACAAATGACTAATAATAACATGCGAATGAATTAACAACTTCTGAAATAAAGCTCAACTTTTGAATCAAGAATGAATAACAAGAATCAAAAGAACTTCTGAGGGTTATAAGACCTTGAACTATGTCCTAGGTTGTCAAGTGTTTATACTTGAAACCTTTAACAGTCATAAGACTATGGACTCTTCTTCTCGTACTTAGGGGGATCAGCCCTTAGTACCATACTGTGCACAATATCTTAATGCTAAAGTGTAAATAATCCCCTATAAAGGGTTGTTCATCTTAGTTTGATGTTCGAGTCCGCACCAAAGGAAGTTTGGTTTGGATAATTCATCAAGGGTTCTGAAATTTAGAACACTCATTAACTATGGACTAGTTGAATCAATAAGGGTTCGCTAGTCTAACAAGGTTTAACAATATTCGTTAACTAAACTTGAATAGAATCTCAAAAGGTATACAATAGAATAAGTATTGTACAACAGCATCAGGTTTGAAAGATTAACAAACTTTAATATACAAAACAGGCTTGATCAATAATAATGAGAACTCGCTCAATGTAGAAAGGTGAATTAATCAACTTATATAACGATAACAAGTAGGGTTAGGAAACATGCCTCGTGCGTAGATTACACTTAAACAAACTTGTTCTTTGAATTAAATCCTACATACCAATTATATTCACAATACCAGTCAATAATAACGTACTAACCTTATAAATTTACTCTTTGTTTAACTCGAATTCATGACTATACTTAGTCAATTACTACACTTACTATAAAATTAAAACTTCACGAACAATAAGCTAATTATGCATTTGATCATTCAATTCACATGTAATTGTGTTATGGATTAGTTAAGAATTTATTTTAAACCTCATTATATGTCTAACAAGTTTTTGTGCTCATTAGATTAAGTTACCATTATAGTCCCTAACTTGAAACCATTAAAAATGCTCATTCTTAGACAGACTGCAGAGTGGCGCTGTGGCGCCACCTTGAAGTTCATTCTCGGCGTTACGGCGCGGCCAGCGCTGCGACCTGGGCAAAACGTGGCTGGCGCTGCAGCGCGGGTAATAAGCCTGCAGCCGGCGCCGCGGCGCGGTAAAGCAGAAACTGAACTGTAATTCATGAAAAATTGCAAAACATGGCCAAAACACCCAATTAACATGTTTTTGCACGAATTTAGACATACCCAAACATTGCATAAATAACTAATACTCAACCCTTCTAACACGTTTTTAACAAGTTTAAACACTTAATTTTCAGAAATCAAACATGTAATTTTTACTGTTCTTGAAGTTCTTGAACAAAAACATGGAATTTAATACTACGGACTCGTTATAAGGCCAAATCCAACCAATCAAGTTTCGTTTTGTTCATTTTATCATGCATAATAACATACAAGTGGAAAATTTTAGGGATAATATATGATTGACGTATTAATATCACATATAAGGCCATATGGACATATAATATACTCTATAATCGTATACTGTAAAATTTCATGAAACTGATGATATGGAATTATGCAATATATATATATATAAAACATGCCACTACTAGAATTATTACATATATTCTTATAACAACTTTCTAATTTGTAGAGATTCGCAGAAGACTTTAAGCCATATTCATAAAACTTAAAAGACGTAAAATAAGAATTTGGGTTGAAGAGAATTAACCAAGCATAAAGCGTAGATTAGTGTGTGAATGAATTCCTTCTAAACTCTTCTTCAATCACAATTCTCCCTCAACACTTCTCAATCTCTCTCTGAAACTCTCTCTATTTCTATTTTTCTAGACTTAGAAAAAATGAAGAAGAAGGCGTAATAAAGAAAATCAACTGACGCGTTGTGGTCAGTTACCCAGTCATGGGTAACTTCCCTCAACTCCCATTAAGGCCATGTTTGGCTAGCATACTAGGTTTCAAAATCCATTATTTTAATAAAATCTTATCATATAGTTTAAAAAAATGTAACATCCATTATAAAATAAATCAAATATCTAGTTTAATTTATTTAAATAAAATAAAATAATTTCTCATTAATTCACATAGTCACATGATTAAATTTTCTCATTTAATAATAATATCAATTATTAAATCTCTAATTAATAATTAAATTAATTAAAATAACAAAGGCTTATTAAATATTTCTTTTAATTCAATAAGCTCACATAAATACATACATCGAATAATAAAATTCTCCACATCAATTTAATAAATATAACACATATAATTAAATTAATCTATCACAACTTCATTAATTAATTAATTAAACTAATAATTAATTCATCGAAAAATATTTATTCAATCCAATAAATATTTAAATTAAATTACAAAATCTCGGTTGTCACATCTTTCCCCTCTTAAAAGGATTCTGTCCTCAGAATCACAACTTATTAATTCGTCCCGTTACATTCTCCCCCACTTACAAAGATTATGTCCCCAGAATCGATTATAACAATCTAAGTAAACAAATGAGGATAATTTTTCATTATATTCTCTTCGAATTCCCACGTAGCTTCTTCACCATTGTGGTTCCTCCAAATTACCTTAACAGAAGGTATTACTTTATTTCTCAGAACTTGTTCTTTTCGGTCGACAATTTGAACAGAAATTTCTTCGTAAGACAAGTCTTTGTCGAAATGTAAGGGTTCATATTCAATCATGTGCTTGTAATCGGGTTTGTAGGGTCGTATGACTGAGACATGAAAAATATTGTGGACATTCTCTAGAGCTGGAGGTAAGGCTACCTCATAAGAAACTTCTCCGACCCTTCGTAGAACTTCAAAGGGTCCAATGAATCTTGGGCTTAATTTTCCTTTTCCAAGGAGAGATCTTTAAAAACACATAACTACCATGTTCAAACTCAACTTTTTTACGGTACGGATCGGTGTATTTCTTCTGTCTATCTTGAGCTGCTGCCAATCGTGTTCGGATCACTTTGACTATTTTTGTTGTTTATTGTACCAATTTCGGGCCTAGTAATTGTCTTACGCCAACTTCATCCTAGTATAACAGAGTTCTTCACTTTCCGCCGTATAACGCTTCATAAGGTGGCATGTCAATACTAGCGTGGTAACTGTTGTTGTAACCGAACTCTACGAGCGGTAGATGATCATCCCAATTTCCTTTAAAATCCATTATGCAAGATCTTAACATATCTTCCAATGTCAGAATTATTTTTTCACTCTGTCCATCTGTCTGAGGGTGATATGCTGTGCTCATTCGCAACTGTGTACCCATGCATTCCTGTAGACGTTTCCAAAAGTTCGACATAAAACGTGGATCTCTATCAGAAACAATTGACACCGGGACTCCGTGCCTTGAAACAATCTCTTTTATATAACCTTGCCAACTGATCTAAGTTGAATCTAATTTTGATTGGAAGGAAGTGTGCATATTTTGTCAATAGGTCAATAATAACCCATACTGCGTCGTAGCCTTTCTGAGTTGTCGGTAGGCCAACCACGAAATTCATCGTAATATGTTCTCATTTCCATTCTGGAATCTCTAAAGGTTGTAGTAACCCACTCGGCCTCTGATGTTCTGCTTTCACTTTCTGACATGTCAGACACTTGGAAACACATTCTGCAACCTCTCGTTTCAAATTTGGCCACCAAAAGTGGTGTCAAAGATCTTGGTACTACCAGGGTGAATCGAATATCGTGAGTTATAAGCCTCGCTCAAAATGTCTTTCTTAATCTCTGGTACTGGCGGTACCCAAATTCTTCTATCAAATCTTAGTAGTCCCTCGTTGTCTATTTTGAATCTCAGTTCAGTCCCTTCAGATATCTTTTTCTTCACTTTCTCACATTCTTCGTCCTGAAGTTGAGCCTCCTTAACTTTATCCAGTAAAGTTATACCAGCTTGCATCTGGAATAGTTTCTTGTCAATTTCCATAGGATACTTCACTTCCAATTCCAGCTTTTCCATTGCTAAAATTAGCTCCTCCTAAGCGGTCAACGTCATCAATTTCTCCCAATCTTTTCTACTTAGGGCGTCGGCCACCACATTTGCCTTACCCGGATGGTATAGAATCTCACAATCGTAGTCCTTAATTAACTCCAACCACCTTCTTTGGCGCATATTCAAGTCTTTCAGTGTAAAAATATATTTCAGACTCTTGTGATCTGTATATATTTCACACTTTTCCCCATAGAGATAGTGCCTCCAAATTTTCAAAGTAAAAATCACTGCAGCTAACTCCAAGTCGTGAGTTGGATACCCCTTCTCATAATCTTTCAGTTGTCGTGATGCATACGCAACGACTCTACCATTTTGCATATGCACACAGCCAAGTCCTTTATGCGATGCATCACTATAAACCACAAAATTTCCTGTATCATCCGGAAGAGGTAATACAGGTGCTGAACTTAACCTTTTCTTTAATTCTTGAAAGCTTTACTCACACTTCTCCATCCAAACAAATTTCACCGATTTTCTAGTCAAATTCGTCAACGGAGTTGCGATCTTGGAAAAATCCTAAATAAATCTTTTGTAATAACCTGCCAATCTAAGAAAACTTCCTACTTCGGACGGCGTCTTCGGCTGATCCCAGTTAATCACAGCTTTGACTTTGGAGGGACCCACCGAAATTTCGTCCCTATCAATCACATGTCCTAAAAATTGTACCCTTTCGATCCATAATTCACATTTTGAAAATTTAGAATACAACTTCTCCATTCTTAATGTCTCTAATGTCACCCTCAAATGCTCTTCGTGTTCTTCCTTGGTTTTTGAATATACCAAAATATCATCTATAAATACCACTACGAATTTGTCCAAAAACGTCTTGAACACTCCATTCATTAAGCCCATAAATGTTGCAGGAGCATTTGTTAGACCAAATAACATTACCAAAAATTCATAGTGACCGTATCGTATTCTAAACGCCGTCTTCGGTACATCCTCCGGTCTCACCTTCAGTTGATGATAACCACTTCTCAAATCTATCTTTGAAAAATATCTTGCTCCCTTTAACTGATCGAACAAGTCGTTGATTCGTGGTAATGGATATCTATTCTTTATCGTGACCTTATTCAGTTCTCTATAGTCTATGCAGAGCCGCATTGTCCCATCCTTCTTCTTCACAAATAAAACTGGCGCTCCCCACGGTGATACGCTTGGTTGAATATACTTCTTGTCCAGTAATTCTTGTAGTTGGACCATCAGTTCTTTCATCTCCACTGGTGCCATTCGGTATGGTGCCTTCGATATTGGAGCTATTCCTAGAGCTAAATCGATCACGAATTCAACTGCTCTATCTGGAGGAAGTCCCGGCAAATCGTCTGGAAATACGTCTGTGAAATCTCTCACTACTGGAATCTCATCTATTTTTGGATTCTCTTTACGTCTATCGACTATATAAGCTAGATATCCTACACAGCCTTGTCTTAACAATTTCCTGGCCTGTATCATCGTCAGACAACTCGCTTGTCTAGGCAACTTGCTACCATAAAACACAACCTTTGATGGAGTCATAAGGTTAATACGCTTCTTTTGGCAGTCAATTACTGCCCCACAATTGGATAGCCAATCCATACCCAAAATAACATCGAATTCTCCAAGTCAAATCGAGA
Source organism: Panax japonicus (assembly GCA_020205505.1). Lineage (NCBI taxonomy): Eukaryota > Viridiplantae > Streptophyta > Magnoliopsida > Apiales > Araliaceae > Panax > Panax japonicus. Next base: position 10,967,135 of record CM035103.1, read on the forward strand.
TAAGATCTACGTTCATGATATTACCCTTAATATCCACTCTACAATTCTTATGCACATTCTTAACAGGGATAATTTCTCTATTCACAATTTCTATGTTCATGGGGTATTCTAACTCGTCCTTAAGCAATTCTAATTTTTTAGCAAAGTCATCGGATATAAATGAGCAAGTAGCACCCGAATCAAATAACACATAAGCATTAACTTCATTTATTAGAATGATACCTGACATCACATCGTGAGACTGAACTGCGTCCTGTACTGTCATGTTGAATGTTCTAGAAGTCGGTTGGTTGCGGTTGGTGCTGCGATAGCCAGAGTGATTCCACCGGTATTCCCTCTATTTCCTCCTGAATTCATTCCCCTAGATCCCTTCTTAGGACAATCCCTGGCAAGATGATCCTTTGAACCACAAGTGAAGTAGGCACCCTTCTTTGGGTTAAGATAGTTAGGTGCTATGTGGACTTCCTAACCACAATTGTAGCACACTTATTTCCCTTTTAAGCAAACTCCCAAATGAGTTTTTCCGCAGGTTGGGCACACTTCGATCTTCTTCTTCTGCCCTCCTTGTTGACTTCCGGCTGATGAGTTATCCGTCTACTTCCTCTTCTGATTATGGCTACCCCCAGTGCTACTCCCACTAGTCTTGTTATTACCTTCATTCTCACTATTCTTCTTCTTCTGCTCCTGATTATACATTGTTATTGCATCTCTTCCACCCTCAGCGAGTATGGCCTTCTCTAACACTCCAGTAAAAGTGTTCAATTGGAACATTGACACCTTGCTATACAACCAGGGCTTCAGTCTCTGCTTGAATTGTCTCGCCTTCCTCTCATCGGTATGTACTTGGTATGTGGCGAAGCTAGCCAACTCGTTGAACCTTGCCGAATAATCAGCTACTAACATATTCCCTTGTTTCGACTCTAAAAACTGAACCTCCTTCTAATTTTGTGAACTAGCCGGAAAATACATCTCGAAGTACATCTCTTTGAATCTCTCCCAGGTTATTACACCTTCACCTCCCTGTACTTTATTTGCCTGCCACCAATAGCTGGCTTCAGACTTCAGCATGAACGTCACAAATGGGGTTTTCTGGTCTTCCCTTACTTTAGCAACATCGAACACCTTCTCCATTTCCATAACCCAGGTCTGAGCCTCGATTAGTTTTATGGAACCCTTAAACTCTGGCAGTCCCACTACCTTGAAGTCCTTAAATGAGGTGCTTGGTGGAGCTTGTGGTTGATTGTTAATTGCTCCAGCTAAAATGTTCACCAATTTCTGAACGGGGTTAGCATTGGCGTCGTTGTTATTATTTGTTGACCCTGGGTTTGCTGACGATTTTGTCTTCTTCTATGCGGCATATTTCTGTTAAGAAATATACGCTTATTAGGTCTTTATTCAATCTGTTAAACATTTAAGACTTAACTAAAACATTTAGTTAGAACTCACTTAACACATCAATTCAAATAAACTCTGACATTCTCATTTAATTCAAAAGTTTTAACATCGATAGATAGCATCACTGCTATTTACATCCACTATCCCAAGATAAAGAATCTATAGGATTTAAAACATCAAAATATTCCTTTGTTTATAAACACATCGAAATTTACATCATTAACTACCAAATAGTTTTCACATAATTAAACTAATACTATCACTGCCTATTAAGGCGTTGGATAGCCTTGCCACGTTCTTCTTCCATAATATGAAATATCGTCTTACGATCAAGCATGTATGATGGTAGATCCTCAAACTGGATTGGATATTTCCTAACTCGATCTTGGACCGCATCCATTGAACTTTGTAGTGTAGAGTACGTCTCTTCAAGTTTAGCCTTCTTCGCACGATGATCATCTTCTGCAAGATCAGCACGATGTGACTCTCATACCCAGCCCTCCTCTGCTATGACAAGCCTCTCGGAGCTCTCTTTCAGATCCTTCTTTAACTTTTCTATCTCTGCAGACTTGTCCTCAGTTTGACCCTTCTCGTGAACTAGATCCCACTCTACGTTTCCCAAACATGTGTGAATAGTCATAATCTCTCTATATCTCTGTTAAATAGTAATCTGCTGACTAACCGCCCGCTCAGTCAGCTCTCGGACAGTGTCCTGCAACTCTATGTTAGGATCATAAAGTGGATCATACATCTCAGTATCAATGGAGTTCGGTGGGAACTACTCTTCTTCCTCAGGATCCTCCTCTGGATCAGTCTCAGGCTCATGCTCCTGACCAACAATAGTGATCAAAGAAGATGGCTCTCTCTACACCAGTTATTCCCTGACGACATGAATGTCTCGGGCCTCCTCCTCTGTAGGTACTCGGGGTTCCTCCTCCCCAACTCGACTAGCTCCTCCAACATCCGACATCCTGACAACAAAATTTTAAGTTTTAATTACTAATTCATGCTAGCGAACACATAGATTAACACATAAGCACATAAAATCTTTTATTATCTTCAATGAATTCAGAAATTCATTTCTTAGAACTCGGTAAGAGTTTACCACCACTATGTTCTCGATCTCCTACAAGGCTATTACCTAAGGTTGTTCCCCCACCTAAGGTTCATAACCTACATCTTTGATACCAACCTGTGACACCCCAAATCCGGTACTTTCATTTCCACAGGATTTGGTGATCATTGTAAAAACATCATCTATCTGTCTATCCATAAATAAATGCAAACCATGCAATAGATAGAAATAAATAATAAATCTCTCCCCTTATGGGGTTACATCAACTGCATATAATAAATAAATCCCAGGTTACTCTAACCTTAAATCATATGTGTGGAAACATAAACAAATAAGTCTTAAATAACATCAATTCTAAATATCATTACATAACCACATAAATAATTAGTCTTCATTACTTGCTAATCTTACCCTTGCCCTTATTAGTGGATGGTTCGTCTGCTCTTTCGTTCTTAACTTCAATGTTATTATTACACAAGAGTGAGCACAATTTCCCACAAGTATAATGAAATAACAAATGACTAATAATAACATTCGAATGAATTAACAACTTCTGAAATAAAGCTCAACTTTTGAATCAAGAATGAATAACAAGAATCAAAAGAACTTCTGAGGGTCATAAGACCTTGAACTATGTCCTAGGTTGCCAAGTGTTTATACTTGAAACCTTTAATAGTCATAAGACTATGGACTCTTCTTCTCGTACTTAGGGGGATCAGCCCTTAGTACCATACTGTGCACAATATCTTAACGCTAAAGCATAAATAATCCCCTATACAGGGTTGTTCATCTTAGTTTGACGTTCGAGTCCGCACCAAATGAAGTTTGGTTTGAATAATTCATCAAGGTTTCTAAAATTTAGAACACTCATCAACTATGGACTAGTCGAATCAATAATGGTTCGCTAGTCTAACAAGGTTTAACAATAATCGATAACTTAACTTGAATAGAATCTCAAAAGGTATACAATAGAATAAGTATTGTACAACAGCATCAGGTTTGAAAGATTAACAAACTTTAACATACAAGACAGATTTGATCAATAATAATGAGAACTCGCTTAATGTAGAAAGGGGAATTAATCAACTTATATAACGATAACAAATAGGGTTAAGAAATATGCCTCGTGCGTAGATTACACTTAAACAAACTTGTTCTTTGAATTAAATCCTACATACCAATTATGTTCACAATACCAGTCAATAATAACGTACTAACCTCATAAATTTACTCTTTGTTTAACTCGAATTCATGACTATACTTAGTCAATTACTACACTTGGTGTAAAATTAAGACTTCACGAGCAATAAGCTAATTATGCATTCGATCATTCAATTCACATGTAATTGTGTTATGGATTAGTTAAGAATTTATTTTAACACCTCATTATATGTCTAAGAAGTTTTTGTGCTCATTAGATTAAGTTACCATTTTAGTCCCTAACAAGAAACCATTAAAAATGCTCATTCTTGGATAGACTGCAGAGTGGCGCTGCGGCAACACCTTGTAGTTCATTCTCGGCGTTGCGGCGTGGCCAGCGTTGTGGCCTAGGCAAAGCGTGGCTAGCACTGCGGCGCGGGTAATAAGCCTACAGCCAGCGCCGCGGTGCGGTAAAGCAGAAACTGAACTGTAATTCATGAAAATTGCAGAACATGGCCAAAACACCCAATTAACATGTTTTTGCATGAATTTAGACATACCCAAACATTGTAATGCATAAATAACTAATACTTAACCCTTCTAACATGTTTTTAACAAGTTTAAACACTTAATTTTCAGAAATCAAACATGTAATTTTTATTGTTCTTGATGTTCTTGAACAAAAACATGGAATTTAGTACTACGGACTCGTTATAATGCCAAATCCAACCATTTAAGTTTCGTTTTGTTCATTTTATCATGCATAATCACATACAAGTGGAAAATTTTAGGGCTAATATATGATTGACGTATTAATATCACGTATAAGGCCATATGGCCATATAACATACTCTGTAATCGTATACTGTAAAATTTCATGAAACTTTTGATATGGAATTATGCAATATATATATAACACATGCCACTACTCGAATTATTACATATATTCTTATAACAACTTTCCAATTTGCAGAGATTCACAGAAGACTTTAAGCCATATTCATGAAACTTAAAAGACGTAAAATAAGAATTTGGGTTGAAGAGAATTAATCAAGCGTAAAGCGTAGATTAGTGTGTGAATGAATTCCTTCTAAACTCTTCTTCAATCACAACTCTCCCTCAACACTTCTCAATCTCTCTCTGAAACTCTCTCTATTTCTATTTTTCTAGACTTAGAAAAAATGAAGAAGGCGTAATAAAGAAAATCAACTGACGCGTTGTGGTCAGTTACCCAGTCATGGGTAACTTCCCTCAACTCCCATTAAGGCCATGTTTGGCTAGCATACTAGGTTTCAAAACCCATTAATTTAACAAAATCTTATCCTATAGTTTAAAAAAATGTCACATCCATTATAAAATAAATCAAATATCTAGTTTAATTTATTTAAATAAAATAAAATAATTTCTCATTAATTTACACAGTCACATGATTAAATTTTCTCATTTAATAATAATATCAATTATTAAATCTCTAATTAATAATTAAATTAATTAAAATAACAAAGGCTTATTAAATATTTCTTTTAATTCAATAAGCTCACATAAATACATACATCGAATAATAAAATTCTCCACATCAATTTAATAAATATAACACATATAGTTAAATTAATCTATCACAACTTCATCAATTAATTAATTAATCTAATAATTAATTCATCGAAAAACATTTATTCAATCCAATAAATATTTGAATTAAATTACAAAATCTCGGTTGTCAAATATCTTATGCTAACTATTTGGTATGGATTCAAAGAAAGACTGAGTATGAATAAATAAATGTTTTGTCATCAATCGACTGGCACGTGAGGTTGCCAAAACTTAAACGTAGATACGTTTAATGTAGTAGTGTTGTACAATATAGAATATTATAGGCTGATCACCTAGACGTGATCATAAGAAATGTCGGACTTATAGACTTTGTGTCGGGTTGTCCTTTTCAAAGAAAGAAAGAATGAAATGTTCAAGGTCTTTGACCAAACTCAAGGTTTAACTGATGAATTTCATCATTAAACATTTTAAAGAAAAGAAGTGCTATTTTGAATTATCTATAGTACTTCATAACTATTGATTCAGTTATAGAAGATATATATCAATATGATTCAGGAATATTGCTCAAATAAAATTATTATACTTGCTGAGCTAGTTATGTTCACCCTTGCTTGAACCATATGAATGGAGCTAAAAATGAACGGACTGAAGGATCCAGTAAGGATAAAGGGAAGGCTAAGGCGGACAAGTAATTACCGTTGTAATATAATAGTATTAATTTTGTATTAATTTGATACTATGACGAAGAACATATATAATGGTTACAAAGAACCTGGGAAGGGATATATTATTATGTAATATATAGAAGACATATTCACTCTATTGATGTATTTTTATTAAATGTATGTGTGAACAGTAACACCGTGTAGCACCATCTGTCGGGTTGGAAGATACCCGGATTTGGGGGCGTCACAGATGTCTGGACAGTCTTCATCTGGGATGTCTCTGTTCATACCCTCCGTATAAATCAGGACACACATATTTGATAATGTCTCTTTATCTCTTGTTTGTGCCTTTGATTCCTTTTCTCTGCCTCTAGGTCTAGAATCAAGACTTCCTTTCCTTTAACTGGTATCAACTTAGGAAACAACATAGCTACCATTGGGCCAGGAACCTTTAATAAAGGTCGTACAGGATTATCACCTGTAGGTTTAGGCAACATCCTTGTAGATTAAGGAACCGATTTATGCTTATGAGGGTTCCTGTGACTAGATCCAAAGAAGTACCCTAGTCTGGCTGGGAACTTGAATTTGGCATTTGATTCCCTGATGATCTTTTCCTAACCCTTGTCCAAGTTGGAAACCCAATGATATCATCTCTTGACTTGCCGACATTACCTCGGTAGAAACTCTGGGTTTCAGAGATGGAGCTCAAATGGGATGATAGTGAGCGTTGCTCACTTCAAAGGTGTGGAAGCTGATAGGCTCAACTTCTGCATTGAAACTGATAAGGGGTATATCACTTTAAACAAGACATTCTAGCTCAGCATTGATAGTGACTAGATTACTATTGATGATATACTTGAGCTGCTAATGAAGAGTGGATGGGACGGATCCAGCCATATGAATCCAAGGTCTTCCCAACAGTAAATTATATCATGTAGTGATTTTAAGCTCTTAGAAGGATAAGTAGAATGTATGTGGACCAATTTCCATGGGTAATTCAATCTCTCCGATAGTATTTTGTCGAGATCCATCAAAGGCTTTGATGATTATGTGGCTTCTTCGAATTCTGTTGAGATTGATGTTCATTTTTTCTAATGTGGCATAGGAGCAGATGTTTAGGGATGATCCTCCATCTATTAGCACTCCTCCGACCATATATCTAGAAGACATAACCGCTGTGTGCGACGGTTTACACTAACCCATCCCTTCGGGAGGTATGTCATCATCAGTGGAGGATATCACATTGCTATTGAAGATGTGATCTACCAGATGATGGAATTTTTCAACATCCACTGTCTTTGGAAAGTGGGCTTCTTCTAGTACTTTCAGTAAGACCTTCCGGTGATCTTCTAAAGAAAAAACCAAGTCCAGGATAGAAATTTATTATGGAGCTTCTTCAATCTTTGAACCACCTTGGCTTCATTGTGTCCCATCTTGCATAGGAATTCTTTAATCTTCTCCATAGGCACTTCCCCTTTGATCTGATGATAGGCTTCATCACTCGTTGAGGAAGATAAAGTGGATTTTCTTTAGACACTGCAGCAGTTGTATTTGATGTTAATCCTTTAGCCTCTCTATAGTTCCATGAGACTTTTTTAAGGCTGATGACAGGATACTGTGGTCTGAATGGCAATATGATTAGCTTTGGTTCAGCCACTTTCAAAGGGTTTTCAACGCCTTTGAGCTGAATTAGTTGAATTATAAGTGGTGTGGCAGCTAAATCTCCCTCAAAGGATATAACTGCTACAACTTCCTTCCATCCTGGAAGAAATGTGTCCCAACTCTCAGATAATACAACGTCATTGTCTGCCATTTGCAGGTCACCACTGTCAATCATATTTTGAATAAGATGGCAGAGTGCCCAACATTCCTCAGTGTTGTGACCGTGAGAGTGGGAGTGGTATTGACATACTCCATTAGCATCAAACCGTTTTGAGCGTGGGTTGACTGGAGGTAGTAGTGATATGATTTTCCCTCATTAATCAGCATCTGCAATATCTCTTCCATCGGTTGGCCTAAATACGTGAATTCCCTTTTGTTGCCGAAGTCCCGATGGGCTTTATCTTTTTCTCTTTTTGTATGCTTTTCCTCTAATGTTTCATTTTCTTGAGTAAGTGGTGGAGTATTTGTCATAAGAGAAAGGAGGCTAGCATGCTCCTAACTGAACAATTGATGGAGGGAAGGTGTTAGGCATTCCCTGACTTCCGTGATAACACGATTACCGCCACTTTTCATTTTAAACTTTTATTTGCTTGTGTGTGTGTGTAAGTCTATGTGTAGTTGTTTAGAAGTAGTGTTATGTCTCGTTCGCACCTATATACAAAGGGTTTGACTTTTGTATAAAAGTTCAATTTTAACGAGATATGGTAGTGATGTTTTGTAAAATAGGTTTTTCAAACCCTTGTGCTTCATAGTAATTGAGGCCTTTGATACTTCCATTTAATTAAGTGTTCGGCTTGGTTGCTTTTATTTTCGAGTTGCAAAGCATCTTCGAAAAAATAAGATACATAGCAGTGCCAAACTCCTTGCTGGCATGAGAACCATCTTAGGAAATTCAAACATCGTGAATAATTTACAAGCTGGTTGTAGCTGAAAATGTCCATCACGGGAACCAAATCTAGATTCAGGAACTGAATCTGTGATCACATGATTCCTAGGCTAACATGATAAAACAATATGTACTAAAGCTAAAACAAGAACTAGATTTGAAAAAATCTAAACTATTTCATCTTCATCGTCTCCAGTTTAGTCACCATGAACCTGTTAAAGTGAGAAATGGTCAGATTGAGACAAATCTAGCCCATAACAAAAGCTAGAAAATGAATTAGATTTGAGTAAATCTAGGCATTCCAGCTTCAATGGTTCCACTTTAGTCACCATGAACCGGTTAAAGTGAGAAATAACCAGATTTAGGCAAATCTAACCCACATGCAAAATAACAGTTATATATATATATATAAAAGAGGTAAATGGTCATGAAGTGATCTACAGGCCTGACTGAAATGTATATATATATATATATATACATATAAAAGCTTTAAACACACCGAATATTATATCCAGGCTCCACCAAACAAAGTTTGATAACAATATATATATATATATATATATATATATATATATATATATATATAAGTATTTATATACATAAAAGAAGTAAACGCTCCGAATATTATATTCGGGCTCAATCGATGCAAAGTTCTATAATAATACATATATATATATATAAGTATTTATACATATATAAAAGCAATAAAAAGCCACAGATCGACGATCCAGGCATACCCACACGACGCGACTCTCAACGTGAGTATATATATATATATATATATATATATATATATATATATATATATATATATATATATATATATATATACAAAAGTAAGAAAAAGCTTAAAAATCTGAAATATCTTACAGTGGGCTGCCAAGAAGACTTCAGATAGCTTTTGATGCCTGAAAACTCAGTTTGCACTGGTTAAATTTCAGTATGTTGTAACACACGAGCTTAAAAGTGTTTAAAAAGAAGAATCACTCAGTTTAGAGCACTCTATAATTGTTTACAGACTGAAATGGACAGAGTTTTCTCTCATTTTTTTAATTTCTTTTTTTTTTCAAATGGCCAACAAAAGCCCTTTATTTATAGACCAGATGATGGGTCTACCTACAGCTACCTAGGTTTCCCAAGGCCATGCGGGTCCCGTCATCTCAAAGTACGTGCACTCATGCAACACGCTGTCCGCTCGAACCTTCATAACTTTCAATCCGGGCATCCGATTGAGGCGTGCTATAACTTTGCAAAATGTTGTTATCGAGAGCTATACAATGACATGGGATAAGAGGTTGTACGAAGCCAGGAAGATGGGTCCATGACCAGATCTTTAAATCTTCAAATTCTATTCGATGTGCTGTCTTGTGTAGTAATCACTTAGGATTTGAGCTGTGGCTCTTGTGGGACACTTCTATATGAAATGTGGGTTGAAATGATGTTGAGACGACATGAATGTAGTATCGAGGTGGCAAAATGATGATTTTTTCCCTCACCGGGGTTATCTCCAGCTCTGTGCAGATATAGCAGTCATTGCTCAAGGTTATCTCTGAGATTGGGTTGCTGTGAGCGCTGAATGTTGTTGGTCGAATTCCAATTATGCACAATCAGGCAATTATACGTGGTCAACAAGTAATATAATGATAAGTCAAGTATCGTTCCCACAAAGAATAGTAAGAAATTAATCCTAACAATTACCAATTTTATATTAACCCAATTTTATTAAACTAATCGAAACCAATGATTAAAAATAAAGAAAACTAAGAAACTAAAAATACCAATTAATCAACACAACTTAAAAACCGTAATTTCAAGCAAATAATGGAGAAATAGGCTTACAACTTCACTTTAAGTCTCATTTAAATTATCACACCTTATTCCAGTTTAATTCATTATCTCAGTTCATTAATCAAGAACACTTAGGTAGAATTATCCATCTCTCGATGCACTAATACCATATCAACTTAAATCCAAAAATTAGATAGAATTAAGCAAAATACCCTAATCAACTAATTCACTATATCTCTATGGGAATTAAAATTAAAAAGAGTTTAATTTCAAGTTCTTACCTAATTACATGAGATGCTAGTATACCTCTATCCTAACATAAATCAAGATTCCATTAAAACACAAAATTCAAGAACACGTGCTAAAATGACTAAGTCTAGACTCATACATCATCTTTCGAATCCATACAAATCCATATAAAATTGGTGATCAAACAATTCATAAATTAAGCATGAATCACAATAGATAAACTGAATTGATATTTTATTAAACCCAAATCAAAGCATGATAATTATCATTCAACATTAAAGATCCATTGCAAGCCTAAGAAGTAATTTAGCTCATAATTAATGAATTAAATGCTGAATAAATGAAAGAAATCATCATCCCAATTACAAAAACTAAAATCAAAGAAGAATAGTAGTACACCACCCTTCTCGCCCTTCAAATCCACAATCTTCGTGAAATCACCTCCTTTCTTTGTTCCTCTAATATATGTCTTCTCAATTATTGCTCTCCAAGTGTAATTCAATTGTTTTCTGTGTTCAACACTTTACTCCTTGACATAAATTAATTCACTTTAGTTGAACCAAATCTAATTCTAATCCATGTCAAAGTCATCTCATCGGAGTTCTAATAAAAATCAAACTCCTAATTGTACCCAACAAGTTTTTAACTCAAAACACCCCAATTATAATGAAATAACTATCGTGTCACACTCCTAACTTTACACTATTACATAAAGAAGTCAAAGCTCCCAACACAACTCAATAACATGCAAAATAAAATAACTCAGCAGTTGTCATGCCCGACCGGCGCGCCCCACGCCGGGTCCTTCGTTAAAGCAGTGTGGCCCGCGTTAGTGCAACAGCAACTTCGATCCATGCAGTGTGCCCCGTGCCATTTCATTTGTATTCATGGCGTGCCCCGCGCCAGTCATGCAGTATGTCTATAATTGCTTGAGATTTTTTCCAATGCAAACATTTTTATGTGTTCACCTTAATATCCTGTAACTAGAGCAAAAACCCATCAAAAGAAACATGAAATACTCAAAAACTAGCAACATATCAAGCTAAATACGATTAAATCGTAGAAACCTACTCATTGAATGTCCTCAGGGTTATCTCTGAGGTGTGCTTGACCTTTTGGGTTATCTCTGGGGTTGGAACTGAATGTCCCAGGGTTAGAACTTACTTCTCCAGGGTTATCTCCAGAACTATAAATGCATCCTTCGGGGTTATCTCCGAGGTTGAAACTGAATCTCCCAGGGTTGTCTCCAGGATGTCCAATGAGTATCTTGGGGTTGTCTCTAAGATTGAAAACTGAGTATCCCGGGGTTGTCTCTGAGATTGAGCTAATTTGACTTCCAAGGTTCTCTATAGAAGACGATTTTGCCCTCCTGCAGGGTTAGTAACAGGAATGCAAAATTTTGAGTGTCTACAACAGGTTTTCAACATGAACACCAATTTCGAACACCAAATGATTAGTGTATGACCCCAACTATTTATGAATAAAGATTTAATTTCTCTAATTATTATTTTTGAATAATAAGGAGTTGATTGATATAATGTTGTAGTTATGGGTGAAATGTGCAAAATATTCATTTTGGTCGGAAGATATTCTTTTTGTCGGGAATATCCATATGACGGCGCAATCATTGGTGAACCACATAACGGAATAATTGTCGGATATAGAAAGCAACAAAAATAACTTTTTTATAAAAATAACGCCAAAACTTTTACCGTTAAAACTATTGAAATACCCGGTGATAAAAGTACAGTAATATCTGTGGTTGCACAGTGGCACACGGTATTGCACATTATCTCTAATTATTGACTCTTACGTAAGAAGTCACTCAATAACTGATACAGTAAAATTGCACAATCTTTCATATTATTGATGCAATAATTGCTACAATGATAATTGAATAGTATTTTACATTATTGATTCAATAATTGTCACGACTAAGTAACTCATATTATTGAATTAATATTATTGGATAACATTATTGATAATGTCTAGAAAGTTCTATCGAGGAAAGAGGTTAGGTTATTTAATTGCGCGCCAATAAGAACGATCTGGTTATCAGTATTGTGAATCTATAATATTAATTACAAATAATTATTGAAGAATTGTAAATAATTGATGAATATGGTAAGTAAATATTTCTTTAAATATTGATACAAATGGAGAAATTTTAGAATGAGACAATTGTCGAAAGTTTTTTATATTTTCTATGAAACCATAATTATCTTTTCCGATAGTATATTTATTTAAATATATTATTATAATAATACATTATCATAATATAATGTGATAATATATTAGTAATTTAAATGGTAATATTATTATATTTTTGGCATGTGAATTAAATGGAGTAAAGATGATCAAATTGAATTATTTTTCAAATTGAATTTGAATTCTTTTATTTTCAAAAACATGTGATAAATGGGGTGGTGAGCAAGTTGGTCTTGGTTCACCTATTCAAGTTAAATGTTCTGCAAGAAAAGTGTGCGTATGTGAAATATTGTCAGAAGTGGTGTGCTACCACTTTCCTATAAATAGGCTGCTTAGTTAAACAATGAAACTAACACCAGAATCAGAAAATTCTCTTTGTATAATATTAAGCGTATTTCTTGTGAGTATAAGGATACTTTGAGTGTAGCTTTTTGTGCAAGATTTTCTCAGAATAATATCCAATATTTCAGTCAAATCCAGTTTCTACTAAGGTAAAGGATATTATTTTTTTCGTAAAGAAGGTTATTTTCTTTCAATACTCGTAAATGATATTATTTCATTCCATATTCGTAAGGGATATCATTTTCTTTCATACTCCATATTATGTAAGCGATATTTTTTCATCTCGTATTCCTAAATTTAAACTTACTATGGTAAGTATTACTTCTATAATTTCTGAAATAATTAGAAATTGCGCTTAATCTAATATCATTTCACTGGAATATTGGTCTGAACTTTCTTATTAAATTTAAAACTTTTCATGTCTGGGTACTGTTCATGGACACTATTCATACGGCACTGTTCATACATATGGTACTATTCACGAGTATTGTTCATAAAAAAAATCTGTCAAAGATATCTATTGTGACCCTTATTCTTTAAATTGAATCCATGTTATGGTCTCACTTGATTCATTCTTATTATCATTTTCATAATTCTCAAACTTAAATTATGTTGAAAGTTATCTTTGGCCCGTAGTGCAAAGATGAACTGTTGATTGATGAATATCTTTGGTCTGTAGTGCAAAGATGAGCTGTTGATTAATATTTTTAGCTCGTAGTGTAAAGATGGATAGGTGTTTGGCATGATCATGACCACTTGTGATACAAACGATTATCTTTGGCCCGTAGTGCATAGATAATTCGTTGATTGAAAATAATTATTTATTGATGTTACAGGGATAAAATATTGATGATGGACTTTTAAATCATGGAAGATAGTAGACATCATCTCTACTTTACTCTTCTAATGATTTGTTGTTTTCGTTGCAGTTGTTGATCTAAAACTTGTTGTCTATTGTATTTTATCAGATTTTTCCCTGTTGAGGACTAAGGATAATTTATTCTACATTATCTTAGTTATAATATTCTTTACTAGGCTAATTGAGCTCATCATTTTCCTTTTGTTCCATTTTTCTTCTCAGGAGGCGAGAATATAGTTGGGACTAGTCAGGGTATGAAGTGATGGTTCAAGACAGTTATTATAGCAGTCCTCACTATTTTATAAAATAGTGTATCAATAATTATAATGAGGACTTTATTTGAGTTTGGATATTGTCTACAAGACAATATTGTATTAAAACTCACAACATATGTGTTGTCGTATTTTGCACGACAGTTGTATTAATGAAGTTGTATTTGGTTTTCTGTACCATGTATTTGGTGACTCAGAATGAGTTGTGTGGAACTATTTTGGGGGCTTCACAGTTGGTATCAGAGCTTAGGGATATAATCTCTGTTGGAGATCTAGGATTAGAACTAGGAGGGGAGAGACGGGTAAATCCTTCGCTAGTATGACCTACCTAAGCTTATTTGTTATTTAATTGATCAGTCAGAATATAGGGATAATATGTGGCATGTCAATTAACCCTTGTTTTGTGGTAGTGTTTGAAAATAACATCTGAAAATCAAGAGATGAACTCATATAGAGTTTTAAGTGATGAATCGAGCAGATTCATTTAAAGAATAAATATTGGAGTATAATATTTTGCTATAACAAAGATTTTATTAGGGAGTACTAATTAAGTTATTAAACTTGATTATAGAATGTCAGTCGAAGAAGAAATTAGAGATATTCATGTACTGAGTGAAGAATTAATAGTTGCACTCGAGCTAGTCGTAGAGGTAGCAGCTGAGAGTGAGGAAGAAGAGGAACTTAAGGAGAATTTATTAGGAGAACTTTATGATCGAAATGTAGAACTGCAAAATCATATTCATGAGTTAGAAGAGCAGGTTGAAGAATGACAGGCGGTCGTGGAGCAAAGGGACGCAACAATTCAAGATTGTGTTACCCAATATGTGATGCTTGAATAGAAGCACTATTTAGCATAGTATAAGATAATAAAGCTGGAATCTGAGAATTCAAATGTCAAGAATCAGTTAAAAGAAAAAACAACTGAACGAGTGAGAATGAAGAATGACTGGTAAAGGCCGCACGACGCGTTGATATTGTAGAAAGAGAAGTCCAATCTAAGAAGGCTAAAATATATGATATGTATTTCTCTTTTTGGACAGCAATTAGGAGAACCCAACATCGAGTTTTAAATTAACCTATACATTGCGGTCAACCCCAATTCGATATGGATCGAAGATTAATAATTCAGATCATGGATCAGGAGTACGATAAAACAGTTGAGGGTGGAATATGCCCTATAGTAAAAGTCAATTCCAGCGGTAATGATGACACCAAAGGCTATACCGGACAAGTCAAAGTCGGTATTTTAAGGGAGAGCATTTTTTGTGACGAGGAACCGAACGAAGTTATCACGGGTAAGCTAATTATAAACTCTTGCGAAGTCTATACATTATTAGATACAGGTTCTACCGATTCTTTTATCTCTCCTACTTGTGCTCAACGTTTGAACTTGACCCCTTAAAAATTAAATTTTGACTTATTTATTGAAACTCCGTTAGGAGAAACCTTTATTACATCCACTATTTATAAATCTTGCTTGATTTAAATTGGCACCATCACATTACCTGTTGATCTCATCTCTTTGAAAATACTTACATTTGATGTGATTTTAGGGATTGATTGGTTAACTACTCATCATGCTAAAATTGATTATTTTCGTAAGGTCGTCGGTTTTTATATTCCTAACCAACCTGTTATGTGAATTCAAGCAACCAAACCACTAAAGTCAATAAATGTCATATCAAGCCATAAAGCCATTCGTTTATTGAAAAATTGATGTTAAGCTTTATTAGCCCATGTCATGTGTTTAAACAAAAATACGTCAGATTTGAATAATATTTCTGTCGTTAATGAATTTCCTAACGTATTTCCTGAAGAACTTCATGTCCTACCCCCAAACCGTGATATCGAATTTTGTATTAACCTTGAACCCGGTACAAAAGCCTCAAATATTTCTTCACCCAAAAGAAAATCAACATGCGGCAACGACATTGGCTCGAGCTGTTGAAAGATTACTACCATACCATTCAATACCAACCTGGAAAAGCGAACGTAGTAACTGACGCATTAAGTAGAAGATCATATACGGGTACGAGTGCGATGTTGTTAACACAACGACCTATTTTGTATGTCAAATATACGAGTAGAACTGACTTTAATCGATAAATTTAAAGCTGCTCAAGCTACAGACCTGGAGCTGATGAATACGAAGAAGAAGGTGCAAGAAGTCGTTATTCCAAAAGCGAGAATTGACGATGTGAGGAAAGCTCAAACCTTTGAATCATTGGTCCATTTGAAATCCTCAACCGAGTAGGAACTGTGGCATATAGACTCACTTTACCGCCAAGTATGTCTCATGTTCATAATGTTTTTCACATAACTATGCTACATAAATATGTGAAAGACCCAAACTACATTATTGAGTTAGAACCAGACGAGATAGCAGAAGATTTAACGTATGAAGAGGTACTTGTTAAAATCTTGGATAAGAAGGAACATATTTTACGCTCAAAGATTATACCTCAAGTCAAAGTTTTATGGAGAAACCATGATATTGAGGAAATGACCTGGAAATTAGAATCAGAAATGAAAACAAGGTATCCTTACCTCTTCGACATACTAGGTATGTACATCAATTTCGAGGATGAAATTTCATAAGATGGGGAGGTTGTAAGACCCCAACTTTTTATGAATAAAGATTTAATTTCTTTAATTATTATTTTTGAATAATAAGGTGTTGATTGATATAATGTTGTAGTTATGGGTGAAATGTGCAAATTTTTTAAAGTAAGAAAGTGGTCATAAAATATTCATTTTGGTTGGGAGATATTCTTTTTGCCAGGAATATTCGTACGATGGCGCAATCATTAGTGGATCACATAACAGAATAATTGTCGGATATAGAAAGCGATAGAAATAACATTTTTATAAAAATAATGGCAAAACTTTTACCGTTAAAACTGTTGAAATACCCGGTGATAAAAGTACAGTAATATGTGTGGTTGCACAGTGGCACACGGTATTGCACAGTATCTCTGATTATTAATTTTTACATAAGAAGTCACTCAATAATTGATACATTAAAATTGCACAGTTTTTCATATTATTGATGTAATAATTGCTACATTTATAATTGAATAGTATTTTACATTATTGATTCAATAATTTCCATGACACAGTAACTCATATTATTGAATTAATATTATTGGATAGCATTATTGATAATGTCTAGAAAGTTCTGTCGAGGAAAGGGGTTAGGTTATTTAATTGCGCGCCAATAAGAAGAAATTCTTATAGAAAAGCCTCCTCTTTCCTGTGAACGATCTGTTTATCAGTATTGTGAATCTATTATATTAATTAGAAATAATTATTAAAGAAACTGTAAATAATTGATGAATATGGTAACTAAATATTTCTTTAAATTTTGATATAAATTGGGGAATTTTAGAATGAGGCAATTGTCGAAAGTTTGTTATATTTTCTATGAAACCAAAATTATCTTCTTCAATAGTGTATTTATTTAAATATATTATTATAATATTACGTTATCATAATATAATGTGATAATATAATAGTAATTTAAATGGTAATATTATTATATTTTTGCATGTGAATTAAATAGAGTAAAGATGATCAAATTGAATTTGAATTCTTTTATTTTCAAAAACATGTGATAAATGGGGTGGTGAGCAAGTTGGTATTGGTTGGCTTATTCAAGTTAGGTGTGCTGCAAGAAAAGTGTACGTATGTGAAATATTGTCAGAAGTGGTGTGCTACCACTTTCCTATAAATAGGCTGCTTAGTTAGACAATGAAACTCATACCAGAATCAGAAAATTCTCTCTCTATAATATTGAGCGTATTTTTTGTGAGTATAAGGATACTTTGAGTGTAGCTTTTTGTGCAAGATTTTTGTAGACACTCGAAATTTCGTCTTCCTGTTACTAACTATGCAGGAAGATAAAAGAGACTTTTTCACTCTCCAGAGATAAACCTGGAGGACCACAACATTAATTCTAACCCCGGAGATAGCCCCAGGAGATCCAGTTTCCAACCCCGGAGATAACTACAGGAAATCAGTTTCCAACCCCAGAGATAACCTCGGGAAAATCAGTTCTAACCCTGGAGATAACCCTAGGGGATCAAATTCAAAGCCTAGAGATAACCCCAGGAGGTCAAGTCAACCTCAGAAATAACCCTGAGGACATTCAAAGTCAACAGCATAACAATCTGACAGATAACCCTGGGAAAAAACCGCTACAACTTTGTTAAAGTCAGAAACAACCCTGGGAGGGGCAAAATGGTTATTTTGCCACCTCAATCTCAATCTCAATTCAAATCAACTTATTTCAACTCAAACATCTTCAAAAGAAGTCCCGCGAGAACCATATCTTAACTTCTAAGCGCAAACTACGCAAAACAGCTCAATGGACTACCTAACGGAAACCTGAAAATGCCATTTCGGTCATGGACCCATCTTTCTAGAGTTAAAAAAGGTCAAATCCTATGTCATTTCATAGCTCTCGGAAAGAGCTTTCCAGAATGGTATGGCACGCCTCAATCGGAGGCTCGGATTGAAGTTCTATAAGTTCGAGCGGACATCACATTGCACGCATGCATGTACTTTGAGACGGTAGGACCCGCAGAGCCCGGGGCACCCCGGGCAGCCGCAGGTGCATCTGTGGCTGCCACATATACACCTGCGACTCCCAGCTCTATAAATAAAGAGCTTGGGGTGGCTTTATTCAAAGAGAAAAAGGTAAGGAAGCCCTGTCAAATTTGCTCTGTACACACCGCATATTGAGTACTTTCTCATTTTAAACACTTGTTAGCTCACATATAGCTATATTTTTACCGGCGGGAGCCAAGTGTTCATCCACTTAAAGTCATAGAAGTCTTCTTTGGTAGCCCATTGTAAGCCTTCTTCCACATTATAAAGTCTTTCTCTTCATCTTTGCACACACCCTTCTTCACATTGAGAGTCGTGTTGTGTGTGTATACCAGGATTTTGGTCTGTGGTTTTCATTTTTGTCTATATATATATATATATATATATATATATATATATATATATATGAATTATTGTCGAACTTTGTTCGATGAGCCTGAATTTTACATCTGGAGCATTTACTACTTATATATATATATAAACTGTTCTCGGACTCTGTTCGATGAGCCTGGATTTTATATACGGTGCGTTTACTACTTTTATATATATATATATATAGCGACAAATCGCTGATATGATAAACTGAGTCGGGATCGATATATATCCTGTGCATTTATCGCTTATATATATACATTTCTGCCAAGCCTGGAGTTTACTTCATGGCCTTTTACTCCTTTATTTACATTTTGTCCAGCCTGGAGTTTACTTCATGGCGGTTGATCATTTTTACTACTTTATTTACATTTCGTCCCACCTGGAGTTTACTTTGTGGCGGTTGATCGCATTTACTGCTTTATTTACATTTTTGATGCCCCATGGAGGTGCTTCGTGGTGGTTGATAATGTCTATATATACATATATATCAACCACCACGAAGCACCTCAATGCGGGATCAGAAATATAAATATATAAATAGTAATTGAGGTTGATCATGTATATATATATATATATACTAACCGCTTTTATATATATAACTGCTTATTGCTTTTCATGTAAAATGTGGCATCATGTGAGCCTAGGAATTATGTGATCACAGATTTCGTCTACTGAATCTAGATTCGGTTCCCGTGATGGACATTTCAGCTATAAGTAGCTTGTAAATTATTCATGGTGTTTGAATTTCCTTATATGGCTTTCATGCCCATGAGGAGTTCGGCCTTGTTATATATTATTTTCTCTAAGATCCTTCGCATCTCGAAATTAAAAGTAACCAAGCCGAACCTTTAATAATAAAATAGAAGTTTCAAAGGCCTCAATTACTATTGAGTGCAGGGTTTAAAAAAACCTCTTTTACAAAACCTCATTTCTATATCTTGTTTAAAACTGAATTTTTATACAAATTCAAACTCTTTGTATATAGGTGCGAACGAGGCCTCGCACTACTTCCAAATAATAGCACATTGACCCCCATACACACACACACATTCATATAACAGTTTCTTAAAAAGTGTAACATGGATGTCGGGAGGTGCCTAACACATTCCCTTTGCATAATCAAGCCTCCGAACCCAAATGAATCTCTATTTCACAGACCCGTTTAGCAGTGTCAAATCATTGGGTCAATGTACAAACCTTTTCTCGGTTGCGTTAGTGTAACCAGTTAAAAATACCAACTGGCAACTCTTACAGTCAAATCGTCGACATATACATGTCGGACCTTTTTTACTTATTTTTTTAAAACAAATCTCACCTAACTTTAGAACACCAAAGAACAAGAACAGAAAAGGGACAAATAAAAATCCCGACGTTAACAATTTTCTCAGAATAATATTTGATATTCTAATCAAATCCAGTTTCTACTAAGGTAAAGGATATTATTTTTTTCGTAAAGAAGGTTATTTTCTTTCAATACTTGTAAAATGATATTATTTCCTTCCATATTCGTAAGGGATGTCATTTTCTTTCATACTCCATATTACGTAAGCGATATTATTTCATCTCGTATTCCTAAATTTAAACTTACTATGGTAAGTATTGCTTCTATAATCCTGAAATGATTAGAAATTGTGTTTCATCTAATATCATTTCACTAGAATATTGGTATGAAACTTTCTTATTAAATTTGAAGCTTTTCATGTCTGGTTACTGTTCATGGGCACTGTTCATACATACAGTACTATTCATACGGTACTATTCACGAGTACTGCTCACAAAAAAAATTGTCCAAGTTATCTGTTGTGACCCTTATTCTTGAAATTGAATCCATGTTATGGTCTCACTTGATTCATTTTTATTATCATTATCTTAATTCTCAGACTTAAATTATGTCAAAAGTTATCTTAGGCCCGTAGTGCAAAGATGAACTATTGATTGATGAATATCTTTGGCCCGTAGTGCAAAGATGAGTTATTGATTGATATCTTTGGCCTGTATTGCAAAGATGGACAGGTGTTTGGCATGATCATAACCACTGATGATACAAATGATTATCGTTGGCCCGTAGTGCATAGATAATTCGTTGATTGGAAATAATTATTGATTGATGTTACGGGAATAAAATATTGATGAAGGACTTTTAAATCATGGAAGATAGTAGACATCATGCTCTACTTGACTCTTCTAATGGATTGTTATTTTTGTTGCAGTTATTAATCTATGACTTGTTGTCTATTGTATTTTATCATATTTTTTCCTGTTGAGGACTAAGGATAATTTATTATGCATTATCTTAGTCATTATATTCATTACTGGGCTATTTGAGCTCATCCTTTTCCTTTTATTCCAATTTTCTTCTCAGGAGGCGAGAATATAGCTGGGACTAGTCGGGGTGTGGAGTGATGGTTCAAGGCAGTCATTATAGTATTCCTCACTATTTTGTAAAATAGTGTATCAATAATTGTAATGAGTACTTTATTTGAGTTTGGATATTGTCTACAAGATAATATTGTATTAAAACTCACAGCATATGTGTTGTCGTATTTTGCACGACAGTTGTATTAATGAAGTTGTATTTGGTTTTCTATACCATGTATTTTGTGACTCAGAATGGATTGTGTGAACCTATTTTGGGGTGTCACAATTAGCATAGAATGTTCTATTTTTGAGCAAATTTCAAATATAAAATTAGAAGAAATGTTGGGTTGAGATGAAAAATTGATTAAATGTATGTAAAAGAAAATTTGGTTTTGAGGGGCTTTACCATTTCGGGCGAGGAGAGAGGCCATTGATGAAGTTGTTGATTATAAGCCATTGATGAAGTTGTTAAGCTTCTTCTTCTCCTTGTTCGAAAGGTTATACATATACAAAGAGGGGTATACATAGCAGGGTGTAATTTTGGAGGAGAATATAATGGAAGGAGGCGGGACTTGGGTATTGTGGGGAGGGTTTTGATTTGGGCATTTTTTTTGTTTTGTGTGAAATGAAATCTGACACTTAGATTAAGTCAGATGAAATCTGAGCCATTGGATGATGAAGTTTTAATTGAAGTCGTTGGATGTTGAAGTCGCTCTGTTTTATATTATAGATCTATTTAAAACCATCTATTTATTCATTTATATGTACTGATATGTTTCACATCATACTTAGATTAGGATCAGTACGCAAGATAATGTGGAACTTCCTCCAACGATACACAGGTGTTGAACTCTGCATGAACTAATTTCTAGAGTTTATCCATAACTAGATGTGCTCAGTGCAGTAACCCTATCCTACATAACTGAGCGCAAAATACTTTCTGCTCAAAATGATGATGTATGCACTATCAATGATGTTGCTCTACAAATTTATCCTGGAGAGACGTATACCTTCTTAGCAGCTGACAAGGTGTCAGATGGGGACGAACTCTGTCATTCTACCACTAATCAATATCAAAGAGAGTTTCTAAATTCTCTAAACCCGTCAAGTTTACCACCTTTCAAGTTGGAGCTAATGGTCGGGTGCCCCATCATATTATTGAGGAATATAGCCCCGAAATGGACTTTGTAACGGGACCAGACTAATGGTTGTCAAATGTGCATCGCGGGTTATTGAGGCTAGAATTCTAACTGGTGATAAATCTTTGAATCTGTGTTTCATCCCGCAGATATTATTATCACTGTCATCCAAAGATTTACCATTTCAAATGACTAAACTCCAATTCCCAGCACGCTTAACATATGCTATGATAATCAATAACTCGCAAGGCCAATTAGTCAAGTTTGTTGGTGTAGATCTGTGCTTGCATGTATTCAGCCATGTTCACCTATATGTGGTCATGTCTAGATGAACGTCAGCTGATCGCATCAGTGTCCTTCTCCCTCCTAATGGATCATCTACCACGACAAATATCGTATATTCGGAGGTGTTGTTAGACTCGGTGTAAATATTACTACATTTTTTAATGTTTTGCAACTTACGTCAGGTAATTGGTTCATGATTTTTGTTACGTTCCAAGCACTCAACAAACTTCTTTCTTGGTAGAAAAATTGTTTTGTTAGATTTTTGATTTGAAATGCTCTTCATTTGTTAGTTTTAATGTATGACGTGTTGGTAATCACTAAATCATATTATTTCTGTTTTTTTTATTTGGGTTTGGATTTTGGTAAATTTTAATTTCTTTTACATTTGTTTTGTTGTAGTAAATGGTGAGATTTTTTTGCGAATTTTTTTTTATATTATAGCAAAATTGAAACTTTTATTGGATTTGGAATTTTTTCCAACATTAAACTTGCCAAGGTTAGGCTAGGTGTATACATTTTCTCTTTTTTGGATTTTATCTTCTGAGAATCCTATTTTGTCGTGGGAATGATTTTGTTTTATTTTATAAAGTGTATGAAGCTATCGGTTTAATAAGCTTGTGCATAACATCATGAACATTTACATTAAGAATTAGGGGGTTTAGATGATTACTTTAGTTATAATATTAATGATGAATAAGTTTGTGTTGATTCAAGATGAAATTGATAGTTCAATTGTTTTGGAATTATTAGTGTTAGTGGAAATCGACATTTATTTCGATATTAATTGATGTCTGGAAGTTATACTGACCATTCGGGTAATTAATCGGATAAATGAGCAATTAATTGCTATTAATTCACATGATTATAACTATTTGTTCACATGTGTGAACTATTGATTCAAATTCTTGTACTATTAGGGGAGTTGGTGCAAGATTGATAATACTTGCATGACTAAGTTTAAAATGGAGGTATAAACAGAGGTAATATAGTGTAATTCGTATCTTCACACGATTATAACTATTGATTCACATGATTGACTATTAGGGGAGGTGGTGAAAATTTGATAATACTTGCAGGACTAAATTAAAAATGAAAGAAAAGTTGAAGGAATTGTACTGTAATATTTTGAGCCCCAAAATATGCAATTATCGAATTTATATTTTCTTATAAATAGAAGCTCATTCTTCCTTCATTTCTCACCAATTCACTAAAGCTATAGTGCAATTATTATAGAGAGAAAGAAGAAGAGAAGTCTGCTACCTCTCTACTCCAGTATCTAGTTTCTTTCTAAGGTAAGGGGTATTATTACTTTTGTATTCATGAAGAGAGCTTCTGTTATTCCATTCTTTATTATTATGTTGGAATAACCTGTCTATGCGAAGTACCGCATACATGATGAAATTCTTCTGTTATTCCATTCTTTATTATTCTGTTAGAATATCCTGTTTGTGGGGATTACGCTAGACCTCGTTCCATTCTTTATTATTCTGTTGGAATAACCTATCTGTGCGGTCTATCGCATGCCTGGTGAATTATATCGTTATTCCATTCTTTATAATTCTGTTGGAATATCCTGTCTGTGCGGATTACGCATGACCTGGTTCCGTTCTTTATTATTCTGTTGGATTATCCTGTCTGTGCGGATTACGCATGACTTGGTTCCGTTCTTTATTATTCTGTTGGAATATCTTGTCTGTGCGGATTACGCATGACCTAGTTTCCATTCTTTATTATTCTATTGGAATAACCTGTCTGTGCGGTCTATCGCATGCCTGGTGAATTCTTCTGTTATTCCATTCTTTATTATTTCTGTTGGAATAACCTGTCTATGTGGATTACCGCATGCATAGTGAATGATCCTTCGTATTCATTCTTTATTAAATTGTGGAAATGATTTGTCTACGTGGATTACCGCATGGCGGGTGAAAATCCATTTACAGTTTCATATATTCTATGATACTCATTTGGTTTAAGTTTTGGCTTCTATACTCCATGAAATTAGTAGAATATCATGGATATTTGCGCTTCATCCGGTATCTTTTCATGGAAATATTCTTCTGAGTATTCTTGAATTTTACTCCACAAAGCAGTGTCATGTTGACAATTTGGACATAATTGATTTCAAGATAAATTAACTTATAAATCTTTAAAATTTATTCATGAACTTGTTTTATTGAATTATTATGTCATTGTCATTATCCTCATGTTGATATTGTGATGAAAGTCATCTTTGGCTTACGTGAATAGATGGACTTGATATGATTATGACCAGGTATTATTCGGTATAATCATGACCTGTAATATTATAAATGATGTGGTAAAAGTCCTCAGTAGCCTGTAGTGCATTGATGGATAGTTTTTGGTATGATTATAACCAGGGATTATTCGGTATAGTCATGACCATTGATGATTTAATGAATATCCTTGGTCCGTAATGCAGGGATGACTCGATGATGTGGTTTATTTATTAAGTTGAGTCTCAGCGATAAAAATTGATGAAAACATTTTAAATCATAGAAGATAGTAGATATCATGCTCTACTTGACTCTTCTAATGGATTGCTTATTCCGCTGCAGTTAAACTTGATGTCTATTGTATTTTAGCAGTTTAACATTGTTGAAGACCAATGATAATTTATTCTGCATTATCTTAGTCATAATATTTCTTACTGGGCTAGTTGAGCTCACCCTTTCTTTCACTGTTCTGTTCAGGAAATGAGAACGTAGCCGGGACTAGTCGGAGAACAGAGTGATGGTCCAGATGATAGCATTAGTAGTCCTCACTATTCTGTTAAATAGTGTGACAATAAATGTAATGAGGACTCCATTGAGTGTGGATATTGTCTAGATGACAATATTCTTATTAAAACTCTTAGATTATGTTTTGTCGTATTTTACACGACTGTTGTATAATTAAGTTGTATTTGAATTTTGTACCATGTATTTGGCGACTCAAGATGGGTGATGTGTACCTATTTTGGGGGCGTCACAGTTGGTATCAAAGCTTAGGGATATGATCCCTAGCTGAGATGTGAGACAAGAACTTGGAAGGGAGAGACGGGGAATTCCTTCGCTAGTATAACCTACCTAAGTTTATTTGGTATTTAATTGGTCGGTCAGAGT
The DNA here is from genome assembly GCA_020205505.1 of Panax japonicus. NCBI lineage: Eukaryota > Viridiplantae > Streptophyta > Magnoliopsida > Apiales > Araliaceae > Panax > Panax japonicus. Next base: position 10,993,114 of record CM035103.1, read on the forward strand.
ATAGGGATAATATGTGATATGTTAATTAACCCTTTTGTGGCAGTAGTTGAAAATGGCATCCAAAAATGATGAGATAAACAATGAAGCACATGAGACCGTTGAGTCACCATAGATTAATACCCAGGATAATGTGCAACAGGAAGACAATAATCTTCATGTAAACAATAACACCGATGAAATGGTGAATGATGGGATGTTCAGAGGCTTTATCCAATTCATACAACATCAGGCGAAAGTGGCTCCTGTCCAAAATGCAGGTGGAAACACTGACAACTCTCGGACGGTCACCGCTAAGCAGTTCAAGGAGCTGGGACCACCAGAGTTTTTTGGAGAGCCAAAACCACTTAAAACAGAGACGTCAATAAAGTAGATCAACAAGATATTTGATGTCTTGGGATGCTCCGAGGAGTAAAAGGTTCCCTTTGCCACCTTCATGTTGCGAGGAGAGGCAGATTACTGGTGGGAATCTGTAAAGCGCACTCAACCTGCCGCACTCAAAATGTCTTGGGAGAAGTTCCAAGTGTTGTTCAATGACAAGTACTTTCCTGAAAGTATTCGTCATATGAAGGAGGTAGAGTTCATCAAGCTTGAGCAAAACAATATGACCGTGGCGTAGTACAAAGCTAAGTTTGTCGAGTTATCTCAGTTTCCGTCCCACTTGGTTGATAATGAGGAGAGAATGACACGGATGTTTCTAAGAGGTTTGAAACCCGAGATACGTCAATACCCAATTTCTCATAAACTGTGTTTGTATTCAGATGTTGTGAATAAGGCTCAGTTATTGGAGCGCTATAATGAGTCAACCCAACCAAGAGAGAGCAACCGACAAGTCGATAATACCAGTGGTAGCAGTCATCGAAGCGGTGACAAAAAATGTGGAGGGAATCAACATGCCAGAAATGATAATCACTTCAGTGGTAATCATGGCCATGACAATAAGAGTGGATATTTCAAGAAGAGGAGATTCAACAAGGATGGAAAGACGTCAGCACCAGCACCTGCTGTTAAGGAAGGAGAACGACCACCGGTCGTATGTTACAAATGTGGAGGGGAAGGACACAAGTCCAAACTGCACGATGCAGTCTAAAGCGTTTTATAATTGTGGAAAAGAATGTCACCTAACCCGATTTTATCGTACACCAAAGTTAAGTCCAGCTGGGATGGAGGCATCAAAGGGTGTCCCGGACAAGACAAAATCGGTAGTTCAAGGGAGAGCGTTTGTCGTAACCTCCCAAAAAGCGAGGAATCCAAACAAGGTGATCACGAGTAAGCTAATCATAAACTCTAGCGAAGTTTATACTTTATTTGATACCGGTTTTACCCATTTCTTTATTTCTCCTACTTGCACTCAACGTTTAAATTTGACTCCGAAGAAATTAGACTTTGACTTATCTGTTGAACTCCGTTGGGAGAAACCTTCATTACATCCATGGTTTATAAGTCTTGTTTGATTCAAATCGGTAACCGCACGTTACCTGTCGATCTTATTTCTTTGAAAATACTTGCATTTGATGTGATTTTAGGGGTTGATTGGTTAACTACTCATCATGCTAAAATCGATTGTTTTCAAAAGGTTGTTAGCTTTCATATTCCTAACCAACCTATTATGCGAATTCAAGCAACCAAACCACTAAAATCAATCATTGTCATATCAAGTCATAAAGCTATTCGTTTATTGAAAAACGGATGTCAAGCTTTCTTAGCCCATGTCACGGATTTAAATAAAGATACGTCAGATTTGAATGATATTTCTATTGTTAATAAATTTCCTGACGTATTCCCTGAAGAACTTCATGGCCTACCCCCAGAGCATGAAATTGAATTTTGTATAGACCTTGAATCCAGTACAAAACCTATTTCCAAAGCTCCATATCGAATGGCTCCTATTGAACTTCACGAGTTAAAAAATCCAACTACAGGAATTATTAGACATCAGTTTCATTCATCCTAGTACGTCTCCTTGGGGTGCTCCTGTTCTATTCGTAAAGAAGAAAGATGGAAGTATGTGACTTTGTATTGATTATCGAGAGTTGAATCATGTCACCATCAAAAATAGGTACCCGTTGCCTCGCATTGATGACCTGTTTGACCAGTTTCAAGGAGCCAAATTCTTTTTAAAGATTGATCTTCGTTCCGGATATCATTAGTTTAAGATTAAAACTGATGACATTCCAAAGACTGCTTTCAGAACTCAGTATGGGCATTATGAATTCCTAGTCATATCTTTTGGATTGACTAATGCTCCTGTTGTCTTCATGGATATGATGAACCGAGTATTCAAGGAATATTTGGATCACTTTGTGGTCGTCTTTATTGATGACATCCTCATATACTCCAAAACCCGCGAAGACCATGAGCAACACTTGAGGCTGATACTCCAAAAGCTTCGTTAAAACAAGCTTTATGCCAAGTTGAAGAAATACGAGTTCTGGCCTGAGAAAGTTGCATTCCTTAGGCACGTGGTATCAAATCATGGAATATCTGTTGACCCGAAAAAGATTGAAGCAATTCAAAGCTAGGAGCAACCTAAGTCAGTGACCGAAGTACGTAGCTTTCTCGGCTTAGCTGGTTATTATCAGAGATTCGTAGAAGGGTTTTCTCGAATTGCTACTCCATTAACTAAGCTGACTCGAAAAGATACAAAATTCGGTTGGAGCGAGGAATGTGAAAAGAGTTTTCAAGAACTCAAGAGGAGACTCATTTCAGTACCTGTTCTGACAATACCATCTGGCTCGGAGGGATTTAACATCTACAGTGATGCTTCAGGCAAAGGGTTAGGATGTGTTCTCATGTAACATGGGAAAGTCATATCATATGCCTCTCGAAAACTCAAAGAATATGAGAGAAATTATCCTACTCATGATCTTGAGTTGGCAGCAGTCGTTTTTGCGCTTAAGATTTGGAGGCATTACCTGTATGGAGAGAAGGTGGAGATCTATACGGATCATAATAGCCTCAAATATTTCTTCACTCAAAAGGAACTCAACATGCGGCAACGACGATGGCTTGAGTTGTGGAAAGATTATGATCATACCATCCTGGAAAAGCGAACGTAGTAGCTAACGCATTGAGTAGAAGATCATATGCGGGTATGAGTGCAATATTGTCAACGCAAAGACCCATTTTGTATGACTTGGAAAGGATGGAAATAGAGTTAAAGACTCCAAGGACCCATGTGATGATGGTGAATATACAAGTGGAACCAACTTTAATCGATAAAGTTAAAGTTGCTCAAACTACAGACCTGGAGCTGATGCGTATGAAGAAGAAAGTGAAAGAAGGTGATATTCCGAAAGCAAGAATCGATGAGGAAGGAATACTTTGAGTCAACTCCAGACTTTGTGTTCCTGATGATTCTGACTTGAAGTATAAAATCATGATGGAGGTGCACAACACACCGTTTGCAATCCATCTTGGGAGTACCAAAATGTATCATGATCTTTGACATACATTTTGGTGGAGCAATATGAAGAGAGAGATAGCGGGGTTTATCTCAAGGTGTCTAACTTGTCAACGAGTCAAGGTGGAGCATCAAGTGCCAAAAGGTCCATTGCAACCACTTGAAATTTCAGAATGGAAGTGGGAGCACATTACCATGGATTTCGTTACTGGTCTTCCCAACGTTTCTCAAGGCATAGATGCGATTTGGGTCATTGTTGATAGATTGACCAAGTCTGCTCATTTTTTACCGATACGAGAAACTTTTATACTTGAACGTCTTGCTAGTATATACATAAACGAGATCGTAAGATTTCATGGTATGCCAATATCCATTGTTTCTGATCGAGACCCAAGATTCACTTTAAGATTTTGGGTTAGTTCGCAAAAAGCTATGGGCACGGATTTATGATTTAGTTCGGCATATCATCCTCAAACGGATGGGCAGTCGGAAAGGAATATTCAAACTCTTTAAGATTTATTAAGACTCTGTGTCCTTGACTTCAAGGGAAGTTGGGACAAGTTATTACCATTGGTGGAGTTTTCCTACAACAATAGTTATCAAGCAAGTATTGGCATGGCTCCATTTGAGGCGTTGTATGGAAGAAAGTGTCGTTCTCCAGTATGCTAAGATGAGGTGGGTGAAGCAACGTTGTTGGGACCGGATTTGGTACATATGACTACGGAAAAGATTCAAACGATCCGACAACGTATAAAAACCTCACAAGATCGACAAAAGAGTTACGCTGATCTTCATCGAAATGATGTGGAATTCAATATTGGAGATCATGTGTTGTTACGTGTTGCTCCATGGAAAGGAGTTACAAGATTTTGAAAGAGAATAAAGCTCAATCCTCGATTCATTGGCCCATTTATAATCCTCGAATGAATAGGAACTGTGGCCTATAGACTCGCCTTACCGTCAAGTATGTCTCGTGTTCATAACGTTTTTCACATATCTATGTTACGTAAATATGTGAAAGACCTGAACCACATTACTGAATTAGAACCAGATGAGATAGAGGAAGATTTAACATATGAAGAGTTACCTGTTAAAATCTTGGATAAGAAGGATCATATTCTATGCTCCAAGGTTATACCTCAAGTCAAAGTTTTGTGGAGAAACCACGATGTGGAGGAAATGACCAGGGAGTTAGAATCTGAGATGAAATCAAGGTATCCTCACCTCTTCAACATACCAGGTACGCACTCTAATTTTGAGGACTAAATTTTATAAGAATGAGAGGTTGTAAGACCCCAACTTTTATGAATAAAGAATATTTTTCTTGAAATATATTTTTGAATATTATGGTGTGGATTTGATATAATTTTATAGTTTTGGGTAGTATTTAAAAATTTTGCAAAAGTAAGTAAGTGGTTATATAATATTCGATTGGTTGGGGAATATTCGTTTTAACAGAGAATATCCGTACGACGGCACAATCATTGGTAGAGCCCACAACGGAAGTATTATCGTAATTAGAAAACGACATAATTATCTTTTTATAAAAATAACGGCCGAAGTTTTACCATTAAACTGTTGAACTACCCGGTAGTAAAAGTACAGTAATACGCGTGGTTGCATAGTAACACACGGTATTGATTATTGATGCTTACGTGAGAAGTCACTCAGTTCTACTCAATTATTGCTACAGTAATTGCTGCATCATATCTCTCATATTATTGATTCGATTATTGTTACAGTATCATCTGCATTATATGATATATTATTAAATCAATAATTGAGACGACAAAGTTATTCATATTTTTAAATTGCAATATTTACAATGTCTAGAAGTTCTGTCAAGGATAGGTTTGGTCATCTAATTGCGTGCCAATAAGGAAAAATCCTTATCAGAAAGCCCCCTCTTTCCTGGGAACGTCTTGGTTGTTAAATATTGTGAGTTATAATATTAATGATGAATAAGTTCGTGTTGATTAAAGATGAAATTGATAGTTCTATTGTGTTGGAATTATTAGTGTTAGTGGAAATCGATATTTATTTCGATATGAATTGATGTCTGGAAGTTATACTAACCAGTCAGGTAATTAACCGGATAAATGAGTAATTAATTGCTATTAATTCACATGATTATAACTATTTGTTCACATATGTGTACTATTGATTCACATTCTTGTACTATTAGGGGAGTTTGTGCAAGATTGATAATACTTGCATGACTAAGTTAAAAATGGGGTATAGATGGAGGTACTATAATGTAATTCATATTTTCACATGATTATAACTATTGATTCACATGATTGAACTATTAATTCACATTATTTACTATTAGGGGAGGTGGTGCAAGTTTCATAATACTTGCAGGACTAAATTAAAAATGAAAGAAAAGTTGAAGGTATTGTACTGTAATATTTTGAGCCCCAAAATGTGCAATTATCGAAACTATATTTTTCTATAAATAGAAGCTCATTCTTCCTTTATTTCTCACCAATTCACTAAAGCTAGAGAGCAATTATTATAAAGAGAAATTATAGAGAGAAAGAAAAAGAGAAGTCTGATACCTCTCTACTCCAGTATCTAGTTTCTTTCTAAGGTAAAGCGTATTATTTCTTTCCTATTCATGAAGCGAGCTTCTGTTATTCCATTCTTTATTATTATGTTGGAATAACCTGTCTATGCGAAGTACAGCATACATGGTGAAATTCTTCTGTTATTCCATTCTTTATTATTCTATTGGAATATCCTGTCTGTGCGGATTACGCTAGACCTCGTTCCATTATTTATTATTCTGTTGGAATAACCTATCTGTTTGGTCTATCTCATATCTGGTGAATTTTGTTGTTATTCTATTCTTTATTATTCTTTTGGAATATCCTGTCTGTGCGGATTACGTATGACCTGGTTCCGTTCTTTATTATTCTGTTGGAATATCCTGTCTGTGCGGATTACGCATGACTTGGTTCCGTTCTTTATTATTCTATTGGAATATCTTGTCTGTGCGGATTACGCATGACCTGGTTCCATTCTTTATTATTCTGTTGGAATAACCTGTCTGTGTGGTCTATCGCATGCCTGGTGAATTCTTCTGTTATTCCATTCTTTATTATTCCTGTTGGAATAGCATGTCTATGTGGATTACTGCTTGCATGGTGAATGATCCTTCGTATTCATTCTTTATTAAATTATGGAAATGATCTGTCTACATGGATTACTGCATGGCGGGTGAAAATCCATTTGCAGTTTCATATATTCTATGATACTCATTTGGTTAAAGTTTTGGCTTCTATACTCCATGAAATTAGTAGAATATCCTGGATATTTGCGCTTCATCCGGTATCTTTTCATGGAAATATTCTTCTGAGCATTCTTGAATTTTACTCGACAAAGAAGTATCATGTTGACAATTTGGACGTAATTGATTTCAAGATAAATTAACTTATAAATCTTTAAAATTTATTCTTGATCTTGTTTTATTGAATTATTATGTCATTGTCATCATCCTCGTGCTGGTATTGTGATGAAAGTCATCTTTGGCTTACGTGAATAGATGGACTTGGTATGATTATGACCAGGGATTATTCGGTAAATCATGACCTGTAATATTATAAAATGATGTGGTAAAAGTACTCAGTAGCCTGTAGTGCATTGATGGACAGTTTTTGGTATGATTATGACCAGGGATTATTCGGTATAGTCATGACCATTGATGATTTAATGAATATCATTGGCCCGTAGTGCAGGGATGACTCGATGATGTGGTTTATTTATTAAGCTGAGTCTCAGCGATAAAAATTGATGAAAACATTTTAAATCATAGAAGATAGTAGATATCATGCTCTTCTTAACTCTTCTAATGGATTGCTTATTCCGCTGTAGTTAAACTTGATGTCTATTGTATTTTATTAGTTTAACATTGTTGAAGACTAATGATAATTTATTCTGCATTATCTTAGTCATAATATTTCTTACTGGACTAATTGAGCTCACCCTTTCTTTCAATGTTCTCTTCAGGAAATGAGAACGTAGTAGGGACTAGTCGGGGAATAGAGTGACGGTCCAGATGATAGCTGTAGACACTCGAAATTTTATTTCATGTTACTAACTGTACAGGAAGGCAAAAGCGTCTTTTTCACATTCCAGAGGTAATCCTGGAGGACCACAACATCAATTCCAACCTCAGAGATAACCCTGATTACATACAGAGTCAACAGTATGACCATCTCAGAGATAACCCTGGGAAAAACCCGCTACAACTGTGCAAAAACCGAAGATAACCCCGGGAAGGACAAAATGGTCATTCTTCCAACTCAACTTCACTTCAAACCAAATACACTCATTTCAACTCATATTCCTTCAAAAGAAATCTCACAAGAACCATATCACAACTTTCGAATGCAAACTATGCAAAACAGCTCAACAGACTTCCTAACGGAGACCCGAAAATGCTATTTTGATCATGGACCCATCTTCCTGGAATCAAAAAGGGAAAATCCCATGTCATTGTGTAACTCTCGACATAAGTGGTTCGAAGAAGGTCGTATATATCTCGTTTGGATGCTCGAATTGAAGTTCTACAAGTTCGAGCGGACATTACAGTACACGATTGTACGTACTTCGAGACGACGGGACCCACGAAACCCCGGGCAGCTCGGGCAGCCGCAGGTGTGACAGAGGCTGCCTCAGGTACACCTGTGGCCATCAGTTCTATATATATGGGGATTGGGATAGCCATTTTTGAGAGAGAGAGAGAGAGGCGAGGAAGCCCTGTTCATTTTACTCTGTACACACCCATATTGAGTATTTCCTCATTTTAAACATCTGTTAGCTCACCTATAGTTATATTTTTATCCGATGGGAGCTGAGTGTTTATCCATATATAGTCATAGAAGCCAACATTGGCAGCCCACTATAAGCCTTCTCACATTCTATAAAGTCTTCCTTTTCATCTTTGCACACACTGTTATACACATTGAGAGTCGCGTTGTGTGCGTTTGCCCGGACTTCGGTCCGTGGCTTTCATTTCTATCTGTATATATATACTTATATATATGTATATATTTTTATACGGACTAACATTATCGAGTTATGCCTCGATTGAGCCTAGACTTATGTCTAGAGCGTTTACTTGCTTTTCTATATATATATATATATATATATATATATATATATATATATATATATATATATATATATAATTGTTGTCAAACATGTCTGATGAGCCTGGATTTTATATCCGGTGCGTTTAATATCCGATGAGCCTGGATTTTATATCCGGTGGGTTTACTGCTTATATATATATATATATATATATATATATATATATATATATATATATATATATATAAGTAGTAAACGCACCAGATATAAAATCCAGGCTCATCAGACATGTTTGACAACAATTATATATATAAGTATATATATATATATATATAAATTTACATTCCTGTCAGGCCTGGAGTTTACTTCGTGACGGTTGATAACATTTACTGCTTTATTTAATTTTCTGATCCCCCATGGAGTTGTTTTGTGGTGGTTGATCATGCATATATATATATATATATATTTATATTTACTGCTTATATATATTTATATATATATATATATAACTACTTACTACTTTCCATACAAACTGCAGTATCATGTGAGCCTAGGAATCATGTGATCACAGATTCAGCCCATTGAATTTAGATTCGTTTCCCGTGATGGACATTTTTCAGCAGTAAGCAGCTTGTACATTATTTACAGTGTCTGAATTTTCTTGGATGGTTGTCATGCCCATGAGGAGTTTGGCATTGCTGTATATTATTTTCTCGAAGATGCCTCGCATCTCGAAAATAAAAGCAAACAAGCCGAACATTTTAATAATAAAATGGAAGTATCAAAGGCCTCAATTACTATTGTGCACAGGGTTTGAAAAAAATTCTTTTTATAAAACTTCATTGCCATATCTTGTTTAAAACTGAATTTTTCTATAAATTCAAACCCTTTGTATATAGGTGCGAACGAGGTGTAGCACTACTTCTAAATAATTGCATATTGATCCACACACACACAGAGATTCACACAACAGTTTCTTTGAAAAGTGGCGGTCACCGTGGCAACACGGATGTCGGGGGGTGCCTAACACCTTCCCTCCGCATAATCATGCCCCCGAACTAAAAAAATCTCGGTTTCACAGACCCGTTTAGCAGTGTCATATCACTAGGTCAATGTGCAAACCTTTTCGGTTGCGTTGGTGCAACTAGTTAAGTACACCAACTGGCAACTCTTAAAGTCAAATCGTCGACATTATATATGTTGGACCTTTTTCACTTATTTTTTCAAACAAATCTCACATTAACATGAGAACACCAAAGAACAAGTAACGAAAAGGGACACTAAAAAATCCCGACGTCGACAGGTGGCGACTCTGCTGGGGACTCCAGTAAAAAGGCTTAAGCCGCTATTACAAGCTTTTAAAAATTGTTATATGCTTGTGTGTGAATGTTGCATTTACATTTATGATGAATGTGTACGAATACATTTTACTTACTACACTATACTATATCTATATGTGATATTAGTGCTTCACACATGTCATCATTTTCATTAACGGTGAGACACGTTGTATGTGAATGTATGTTGTGTGGTTCCTCCATCAGGAGGCTATACTGTCGGTGTTTGATTACTGGACTCGTAGGAAGAATAATTCCAACGGGGCTCAGGAAAGGCACCACCCAGATTCGCTCCAGTTTAAAGACCGGATTAACTTCCCGTCAAGTAGATTATGATGATCTGAGAACCTTCATGCCAAAAAGCCACGAGAGTAACCCTAAGATAGGTCAACCTCTGATAAACCAAACGCGGAGGAAAGTCTCTTCATGCTCTCCATTTTCAATTACTTGTAAAAACATTTACTTGTAATTTTATTCCATGTTCATCTTTATGTAATGGAAAATATGAAGATTATTTGTGCATACATGTTATCAATTAACACCCGGTTTTGCAGGAAAATATTCCTAAAACGGACATGTTATGATAACATTTACATTACCCTAAGACTAAACTGCATAAGTCTTTTGTAGGGAAGCAATTGATCCCGTTTCCAGTTCAAAGTCCAAAAGGGCATTAAGCCCACAGTCAGACATGGATAAAAGTGCCCAACCTAATCCAACTTCTGTCTCTCGCGAAGAGTTCAAAAAATTAAGCTATCAAATGACAGAGTTGGCTTTTATACTCAAAGAACTAGACCAATCTATTCAGGGTCCACGAATACCCATCCACATAGAATCCTCTGCGCATGGAGGAATCCAGCGCCAAACAATGCCTACTCAACCAGAGTCATCCACTCCAGGAGGATGTCAGGGTATTGGTAAAAAAAAATGGAAACTCAGATACCTAAACATCATTCCAATAAATAAATCACAAATCTCAGGGATGATCGAGAAACTGGGGATATAAGAAAGAAAGTCCAACAAATGGAGGAGACCATCTGGTCAATCAAAGGGACTGAAAATTATGGGAGTGCCACCTATTCAGATCTTTGCATATTCCTAGGGGCTCGCTATCTTGCTAAATTTAAAGTTCTAGAGTTTAAAAAGTACAATGGGGAAGGCGATCCCTATATGCACCTGAAAGTGTACATTGGCGAACTAGGATCTTATGCTTAAGATGAAAGCCTCAGAATGCATCTTTTTCAAAAGAGTCTCACTGGAGAGGCTAAAGCCTGGTATGTCAGGCTTGACAATGCCAAAATTCACAACTGGGGAGAATTGGCCCACGTCTTTCTAAATCAGTACAGTTTTCAGTCACAAATGGCACCTGATCGATACCAAGTGACTAAAGTCAAAAGGTAAAGTACTGAATCTTTCCGAGAATATATCAAAAGGTGGAGACATCTCGCAGCGCAAGTCATTCCATCAATGACAGAAACTGAGATGGTAATGACGTTTATTGATATCCAATAAGCCCCGTACTACGAGAGGATCCTAGAAGGCATAGGAAAGCCATTCTCAGAAATGATCAAACATGGTGAAATAGCAGAGATGGGCCTGAAGGCAGGCAAGATTAAAGACTTCACTGCCTTGGAAGCAGTCGCCAAGAATATACAAACTGGCAAGTATGCGAGCGATCACAAAAGGGTACCCGATAAAGGCAGTGAAGATCTATCCCTTGTTGTACAGGGGCAATCTAGTAGACCAACCTACAGTCCCCCCATTTGGAAAAAGCAAGACAATCTGCCATTTCAACAATAGGTTACATTTAACCAATTCTAGGACAGGAAAAGAAAATTTGAATGAACAAAAAATTGGGTGTTCACTCCACTAGGCGATTCCCTTGAACATGTAAGCGATATTAGTGGATCATAAGAAAATTACCGAACTGGCTCCACCTCTAGAACCAGGGAGCAAAAGATACAATCCAAGCCAAAGATGTGTTTACCACTCAGGGTCTCCAGGACACAATACGGAAGATTTTTGGTCCTTAAAGTATAAAATTCAAAATCTGATCGAAAGTGGCAGTATTGTGGTCCAACAACCTGATCAACAAAATGTCAACACCAACCTTCCATTACAGCATGATACGGAAGAAGTAAACATGATCGGGTCAGGAAGCGCTGAAATATATCCAATTCGTAAGTGCATATGAAGGATAGAGGACTACCCCCAATGGCACAGATCAAATGTCCTAAAGTGGGAAAACTCGAAGGAAGGTATCATAGTAATGCAAAAATTAGAGACGATCCAGAACCAAGTAAATCTGTTAGCTAAGATGATAGTGCGCCAACATCAAGATACGAGGCATTTCTTCACTCAACTATCAGAAGGCCAAGAAAAGGGGGATGATAAAATTGCTAGCAGACCTTGCCAACAGAAAAATTGCTTGGGGGAATGCGAACTCTCAAAGAAGAAAGATCAAACAACCTTCATAAGAGTCCGAAAATTCACCCCTCTAATCAAATCCAATGAAAAATGCTACACTTTCTAATGAGCGAAGGAAGGATTACTGAGTTGCTGCCTCCTTTAAATCCCAAGATAAAGAGCTATGATTCCACCAAGATATGTCTCTACCATTCTAACTCACTTGGACATACGACTGAGGAATGCTGGGCTTTGCGACATAAAATCCAGAATCTCATTGAAAATGGAGAGCTGGAGATAGAAATTCCCATGACCAAAAAAGGCGAAAAGGCAATAAAAAGCTTAAGATGTCCACTCGAGATAGGCAGTTCAAATAAGGTGAAGGCTATGAGCGATAATTCAGTCAGAACGCAAGATGGAGTAATCCTAATGCATGAAATGACAGAGGAGACAAGGGAATCCCTAAGGGAGATTCCTCCGCCAACCTCCAACATCCTGTAGACCGAAGATGACAATCACAGTCCAGATCTTATAACCTTGGATGATGCGGAGGAAATGCTGATCCTTTCCAAGGAAGAAAAAGAAAAAAAGGAAAGTTCCTTGCAAGAAATGCGACAATAGTTCGAGGGAGATTTCATGATCGAATCCTCTCAAGCCCAGGAAAAGTGTGAAAGAACAGTTGAAGGAAAAGGTAGCGAGGTTGTCGGGGAAACCAACCCATCAAAGAATCAAGATTTTATACCTTTTTTTGATGGGTCCAGCTCAAGCATCCCTGAGGAATGTACTGAACTAGGAAGCGATCAAGTTATAGCCATAAGTGAAGACTTTCAAAACCAAGAAGTAACCTCTGTCGCAAGCCTTGAAGGCAACACAACCTCTGACAACTGGACTATCAGGCCTCAACTAGCCAAAAAGATGTAGATCCAGGGGATAAAGTTGCGGGTTCTAGAAGATGTTGGGACGGTATCACTTCCTTTGTAGTATGCTTTTTATTTTCCATGCATGTATAGAAAAAAAAAGAAAAAAAATCAAGAATCAAGTCATTCAGGTTTCAGCTCATCAAGCCTGAACTACGAAAGACCTGATCTCCCCTCATCAATGGGAATGCGTAGGCAGCCATTTATGGTGCGGTCAAACCAAACACTTCTCAAATCAAACACTTCCCAAACAAACACTCCCAAACTAAACACTTCTCAAACCAAATACTTCCCAAACAATCACTCCCAAACCAAACACTTCTCAAGCTAAACACTTCCCAAACAAACACTCCCAAACCAAACACTTCTCAAAACAAACACTTCTCAAACAAACACTTGTCAACCCGTTTATCTTATCAAGGAAAACTACGTCGACCTGATCTCCCTGATACCAGGGAGTACGTAGGCAACCATCAATGGTGCGGTCTGATCCTCAAAAGAAACATAAAAACCCAAAACATCAATCTCAAGTCTATGCCCAAAGACAGCCCTCCAAGTCAGCGACCTATATGGAGAAGACCCAACAACACTGCAATGTCATTCCATCAAATCTGGCACAAATCCTAGAAAGGAAGAAGCAGCGATATGCCAAGACAACCAGCAGCGAGGACCTTCAAAGATTCAACACCCTTAATCACGAGTCTTCATCAAATCAAAAGAAAATCAAGACCAATTACAATAACAAGTCAGGAATAATGATTAAAGGCATCAAAACCCAGGTACTATACTTGTTCACCATCTGGTACAGAGGAAAAACTCTCTTGTGATCTCAACATCTTATCATCCCATCTGTCAAAGTGACTACCCAGACAACAAGCAAGCCTGGGGCAATTTTAAAATCGACGACATCCCAATATTGCGACCACTACAATAAGACTTGGGCAATCTCGGAAATAGCAACAACTCAACACTAGGGCATTTATCAAACATCTTAAAGAGGAAAATGCCCCGATCAACACCATCAGCATGGTCCATCATCATCAAAGCTTCCCTCACATCAGCTCATTAGCGATTTGGATATTATTCACTTGCGACTTCATCAACAAAGAGAGTTTCTCGTATGAATCCCTGACATCAGTATGCGAAAAGTCTGAGGCATTTTCTGATTCCAAGAAAGCGAAGGATTTTAAGGCGGGATCAGACCTCTCATCAAAAGAAGGAAAACTCCTAAAAAGAATCATGGCGACATTAGTTTGCCCCTACAAATGAAGGGGAAAATTCTCAACAAAGTTCTTAACTTAAGAGCAGAAGCCCAATAACAAAGGGTCTGGCGAATGAAATCTACACCATCAAACATATTAATTTGTGCCAAATCCTCATAAGTTGAGGCCTCTACACTAAAGTTTAAATTTCAGCAGCGAAAGTACAAACTGCACCCCCCAGGGATATCAGCGGCATTCAGATCATCAGTTCAGCCGGGTTGCAAATCAAATGTTCAAGGAAATGGGGCACAAGCACTCAAAAGAGAAAGGAAACTACAAATCACCTCAAAAAGGGTGAGGCGCTACATCAACGTACATCTCTATCCAGCGTAACATCAGGCAGAATCTAGTGAAGTAAACCTTTAAATATTACTTTAGCGAAGGTATCAGGAGATCTGGTATTTAAAACCATTGGTATCAATTCAGTACAACATCAAGACAGTCCAGTAATGAAAGCTTTGTATACTACCGTTTGAGTGAGAACCAAAATAGTTTGGTAATGTCAACTACCAGCAGGGTAGGATCTGTTATCAAACTACCATCAAGGTAGGAACCATTGTAAACTACCAGCATATGCATCGGTGACATCTCAATTTCTCTTCAACAAACAGGCATTAGCGACACCAACAAAAAGCCAAGCCATTGTAGTCAACACCATCATAGGCATCAGCAATCCCCGGTAAAGGTAAAGCGATTTGCAAAAACATTTTAAACATGCATCATAACATTCATTACATTGTGATTTGCGATTTGAAATATGCAAAATGCGTTATGCGAGTTACGAAGTGCGATTGGCCAAAAGTGAAATGCGATTTGCGAACTGCGATTTGTGAAAACATTTAAAACATTCATCATCACATTCACTACATTACGATATGTATCATTAAAAATATATTGTCATGTTTCAAGTGTCTACTAATCTTTATCATGTCCATTACATTACATTGCATGAACATGATAAAGAGGGACATCTGTAGACACTCAAAATTTTCTTT
Source organism: Panax japonicus (assembly GCA_020205505.1). Lineage (NCBI taxonomy): Eukaryota > Viridiplantae > Streptophyta > Magnoliopsida > Apiales > Araliaceae > Panax > Panax japonicus. The sequence goes on from CM035103.1 coordinate 11,008,528, forward strand.
TCCTGTTACTAACTGTGCAGGAGGGCAAAAGCTTCTTTTTCATATTCCAGAGGTAATCCTGGAGGACCACAACATCAATTCAAATCTCAGAGATAACCCTGAGTACATACAGAGTCAACAGCATGACCATCTCAGACATAACCCTGGGAAAACCCTGATACAACTGTGCAAAAACCAGAGATAACCCCGGGAAGGACAAAATGGTCATTCTGCTAACTCAACTTCACTTCAAACCAAATACACTCATTTCAACTCATATTGCTTCAAAAGAAGTCTCACAAGAACCATATCTCAACTTCTGAATGCAAATTATGCAAAACAGCTCAACAGACTTCCTGACGGAGACCCGGAAATGCTATTTCGATCATGGACCCATCTTCCTGTAATCAAAAAGGGCAAATCTCATGTCATTGCGTAACTCTCAACATAAGTGGTTCGAAGAAGGTTGTATATATCTTGTTCGGATGCTCGGATTGAAGTTCTACAAGTTCAAGCGGACATTATAGTACACAAGTTCACGTACTTCGAGACGACGAGACTCGCGGAACCCCAGGCAGCTAGGGCAGCTGCAGGTGTTACAGAGGCTGCCGCAGGTACTCCTGCGGCCATTAGTTCTATATATATGGGGATTGGGCTAGCCATTTTGAGAGAGAGGGAGAGAGAGGCGAGGAAGCCCTGTCCAATTTACTCTGTACACACCCATATTGAGTATTTCCCCATTTTAAACATATGTTAGCTCACCTATAGTTATATTTTTATCCAACGGGAGCTGAGTGTTTATCCGTATAGAGTCATAGAAGCCTACATTGACAGCCCACTGTAAGCCTTCTCACATTCTATAAAGTCTTCTTTTTCACCTTTGCACACACTGTAATACACATTGAGAGTCGCGTTGTATGTGTTTTCCCAGACTTCGGTTCGTGACTTTCATTTCTTTTTGTATATATATACTTATATATATGTATATATTTTTATACAGACTAACATTATCGAGTTATGCCTCGATTGAGCCTAGACTTATGTCTAGAGCGTTTACTTGCTTTCTTATATATATACTTATATATATGAACTGTTGTTAGACTCTGTCTGATGAGCCTAGATTTTACATCCAGAGCATTTACTTGTTTATATATATATATATATATATATATATATAAAAGTAGTAAATGCAGCAGATATATATATATATATATATATATATATATGTATATATGTATATATATACATACATTCTTGTCAGGCCTAGAGTTCACTTCGTGGCCTTTTATAGCTTTCTTTATATTTTGTCCTTCCTGGAGTTTACTTCGTGGCAGTTGATCGCTTTTACAGCTTTCTTTACATTTCGTCCTGCCTGGAGTTTACTTCGTGGCAGTTGATCGCTTTTACAGCTTTATTTACATTTCGTCCTGCCTGGAGTTTACTTCGTGGCAGTTGATCAATTTTACAGCTTTATTTATATTCAAGTCTCGCCTGGAGTTTACTTCGTGGCGGTTGATAGCATTTACTGCTTTATTTACATTTTTGATCCCCCATGGAGTTGCTTCGTGGTGGCTGATCATGCATATATATATATATTAACTGTTTACTGCTTTCCATACAAACTGCAGTATCATATGAGCCTAGGAATCATGTGATCACAAATCCAGCCCATTGAATCAAGATTCGGTTCCCATGATGGACATTTTTCAACTGTAAACAGCTTGTACATTATTTACAGTGTCTGAATTTTCTTGGAAGGTTGTCATGCTCATGAGGAGTTTGGCACTGCTGTATATTATTTTCTTGAAGATGCCTCGCATCTCGAAAATAAAAGCAAAAAAGCCGAACATTTAATAATAAAATTGAAGTATCAAAGGCCTCAATTAATATTGAGCACAGGGTTTGAAAAAACCTCTTTTTATAAAACTTCATTGTTATATCTTGTTTAAAACTGAATTTTTCTATAAATTCAAACCCTTTGGATATAGGTACGAACGAGGTGTAGCACTACTTCCAAATAATTACACAATTATCCACACACAGACACACATTCATACAACAGTTTCTTTAAAAAATGGCGATCACCGTGGTAACACGGATGTCGGGGGGTGCCTAACACCTTCCCTCCGTATAATCAAGCCCCCGAACTCAAATGAATCTCGATTTCATAAACCAGTTTAGCAGTGTCATATCACTGGGTCAATGTACAAACCTTTTCGGTTACGTTGGTGCAACCAGTTAAATACACCAACTGGCGACTCTTAAAGTCAAATCGTCGACATTATACATGTCGGACCTTTTTCATTTATTTTTTCATACAAATCTCACATTAACATGAGAACGCCAAAGAATAAGTAACGAAAAGGGACACTAAAAAATCTCGACGTCGACAATAGCATTAGTAGTCCTCGTTATTCTGTTAAATAGTGTGACAATAAATGTAATGAGAACTCCATTGAGTGTGGATATTGTCTAGATGACAATATTTTTATTAAAACTCTTAGATTATGTTTTATCGTATTTTACACGACTATTGTATAATTAAGTTGTATTTGAATTTTGTATCATGTATTTGGCGACTCAAGATAGATGATGTATACTTATTTTGGGGGCGTCACTGTTGGTCGATTTAGCTATTGCCAAATTGCGAGCAAGCATACACGGCCCACAAGTAATATATATAAGTAGAGTGTCGAACCCACGAGGACGAAGTCTTAATAGAAAACAATTACTAATGCAAAGATGCTACTAATCTTATTTAAACAAGTAAAAACAAATGGTTGGTTAAGCTATTTCAGTAAGACGATAAAAATGAAGAGAAATAGATGTGTTAGGAATTCAAGATAGGATTACAATTCCCCTAATGCGCCACCTAATCTCCTAACTCTACGGATTACAAATGAATCACGGAATGGTCGACCGAGAACATTAAACACGCAAAAGCTTCTGTCGAAGGTCAAATGCACATCCCTAACCAGCTAAATCATAATATATCTATTGGCGATAATAACTAGGTCAAGGTCATTAAGCTAAGTCTCAAGGTCACACAAGGCAAATTGGGATATGTTTATCCTATTAGCATATTATGCACACATTCCAATGCCATGATCATAACAGGTATTGTTGTATTTAAAGATAGATAATAACATCCATTTATCAATTTCCATCACTATCAATACCAATTTTTTTATCAAGCAATCAGATATTAAATATGAAATACAACAACCTATTCCAAAATGATTCATTATATAAAATAGGAGAGAAAGTTGATTAAGTTAATCACCAGATTATATTGCAATCCTAAAAATGGAGTTAGTTCATAACTATGGTACTAACACGCATTTTCAATACATTACACATTATCAGACAAATACAAATAAATGGGAGATTTGGAATAAGAAAACCCATGTTTGAAGTGTTCTTCCTCCAAATCTTCTCTTCACATGTATAACTCTAAGTTCTGTGTCGGAAGCAATAAATATCCTTCCCTTCACAAGCTTCTTTCTCTTCTAGAAAAGTAGATGACTAAAAATAAATACTAGTCTAAGTTGTAATAAAGTCTCTCTGATATCTCAGATATCCCCCCGTTGAATGCAGCAGCTTCTCTTTCTATTTATATCAACCCCTCTTTCTTCTAGGTCATTTAAAGATTGTTTACTGTTTGCGAACCGGAGCTCACGTTATGGCGCGAGCCTAAGCCTTATGAGTGGCGCTGGGGCGCCGATGATGGCGCTAGGGCGCTGAAGATGGCGCCGGGGTGCGGCCAATGGCACGGTGGCACGAAGGCCTGGCGCCGGGGCGCGACTTTCTAGTGACTTCAAGCTTTTACCGGCGCTGCGTCGTGGATGCTTGAACTAGGAGTGACGCCGGGGCACCACTTAACAGTAGGGTCGAATGAAGGATGGCGTCGGGGCGCCACTTTCCAGTGTGTTCTTAAGTTGCATGGCGCTGGGGCGCAACTGCCTGGCGCCGGGGCCTGGTACTGGGGCGCGAGTTCAGCAAACTGCATAAGAAAACTGGAAACAAACTACAAAACCTACCTGTAGAGAACTTTAACAGAGAAAACAACAATAAAACTATACAAGCTAACCAAAAGACTGAAAACATGCAACAATATTAAGCAACAAAAGGTCTAATTTGCGGGTATGAAACCCACTCATCAGTCACAGCGGGCCCTTTTTTCCTTTACACCCCTAGGGCTGGGGGTCTTCAGTATTATTTTACAGAATGCATGCCCACTGGGGCGGGCTGATTATAGGCATACACCCCCGCCTGGGCAGGGGGTCTCGAAAGCTGAGTCTCCTATTTTGCCTTAAACTCTGCTGGATATGGATTCTAAACATGTTGGTTTACAATGGGACTCTATTGGATGAAGGACTTTGACAAAAATGTGTGTGTTAGATGTATATGGTGAAACTAACAACGAATTGTACACACACAAGGTAAATTACATAGATTAATCCCAGATTTTCATAATAAGTTGGGGAGGAAGACTTTGAAGAGATTTTCGTGTCGATTGCGGATTAAGGCTACGTGAAGGGTGTTTTGCATTATTCTTCATCTCAGTCTTATATTTGTAATTGAAAGGATGTTATCTTTAGATTATTCAATTATTATTTCGTTCATGATGAACTAATTCACTTTTTAGGCTTATGATGGATCCTTAAGTGAAACGATGATTTTGTAATTTTGATTTCCAGTTCAATAAGATATTTTCTAGTTTATCTATATTAATTTGAGCTTGAATTTATGAATTGCCTGATCAATAATTCTTTGTGGATTTGTATGGAATCGAGAGAGGATATATTAATCTAGACTTAGTTAATATAGCATGTGTTCATGAATTTTGTGAATAAAATAATCTTGATGAATGTTAAGGTAGAGATATGCTTGACATCGCATGTAATCGGATAGGGAACTTAATCTTAAACCTTCTTTAATTATAATTCACATAAAGATATAGTGAGTTATTTGATTAAGGTGTTTAACTTGTTTCTATCTAATTTGTGGATTTAAGTTAATACGCTATTAGTGCATCGAGAGGTGGGTAGTGCTACGTTCGTGTTCTTGATTAATAAACTGGGATAGTGAGTTGAATTCGAATAAAGGTGTAAAAATTAGAGTGAAGCTTAGGGTGAAATCATAAGTCTAATTCTCCATTAATTTTTTGAAATTTCAGTTTTGATATTTGTGATTGTTTCGTGATAGTATATTTATTAATAATTTAGTTTTTATAATTTTAATCATTGAATTGGATAGTTTAATAAAATTAGGATTAATAGAAAATTGATAATTGTGAGATTAAATTTCTTACTAAGTTGTCTCTGTGGAGACGATACTCTACTCACTATTATATTACTTGTTGACCGCGTATACTTGTGTGCTGTGCGCAACTAGATTTTACCCAATAAGTTTTTGGCGCCGTTGTCGGGGACAAATTTAGTATAGATTTTAATATTTTTACGATATCAGTTTAATTAGTCCAATTTTACTTAAACATTTTTATTTTTGTTTTGTTCCTCTTATTTCAGGTTTTTGAAGTGGTTTATACAAACTCGGTCCAAAAACCCAGACTTGCAGCCTTTTGAGGACGACATTGAGAAATGGTTTCAGAGGTTAAGTAAGTGGATCAAGTAAACAAGGGAAGACTTTGAAAAATCTAAAAAAGAAGAGGTAATGGCAGCCGAAGATCAGAAAGCATTGAGGGACTTCGCCACACCCAACGTAACTGAACTGCAGTCGAGCATCACCAGGCCTACAATAGCTACGAACACATTCAAAATCAAGCCTGGGACGATTCAAATGATCCAAAATTTAGTTTAGTTTGAGGGATTGGCAAATGACGATCCGAATGAACATCTGGTCAGCTTTTTGGAGATTTGTGATACCTTCACGTATAATGGGGTTTCGGAAGATGCGGTGAGACTTCGCTTGTTCCCATTTATCTTACAGAAGAAGGCGAAGAGTTGGTTACACTCTCTACCGCCGGGATCGATAACTACTTGGGAAGACCTCGCTCAAAAGTTTCTTGCAAAAATCTTCCCACCTGCGAAAACTGCAAAAATGAGGAATGAGATAACAATGTTTAAGTAGTAACATGGGGAATCATTGTATGAGGTATGGGAAACATACAAGGAATTGCTAAGAAAGTGCCCACATCATGGATTACCTAAGTGGTTGCAAATGAATACTTTCTATAACGGACTACATGGGAATCTCAGGACCAGTATTGATGCAGCGTCGGGTGGAGCGTTCGTGGCTAAGAGTTATGAGGAGGCATACAATTTGATTGAGACAATGGCAGCTAACAACTACTAGTGGCCCACAGCAAGAATGACACAGGCAAAGATGGCTGAAGTGTTTAAAGTAGATGGTGTGATGGCAATACAAGTGCAAATGACACAATTTGATGGCTAAGAGTTATGAGGAAGCATACAATTTGATTGAGACAATGGCAGCTAACAACTACTAGTGGCCCACAGCAAGAATGACACAGGCAAAGATGGCTGAAGTGTTTAAAGTAGATGGTGTGATGGCAATACAAGTGCAAATTTTAGCACTTTTCAAGAAGTTGGATGCTATGACAGAGGCACAAGTACAGCAGGTTGCGATTGTGTGTGAATTGTGCGCGGGTGACCATCCTACAGATCAATGCGCAATCAACCCAGCGTCTGTGCAATTCGTGGGTAGATACAATAGGATCCCACAGAATATGTACCAGGATACTTACAACCAGGGGAATAGGAATCACCCAAATTTCTCGTGGAGTAATAATTAGCAACATCAAGCTCCATGACCATCATATCCCCCGGGGTTTTAGAATCATCAACAACCAGCTCAACATCAAGAAAGGAAATCAGATTTAGAGGAGTTGTTGTCGAAATACATAACAAGTAATGAGGCAACGATGAAAAACCAAGCAATGGCCATCAAGAATTTGGAAAATCAGATGGGATAAATTTCCCTAGCATTGAATAATAGACCACAAGGGACTCTACCGAGTGATACCAAAGAAATTCGAAGGGAAACCACGAATAGTGTCAGGCAATCACACTAAGAAGTAGAAAACATCTAGTTGGGTAAGATGCATAAAATTCAGCTATATCGGATGATAAAATTGATGACAGCAAAGTGGTTGAAGAAAATAAGGGTGAGGATAAGCAAATTCAGAAAATAAAGTTAGACGACAAGCCATTTGTGTATCCACCGCCGTCGTTTCAGTAGAGAGTCCAAAAGCAGAAATTAGATAAGCAGTTCGCGAAATTTTTGAAGTTTTTAAGAAACTTCAGATTAACATCCCGTTCGCAGAAGCCCTAGAGAAGATGCCAAGTTATGTGAAGTTCATGAAAGGGATTTTGTCCAGGAAAAAGAAATTGAAAGACTTCGAAACAGTGGCATTAACAGAGGAGTGTTGTAAGACCCTGAATTTTATGAAATAAAAGTATTCAATTTTTTTTAATTATTATTCAGTAAATGGTTAAATTGATAAAAAGTAAAGTTAAGGGTGATATATGAATTTTTTTTCAAAATACGTAAGTGGTTATAAAATACTAATTGTTGTCGGAGAATATTTGTTTGGTCGTGGAATATTCTTACTGTTGGAGAATATTCGTACGACGGCGTAGCCATTTGTGGGCCCCATAACAGAATAACTCTCGGATGAAGAAAACGACAAGTTTGAGTTTTTATAAATAACAGCGTAATTGTTACCGTTAACACTGTTGGATTACCTGTGGTTAAAATACAGTAATACGCGTGGTTGCACAGTAGCACACAGTATTGCACAGTATTTTTGAATTATTGATTCTTACGTAAGAAGGAACTACTCAATAATTATTACAGTAATTACTGTTCAATATTTTATTTTATTGATTCAATATTTGCTGTGTTGATATTTTATATTATTTTTGTTTCAATAATTGTCATTGCACAGTATTTCTCATTATCAGATCAATAATTTATATTATTTGAATAATATTATTAGATAGCATTATTGGCAATGTCTAGAAAGTTCTGTCAAGGAGAGGTTTGGTCACCTAATTGCGCGCCAATAAGGAGAAATCCTTATCGGAAAGCCCCCTCTTTCCTGGAAACGGTCTGGTTGTCATTATTGTGATTCTGTAATATTATTTGTGAATAATTATTTATTGATTTATATGATAAGGAAATATTTATTTTATGTGGATATAAATGATGGATATCTTTTATGTGGTTGTAAATGAAGGAATTAGTGTTGAGGTGTTTTATCAGTATTTTGTCGGAATTGAGACATTAAAATCAAATCAGTGTTCTTAAAGCTCTATTGTGTGAGTTATAATTTTAATCTGACCGTTGGATCGTTGTGATTTTTGGATATGTTATACATATATAAGTTGAGTATATGCCCACAAATTTTGAACAGTTAAAAATTAACGTATGATTTGTTATGAATTTTAAAAGGTGTTGAAAATCGTCCGTTTGTGGATTTCAGAATTTTTTGTCTGGAATTTGGAAAAACTTAAAGCTACAAAGTTGTAGAGAATTCAATTTCGTGTGGAATAGACATAAATTCTTATTTTTCTGATAAAAGGGATATTTATTATGAATTACTGAAGTTTCAAAAAATAAAATGATTTTTATTAAAATTAGATGGGACCCACTTTTGGTTGGTGTTGAATACATGTGTTGATTTTGGGTGGGCCCCACTGTGGTGGCTGAGATTTTGATCAAAAGTGGCATGCGGGAAGTTTTGAATAAATTAATAATATTTTATTAATTTAGTCTCCTTTGGCATTCTAGTATTTTCCTATAAATAGACGCTTAAGTTAGAATTGAAAAATACACCAGAAACATAGGTTTTCTCTCTCTATATTATCGAGCATATTTTTATGAGTATTTAGATACTTTGAGAGTTTCTAATCAGTGCAAGTTTTCTTCAGCGTTATATTCGATATTCTAGTCAGAAATACTGCTCTTTTGAGGTAAGGGATTTTAAGGGTTATTATGTTTTTCAATTTAGTAATTTTTTCGACCCTCAAAAATTCTGAAAAATTTGAAATGATAATTTGATGAGTTTTCTAGATTGTGTCCAAAAATGGCGATTTTTAGATGTATAGATTATGAGTTATGAATTTTATGGGAAAATACTATTTTAAGAGTAAACCCTTATAACTCTCTGTGGTTAACTCTAAAATTGGTGAAATTTTTATTGGGAGTACATGTATATAATAGCAATATAATCTATAAATTTCAGAATTTTTGGACAAAAGTACAATTTATGATAAATGTCTAAATATTCGGCAGTTTTAGCCATATGAAAAATAGTAAATGAATTTTAAAAATTCTAAGAAAAATATATGTTCAATATGGGACTATATTCTGCTAAATTCCAGAAAAGAAAATTTGTTTGTACTGCTTTGGTATTTTTCATGAAAATAGACTAGTTATGAGTAAATGAATTAAATATGTTATGTTAAGTAACAAAATTGAAAAATGGGATTTTATGGCTTGGGAATCTTATATAAGGTATATGCAGATTTTTGATGGGGGTTTTGGTTATTGGTGATAAAATCTTATGAGTTTGGCATTTTAGGATGATTAAATTCATTAATTAGTAAAGTGTAAATAATTAAAATAAATTATTTATAAGTTTAAGAAATGATTAAAATATTGTTGTAATATTAATAATATTAGATTATGAGATTATTAAGTGATTTATAACATTTTGATTAAGGTGTGATAAATATTGATATGGATTTTATTGTGAAACTTTATCTTTTCGTGTCGGGATTACTATTCACGTATACGACACTATTCATGTATACGGCACTTGTAAGACCCCAACTTATTATTAAATGAAATCGAATTTCCTCTATTTATTATCTTGAAATAGTAATAGTTGATTTGATTAATGTGGTTAGTTATGGGTAAAATGCGCAAATATTTCAAATATGCAAGTGGTTATAAAATATTCATTTTTATCGGAGAATATTCATTTGGTCAGTGGAGTATTCTTACTGTCGGAGAATATTCGTACGACGGCGCAGCCTTGTGTGGGCCCCATAACGAAAGCGATTGGATGAAGGAAAACGACAAATATAAGTTGTTTATAAATAACGGCGTAGTTGTTACCGTTAATACTGTTGGAATACCCGGTGGTTAAAACACAGTAGCACACGGTATTACACCAATTATTGATTCTTACGTAAGAAGGCACTACTCGATAGTTTTTACAGTAATTACTGTTCAATATTTTATTTTATTGATTCAATAATTGCTACGATGATATTTTATATTGTTGTTATTTCAATAATTGTCACTACACAGTATTTTCCATTATCAGATCAATAATTCATATTATTATTAGATAACATTATTGGCAATGTCTAGAAAGTTCTGTCTAAGGAGAGGTTTGGTTATCTAATTGCGCGCCAGTAAGGAGAAATCCTTATTGAAAGCCCCCTCTTTCCTAGGAACGGCCTGGTTGCCAGTATTGTGATTCTGTAATATTATTTATGAATAACTAATTATTGATTTATATACTAAGGAAAATATTCATTTTATGTGGATATAGATGAAGAAAATTTAAAAGTGACAATAGTTGAAAAATTGATAGTTTATCTTTTCTGATAAATAATTCATTTAAATATATTATTATATTTTAATAATATAATAATGATGATATTTTTACAATGAATATGGAATATATGAGTATATGAGGAGGGGGAGTATTTTTGTTACTAAAATTGTTTAAAACATGTTAAACATGTTCGTTGACCCCATTTCTTGACTGAAATTTGATTATGGCCTGTAAAATCGCCCGTTTATGGATTTCTGTCAATTTCTGTTTGGAATTTGGAAAAACTTTCTTCTGCTAAGTTTTAGAGAATGGAATTTCCAATGAAAAGGACATAAGGTTTGAATTTTTTTTTGATAAAAGGGCTATTTATTATGAATTTTTGAAGTTCCGAAGTTCTGAAATAATAAATTTTTGAAGTTTTAATTTTTTTTTAAGAAAAACATTTTTTTTTCATTATTGGTGGGCCCCACGTGTGTGGTATATGAGCTGAAATCAGATTCCTAAGATGGGCGTGAAAATTTTATAATTATATTAATATTTTATTACATTTTCTGCTTTGGTATTCTAAGAATTTTCCTATAAATATAGTGCTTAGGTTAGAATTGAAAATCACACCATAAATTGAAGTTTTCACTCTCTATATTATCGAGCGTATTCTTGCGAGTATTTTGATACTTTGAGTGTTGTTATACGGTGCAAGTTCCTTCAGCGTTATATCTGATATTCCAAACAGAAGTACTATTCTTTTTGAGGTAAGGGATGTAATAATTTTTTAAAAATGATATTATATTTTCTAATATCATTATGCCGGATTATTGGTAATATTCTTCTTGTGAAATTCTTGTCTTTTAGTGTCGGGGTTACTATTCACGTATACGGCAATATTCACGTATACGGCACTATTCACAAATATGGCACTATTCACAAAAAAATTAAATTTTTGTTTTTTGTCCAAAATATCTATTATGGATACTAGCTTTGATTGTATCCATGTTTTGATCATTCTTGAATTTTACTTCACTATGATTATTAATGAAGTATTTTTGAACTCGAATTGTTTAAAGAACGAATCCTTAATATTTGTTCTTTTGTTTCACTGGATTCGTTTTCTTTAAAATATTTTTCATCATCCTCAGTCCTAAATGATGGTATTACTTAATATCTTTGGCCTGTAGTGCAAAGATGGTTGATTTTCCTATGAATATCTTTGGCCCGTAGTGCAAAGATGTACAGGTGTTGAGATGAACATGACCAACTGATGAATATCTTTGGCCTGTAGTGCGAAGATGAATATTTGATTCAAGATGTATATTGATTGATGTTACAGGGATAAAATATTGATGATGGACTTTTAAATTCATAGATTATAGTAGATTTCATTCTCTACGTAACTCATCTATGAATTATTATTTTTGCTGCGAATATTGATCTGAAACTTGTTGTCTATTGTATTTTATCAGATTTTTCCCTATTCAAGACTAACGATAATTTATTCTATATTATCTTAGTCATAATATTCTTTACTGTGCTAGTTGAGCTCACCCTTTTCCTTTTTGTTCCATTTTTCTTCTTAGGAGGCGAGACTGTAGCGAGTTCTAGTCGGGGATGTGGAATGATGGTTCTAGAAAGTTGTCTTAGTAGTCCTCACTATTTTTGTAAAATAATGTATCAATAATTGTAATGAGGACTTATTTGGGTGTGGATATTGTCTAGATGGCAATATTTTTATTTAAACTATCAGTTTATATGTTGTATTAATAAAGTTTTAGTTGTTTCAGTACCATGTTATTGGCGCCTCAAAGTGGGTGATGTATACCTCTTTTGGTGGCGTCACAGTTGGTATTAGAGCTTAGGGATATCATATCTGGCGGAGATCGAGGAATAGATCTATGAGGGAAGAGACGAGTAAAACCTTCGCTAGTGTGTCTTACCTAAGCTTCTTTGTTGGTTGGTCAGTATATAGGGATATTATGTGATATGTTAATTTCTTTAATTAACCCTTGTTTTATGACAGTATTTGAGAATGTCGACTGAGAATGTTAACAATGGAGTAAATGAGACTGTGGAGACACGTTTACCCACCAACGAGGAGAACGTGGAACAGGCTGGCAATGTTCCTCCTGTGAACAACATCACTAAGCAGATGATGAACGACGGAATGTTTAGAAGCTTTTTGCAGTTCATGCAAAATCAGACGAGGGAGACTCGTGCACAAAATACAGGTGGAAATGATAACAACACACGGTTTGTCACATCTAAACATTTCAAAGAGTTGGGACCACCATAAATCTGGGGAAAACCTGATCCGATTAAAGCAAAAACGTGGGTCAAACAAATTACCAAGATATTCGATGTCTTGGGATGCACGGAGGAACAGAAGTTTCCATTCGCAACATTTATGTTCTGTAATGAGGTAAATTACTGGTGGGAATCTGTGAAGCGTACCCATCTAGCCGCACTCAGCATGTCTTGGGAGACGTTTCAGAAACTTTTTAATGACAAGTACTTTTCTAAAAGTATTCATCATATGAAGGAAGTGGAGTTTATTAGATTGGAACAAAACAACATGACGGTGTCCCAGTACGAGGCTAAGTTTGCAAAGTTATCCAAGTTTGCACCTCATTTGGTGGAGAATGAGGAACGTATGATGCGGATGTTTCTGAGAGGTTTGAAACCCGGCATACGTCAATATCTCATTTCTCATAAATTTTCTCTCTACTCAGATGTTGTCAACAGGGCTCAATTATTAGAGCGAGATAACGAGTACGTTCAACCGAGGGACCACAACCAGGATCATACCAGTGACAACAGTCATCAGAACAACGATAACCAGCGGAGAAAGAAAAATACGGACAAAGGCGGTAACCACACTGGTGGTAATCATGGCCATAAAAATAAAGAAGCGAGTCGGGGGGAGATTTTAAAAAGAGGAGATTCAACAATAATAATTTGAAGACGTCAGCACCAGCAGCAACTGGTTCTAAGGGAGGAGAAAGACCACAGGTTGTATGCTATAAATGCGGAAAATAAAGACATGTCAGCCCAAACTGTTCACAATAGTTCAAGGTATGCTATAATTGTAGAAAGAAAGGACCTATCGCACGAGATTGTACGGTAGCAAAACCAAGTCCAGTGGGGATGGTGACTCAAAAGACTGTCCCAGAAAAGTCAAAGTCAACGGTTCCTGGAAGAGCGTTTGTTGTGACTGGTCAAAATGCGAGGAACCCAAACGAGGTGATCACGGGTAAGCTAATCATAAATTCTTGCAAAGTTTATACCTTATTAGATACCGGTGCTACCCATTCATTTATCTCTCCTGCTTGTGCTCAACGTTTAAACTTGACTCCGGAGAAATTAGACTTTGATTTATCTATGGAGACTCCGTTAGGAGAAACTTTCATTACATCCATTGTATATAAATCTTGTTTGATCCAAGTTGGCACCATCACATTACTTGTTGACCTTATCTCTTTAAAGATACTTGCTTTTGATGTGATTTTAGGGATTGATTGGTTAACTACTCATCATGCCAAAATTGATTGTTTTCATAATGTTGTTAGTTTTCATATTCCTAACCAACCTGTTGTATGAATTCAAGAAACTAAACCACTAAAATCAATCACTGTCATATCAAGTCATAAAGCTATTCGTTTATTGAAAAATGGATGTCAAGCTTTCTTAGCCCATGTTATGGATTTGAATAAAGACACGTTAGATTTGAATAATATTCCTGTTGTTAGTAAATTTCCTGACGTATTTCCTGAAGAACTTCCAGGTCTACCCCCAGAATGTGAAGTTGAATTCTTTATTGATCTTGAACCTGGTACAAAGCCCATTTCTAAAACCCCATATCGAATGGCTCCTATTGAACTTCAGGAGTTAAAGGTCCAATTACAAGAGTTGTTAAAACATCGATTTCATTTGTCCTAGTACATCTCATTGGGGTGTTCTTGTTTTATTTATAAAGAAGAAAGATGGGAGTATGCGACTTTGTATTGACTACCGGGAATTGAACCATCTCACTATCAAAAATAGGTATCCGCTACCTCGTATTGATGACCTATTTGACCAGTTACAAGGAGCATAATTCTTTTCAAAGATCGATCTTCGTTCTGGATATCGTCAGCTAAATATTAGAACTGAGGATATTCCAAAGACTTCCTTCCTTCAGAACTCGGTACGGGCATTATGAATTCTTAGTCATGCCTTTTGGATTGATTAATGCTCCTGCGGCTTTCATGGATATGATGAACCAAATATTCAAGGAATATTTGGATCAATTCGTTGTTGTCTTCATTGATGACATCCTCATATATTCCAAAAGCCGTGTAGATCATGAGCACCATTTAAAGTTGGTACTCCAAAGGCTTCGTGAAAACAAGTTATATGTTAAGTTGAAGAAATACGAGTTCTGGCTTGAGGAAGTAGCATTCCTTGGGCACGTGGTGTCAAAACATAGAGTATCTGTTGACCCAGCGAAGATTAAAAAAATACAAAGTTGGGAGCAACCAAAGATGGTAACCGAAGTACGTAGCGTTCTGGGCCTAGCTGGTTATTATCGGAGATTCGTGGAAGGATTTTCTCGAATCGCTACCCCGTTAACTCAACTGACTCGGAAAGATACAAAATTTGTATGGAGCGAGGAATGAGAGAAAAGTTTTTAAGAGCTTAAGAGGAGACTCATTTTGGCACCTGTTCTGACAATACCATCTAGTTCGGATGGATTTGTTATCTACAACGATGCTTCGGGCAAAGGGTTAGGGTGTGTTCTCATGCAACATGGGAAAGTCATAGCCTATGTCTCGCGATAACTTAAAGAATATGAGAGGAATTATCCTACTCATGATCTAGAGTTGGTAGCAGTCATTTTCGCGCTAAAGATCTGGAGGTACTATCTATATGGGGAGAAAGTGGAGATATATTCAAACCATAAAAGCCTCAAATATTTCTTCACCCAAAAGGAACTCAACATGTGGCAACGACGTTGGCTCGAGTTGTTAAAAGATTATGACCACACCATTCAATACCATCCTGGAAAAGTAAACGTGGTAGCTGACCCGTTGAGTAGAAGATCATATGCAGGAATGAGTGCGATGATGTCAAGTATACGCATAGAACCAACTTTAATCGATAAAGTTAAAGTTGTTCATGCCACAGACCCGGAGCTGATGTGTATGAAAAAGAAAGTACAAGAAGGTGCTATTCCAGAAGCAAGAATCGATGAAGAAGGAATACTTAGAGTCCACTTCAGACTTTGTGTTCCTAACGATTCTGATTTAAAGTACAAGATCATGATGGAGGCACACAATACACCATTTACGATCCATCTTGGAAGTACCAAAATGTATCGTGATCTTCGACATACATTTTGGTGGAACAATATGAAGAGAGAGATTGCAAAGTTTATCTCGAGGTGTTTAACTTGTCAACGTGTAAAGGCGGAGCATCAAGTACCTAAGGGTCTGTTGCAACCACTTGAGACTCCAAAATGGAAGTAGGAACATATTACCATGGATTTCATTACGGGTCTTCCCACGGTTTCTCAAGGCATGGATGCGATATGGGTTATTGTTGATAGATTAACTAAGTCTGCTCATTTCTTGCCGATACGGGAGACTTATTTCCTTGAACGTCTTGCTCATATGTACGTAAATGAGATTATGAGATTGCATGGCATGCCAGTATCCATAGTTTCGGATTGTGACCCAAGATTCACTTCACGATTTTGGGTTAGTTTGCAAAAAGCTATGGGAACAGATTTACGATTTAGTTCAGCATATCATCCTCAAACAGACGGACAATCATAGAGGACTATTCAAACTCTTGAAGATCTATTAAGACTCTATGTCCTAGACTTCAAAGGGAGTTGGGATAAGTATTTACCATTAGTGAAATTCTCCTAGAACAACAGTTATCAGGAAAGTATAGGGGTAGCTCCATTCGAAGCATTGTATGGAAGAAAGTTTCGCTCTCCAGTATGTTGGGATGAGGTGGGTGAAGCAACATTGTTGGGACCAGAGTTAGTACGTATTACTACAGAAAAGATCCAAATGATTCGACAACGAATACAAATGGCACAAGATTGACAAAAGAGCTATGTGGATCTTCATCGAAAGGACGTGGAATTTAGTATTGGGGATCATGTATTGTTGTGTGTTGCCCCATGGAAGGGAGTTACAAGATTCGGGAAGAGAGGAAAGCTCAATCCACGATTTATTGGTCCATTTCTGATTCTTGATCGAGTAGGAAATGTAGCCTATAGACTCGCATTATCTTCAAGTATGTCTCGTGTTCATAATGTTTTTCATATATCTGTGCTTCGTAAATATGTGAAAGACCCGAACCACATTATTGAGTTAGAACCGGATGAGATAGCCAAAGACTTAACATACGAAGAGGTACCTGTCAAGATCTTGGATAGGAAAGAGCATGTCCTACGCACAAAGGTCATACCCCAAGTCAAAGTTTTGTGGAGGAACCATGATCTTTGATGTTTCAGGTAAAGACATGTGATAAAAATTATCTTCGTCCTGGATGAAAAGGGGAATTTAGAACCACAATTATGATTACGAGTTATTCAAAAAATTATTTTTTTTAACAAAAACTTTTTTTCATTATTAGTGGGCCCCACATGTGTGGTAAATGAGCTGAAATCAGATTTCTAAGATGGGCGTGAAAATTTTATAATTATATTATTATTTTATTAAATTTTCTGCTTTGGTGTTCTAAGCATTTTCTTATAAATAGGGTGCTTAGGTTAGAATTGAAAATCACATCAGAAACTGAAGTTTTCTCTCTCTATATTATCGAGCGTATTCTTGTGAGTCTTTTGATACTTTGACTGTTGTTATACGGTGAAAGTTCCTTCAGCGTTATATCTGATATTCCAGCCAGAAGTACTATTTTTTTCAATGTAAGGGATATTATTTTTTTATAAATGATATTATTTCTTTCATTATCATTATGATGGAATATTGGAAAGATTTTTCTTAGTGAAATTCTTGTCTTTCAGTGTCGAGGTTACTATTCACGTATACAGCACTATTCACGTATATTGCACTATTCACGAATACGGCACTATTCACAAAAAAATTAAATTTTTGTTTTTTGTCCAAAATATCTATTATGGATACTAGCTTTGATTGTATCCATGTTTTGATCATTCTTGAATTTTACTTCACTATGGTTATTTATGAAGTATATTTGAACTTGGATTGTTTAAAGTATGAATCCTTATTATTTGTTCTTTTGTTTCACTAGATTAGTTTTTTTTAAAATATTTTTCATCATCTTCAGCCCTAAATGATGATATTACTTAATATCTTTGGCCTGTAGTGCAAAGATGGTTGATTTTCTTATGAATATCTTTGGCCCGTAGTGCAAAGATGTACAGGTGTTGAGATGAACATAACCAACTGATGAATATCTTTGGCCTGTAGTGCAAAGATGAATATTTGATTCAAGATGTATATTGATTGATGTTACAGGGATAAAATATTGATGATGGACTTTTAAATTCATATATTATAGTAGATTTTATTCTCTACGTAACTCATCTATGAATTATTATTTTCGCTACAAATATTGATCTGAAACTTGTTGTCTGTTGTATTTTATCAGATTTTTCCCTGTTGAAGACTAATGATAATTTTTTCTATATTATCTTAGTCATAATATTCTTTACTGGGCTAATTGAGCTCACCCTTTTCCTTTTTGTTCCATTTTTCTTCTCAGGAGGCGAGAATGTAGCGAGTTCTAGTCGGGGTGTGGAATGATGATTAGAATGTAGCATAGGCTATGACTTTCTCACGTTGCATTAGAACACATCCTAACCCTTTGCCTGAAGCATCACTATAGATAACAAATCCATCCGAACTAGATGGTATTGTCAGAACAGGTGCAGAAATGAGTCTCCTCTTGAGCTCTTGGAAACTCTTCTCGCATTCCTCGCTCCATACAAATTTGTATCTTTCCGAGTCAGCTGAGTTAACGGAGTAGCGATTTTATAAAATCCTTCCACGAATCTCCGATAATAAACAGTTAAGCCCAAAAAGCAACGTACTTTAGTTACCGACTTCGGTTACTCCCAACTTTTTATTGCCTCAACCTTCGCCGGGTCAACAGATACTCTATGTTTTAACACCACGTGCCCAAGGAATGCTACTTCCTTAAGCCAGAATTCGTATTTCTTCAACTTGGCATATAGCTTGTTTTCACAAAGCCTTTGGAGTACCAGCTTCAAATGGTGAACATAATCTCCACGGCTTTTGGAATATATGAGAATGTCATCAATAAAGACAACAACGAATTGATCAAAATAGTCCTTGAATTATCGGTTCATCATATCCATGAAAGCCGCAGGAGCATTAGTCAATCTAAAAGACATGACTAAAAATTCATAATGCCCGTATCGAGTTCTGAAGGCAATCTTTGGAATATCTTCCGTTCTAATCTTCATCAGATGATATCCAGAACGAAGATCGATCTTTGAAAAGAATTATGCTCCTTGCAACTGGTCAAACAGGTCATCAATACGAGGTAACGGAAACCTATTCTTGACGGTGACATGGTTCAATTCTCGATAGTCAATACAAAATCGCATATTCCTGTCTTTCTTCTTTACAAATAAAATAGGAGCACCCCAAGGAGATGTACTAGGACGAATGAAACCGATGTCCAACTACTCCTGTAGTTGGACCTTTAACTCCTGAAGTTCAATAGGAGCCATTCGATATGGGGTTTTAGAAATGGGCTTTGTACCAGGTTCAAGATCAATAAAGAATTCAACTTCACGTTCTAGGGGTAGACCGGGAAGTTCTTCAGGAAACACGTCAAGAAATTTACTAACAACCGAAATATTATTCAAATCTGACGTGTCTTTATTCAAATCCATAACATGGGCTAAAAACGATTGACATCCATTTTTCAATAAACGAATAGCTTTATGACTAGATATGATAGTGATTGATTTTAATGGTTTAGTTGCTCGAATTCGTACAACAGGTTGGTTAGGAATATGAAAACTAACAACCTTACGAAAATAATCAATTTTGGCATGATTAGTAGTTAACCAATCAATCCCTAAAATCACGTCAAAAGTAAGTATCTTTAAAGAGATAAGGTCAACAGGTAATGTGATGGTGCCAACTTGGATCAAACAAGATTTATAAACAGTAGATGTGATGAAAGTTTCTCCTAACAGAGTCTCCACAGATAAATCAAAGTCTAATTTCTCTGGAGTTAAATTTAAACGTTGAGCACAAGCAGGAGAGATAAATGAATGGGTAGCATCGGTATCAAGTAAGGTATAAACTTCGCAAGAATTTATGATAAGCTTACCCGTGATCACCTCGTTTGGGTTCCTCTCATTTTGACCAGTCACGACAAACGCTCTTCCAGGAACCGTTGACTTTGACTTTTCTGGGACAGTCTTTTGAGTCACCATCCCCGCTAGACTTGGTTTCGCTACTATACAATCTCCAGCAATATGTCATTCATTTCCACAATTATAACATACCTTGAACTGTTGTGGGCAATTTGTGCTGATATGTCCCTCTTTTTCACATTTATAGCATACGACCAGTGGTCGTTCTCCTCCCTTAGAACCAGTTGTAGCTGGTGTTGACGTCTTCACATGGTCATTGTTGAATCTTCACTTTTTAAAATCTCCTCCCGACTCGCTTCTTCTATTCTCATGGCCATGATTACCACCAGAGTGGTTACTGCCTTTGTCCGTATTCTTCTTTCTTCGCTGGTTATCATTGTTCTGATGACTGTTGTCACCAGTATGATCCTGGTTGTCGTCCCTCAGTTGTACGTACTCATTATCTCGCTCTAACAATTGAGCCCTGTTGACAACATCTGAATAGAGAGAAAATTTATGAGAAATGAGATACTGACGTATGTCGAGTTTCAAACCTCTCAGAAACATCCACGTCATACGTTCCTCATTCTCCACTAAATGAGGTGCAAACCTGGATAACTCTGCAAACTTTTCCTCGTACTGGGACACCGTCATGTTATTTTATTCCAGTCTAATGAACTCCACTTCCTTCATATGACGAATACTTTTAGGAAAGTACTTGTCGTTGAAAAGTTTCTGAAACGTCTCCCAAGACATGCTGAGTGCGGCTGGATGGGTACGCTTCACAGATTCCCACCAGTAATCTGTCTCATTACAGAACATAAAGGTGGCGAATGGAACCTTCTGTTCCTCCGTACATCCCAAGACATCGAATATCTTAGTGATTTGTTTGACCCACGTTTCTGCCTTAATCGGATCCGGCTTTCCCCAGAATTCTGGTGGTCCCAACTCTTTGAACTGCTTAGCTGTGATAAACCGTGCGTTGTTATCATTTTCACCTGTATTTTGTACACGAGTCTCCCTCGTCTGATTTTTCATTGCCAACCTGTTGCACGTTCTCCTTGTTGGAGAGTAAAGGTGTCTCCACGGTCTCATTTACTCCACTGTTAACATTCTCAGTCGACATTCTCAAATATTACCATAAAACAAGGGCTAATTAAGGAAATCAACATATCACATAATATCCATATATACTGACCAACTAACAAATAAGCTTAGGTAGGACACACTAGCGAAGGATTTACTCGTCTCTCCCCTCCTAGTTCTATTCCCCGATCTCCACCAGAGATCATATCCCTAAGCTCTGATACCAACTGTGACGCCCCCAAAATAAGTATACATCACCCATTTTGAGTCGTCAATAACATGGTACAGAAACAACTATAACTTTATTAATACAATACATAAACTGTGAGTTTAAATACAAATATTGTCATCTAGACAATATTCACACCCAAATAAGTCCTCATTATAATTATTGATACATTATTTTACAAAAATGGTGAGGGCTACTAAAATAACTTCCTATGACCTTCATTCCATACCCTGACTAGTACTTGTTACATTCTCGCCTCCTAAGAAAAAAAATGGAACAAAAAGGAAAAGGGTGAGCTCAACTAGCCCAGTAAAGAATATTATGACTAAGATAATATAGAACAAATTATCGTTAGTCTTCAACAGAGAAAAATTTGATAAAATATAATAGACAACAAGTTTCAGATAAATATTCGCAGCGAAAATAATAATTCATAGAAGAGTTACGTAGAGAATGAAATCTACTTTTATCTATGAATTTAAAAGTCCATCATCAATATTTTATCCCTATAACATCAATCAATATTCATCTTGAATCAAATATTCATCTTTGTACTACAGGCCAAAGATATTCATCAGTCGGTCATGTTCATCTCAACACCTGTACATCTTTGCACTACAGGCCAAAGATATTCATCAAAAATTCATTCATCTTTGCACTACAGGCTAAAGATATTCAGCAATACCATCATTTAGGACTGAGATGATGAAAAATATTTTAAAAAAAATGAATCCAGTGAAACAAAATATCAAATATTAAGGATTCGTACTTTAAACAGTCCAAGTTCAAAAATACTTCATTAATAATCATAGTGAAGTAAAATTCAAGAATGATCAAAATATGGATACAATCAAAGCTAATATCCATAATAGATATTTTGGACAAAAAATGAAAATTTAATTTTCCTGTGAATAATGTCGTATTCGTAAATAGTGTCGTATACGTGAATAGTATCGTATACGTGAATAGTAACCCCAACACTAAAAGATAAGAATTTCACAAGAAAAATATTACCAATAATCCGGTATAATGATATTAGAAGAAATAATATCATTTTAAAAAAATATCTCTTACCTTGAAAAGATTGTACTTCTAGCTGGAATACCAGATATAGTGCTGAATGGAACTTGCACCGTATAACAACACTCAAAGTATCAAAATACTCACAAGAATACGCTCGATAATATAAAGAGAAGGGGATAGAAAACTTCAGTTTCTGGTGTGATTTTTAATTCTAACCTAAGCACCTTATTTATAAAAAATACTTAGAACACCAAAGCAGAAAATTTAATAAAATATTAATATATTTATAAAATTTTCCTTAGCCTACCTTGACCATCTGAATTCAGCCTACAAATAATGAAAAAAATGTTTTTGTTATTAAAAATAATTAAAACTTTCAAAAATCAATCATTTCAAAACTACGAAACTTTAATAATTCATAATAAATAGCCCTTTTATCAGAAAAATTTGAAACACATGTCCTTTCCATAGGAAATTCTATTCTCTACAACTTTGTAAGTTTAAGTTTTTCCAAATTCCAAGCAGAAGTTGACCGAAATCAACAAACGGACGATTTTATAGGCTATAAACCAATTTTAGTCAATAAATGGGGTCCACCGACATGTTTAACATGTTTTAAACATTAATTGTAACAAAAATATTCTTCCTCATATACTCATATATCCCACATTCATTGTAAAAATATCACCATTATTATATTATTAAAATATAATAATATATTTAAATAAATTATTTATCAGAAAAGATACAATAACAATTTTTCAATAATTATCACATTAAAAATTTTCTCCATCTATATCCACATCAAATGAATATTTTCTTATCATACAAATCAATAATTAATTATTCACAAATAATATTACAGAATCACAATACTGGCAACCAGGCCGTTCCCATGAAAGAGGGGGCTTTCCAATAAGGATTTCTCCTTACTGGCGCACAATTAGGTGACCAAACCTCTCCTTAGACAGAACTTTCTAAACATTGCCAATAATGTTATCTAGTAATATTATTTAAATAATATGAATTATTGCTCTGATAATGGAAAATACTATGTAATGACAATTATTGAAACAACAATAATATAAAATATCAACGCAGCAATTATTGAATCAATAAAATAAAATATTGAACAGTAATTACTGTAACAATTATTGAGTAGTGCCTTCTTACGTAAGAATTAATAATTGGTGCAATACCGTGTGCTACTGTATTTTAACCATCGAGTATTTCAATAGTATTAACGGTAACAACTACGCCGTTATTTATAAATAACTTATACTTATCGTTTTTTTCATCCAATCACTTTCCGTTTTGGGGCCCACACAAGGCTGCTCCGTCGTACGAATATTCCCCGACAACAAGAATATTCAACGACCAAACGAATATTCTCCGACAACAATGAATATTTTATAACCACTTGCTTATTTGAAATATTTGCGCATTTTACCCATAACTAACCACATTAATCAAATCAACCCTTACTATTTCAAAATAATAAATAGAGGAAATTTAATTCATTTATAATAAGTTGGGGTCTTACAACCTCCCCTCCTTATGAAATTTCGTCCTCGAAATTGATGTACGTACCTGGTGTTTCAAAAAGGTGAGGATACCTCGCTTTCATTTCTGTTTCCAACTCCCAGGTCATTTCCTCAACAGCATTGTTCCTCCACAAAACTTTAACTTGTGGTATGACCTTTTTACGTAAGACATGTTCCTTCCTATCCAAGATCTTGATAGGTACCTCTTCATACATTAAGTCTTCAGCTATTTCGTCCGGTTCTAACTCAATAATGTGGTTCGGATCTTTCACATATTTACGAAGCACAGATATATTAAAAATATTATGAACACGAGACATACTTGGAGGTAACGCAAGTCTATAGGCTACATTACCTACTCGGTCAAGAATTTGAAATGGACAAATAAATCATGGATTGAGCTTTTCTATCTTCCCAAATCTTGTAACTCCCTTCAATGGGGCAACACGCAATGATACATGATCCCTAATACTAAATTTCACATCCTTTCGATGAAGATCCGCATAACTCTTTTGTCGATCTTGAGCCGTTTGTATACGTTGTCGAATCATTTGGATCTTTTTCGTAGTCATACGTACCAACTCGGGTCCCAACAATGTTGTTTCACCCACCTCATCCCAACATAGTGGAGAGTGACACTTTCGTCCATACAATGCTTCGAATGGAGCCACACCTATACTTGTCTAATAACTATTGTTGTAGGAGAATTCCACCAATGGTAAATACTTATCCCAACTTCCTTTGAAATCTTGGACACAAATTCTTAATAGATCTTCAAGAGTTTGAATAGTCCTCTCTGATTGTCCGTCTGTTTGAGGATGGTATGCCGAACTGAATCGTAAATCCGTGCCCATAGCTTTTTGCAAGCTAACCCAAAATCGTGAAGTGAATCTTGGGTCACGATCTGAAACTATGGATACTGGCATGCCATGCAATCTCACAATC
Organism: Panax japonicus; assembly: GCA_020205505.1. NCBI lineage: Eukaryota > Viridiplantae > Streptophyta > Magnoliopsida > Apiales > Araliaceae > Panax > Panax japonicus. Next base: position 11,033,256 of record CM035103.1, read on the forward strand.
TCATTTACATACATATGAGCAAGACGTTCAAGGGAATAAGTCTCCCGTATCGGCAAGAAATGAGCAGACTTGGTTAATCTATCAACAATAACCCAAATAGCATTTATGCCTTGAGAAACCGTGGGAAGACCCGTAACGAAATCCATGGTAATGTGTTCCCACTTCCATTTCGGAATCTCAAGTGGTTACAATGGACCCTTAGGCACTTGATGCTCCTCCTTTACACGTTGACAAGTTAAACACCTCGAGATAAACTCCGCGATCTCTCTCTTCATATTGTTCCACCAAAATGTATGTCGAAGATCACGATACATTTTGGTACTTCCAGGATTGATTGCAAATGGTGTATTGTGTGCCTCCATCATGATATTGTTCTTTAAATCAGAATCATTAGGAACACAAAGTCTGAAGTGGACTCGAAGTATTCCTTCTTCATCGATTCTTGCTTCTGGAATAGCACCTTCTTGTACTTTCTTCTTCATAAGCATCAGCTCCGAGTCTGTGGCTTGAGCAACTTTAACTTCATCGATTAAAGTTGGTTCTATGCGTATACTTGACATCATCGCGCTCGTTCCTGCATATGATCTTTTACTCAACGCGTCAGCTACCACGTTTGCTTTTCCAGGATGGTATTGAATGGTGTGGACATAATCTTTTAACAGCTCGAGCCAACATCATAGTCGCATGTTGAGTTCCTTTTGGGTGAAGAAATATTTGAGACTTTTATGGTATGAATATATCTCCACTTTCTCTCCATATAGATAGTGCCTCCAGATCTTTAGTGCGAAAATGACTGCTGCCAACTCTAGATCATGAGTAGGATAATTCCTCTCATATTCTTTAAGTTGTCGCGAGGAATAGGCTATGACTTTCTCACAGTTGCATGAGAACACATCCTAACCCTTTACCTGAAGCATCACTATAGATAACAAATCCATCCGAACTAGATGGTATTGTCAGAACAGGTGCTGAAATGAGTCTCTTCTTGAGCTCTTGGAAACTCTTCTCGCATTCCTCGCTCCATACGAATTTTGTATCTTTTCGAGTCAACTGAGTTAACGGAGTAGTGATTCGAGAAAATTCTTCCACAAATCTCCGATAATAACCAGTTAAGCCCAAAAAGCAACGTACTTCAGTTACCGACTTCGGTTGCTCCCAACTTTTTATTGCCTCAATCTTCGTCGGGTCAACAGATACTCCTTGTTTTGACACCACGTGCCCATGGAATGCTACTTCCTCAAGCCAGAATTCGCATTTCTTCAACTTGGCATATAGCTTGTTTTCACGAAGCCTTTGGAGTACCAGCTTTAAATGGTGCTCATAATCTCCATGGCTTTTGGAATATATGAGAATGTCATCAATAAAGACAACAACGAACTGATCCAAATAGTCCTTGAATACTCGGTTCATCATATCCATGAAAGCCGCAGGAGCATTAGTCAATCCAAAAGACATGACTAAAAATTCATTATGCCCATATCGAGTTCTGAAGGCAGTCTTTGAAATATCCTCAGTTCTAATCTTCATCTGATGATATCCAGAATGAAGATCGATCTTTGAAAAGAATTGTGCTCCTTGCAACTGGTCAAACAGGTCATCAATACGAGGTAACGGAAACCTATTCTTGATGGTGACATGGTTCAATTTTTGATAGTTAATACAAAGTCGCATATTCCCGTCTTTCTTCTTTACAAATAAAACAGGAGCACCCCAAGGAGATGTACTAGGACGAATGAAACCGATGTACAACAACTCCTGTAGTTGGACCTTTAACTCCTAAAGTTTAATAGGAGTCATTCGATATGGGGTTTTAGAAATGGGCTTTGTACCAGGTTCAATATCAATAAATAATTCAACTTCACGTTCTAGGGGTAGACCGGGAAGTTCTTCAGGAAACACGTCAGGAAATTTACTAACAACAGGAATATTATTCAAATCTGACGTGTCTTTATTCAAATCCATAACATGGGCTAAGAAAGCTTGACATCCGTTTTTCAATAAACGAATAGCTTTATGACTAGATATGACAGTGATTGATTTTAATGGTTTAGTTGCTTGAATTCGTACAACAGGTTGGTTAGGAATATGAAAACTAACAACCTTACGAAAATAATCAATTTTGGCATGATGAGTAGTTAACCAATCAATTCCTAAAATCACATCAAAAGCAAGTATCTTTAAAGAGATAAGGTCAACAGGTAATGTGATGGTGCCAACTTGGATCAAACAAGATTTATAAACAGTGGATGTGATGAAAGTTTCTCCTAACAGAGTCTCCACAGATAAATCAAAGTCTAATTTCTCCGGAGTTAAGTTTAAACGTTGAGCACAAGCAGGAGAGATAAATGAATGGGAAGCACCGGTATCAAGTAAGGTATAAACTTCATAAGAATTTATGATTAGCTTACCGGTGATAACCTCGTTTGGGTTTCTCGTATTTTGACCAGTCACGACAAACGCTCTTCCAGGAACCATTGACTTTGACTTTTCTAGGACAGCCTTTTGAGTCACCATCCCCGCTGGACTTGGTTTCGTTACCATACAATCTCCAACAATATGTCCTTCTTTTCCATAATTATAACATACCTTGAACTGTTGTGGGCAGTTTGGGCTGATATGTCCCTCTTTTCCACATTTATAGCATACGACCGGTGGTCGTTCTCCTCCCTTAGAACCAGTTGTTGCTGGTGTTGACGTCTTCACATGGTCATTGTTGAATCTCCTCTTTTTAAAATCTCCTCCTGACTCGATTCTTCTATTCCCATGGCCATGATTACCACCAGAGTGGTTACTGCCTTTGTTCGTATTCTTCTTTCTCCGCTGGTTATCGTTGTTCTGATGACTGTTGTCACCAGTATGATCCAAGTTATAGTCCCACGGTTGAACGTACTCGTTATCTCGCTCTAACAATTGAGCCCTGTTGACTACATCTGAATAGAGAGAAAATTTATGAGAAATGAGATACTGACGTACGCCGGGTTTCAAACCTCTCAGAAACATCTGCGTCATACGTTCCTCATTCTCCACCAAATGAGGTGCAAACCAGGATAAATCTACAAACTTTGCCTCGTACTGGGACACTGTCATGTTATTTTGTTCCAGTCTAATGAACTCCACTTCCTTCATATGACGAATACTTTCAGGAAAGTACTTGTCATTGAAAAGTTTCTGAAACGTCTCCCAAGACATGCTGAGTGCGACTAGATGGGTACGCTTCACAGATTCCCACCAGTAATCTGCCTCATTACGGAACATAAAGGTGGCGAATGGAACCTTCTGTTCCTCCGTGCATCCCAAGACATCGAATATCTTGGTGATTTGTTTGACCCACGTTTCTGCCTTAATCGGATCCGGCTTTCCACAGAATTCTGGTGGTCCCAACTCTTTGAAATGCTTAGCTGTGACAAACCGTGCGTTGTTATCATTTCCACCTGTATTTTATACACGAGTCTCCCTCGTCTGATTTTGCATGAACTGCAAAAAGCTTTTAAACATCCTGTCGTTCATCATCTGCTCAGTGGTGTTGTTCACAGGAGGAACATTGTCAACCTGTTGCACGTTCTCCGCATTGGTGAGTAAAGGTGTCTCCACGGTCTCATTTACTCCAATGTTAACATTCTCAGTCGACATTCTCAAATACTACCATAAACAAGGATTAATTAAGGAAATTAACATATCACATAATATCCCTATATACTGACCAACTAACAAATAAGCTTAGGTAGGACACACTAGCGAAGGATTTACTCGTCTCTCCCCTCCTAGTTCTATTCCCCGATCTCCACCAGAGATCATATCCCTAAGCTCTGATACCAACTGTGACGCCCCCAAAATAAGTATACATCACCCATTTTGAATTGTCAATAACATGGTACAGAAAAAACTACAACTTTATTAATACAATACATAAACTGTGAGTTTAAATACAAATATTGTCATCTAGACAATATTCACACCCAAATAAGTCCTCATTACAATTATTGATACATTATTTTACGAAAATGGTGAGGACTACTAAAATAACTTCCTAGGACCTTCATTCCATACCCTGACTAGTACTTGCTACATTCTCGCCTCCTAAGAAAAAAAATGGAACAAAAAGGAAAAGGGTGAGCTCAACTAACCCAGTAAAGAATATTCTGACTAAGATAATATAGAACAAATTATTGTTAGTCTTCAACAGGGAAAAATCTGATAAAATACAATAGACAAAAAGTTTTAGATCAATATTCGCAGTGGAAATAATAATTCATAGAAGAGTTACGTAGAGAATGAAATCTACTTTTATCTATGAATTTAAAAGTCCATCATTAATATTTTATCCCTATAACATCAATCAATATTCATCTTGAATCAAATGTTCATCTTTGCACTACAGGCCAAAGATATTCATCAGTCGGTCATGTTCATCTCAGTACATGTACATCTTTGCACTACAGGCCAAAGATATTCATTAAAAATTCATTCATCTTTGCACTACAGGCCAAAGATATTCAGCAATACCATCATTTAGGACTTAGGATGATGAAAAATATTTTAAAGAAAACGAATCCAGTGAAACAAAAGAGCAAATATTAAGGATTCGTATTTTAAACAGTCCATGTTCAAAAATACTTCATTAGTAATCATAGTGAAGTAAAATTCAAGAATGATCAAAACAAGGATACAATCAAAGCTAGTATCCATAATAGATATTTTGGACAAAAAATGAAAATTTAATTTTCCTGTGAATAGTGTTGTATTCGTGAATAGTGTCGTATACGTGAATAGTGTCGTATACGTGAATAGTAACCCCAACACTAAAAAGACATAAATTTCACAAGAAAAATCTTACCAATAATCCGGTATAATGATATTAGAATAAATAATATCATTTTTAAAAAAATAATATCCCTTACCTTGAAAAGACTGTACTTCTAGCTGGAATACCAGATATAGTGCTGAAGGGAACTTGCACCGTATAGTAATACTCAAAGTATCAAAATACTCACAAGAATATGCACGATAATATAGAGAGAGAAAGGGAGAGAAAACTTCAGTTTCTGGTGTGATTTTCAATTCTAACCTAAGCGCCCTATTTATAGGAAAATACTTAGAACACCAAAGCAGAAAATTTAATAAAATATTAATATATTTATAAAATTTTCCTTAGCCTACCTTGACCATCTGAATTCAGCCACCAAATAATGAAAAAAACCTTTTTGTTATTAAAAATAATTAAAACTTTCAAAAATCAATTATTTTGAAACTATGGAACTTCAATAATTCATAATAAATAGCCTTTTTATCAGAAAAATTCAAATCTCATGTCTTTCACATAGGAAATTCCATTCTCTACAACTTTGTAAGTTTACGTTTTTCAAATTCCAAGCATAATTTGACTGAAATCCACAAACGGGCGATTTTACGGGCTATAAACCAATTTCAGTCAAGAAACGGGGTCCACCGACATGTTTAACATGTTTTAAACATTAATTGTAACAAAAATACTCCTCCTCCTCCTCATATACTCATATATCCCACATTCATTGTAAAAATATCACCATTATTATATTATTAAAATATAATAATATATTTAAATGAATTATTTATCAGAAAAGATAAAATAACAATTTTTCAACAATTGTCACATTAAAAATTTTCTCCATCTATATCCACATAAAATGAATATTTTCCTTATCATACAAATCAATAATTAATTATTCACAAATAATAATACAAAATCACAATACTGACAATCAGGCAGTTCCCAGGAAAGAGGGGGCTTTCCAATAAGGATTTTTCTTTACTGGCGCGCCATTAGGTGACCAAACCTCTCCTTAGACAGAACTTTCTAGACATTGTCAATAATGTTATCTAATAATATTATTCAAATAATATGAATTATTGATCTGATAATGAAAATACTGTGTAGTGACAATTATTGAAACAACAATAATATAAAATATCAATGTAGCAATTATTGAATCAATAAAATAAAATATTGAACAGTAACTACTGTAACAATTATTGAGTAATGCCTTCCTACGTAAGAATCAATAATTGATGCAATACCGTGTGCTACTGTGTTTTAACCACCAGGTATTCCAACAGTATTAACGGTAACAACTACGCATTTATTTATAAACAACTTATACTTGTCGTTTTCTTCATCCAATCGCTTTCCGTTATGGGTCCCACACAAGGCTGCGCCGTCGTACGAATATTCCCCGACAGTAAGAATATTCCACGACCAAACGAATATTCTCTGATAAAAATGAATATTTTATAACCACTTGCATATTTGAAATATTTGCGCACTTTATTCATAACTAACCACATTAATTAAATCAATCCATACTATTTCAAAATAATAAATAGAGAAAATTTGATTTTATTTATAATAAGTTGAGGTCTTACAATCAATACGAGGTAGCGGATACCTATTCTTGATAGTGACATGGTTCAATTCCCGGTAGTTAATACAAAGTCGCATATTCCCATCTTTCTTCTTTACAAATAAAACAGGAGCACCCCAAGGAGATGTACTAGGATGAATAAAATTGACGTCCAACAACTCCTGTAATTGGATCTTTAACTCGTGAAGTTCAATAGGAGCCATTCGATATGGGGTTTTAGAAATGGGCTTTGTACCAGGTTCAAGATCAATAAAGAATTCAACTTCACGTTCTGGGGGTAGACCAGAAAGTTCTTCAGGAAATACGTCAGGAAATTGACTAACAACAGGAATATTATTCAAATCCGACGTGTCTTTATTCAAATCCATAACATGGGCTAAGAAAGCTTGACATCCGTTTTTCAATAAATGAATAGCTTTATGACTTGATATAACAATGATTGATTTTAGCAGTTTAGCTGCTTGAATTCGTACAACAGGTTGGTTAAAAATATGAAAACTAATAACCTTACGAAAATAATAAATTTTGGCATGATGAGAAGTTAACCAATCAATCCCTAAAATCACATCAAAAGCAAGTATCTTTAAAGAGATAAGGTCAACAGGTAATGTGATGGTTCCAACTTGGATCAAACAAGATTTATAAACAGTGGATGTGATGAAAGTTTCTCCTAATGGAGTCTCCACAGATAAATTAAAGTCTAATTTCTCCAGAGTCAAGTTTAAACGTTGAGCACAAGCAGGAGAGATAAATGAATGGGTAGCACCGGTATCTAGTAAGGTATAAACTTCATAAGAATTTATGATTAGCTTACCCGTGATCACCTCGTTTGGGTTCCTCGCATTTTGACCAGTCACGACAAATGTTCTTCCAGCAACCGTTGACTTTGACTTTTCTGGGACAGCCTTTTGAGTCACCATCCCCGCTGGACTTGGTTTCGCTACTGTACAATCTCGAGCGATATATCTGTGACACCCCCAAATCAGAGTCTCTTCCAACCCGACAAATAGTGCTACACGATACTACCATTCATTCATTCATTCAATTGAATAGTCTCAAAAGGACTAATATAACTTCTATATATCCAAAATAATATTACATTTCCCAGGTTCTTTGTAACCCATTCGTTTGTTCTTGTCATAATATTCAATATATTACAGACATTTAACTATTCTATTACATAAATAATCTAAGGGTTCGTCTTCGCTTTTCCCTTGTCCTTGCCTGAGCCTTTGGTCCGCTCGATCTTAGTTGTGTTCATATGGTTCAAGCAAGAGTGAGCATGACTAGCTCAGCAAGTACTACAATTCTAATAAACAACATGCTTGAAACATAGAACTCATATATCTTCAGTAACTGAACAATAGTTACGAAGTACTATCGATAACTCAAAATAGCACTTCTTTTCATTCAAAACTGTTTTCCAACAATAATATTCAGTAGAATATCAACTATGCTCAGAACTACGAGCAGTTCATAATTTCTTTTGAAAAGGACAACCCGGCACTAAGTTCGTAAGTCCGGCATAGCTTACAAGCACTTCTGTGTGATCAGGCGCATAGTACTCTATGTTGATCAACCCTACATTCATTAAACTAGTGTACGTTTAAGTTGTGGCAACCTCACGTGCCTGTCGTTAAACGACAAAAACATTTTAGTATACTTGGTCTTCGATTAAAAACCATACCAATATAACTCGGTAAACATAAATCATGCTTGACAGAATCATAATATAAGTCTAGCCAAAGGAGTTGGCTTTAGACTTCATCATTCAAGACTTCATGTGAAAGAATACATGAATTACAAAACTTGTCCAGACTGAACTGGAACAAGGGTTAGAATACTTGCCTTCAGCGTCGTCTTACTGATTAACACACGTACACTTTAAGTCTCTAAGTCTCTACAATACATGATCATATAACGTACCACATTAGGTCATATATAATCAAGTATGTATACTAATATATCTTACCCTTCATCTCAATGTAAATCCTGACTTAGATCTACTATTATGGGTTTCCGACTTTCATTACGTCATTCACATTACGTTCACATTCAATTGATTATTAATCTCTAATCATCATACATTAAGTGTCTAACAATGCCTTAACAGTGTTATATTAATACCTTAGTTCATTACCAAAGAGTTCTCTTTCAATCTATACTTGTAAACATTCTTGTCCAACAAAACTCTAGGACTGGCGCCGCGGCGCCACACTTAACTCTGGATCTCGTGCCGCGGCGCGAGTTAGCAGTATGCACGGTTCAAGCCTCACGCTGCGACACGGGCTTTAAGGTTGTGAGTCGCACCGCAGCACGGACTCTGTGCCTCAGATAGTTTGCAAAATTTTGAAAATTTCACGAAACTTCCGGACGCATAACTTCTTCGTTATAAGTCCGAATTGGTCCGTTCAAAAGCCTACGGTTCACAAATTACATACTCTATGCGTTAATGCATGAATTTTATCTACTTGACTTCGTTTGCTAAAATTTCACCTATTAATTCATTTTTAACGAAAACGATTAACGTTCGTGAACGTTCAAATGTTCGTTTCTTCGTTCTAAGTCGAAATTCAGTTATTTTTGAGTTCGCAACTCTATAATGCCAAATATGACATGTCTCCATCGAAAACCAACGTTTCTGACTTCAAACACAAAATACGACTTCCATTCCGAGAATTTCACGAATTTGACGATAATCAGTCCAATTGTGTGAATTCCGGCAAAACTATATTCTTAATGATTCTAAATGGAATTCAACCAATATATGATCATTACAAGTTACATATTACACAAACTTATAATCAAAGTAGGTTTTGACTAATTCTCATAAGTCAATGACTTATTTAACTTATGAACTACAATTCCTCATGCTTATGACTTACTATGAACTTAAGTCCATTAATCAATGTTCTCATACTTATAATCAACATACTAACATCATATGACAAACATATGACAAGTTCTTCAAGATTCTAACAACTTATTAGAGTTCAAGTTGCTTATTCAACTTATTCGGCATCAAGTTCATTCTTTAATAACTTATTACATGATCTCAACAAACAATCTCCCTTCTCTATCAATCCTATCATAGAAGAGATGTAGATAAAAGATATGAGTCTTACCCTTGAAGACTATGACTTCAATTCACTTTGGAAAATCTAACAAAGGTTGAAGTGGCTTATAAGTGCTTAAGTGGCTTATTCTCTCTACCAAATAAGTAGCTTATCTTGAGAGGAGTTGGATGAAATTTGATCAAGCAACAAAATGAAATGAAGCTTGGTATTTATAGGTCACTCAAAGCTAGGGTAAAATGGTCAATACACCATCCCACCTCCTTATTCCACCTCCTTAATCTTCCACCTCCTTACTATTCATTCCTTACTCATCACATCACTTGGTCACCACACATATTATTTGCCCATCAAGACTACCCACTTTACACTTGGATTGCCCCATGGATCATGGCTTCTCATTGGGCTTTGTTAATTAATCTAACTACTTTCTTGTTGGGCTTATGCTACCATAGTTTGGACTTATGACTTATCAAACACTTGGGCTTGATTGTCACATTCTATTGGACTTATACTATTAGGTTAATAATTCTACAAATCCATTACCTTATATTTAACAACTTAACATATATATACCACGTATAATCTTCGTATGCTAGCTCGTATATTAATTCGTAATATACGTTATTTCATTCTCCATTCTTAATAGTACTATACGTCGTATTATACTTACATTCATTACCATCATATAATGAATACACATTATACGATCACAACTTTCTTCCCTTAACGCTTAATAAACCTAACGTTCCCAAATTAAGTACACATGCGAAATATTACGTTTTCCATACTTAGATTATTATTACATAATCGATATCACCTTGATATTATAACGTTACGTATTTCTCGGAAGTTCAAAAATAATTCCCGAGCAGAAATCGATGAATAGTGTTTTTCGGAAAATTTCTCGAAAAGCTTTTATTTCGTCTTAGAAATTCAAACACTTTAATTCTCCCACTGTAGCTAAAATACTGCGACATTCCAACGTTTCTAGGTTATAGAACGACATTCATCTTATCCACACGTAATAATAATAAATAATATTATTTTATTCATTATTAAAAGTATTTACAAAGGTTCGATTTTCTGGGGCGTTACATTCTCTCCCCCTTATAAGGATTCTGTCCCCAGAATCTCGCTATATAAAAAAATTACACAAATAATTGAGGGTAATTCTTTTTTATCATTTCTTCTAACTCCCACGTTGCTTTTTCTGCATCGTGGTTCTTCTATATCACCTTCACCAAAGGTATAACTTTATTTCGCAGAACTTGTTCTTTTCTATCGACAATTTGAATCGGCGTTTCCTCGTACGTTAAGTCCTTCTCGATATGAATAGGCTCATATTCTATCACGTGTTTATAATATGGCTTATAAGGACGTAACACGGATACGTGAAATACATTATGTATTCGTTCTAGGTCTGGAGGTAATGTTATCATATAAGCTACCTCACCTACCCGTTTTAATACCTCAAAAGGTCCTATAAACCTCATACTTAACTTTTTTTTTCTTTCCAAAATGTATCTTTTCTTTCCAGGGAGATACTTTTAGGAATACGTACGAACCTACTTCAAACTCCTTATTCTCTCTATGCGGATCCGTAAACTTCTTCTGTCTATCTTGAGCTGCTAGAAGACGCATTTGTATCTTCTTGACAATGTCCGCTGTTTGTTACACCAATTCTGATCCCAACATTCGGCATTCTCCTACCTCATCCCAATACAGTGGCGTTCTACATTTCCTCCCATACAAAGCTTCGTAAGGCGGCATACCTATGCTTGCATGATAACTGTTATTATACGCAAACTCCATTAATGGTAGATGATCATCCCAACCACCCTTGAAATCCACGATGCAAGATCGTAGCATATCTTCTAACCTCTGAATTATCCTCTTGCTCTGTCTATCTATTTGTGGATGATACACTGTACTCAAATTCAACTGTGTTCCCAACTGCTCTTGTAGACTTCTCCAAAAGTTTGACGTAAATCGTGGATCACGATCTGACACAATCGATACTGGCACCCCATGTCTAGAGATTATTTCCTTAATATAGAGTCTAGCTAATTGGTCTAAGTTATACTTGAACCTAATTAGCAAAAAGTGAGTCGACTTTGTCAACCGGTCCACTATTACCCAAATCGCATCATACCCCTTCTGAGTAGTCGGAAGTCCCACCACAAAATCCATCATGATATTCTCCCATTTCCACTCCAGAATTTCCAATGACTGTAGCAAGCCACTTGGTCGTTGATGTTCGGCCTTAACTCTCTGACAAGTCAAGCACCTACTCACATACTCTACTATTTCTCTCTTCATGTTCAGCCACAAGAAACTCTGTCGAAGATCTTGATACATCTTAGTGCTACCAGGATGAATCGAAAACCTCGAACTATGAGTCCTCTTGCAACACCTGTTCCTTTAAATCCGTCTCATTTGAAACCCAAATTCTTCCTTCAAATCTCAATAATCCCTCATTATCAAGACTATACTTAGTATCTTTTTCATTGGCTAGCCGCTCCTTTATCCGGTCGCACTCATCTATTTTGAGTTGCACCTCCTTAACTCTCTCTATGATGGTAGATTGCATCTCCGTCGCAAACAGCATTTGTCCTCCTTCACTTGGCAACTTCACTTCCAACTCCATCCTAGCCATCTCTGTTATTAACTCAGTTTGAGCCGTTAACAAAGACAACTTTTCCCGAACCTTTCTACTTAAGGCGTCGGCAACTACATTGGCTTTTCCAAGGTGATACAGGATTTCACAATCGTAATCCTTTATCAACTCCAGCCATCTCCTATACCTCATATTCAACTCCTTCTGTGTGAAGATATATTTTAGACTTTTGTGGTTCGTGTATATCTCATATTTTTCTCCATAAAGATAATGTCTCCATATCTTTAGAGCAAAAACTACTGCGGCCAGTTCCAGATCATGAGTAGGATAAACTTTCTCATAATCCTTCAACTGTCTAGATGCATACGCAATGACCTTGCCATGCTGTATGAGCACGCAACCAAGTCCTCTATGCGAAGCATCGCTATAAACTACAAAATTTCATGTGTCATCGGGAAATGACAAACAGGCGCTTCACTCAACCTCTACTTCAGTTCTTAAAAACTTTCCTCACACTTGTTAGTCCAAGCGTATTTCACCGTCTTCCTCGTCAAGTTAGTCAACGGAGTAGCTATCTTCGAAAAATCCTGGATGAATCTTCGATAGTAACCCACTAACCCTAGGAAATTCAGCACCTTAGTCGGCATTTTCGGCTATTCCCAATTCATCACAGCTTCCACCTTCGCTGGATCTACTGAAATCCCCTCATGGTCAATGACATGACCTTAAACTGCACCTTCTCTAAGCAAAATTCACACTTAGTGAACTTCGCATACAATTTCGCCTTCCTAAGTGTCTCCAACACTAATCTTAGGTGTTCAGCATGATCTTCTGGCATCTTAGAATAGACTAGAATATCATCTATAAACACAACGACGAACTTGTCCAAATATTGTTTGAACACTCTGTTCATCATATCCATAAATACAGCTGGTGCATTTGTAAACCCAAACGACATCACCAGGAACTCGTAATGACCATAAAAGTCCTGAATGCTGTCTTTGGTACATCCTCCTTCCTAACCTTCAACTGATGATACCCCGTTCTAAAATCTATTTTAGAAAAATACTTAGCCCCTTTCAACTGATCAAAGACATCATCGATCCTGGGCAATGGGTATTTATTCTTTATCGTTAACTTGTTCAGCTCTCGATAATCGATACAAAGTCTTAACGATCCGTCCTTCTTCTTGACAAACAGTACCAGTGCTCCCCATGGCGAAACACTCGGTTGAATGTACTTCCTGTCTAACAGTTCTTGCAACTGCACCATCAACTCCTTCATCTTCACTGGCGCCATACGATACGGTTCCCTGGAAACTGGTGCTGCTCCTGGCACAATATCTATCACAAACTCTGTCTACCTATCCGGCGGAAGACCCGGTAATTCACTCAGAAATACATCAGTGAATTATCTCACTACTGGTATTTGTTCCATGGTTGCTACCACTCTCTGGGTATCAACAACATGACACAGATAACCTTCGCATCCCTTACTCAGTAATTTCCTAATTTGTGTCATGGTTAGACAACACGAACGTCCCGGCGATCTATTACCATAAAATACTACCCGAGGTTGTTCTAACGTCTTAATATTCACATATTTATTTTGATAATCTATAATTGCCCCATCTTTTACTAACCAATCCATTCCGAGAATTACATCGAATTCTCCTAACTTTATCGGTAACAAATCTACCGATAATTTACAACCCCGTATATCTACACAACAACTCTTATGAATATCTTCAACATGAATTATCTCTTCGTTCGCTACCTTAATATTTAAAGGTATAGGCAACTTTTCGGGAAGTAATCCTAATCGTCTAGCAAAATCGCACGCTATAAACAAACAAGTAGCACCCGAATTAAACAGCACGTAAGCATTGATATCGTTGATCGGAATAATACCTACGATGACGTCCCCTGATGCGACTGCATCTTGGACTGTCATGTTAAAGGTACGACCCATCGGCCTACCCGGCTGCGCTGGTCCACTAATAGCTAACTTACCGCTATTAGCATCCCGATTCCCATTCATCCCCTTCTTCGGGCAGTTCTTTGCCATGTGGTCAGTTGATCCACACACAAAACATCCATGGTTCTTCTTCAGACTCGGACAATTAGGCGCAATGTGCTCCTCCTATCCACAATTGTAATAGACGACCTTCCCCTTGAGACAGACTCTAAGTAAGTCTTCCCACAGGTCTTGTAGGCCTCCAGTTCTTCTCTTCGGGTCTCCTTGCTTCACTCTGGTATTCCCAGAGCTAAATGCCTTCTTCTTCTGACCCTCGCCACTACCACTGGCTCCCTCGATCTTTACTCCCCCATCTACTTTCCCCTTACTCTTCGTATCTTTATGGTACTGGCTCAACGCCTCACTGCCACCTTCAGGCGATTATCGCCTTCTCTAAAACGGTCCTAAAAGAAGTACTTTGGAACATCGATATACTGGTTATAGAGCCTAGGGTTTCAAGCCCTTACTCGAACCTGTCATGCCTTCCTCACCTCAGTATTCACTTGATGTGGAGCGAACCTTGCCAGTTCATTGAACTTGGCAGCGTATTGGGGAACCGTCATGTCCCCATGTTTCAACTCCAGAAACCGCATCTCCATCCTCCCTTGTATGCTCGTGGGAAAGTAGTTCTCGAAGAATATCTCCTTAAACCTATCCCATGTCAGATTTACTATCCCAACCCTAGCCTGATTGGCTTCCCACCAAAAGTTGGCCTCTCCTTCATCATATAGGTCGTAAAGGCAACCTTTTGGGCCTCATCGACATTTGCTATTATAAATGCCTTATCTATCTCCTTAACCCACATTTGGGCTTCAATAGGGCCCGTAGTTCCTTTAAACTCCGGCGGGCCCACGCTCTTGAAATCCTTAAAGGTAGTAGCTCGTGCTACTCCTGGATTTACGGGGATATTAGCCTCAGTTCTATTAAAGGCAACTGTTATAACAAACTCCTGCATTGGATTAACCGGACATCCCTCAGGTTGATTTATGCTCGCACCTTGATTACGTTGCACTCTTCTTGGCAGCATTTTGCTGATACAATAAATACATTTCGTTATTATTCCTTTCTTTATTAGTTATCATTAATATTAACAATAACTCCAACATCCATAACTCATTGCTTTCCATAAAAAGGACTTCTATTCATTCTTCGTAGTATAATACTACATTGGTTACATACACAACCTAAGCCGATTACATTACTTTCCTGCTATCGCTTTCCAAAAATTGGGATTTACAAAAGACTACCCTTTACTATACAAAAAGGGCTTTATGTCACTACTAATTACAAAATATTTACATACTACTCTAACTACTACTAGTCTACATCTGCCTCAAGGCATTCTGGAAATCTGCCTTTGCAAGACCGACAATGATATCACGGCTAATAGTATGTCGTGTTTGCCCTACCTCCACAGGATATCCAGCTACCTGCTGCTGGAAATCTGTATGAGAACTCCTATAAATATAGGACATTCTTCATATCTTCTGTACCTTAGTCTTTAGATCCTCCTTGAGCTCAAAGACCTCGTGCTTTAAATCATGGACTTTGTCCTTAGCCAAAATCCTCTCGTTGTGTTCTTGCTCCCACATGGACTCGACATCAGTCTTGTCCTCTTTAACCATTTGGAGCTCTGCCTTCAGCTCCTTGACCTCTTGACAGTAATGGATATTTCTATCCAATACTGACATGAAAAGGGACATCATTAACCCCCCAAGAGCTATCTCTGCTGCTATAGCTACTAGATTGAAGGACACTGTCTCTACCTCCTCCTATATCATTCCATCAAATACTGACATGTAGTCAGCCTCATCCGAGTCTCCAGACTCAATAATCACTACATCTGGATCTGCTGCTATAGAGTTTGGTATAACCTCTACTTGGTTCACCGATTCTTTCTGTTTACTCTTGACATCTACACAAAAACAATTAAGTTGATTAGTACACGTCAGTAGAATAATACAAACACATAATATAATCATAATGTATTTTTATAAGGTTATTTTCTTCTTGTACTTCTTTGACTTCTCTAAGGTTATGACTTAAGATTTTTAATTCCCCTTTAAGTTTTATAACCTAATGATTTGATACCAACAACTCCTATAGTTGGACCTTTAACTCCTGAAGTTCAATAGGAGCTATTCGATATGGGGTTTTAGAAATGGGCTTTGTACCAGGTTCAAGATTAATAAAGAATTCAACTTCACATTCTGGGGGTAGACCAGGAAGTTCTTCAGGAAATACGTCAAGAAATTTACTAACAATGGGAATATTATTCAAATTCGACGTGTCTTTATTCAAATCCATAACATGGGCTAAGAAAGCTTGACATCCGTTTTTTAATAAATGACTAGCTTTATGACTTGATATAACAGTGATTGATTTTAGTGGTTTAGTTGCTTGAATTCGTACAACAGGTTGGTTAGGAATATGAAAACTAACAACCTTACTGAAAATAATCAATTTTGGCATGATGAGTAGTTAACCAATCAATCCCTAAAATCACATCAAAAGCAAGTATCTTTAAAGAGCTAAGGTCGACAGGTAATGTGATGGTGCCAACTTGGATCAAACAAGATTTATAAACAGTAGATGTGATGAAAGTTTCTCCTGATGGAGTCTCCACAGATAAATCAAAGTCTAATTTCTCCAGAGTCAAGTTTAAACGTTGAGCACAAGAAGGAGAGATAAATGAATGGGTAGCAACGGTATCTAGTAAGGTATAAACTTCGCAAAAATTTATGATTAGCTTACCCATGATCACCTCGTTTGGGTTCTTCGCATTTTGACCAGTCACGACAAATGCTCTTCCAGGAACCGTTGACTTTGACTTTTCTGGGACAGCCTTTTGAGTCACCATCCCCGCTGGACTTGGTTTCGTTACTGTACAATCTCTAGCGATATGTCTGTGACGCCCCCAAATCTGGGTCTCTTCCAACCCGACAGATGGTGCTACACGGTACTACCATTCATTCATTCATTCAATTGAATAGTCTCAAAAGGACTAATATAACTTCTATATATCCAAAATAATATTACATTTTCCAGGTTCTTTGTAACCCATTCATTTGTTCTTGTCATAATATTCAATATATTACAGACATTCAACTATTCTATTACATAAATAATCTAAGGGTTCATCTTCGCTTTGCCCTTGTCCTTGCCTGAGCCTTCGGTCCGCTCGATCTTAGCTGTGTTCATATAGTTCAAGCAAGAGTGAGCATGACTAGCTCAGCAAGTACTACAATTCTAATAAACAACATGCTTGAAATATAGAACTCATATATCTTCAATAACCAAACAATAGTTACAAAGTACTATCGATAACTCAAAATAGCACTTCTTTTCATTCAAAATGTTTTCCAACAACAATATTCAGTAGAATATCAACTATGCTCAGAACTACGAGCAGTTCATAATTTCTTTTGAAAAGGACAACCCGGCACTAAGTCCGTAAGTCCGGCATAGCTTACAAGCACTTCTGTGTGATCAGCGCATAGTACTCTACGTTGATCAACACTACATTCATTAAACGTGTGTACGTTTAAGTTGTGGCAACCTCACGTGCCTGTCGTTAAACGACAAAAACATTTTAGTATACTTGGTCTTCGATTAAAAACCATACCAATATAACTCGGTAAACATAAATCATGCTTGACAGAATCATAATATAAGTCTAGCCAAAGGAGTTGGCTTTAGACTTCATCATTCAAGACTTCATGTGAAAGAATACATGAATTACAAAACTTGTCCAGGCTGAACTGGAACAAGGGTTAGAATACTTGTCTTCAGTGTCGTCTTACTGATTAACACACGTACACTTTAAGTCTCTAAGTCTGTACAATACATGATCATATAACGTACCACATTTGGTCATATATAATCAAGTATGTATACTAATATATCTTACCCTTCATCTCAATGTAAATCCTGACTTAGATCTACTATTATGGATTTTCGACTTTCATTACGTCATTCACATTACATTCACATTCAATTGATTATTAATCTCTAATCATCATACATTAAGTGTCTAACAATGCCTTAACAGTGTTATATTAATACCTTAGTTCATTACCAAAGAGTTCTCTTTCAATCTATACTTGTAAACATTCTTGTCCAACAAAACTCTAGGACTGGCGCCGCGGCGCCACACTTAACTCTGGATCTCGTGCCGCGGCGCGAGTTAGCAGTATGCACGGTTCAAGCCTCGCGCTGCGGCACGGGCTTTAAGGTTGTGAGTCGCACCGCGGCACGGACTCTGTGCCTCAGATAGTTTGTAAAATTTTGAAAATTTCACGAAACTCCCGGACGCATAAATTCTTCGTTATAAGTCTGAATTGGTCCGTTCAAAAGCCTACGGTTCACAAATTATATACTCTATGCATTCATGCATGAATTTTATCTATTTGACTTCGTTTGCTAAAATTTCACCTATTAATTCATTTTTAACGAAAACGATAAACGTCTGTGAACGTTCAACGCTCGTTTCTTCGTTCTAAGTCGGAATTCGGTCATTTTCGAGTTCATAACTCTATAATGCCAAATATGACTTGTCTCCATTGAAAACCAATGTTTTTGACTTCAAACACAAAATACGACTTTCATTCCGAGAATTTCACGAATTCGACGATAATCGTCCAATCGTGTGAATTCCTGGCAAAACTATATTCTTAATGATTCTAAATGGAATTCAACCAACATATGATCATTACAAGTTACACATTACACCAACTTATAATCAAAGTAGGTTTTGACTTATTCTCATAAGTCAATGACTTATTTAACTTATGATCTATAATTCCTCATGCTTATAACTTACTATGAACTTAAGTCCATTAATCAATGTTCTCATGCCATAATCAATATACTAACATCGTATGACAAACATATGACAAGTTCTTCAAGATTCTAACAACTTATTAGAGTTCAAGTTACTTATTCAACTTATTCGGCTCAAGTTCATTCATTAATAACTTATTACATGATCTCAACAAACAATCTCCCTACTCTATCAATCTTATCATAGAATAGATGTAGATAAAAGATATGAGTCTTACCCTTGAAGACTATGACTTCAATTCACTTTGGAAAATCTAACGAAGGTTGAAGTGGCTTATAAGTGCTTAAGTGGCTTATTCTCTCTACCAAATAAGTAGCTTATCTTGAGAGGAGCTGGATGAAATTTGATCAAGCAACAAAATGAAATGAATCTTAGTATTTATAGGCCACTCAAAGCTAGGGTAAAATGGTCAATACACCATCCCACCTCCTTATTCCACCTCCTCATTCCACCTCCTTAATCCTCCACCTCCTTACTATTCATTCATTGCTCATCACATCAGTTGGTCACCACACATATTATTTACCCATCAAGACTAACCACTTTACACTTGGATTGCCCCCATGGATCATGGATTCTCATTGGGCTTTGTTAATTAATCTAACTACTTTCTTGTTGGGCTTATGCTACCATAGTTTGGACTTATGACTTATCAAACATTTGGGCTTGATTGTCACATTTTATTGGACTTATGCTATTAGGTTAATAATCCTACAAGTCCATTACCTTATATTTAACAACTTAAGATATATATATCATGTATAATCTTCGTATGCTAGCTCGTATATTAATTCGTAATATACATTATTTCATTCTCCATTCTTAATAGTACAATATGTCATATTATACTTACATTCATTACCATCATATAATGAATACACATTATACGATCACAATTTTCTTCCCTTAACGCTTAATAAACCTAACATTCCCAAATTAAGTCCACATGCGAAATATTACGTTTTCCATACTTTGATTATTATTACATAATCGATATCACCTTAATATTATAACGTTGCGTATTTCTCGGAAGTTCAAAAATAATTCCTGAACAAAAATCGATGAATAGTATTTTTTGAAAAATTTCTCGGAAAGCTTTTATTTTCGTCTTAGAAATTCAAACACTTTAACTCTCCAATGTAGTTAAAATACTACGACATTCCAACGTTTCTAGGTTATAGAATGACATTCATCTTATCCACATGCAATAATAATAAATAATATTAATTTATTCATTATTAAAAGTATTTACAAAGGTTTGATTTTCTGGGGCGTTACAATGTCCTTCCTTTCCACAATTATAACATACCTTGAACTGTTGTGAGTAGTTTGGGCTGATATGTCCCTCTTTTCGCATTTATAGCATACGACCGGTGGTCATTCTTCTCACTTAGAACCAGTTGCTGCTGGTGTTGACGTCTTTGTATTTTTATTGTTGAATCTCCTCTTTTTAAAATCTCCCCCTGACTCGCTTCTTCTATTTTCATGGCCATGATTACCACTAGAGTGGTTACCGCCTTTGTCCGTATTTTTCTTTCTCCGCTGGTTCTCGTTGTTCTGATGCCTGCTGTCACCAATATGATCCTGGTTATAGTCCCTCGGTGTAACGTACTCGTTATCTCGCTCTAATAATTGAGCCTTGTTGACAACATCTTAATAGAGAGAAAATTTATGAGAAATGAGATATTGACGTATGCTGGGTTTCAAACCTTTCAGAAACATCTGCGTTATACGTTCCTCATTCTCCACCAAATGAGGTGCAAACCTTGATAACTCTGCAAACTTCGCCTCGTACTGGGACATCGTCATGTTGTTTTGTTCCAATCTAATAAACTTCACTTCCTTCATATGATGAATACTTTCAGGAAAGTACTTGTCATTGAACAGTTTTTGAAACGTCTCCCAAGACATGCTGAGTGCGGCTGGATAGGTACGCTTCATAGATTCCCACCAGTAATCGGCCTCATTACGGAACATAAAGGTGGCGAATGGAACCTTCTATTCCTTCGTGCATCCCAAGACATTGAATATCTTGGTAATTTGTTTGACCCACGTTTTTGCCTTAATCGGATCCGGCTTTCCCCAGAATTTTGGTGGTCCCAACTCTTTGAACTGCTTGGCTGTGACAAACCGTGCGTTGTTATCATTTCCCCCTGTATTTTGTGCATGAGTCTCCCTTGTCTGATTTTGCATGAACTACAAAAAGCTTCTAAACATTCCGTCATTCATCTTCTGATCAGTGGTGTTGTTTACAGAAGGAACATTGTCGGCCTATTGCACGTTTTCCTCATTGGTGAGTAAAGGAGTCTTCACATTCTCATTTACTCCGCTGTTAACATTCTCGGTTGCCATTCTCAAATACTGTCATAAAACAAGGGTTAATTAAAGAAATTAACATATCACATAATATCCCTATATTCTGACCAACCAACAAATAAGCTTAGGTAGGACACACTAGCGAAGGATTTACTCGTCTCTCCCCTCCTAGTTTTATTCCTCGATCTCCGCCAAAGATTATATCCCTAAGCTCTGACACCAACTGTGATGCCCCCAAAATAGGTATACAACACCCATTCTGAGTCTCCAAATACATGGTACAGAAACAACTACAACTTTATTAATACAATTGTTGTGAAAAATACGATAACACATAAACTATGAGTTTAAAAACAAATATTGTCTTCTAGACAATATCAACACTCAAATAAGTCCTCATTACAATTATTGATATATTATTTTACAAAAATGGTGAGGACTACTAAAACAACTCTCTAGAACCATCATTCCACACCCCGACTAGAACTCGCTATATTCTCGCCTCCTGAGAAGAAAAATGGAACAAAAAGGAAAAGGGTGAGCTCAACTAGCCCAATAAAGAATATTATGACTAAGATAATATAGAACAAATTATTGTTAGTCTTCAATAGGGAAAAATTTGATAAAATACAATAGACAACAAGTTTCAGATCAATATTTGCAGTGGAAATAATAATTCATAGTTGAGTTACGTAGAGAATGAAATCTACTATAATCTATGAATTTAAAAGTCAATCATCAATATTTTATCCCTGTAACATCAATTAATATACATCTTGAATCAAATATTCATCTTTGCACTACATGCCAAAGATGTTCATCAGTTGGTCATGTTCATCTCAACACCTGTACATCTTTGCACTACGGGCCAAAGATATTCATAAGAAAATCAACCATCTTTGTACTACAGGCCAAAGATATTCAGTAATATCATCATTTAGGGCTGAGGATGATGAAAAATATTTTAAAGAAAACGAATTTAGTGAAATAAAAGAACAAATAATAAGGATTCGTACTTTAAACTGTCCAAGTTCAAATATACTTCATAAATAACCATAGTGAAGTAAAATTCAAGAATGATCAAAACATGGATACAATCAAAGCTAGTATCCAAAATAGATATTTTGGACATAAAATAAAATTTTAATTTTTCTGTGAATAGTGCAATATTCGTGAATAGTGTCCTATATTTGAATAGTGTCGTATACGTGAATAGTAACCCCGACACTGAAAGACAAGAATTTCACAAGAAAAATCTTTCCAATATTCCATCATAATGATATTGAAAGAAATAATATCATTTATAAAAAAAATATCCCTTACCTCGAAAAAATAGTACTTCTGGCTGGAATATCAGATATAACGCTGAAGGAACTTGCACCGTATAGCAACACTCAAAGTATCAAAATACTCACAAGAATACGCTCGATAATATAGAGAGAGAAAACTTCAGTTTTGGGTGTGATTTTCAATTCTAACCTAAGCACCCTATTTATAGGAAAATGCTTAGAACACCAAAGCGGAAAATTTAATAAATTAATAATATTTTAAAAACTTATTCCTACGCACACCTTACTAGCTGATTTCAACCATTTAACACATGCCCACAAATGAAAAAAAAAACATTTTTCTTTTATAAAATATTTAAAACTTCAAAAATCAATTATTTCAGAAATTCAATACCTCATATAAATAGCCCTTTTATCAGAAAAATGTGCATCTTATGCTCATTCCATAGAAAATTTAATTATCTACAATTTTGCAGAAGAAATTTTTTCCAAATTCCAAGCCGAAATTGACCGAAATCCACATACGGACAATTTTACAAGCTATAATCAAATTTTAGTCAAGAAATGGGGTCGGGTCCACGAACATAAAAAACATGTTTTAATTATTTTTAGTAACAAAAATATTTTTCCTCCTCATATACTCATATATCCCACATTCATTGTAAAAATATCACAATTATTATATTATTAAAATATAATAATATATTTAAATGAATTATTTATCAGAAAAGAATAAAATAATAATTTTTTAACAATTGTCACTTTAAAATTTTCTCCATCTATATCCACATAAAATGAATATTTTCCTTATCATATAAATCAATAATTCATTATTCACAAATAATATTACAGAATCACAATACTGGCAACCAGACCATTCCCAAGAAAGAGGGGGCTTTCCAATAAGGATTTCTCCTTACTGGCGCGCAATTAAGTGACCAAACCTCTCCTTAGACAGAACTTTCTAGACATTACCAATAATGTCATCTAATAATATTATTCAAATAATATGAATTCTTGCTCCGATAATGGAAAATATTGTGTAATGACAATTATTGAAACAACAATAATATAAAATATCAATGCAGCAATTATTGAATCAGTAAAATAAAATATTAAATAGTAATTACTGTAACAATTATTGAGTAGTGCCTTCTTACGTAAGAATTAATAATTGGTGCAATACCGTGTGCTACTTTATTTTACCCACCGAGTATTTCAACAGTATTAACGGTAACAACTACGTCGTTATTTATAAATAACTTATACTTGTCGTTCTTCATCAAATCACTTTCTGTTATGGGGCCCACACAAGGCTGCGCCGTTGTACGAATTTTCCCCGACAGAAAGAATATTTAACGACCAAATGAATATTCCCCGACAACAATGAATATTTTATAATCACTTGCTTATTTGAAATATTTGCGCATTTTACCCATAACTAACCACATTAATCAAATCAACCCTTACTATTTCAAAATAATAAATAGAGGAAATTTAATTTCATTTATAATAAGTTGGGGTCTTACAGCGGATATCAAGGGAATCAGCCCATCCTTTTGCATGCACAAAATTTTGATGGAAGAAGATGCAAAACTGACAGTAGAGCAACAGAGATGGCTCAATCCTATTATGAAAGAGGTAGTCAAGAAGAAAATACTGAAATGGTTGGATGCGAGCATCATTTACCTGATTTCAGACAGTAAGTGGGTTAGTCCAGTACAATGTTGGTCGAAAAAGGGAGGAATGACCGTGGTTCAGAATGATGACAATGAGCTGATTCCAACAAGGATAGTGACTGGTTGGATGGTATGCATGAACTACAGGATGTTGAATAAGGCAACCCGCAAATATCATTTTCCTTTGCCCTTTATCGATCAAATGTTGGACAGATTGGCGGGACATGAGTACTACTGCTTATTGGATGGATAATCGGGTTATAATTAGATCGACATCGCTCCTGAGGATCAAGAGAAGACTACGTTTACATGCCCATACGGCACATTCGCATTCAGGAGAATGTCGTTTGGTTTATGTAATGCACCTGCTACCTTCCAACAATTTATGAAGGCAATCTTCTCGAATATGGTGGAGGAAAATGTGGAAGTCTTCATGGAAGACTTCTCTGTCTATGGAGATAACTTTGATGCATGTTTGGAAATTTTGGTAATGGTCTTACAAAGATGCACCGAAACGAATTTGGTCCTTAACTAGGAAAAGTGACACTTTATGGTGAAAAAGGTATAATTTTGGGGCACAAAGTCTCGGCTGAAGGATTGGAGGTTGATAAAGCTAAGCTGGAAATAATTGAGAAACTGCCTCCACCGAGTTCAGTTAAGGGAATTAGAAGTTTTCTAGGACATGCTGGGTTCTAAAGGAGATTTATAAAGGACTTCTCTAAAATTGCAAAACCTTTTTCAAGTTTAATGAGGAGTGTAAATGGGCATTCGAGTTGCTGAAAAAGAAATTAACTACAGCTCCCGTGATCGTCGCAACAGATTGGAATGTGCCTTTTGAGCTAATGTGTGATGCAAGCTACTATGCAGTTGGGGTTGTTTTGGGTCAACGTCGAGAGAAAGTATTTCACTCGATATATTATGCAAATAAGACACTCACGAAAACTCAAATGAACTACACAACTACGGAAAAGGAATTGCTTGCAGTGGTGTATGCGTTCGATAAATTCTGGGCCTATTTGATCGGAACAAAGGTGATAGTCTACACAGATCACTCGACTATTCGGTACTTAATTGTGAAAAAAGATGTTAAGCCACGCCTTATCAGATGGATTCTCCTTTTACAAGAGTTTGATTTAGAAATAAAGGATAGAAAGGGGACGGAGAACCAAGTTGCCGATCTTTTGTCTAGGCTGGAAAATCAAGATAAACAGAAAAAAGACAAGTGTATAATCAACGAGTCATTTTCGGATTAGCAATTGTTTGGGATAAAAATAGAATTTCCATGGTACGCAGACTATGCGAATTATCTAGTGAGCAATGTTTTTCCACCCGATATTACAAGACAACAGAAAAAAAAAGTTTTTTCATGACGTCAAATGGTACATGTGGAACTAACCTTATTTATTCAAGCAGTGCGCCGACAAGATGATTAGAAGGTGTGTGCCCTACAGTGAAGTAAAGAACATATTGCATGAGTGTCACTCATCTGCGTATGGCGGACATTATGGTATTGAGAGGACAGCAGCAAAGGTGCTTCAATCTGGGTTTTATTGGCCTACGCTATTTAAGGATGCCCACCAGTTTGTCAAAACATGTGATAGATGTCAAAGGGTGGGCAACATTTCGAAAAGGAATGAGATGCCATTACAAACAATTCTAGAAGTTGAGATTTTCGATGTATGGGTTAATGGGGCCATTCCTGTCATCACTTCACAATCAGTACATTTTGCTCGCTGTGGATTATGTCTCAAAGTGGGTTGAAGCCGCAGCACTCCCAACTAACGATGCCAAAGTGGTTCTCAAATTCCTACAGAAAAATATTTTTATGAGATTTAGCACGCCACGAGCTATTATAGGTGATGAACGTAGTCACTTTTGCAACAAATCATCCACGGCTCTATTATCAAAGTAGGGGGTCAACCATAATGTGGTGACGGCTTATCATCCCCAAACAAGTGGGAAAGCTAAGGTTTCAAACAGGGAAGTAAAGAGAATCTTGGAAAAAGTGGTAAACCCGAATTGAAAGGATTGGTCGCTCAGGTTGGATGATGCACTATGGGCCTACCAAACTGCGTATAAAACACCGATTGGTATGTCACCATATCAACTACAATACGGGAAGGCTTGTCACTTACCTATCGAGCTACAGCACAAGGCTTACTGGGCGATTCAGAAACTCTATTTTGATCAAGCAGCTGTGGGGGAAAAGTGACTACTGCAATTAAACGAGCTCGACAAATTTCGACTTCAAGCCTACGAAAACTCCAAGTTATACAAGGAAAAGGTCAAGAGATGGCAGGACCAGAAAATTATGCAAAGAACATTCGAGCCGGGGCAATCAGTCCTATTATTCAACTCATGGTTGAGATTGTTCTCAGGCAAACTTAAGTCAAGATTGTCAGGACCATTCACCATAAAAAGGGTGTTCTCTCATGGCGCCGTTGAACTCTACACCCGGAATCCATTAAAAACTTTCAAAGTCAACGGTTAACGATTAAAGCACTATTGGGTTGGCGAGTCCAACACCAATGTCATCGCCATCACATTATCCGACGTACCATGAACAGGAAGTAGTCTGGTTGAACGACTTAAAATCAAGCGCTAATTGGGAGGCAACCCAATCATACTTTTATTTTTCGTATTTTCATTCATAATTGTTAGATTATAGTTTAGCATAATTAATAAGTTATAATAAGTTCATTAAATAGTTATTATAGTTTATAAGTCTTGTTAATCTCTCAACATGCCCCAATTGATCAACAATCTACTAATTTTGATGTTTTATGGCTTGCAGGATGAGAAAATAATCATTAAGTGGCATAGCATGAAGAAAAGAAGAGAAAAGGAGGTAAGTTAGCAGTTAGCATGCCCGCCGAGGCGGGATCTTATTGCCTTACACCCCCCGCCGGGGCGGGGCTCCCCAAACTCAATTAAAAGAACGTATGTCCGTCGAGGCGGGCTTAATATACCTAATACCCCCCACCAGGGCAGGGGTCCTGGAACTCAACCGACTCTTCAGCAGTTACTTCTTGCTCATCCATCACAACCCCACTTCCTTATTCTACTCTACTTATTCCTCCATTACAACTCCAACCCCCATCCATTACACCCACTTCACCCCCATAATTTCCATTTGAAACAACCCGGGTCAAATCCCGAGTCCGGAATAAATCTTGGGTCAAATCCCAAGTCCGAATCGAATCAAATCCATCCAAATAAGGCCTCAAACCACTGGCCCAATAGTATCTTCTTGGGTCATCTGATCGGGTTGCCGGAGGTGGGGACACGAAGGCTGGTGGTATTATCCCACAATGGAGAGATGAAGGTCCGGAGGTGGGGACACGAAGCCAGCCGGTATTATCCCACAATGGCTAGAGAGGCAAAGATCTTTGGGCCGTGTGTGTGATCGGTTCTGACGGGGACGTCAGAAATTTAAGTGGGGGAGTTTGTAACACCTCAGTCCCACATCGAAAGATAGGGAAAAAATTTGTCTGCATATAAGGAATTAAGTAACTACCAATAGTACCTTCAAGTCATGACCTTTTGGGAGTCTGTGGTGGGCTAGATGACCCAAGAAGATACTATTGGGCCAGTGGTTTGAGGCCTTATTTGGATGGATTTGATTCGATTCGGACTTGGGATTTGACCCAAGATTTGTTCCGGACTCGGGATTTGACCCGGGTTGTTTCATATGGTATCAGAGCCGACTCTCGAAAGCTCAGATCGGGTCATCCGATCGGGTTGCCGGAGGTGGGGACACGAAGGCTGGTGGTATTATCCCACAATGGAGAGATGAAGGTCCGGAGGTGGGGACACGAAGCCAGCCGGTATTATCCCACAATGGCTAGAGAGGCAAAGATCTTTGGGCCGTGTGTGTGATCGGTTCTGACGGGGACGTCAGAAATTTAAGTGGGGGAGTTTGTAACACCTCAGTCCCACATCGAAAGATAGGGAAAAAATTTGTCTGCATATAAGGAATTAAGTAACTACCAATAGTACCTTCAAGTCATGACCTTTTGGGAGTCTGTGGTGGGCTAGATGACCCAAGAAGATACTATTGGGCCAGTGGTTTGAGGCCTTATTTGGATGGATTTGATTCGATTCGGACTTGGGATTTGACCCAAGATTTGTTCCGGACTCGGGATTTGACCCGGGTTGTTTCACCATTACTCCATTACTTCTCTCCACCAGTCCAATCCATTACTACATTACTTCACATCACCATCTATATATAGTCACACCCTCACAACCCAATTTCCTCACAAACTTTCATTAACATTGTTGGTCGATTTCACAATCAAAACAAACGTGCAAGTATATACGGTCAACAAGTAATAAAGTGAAAGTAGAGTATCGTTCTCACGAGGAATTATTTAATAAAAATTATCAAGTACTAACTCTTAACCAAATCAATTTTATTTAAATAATTGCAAAGTGTGATTTTTCTAATTAAGAAAACTAAATTAATTAATTAAACTGAATTGATTTATAAGAATTCAAATAAATAAAGGTTAAGACTTCAATATCCCCAATTATGAATTATAAATCAATTATCCAATTATCCCAATTATTATGCCTACTGAATTGTTAACAGGAATTCTCAAATGTCAAAAATCCTTTTCCAAGTGATCAAATGACTTCTATTTAATCCAGATTAATCTTGCTATATTCCTATGCAAAACAATTGGAATTGAAGGAGTTTAATTCAATTTTTTTGCATAGGAATATAGCAAGATTAATATGTATTAAATAGAAGTCATTTGATCACTTGGAAAATGACTTTTGGCATTTGAGAATTCATGTTAACAATTTAGTAGGCATAATAATTGGGATAATTGGATAATTAATTTATAGTTCATAATTGGGGATATTGAAGTCTTAACTTTTATTTATTTGAATTCATTTATAAAGCAATTCAGTTTAATTAGTTAATTTAGTTTTCTTAATTAGAAAAATCACACTTTGCAATTGTTTAAATAAAATTGATTTGGTTAAGAATTAGTACTTGGTAATTTTTATTAAATAATTTCTCGTGGGAACGATACTCTACTTTCACTTTATTACTTGTTGACTGTTTATACTAGCACGTATTCATTGATTGCGAAATCAACCAACAAGTTTTTGGCGCCGTTGTCGGGGAATTAATTTTATAATTATTTACCGATATTAAGTTCAATCAAATTAGTCTTAATTTAAACATTTTTATTTTTATTTTTAATTCTCTTCCTATATTTCTCTCTTTTAAGATACCATGGATGACTTTTCGTATCAATGGCCATACACGAACATGACTCAACCAATGGAAACAGGGATTGATGGACTTAATACATTTTCTGTAGAGCCAATACAAATTGAGGCAAATTTGAAGATTTTGGAGGTTATCGCAGCCCAACGGAGGCGAAGGATGGCAAACATGACTCAACCAATGGAAACAGAGATTGACGGACTCGCGACACTTTCAGCATTGGAAGCACAGGTGTCCGTAATAGCTAAGAAAATGAAAACATGGAGTCCACTATCCACGCAGCAAGTAGCTATGGTTTGTGAGTTATGTGCTGGGAGTCATGCTACAGATCAATGTGCCATAAACGCTTAATCAGCTCAGTTCGTAGGGAGCTACAGTCGATCAACCCAATCGTATCTGAATCAAAACGCATATAATCTGGGTTGGAGAAATCATCCGGGATTTTTTTCGAGTAGCAATCAAGCTCAAGTGCTTAGACAGCAAAACACATCCGGATTTCAAAATCAAACCCAACAACAGCCAGAGAAAAAACCAAGTTGGGAAGAAGCTTTAGAAAAATTTATTTCAGTTACAAACAAAAGGATCGATGCACAAGACAAGTTACTGAATCAGGTAGATATGAATGTGAAAAGCCAAGGTGCTTTGATAAAGAATCTAAAAAATTAATTGGGACAGATAGCACATGCGTTGAACACCCGGCCACATGGAACACTCCCTAGTGATACAGAGATAAATTCGGGCAAAGATGAGCATTGCAAGGCTGTGACTCTACGTAGTGGAAAGGATTTGCAAGAGACGGTCAAGGAAAAGGAGATCGACGAAGATTTAACTTTAAGATTCAACGAAGATGAACCAATTTCATTAGTATCCCATGTGCCTCCTCCACCAAAGTTCAATAATCCGGGCAGTTTTGCAAAACCATACCCAATTGGCAGTCATGTCGTCGGCAAAGCTCTTTGTGACATAAGAGCTAGTACAGTTGTGGAGTCATGGTGGGATGAAAAGGAGAAGATAGAGGAAGATTCCATTATGTTTATTAAGCTTCAATGCCCTAATCTGATCATCGACATAATGGAGGAAACACCTAGTTTTTGGACGTTCTTAATGGGGAACATATATACAAAGAGCATGCTAGGTGACTTTCATTCAAGGTTCATTACTAATGGGAACCTCCCAAAAGAGACATTGCTTCTGATGGATGGAGGGTTCCTCAATTTTCGTAGGGGAATTGGATAAAGAATTGAAGAAGTCAGGCTGAGACTATAAAACAAGCGCTTATTGGGAGGCAACCCAAGTTTAATTTTTATTTTTAATTTTTATTAGGTTTTATATTAGTAGCTTTGAATTTATATTTATTTAGGATTTAATAAAATTATTTCTATCATGGTTTACAGGTTATTCAAGTCAAATTCAACTGTAGTGCCCAATTTGTTCCATATGTTTAGCCTATTCTCCAAACTTAGTGGACAAGGAGGAAGATTGTTATATTTTCAAGGAAGTCCTCTGCTCTACTTTTTTCTATTTCAGTCATTGAGGAAAATGTCTAGTTTAAGTTTGGGGGCACTTTAGTGTCGTATTGCATATAGTTAGTTATCTGCATGGTAGTTCGTTTTTTTATGTGTTAGCATTGTGTTTTTTTAGGTTGCATATAATACATGGTAGTTATTTGCATATTCATATATGTGTTGCATTAGTATGTGTTTATGTAGTATAATTGCATTTTTTTTTTGCATGAATCTGTGTGATCGGTTGGTGTGGTCTTAGCTCGGCCTATGATAAGATTGGTTTTGCATGTTAACTTGAACAGTGTTGATAATTGATGATGAGTTCTAATTTTAATCATGATGATAATCTGAGCTTGTCTTAAATTTATGTAACTGGTTAGCACTTAAAGTTTAACTGTTTTAATCCACTTGGTTCAAGGGTTTCATAATTTGTTTCTGAGGGAAAATCTTGGTTAAAATTTAAGGAAATTAGTAAACTGGCAGTAAAGGTTGGAATGATGTAAAAGCTTGAGTTTGGGGGAATCTATGGGATATATATATTACAAAAAGAGAAAAAAAAGAGAAAAAAAGAAATGATGAAAAGAAAAAAAAGAATAAGAAATCCAGGAAAAAAAAAGAGATTAAACACCATTGCACGCTTGTCTAGTTTTATGGCCTTTGCTACTTGAGTAAGTAAGCCCGAGGGGATTGTCTTTACACCTAGCGCCCTAAGGTCTTAATAGCTTGGGAGTCATTGGTCGAAAGATCGTTAAGGTAGCACTGAAAAGCCTAAGGGAATAAGACATTGCACAGCCATGAGAAAAATAAAAAAAATGAATAAAACACGAGAAAGAGTAAAAATGCCCTCGTGATTGAATAAAAGTATAAATAAATCCTGTATTTATCCTTAGACTTGGTAATTGCTTAGTTTTAACTGGAGTTGTAATGTTCACAAAAGTAATTGAATTGGAACTAAAATTTTCCTTCTACGAAGTTTGTTATGTGATTATCTTGAACTGTGGTTGGTTAGAATGGTTAACAAGCACACACACACAACATGGGTGATGACAGGTTTGGATTGCCTAACTGGTTAGAGTTATGGACTTTGATTTGATCGGATAAATTGTTTGAGTATCATTGATATCTTTGACGCCTGTTGCTATATATCATACTTATTTATTACTGGGTTCGTAGGTATATTAGGAAGTAGATCATGCATATGCATTCATGTAGTTGAGTTCGGTTGTTTATTTTTAGTTCTTTTGTATTTTTGCTTGAGGACAAGCAAATGTTTAAGTTTGGGGGTATTTGACGAGTGAGTTTTATACTCATAATTGAGTGCGTTTGAGCTTAATCTTTTGGTTGATTTTAAGTGTTTGTGTCTATTCATGCATGTTTTATGTTGTTTTGTAGGAATTTGGACAAAAGTTACTTAGATCGACGTTTGGGGTTGCTAGATTCGCATTTTCGGCTTGCCATTTACATAACAGTCACTTCAGATCCAATTTGAGTATTTCTCTAGACCTTATTTTGTAAAACTCAAAGAATGAAAGTTGTAGATCTATGTCTTCTCTTTCCGGAACATCTTGAATCATTGAAATCGAAGTTCAAAAGAAGAAGTTATGGCCATTTTCCTAAAAAACATCAGAGCCAAAAATTTTCGAAAAAGCCCCAGCGCCGGGGCGCCCATTTCATGCCTATTTGTAGTGTCGGGGCGCTAGGGGGCAGTGTTCCAGCGCCATGCCCAGCGCCGGGGCGCTGGGGAAGAGTTTGGTCAAGCTTGGACGCGTTTTGGGGTGAATTTTGATAATTTTCTAACTCTAAA
Organism: Panax japonicus; assembly: GCA_020205505.1. Taxonomy (NCBI): domain Eukaryota; kingdom Viridiplantae; phylum Streptophyta; class Magnoliopsida; order Apiales; family Araliaceae; genus Panax; species Panax japonicus. Next base: position 11,066,045 of record CM035103.1, read on the forward strand.
TTGGATTGGGTTTGTTCCTAAGCTAAAAATTGGACTTGTAACCTATAAATAGATGATGTAAGGCATAAAATAAAAGGAAAATACATAGATTATATTAGAGATACACTCTATTAGATTAGAACATAAACCCTAGTTCTTATTAGTTTTGGAGATTGAAGCAACTAGGAGACCATTGAAGAAAAAGAGCAGGAGCTTGAGGAAGATGGAGATTTACTGACAACAGATTTATTCTCTTCTCTAATCTTACTTTTATCTTTTAATGTCTATTCAGTTGTGGATTCTTGGTTTTAATTCATTAATTATGAACTAACTATTTTATTAAGACTACCAATTTAATCTTTTATGTCTATAAATTAGTTATTCAATTTATTCTAATTATTTGTGTCAAAGTGAATTGTTTATCTTGCCTTATGCTCATTGACTAATTATTTGATCAGTAATTACCTTGTTACTCTAGAAGAAATTGAAAGAAAAGATCTAGGGTTAGAACTGGGCATGATAACATGTGACTTAGTTATTTACAGGGTTAAATGCATAGTCAACCACTGAACTTTTCGCATATTTGGGTATTGAGTCCCTTTCTTCTGGTCAACGCAAACTGAGCCCTTTTCTATTCAAAAATTTGGACTTTGAGCCCCAGCGCCACATGTGCGTTGACCTGCCTACGTGGCAGATCTGACGTGGATATTTTTTATTTTATTTTACAAGTGGATGAGCTGACGTGGCCATTTTTGAAATTTTAACAAAATTTTGTAGTTGCATGGATTCGAACACTTGACCTCTAATTTGGAACTTTGATGCAATGACCAACTGTGCTACATGAGCCTTTTTGTTATTATTTCGCAAAGATTTATATTTATAACTAAACAATTATAGCTTTTCCACAACAACTCCAAGTATAGCTTTTCTCAAAATTTCAAATTACTTGCTTTGGTCCACAAAAAAAGTCACATTTAAAAAAATATTTTAGGTAAATTAAAAAAATATTTACCAAAAATGTATTTATTTTTTTTACCGAAAATTCTGTAATATTTAGTTAAAATATTAAATATAATATTTAATTAATATTTTACCAAAAATATAATATTAAAATATTTAATATTTTAATATTAAAATATTTAACCAAAAATATATTTATTATTTTAATTAATGATTAATTTTAATATATTTTAGTTAAATTAAAAAAAATATTTACCGAAAATTATGTAATATTTAGCTAAAATATTAAATATAATATTTAATTAATATTTTACCAAAAATATAAGTAAAATATATTTAATATTAAATATATTTTACCAAAATTGTATTTATTTTTTAATTAATGATTAATTAAAATATATTTTAATTAAATTAAAAAAATATTTACCGAAAATTATGTAATATTTAGCTAAAATATTAAATATAATATTTAATTAATATTTTACCAAAAATATAATTAAAATATATTTAATATTTTAATATTAAATATATTTTACCGAAAATGTATTTATTTTTTTAATTAATGATTACTTAAAATATATTTTAATTAAATTAAAAAAATAGTTACATATATTTAATATTTTAATATAAGTAAAATATATTTAATATGTTAATATAAGTTTAATATATTTAATATTTTAATATAAGTAAAATATATTTAATATAAGTAAAATATATTTAATATTTTAATAATAATATATTTTGATAAGTAATAAATTTCTAAATACGTAACTCTAAGAAAATAAAATAGATGATACAAATAGTTGATAAAATGAAAGTACTGACACTTTTTAAATGAAAGTACTACTACAAAGATGGTAAGTTTAATTAAAAGATGATTTTGTTTCCAACAGTTAGCTTGCTCAAGCGGTCGTTTGATTAAAATTCCAAATAAGAGGTTTCAAGTTCAAATCCTTGCAAAGGCAAGTTTTTGAAAAAAAATCAAAAGAAGCCACGTCATTTTTGAATAGAAAGGGGCTCAGTTTGCGTTGACCAGAAGAAAGGGGTTCAATACCCAAATATGCGAAAAGTTCAGTGGTCGACTATGCATTTAACCCGTTATTTACATGACAAATAATTAGGTTTGTGAATTGAATGGAAATATATGTTCACCGCATGTAACACATAAAGAATTGGAATTGAAGGAGTTTAATTCAATTGTTTTGCATAGGAATATAGCAAGATTAATCTGGATTAAATAAAAGTCATTTGATCACTTGGAAAAGGACTTTTGGCATTTGAGAATTCATGTTAACAATTCAGTAGGCATAATAATTGGAATAATTAGATAATTAATTTATAGTTCATAATTGGAGATATTGAAGTCTTAACCTTTATTTATTTGAATTCATTTATAAAGAAATTCAGTTTAATTAGTTAATTTAGTTTTCTTAATTAGAAAAATCACACTTTGCAATTGTTTAAATAAAATTGATTTGGTTAAGAGTTAGTACTTGGTAATTTTTATTAAATAAATCCTCGTAGGAACGATACTCTACTTTCACTTTATTACTTGTTGACCGTGTACTTGCACGTCCTTATGTGTTACATGCGGTGAATAGATATTTCCATTCAATTCACGAACCTAATTATTCGTCATGCAAATAACTAAGTCACATGCTATCATGCCCAGTTCTAACCCTAGATCTCCTCTTTCAATTCCTTATAGAGTAACAAGGTAATTACTGATCAAATAATTAGTCAATGAGCATAAGGCAAGATAAACAATTCACTTTGACACAAATAATTGGAATAAATTGAATAACTAATTTATAGACATAAAAGATTCAATTGGTAATCTTAATAAAAGATTTAGTTCATAATTAATGAATTAAAACCAAGAATCCACAACTGAATAGACATTAAAAGATAAAAGTAAGATTAGAGAAGAGAATAAATCTGTTGTCAGCAAATCTCCATCTTCCTCAAGCTCCTGCTCTTTTTCTTCATTGGTCTCCAAGTTGCTTTAATCTCCAAAACTAATAAGAACTATAATTTATGTTCTAATTTAATAGAGTGTATCTCTAATCTAATCTATGTATTCTCCTTTTATTTTATGTCTTACATCATGTATTTATAGGTTACAAGTCCAATTTTTATCTTAGGAACAAACCCAATCCAATTTGGAGTCAGAAAAGTGTCAAAATTTGCCCCAAAACGTGTCCAAGCTTGACCAAACTCTTCCCCAGCCACTCGGCACTGGGTATCGCGCTGGAACACTGCCCCCTAGTGCCCCGGCGCTGCAAATAGGCATAAAATGGGCACCCCGGCTCTGGGGCTTTTTCAGAAATTTTCTACTCTGACGTCCTTTGGGAAAATGGCCATAACTTCTTCGTTTGAACTCTGATTTTGATGATTCAAGATGTTACGGGAAGAGGAGACGTAGATCTACAACTTTCATTCTTTGAGTTTTATGAAATAAGGTCCGAAAAAATACTCAAATTGGCTCTGAAGTGACTGTTGTGTAAATGGCAAGCCGAAAACGCGAATCTAGCAACCCCAAACGTCGATCCATCTAATTTTTGTCCCAATTCCTACAAAAAAACATAAAACATGCATGAATAGACACAAACACTTAAAATCAACCAAAAGATTAAGCTCAAACGCACTCAATTATAAGTATAAAACTCACTCATTAAACATCTCACAAGGCTGCGAATTAGGGCTTCCATAGAGGTGAGTATAAAGCAATTTAGAGTGCGTACTTTGTGTTCCAATTCCTCACCTCCAAGTACCATAATAGATCAAAGTCTCAAGTTTTTTGGAAGTTAAATCACTGTGCACACCAAGTGTTCGATAGTTTGCGTGAACTAAGTTTGGGGGAAGATATTGTTATTAAGGCATCCGAGAATCAATGGCTTTGCAACCCACATCAAAACGACAAAGGGGAGAGAGTTCAAGGCCCACACAACCGACACGGACCTTTGATCGCCATAAATTCGTAAGTGCCGCCGCCGCTGACCGGTACGATTATATGATGACAAAAGCCCTTACACCGGAGCGGGGGTTGTCACCGGATCATGTCGATGGGGAAATGATGCAGCAAATTTATCAGAAGGGCTGGAACAAATTCACCGAGGAACCTGAGCCCGCCGTTGTTAACATAGTCAAGGAATTTTATGCGAATGCCGAGGACAAAGCCCCTTTCAGTGATTATGTGTGGGGTCGATTAGTACCGTTCAGTGCCGATGCCATCAACACCTATTATCAATTACGAGTGCCTCGACAATGCCAATATGCTCACCTATGCAATTTTGATCCGAACTATAAGGCAATACTTAAAGAAATGACTAAGCCGGGAATAATATGGATCAAAGGTCGAAAGGGAGCCACATTTTTTCATAGCAAAGATCATAGCAAAGATATGAGTCGGTATGGTAATATTTGGTATGCTTTCTTATGTGCTAAATTGTATCCATCCCAACATACATCAGACGTAACCAAGGAGAAGGCACTACTTCTATACGCAATTATGCAAGATTTCATCATTGATGTCGGGGCCATAATCTGTTTCTCCATTCGCCAATGCTTACGAGGAAATTTTTTCGGCGACTTGCCACACCCATCACTCATATGTGGGTTGTGTCTCCAAGCGGGTATTAAATGGTCGGATGATGAACCCATGCAGATGCCGCTTCAGTTACTAGATTTTAGAATGATAGCACGGTATTCGGTGTGGGCCGGGGGTGATTCCCATCCTCGAGGTCTGGGTTTTATAATTCCATCAGCATCGGAGGACGAAGTTGACGCTGCAAACACCTTAGAGGATGAGGATGAGACTATGGGTGATCAAGGAACAGAGCAGGTACCGCAGTCCGAGGCATTATCTAGTCCTCAATTTCTTACTTTTCAACGTCAAATGGATGAGCACAACAAGGCAGCACGTCGGGAGATGAGGCGACTTGCATTAAGGCAAGACCACATATTTGACGCTATGAACACATCTTTCACTTCACTCAATACGACACTTCAGAACTTCAATCCAGCTACACAATTTCCATACCAGTAGCCCATGCGAATGCCAAGGTTTCCGCCAAGTGACTCCGAGGAAGAAGATCAACCACCACCACCACAGGCTTAGGCGATTGTAGGGAAGTCCTCATACATTTTATTGCAATTATTCATACAATGAGGGCATTGTAATTCTTAAGTTTGGGGGATTTAATTACATGTTTGAATGCATAATATCATTAGTTAGGCTTTCATTTGTCATTGCAATTTAGTTTTGCATATTAATTTAGGAATTTTGATTTTGCATTCATATAATTACGTAGTTGCATGGTAGCTTAGGTGCATACATAGTAACTTAGGTTATTTTTGTTATTACTGCATTTTTTATGTTATGTTTGATATATATAAAAAAAATTAGTTAAATATTGTGTTTGCATAAGTCCAACAGTGTTGTAGTTCATGTTATTTTGGGCCAATGATGAGATTGAGCTTAAGTCGATAATACAGCATTGATTATTAGAACCTTGATGTAGTTTTGAATTATGACTCGGATCTTATTCTTGTTTGCAACTGGTATAAAAAGGTTAGCATGCTAATAACATCTGTGTCGACTGGTTAATTCAAATTGATACATAAAGATTTTCTAAAGGATAATGTTAGGGTGAATGAGAAAATGATAAGGATAAGTAGTGAAAACGACGAATTAGACAAGAACTTAAGTTTGGGGGAAAAAGGTAGGGTATATAAGCTTCAGAAAAAAAATAATATCTAGTTGAGTCTTGTGGTGGGTTGAGGAAAATATACTCCCCATAAACACGGGCATGAGATGGAGCGTAAAACGCACTCACCAACCATCTATCGAAAAAAAAGTATGAAGAAAAGACGGGAAATAAGAGCAAAGGGCTCCTATTAATTAAAAAAAGGGAAAGAAAAGAAAGCATGGATACCCTATTTGATCCCCTAATCTTGGTAAATATGTGAATTCAGTTGGAACTTGTCTATTTTTGAAATTTTTAAGTTTGCACTGTATAATTCCTTCTAAGAAATTGGTTATGTATTGAATTTGAGTCCGTATCAGTTATCATGGATGTTGAACACACACGCACACTATACCAGTGATAATGGTTTAAGATTTGAGAACTAATAAGGAATTATTGATTGGTTTTGGTGATTAAGATTGTAGTGTTTGCTTGTTTTCCCTGAGGCCAGTGAGATAATTTTGATTCTGTAACACTGTTGGATTCAAAGACATATAGATTGGATACATTACATAGCATTGCATTGCATTATGTAGCATATTTGTTCTGTTTTATGCTCGAGGACTAGCACGGTTTAAGTTTGGGGGATTTTGATAAGTGGATTTTATATCCACGAATCGATGTCCATTTCAAGCTTAATCATTGTTAATTTCTTGTTTCCATGTTCGTTTTTACTCGTTTCATGTTCTTTTATGTGTAGGGTGGTTGTTGTGGAAAGTATCAAAGAAAGGATGTCATTTGGAGCAATTATGGTTGCAAGTATGAAGTTCAGGCAAATTAACTAGCAAAACCTACCCCCGCCGGGGCGGGCTCTTTTTACCTTTACACCCCCGCCGGGGCGGGGGGTCTTTGTTGGGTAAAATCTAATTACGCACAACACGCAAGTATACGTGGTCAACAAGTAATAAAGTGATAAGTTGAGTATCGTTCCCACAGAGAATTATTTAATAAAAATCACCAAGTACTAACCCGTAACCAACTCAATCTTATTTAAACAAATGAAGTTAATGTTTTAAATTAAAATATTTAACTAAACTAATTCTAATTACCACTAATTAAAAATCAGATTATGGAGACTTAAGATCACAACTTCACTTATTGCTTCATTTAGGTTAACACACTTCTCATCAATTATTCTCTATCCCAAATTGTTAATCAAGAACACGAAAGTAGTATTAACCACCTCTCGATGCACTAATACCGTATTAACGTCAATCCACAATTAAGATAGAAATCCGTTAAACACCTTAACCAACTAACCCACTATATCTCTATGTGAATTACAATTGAAGAAGGTTTAAGACTAAGTTCTCTATAAGATTACATGCGGCGTCAAGCATATCTCTACCTTAACACTCATCAAGTTTAAGCTACTAACAAAATCTTGAACACATGCTATCATGATTAGATCTAAATCTATACTTCATCTCTCGAGTTCATATAGATTATCACGGTAATTGATGGCCAAGCAATTAAACAATTAAGTCCAAATCACAATAGACAATCCTCACAATAGAAAATACTAATTGATAACGAAGCATATTAAAATAAACTACACAATAAGATCCATTGTAATCTCAAACAAAGAATTAGTTCATGATTATTGAATTTAAACTAAGAATCCACAATTGAATAATCATTAAAAGATAAAGATAGAAGAAGATGAGAAGAAATAATCTATTGTCAGTAGACTTGACGCTCCCTCCTTGCTCCTACTTTGAATTTTCAATGGTCTCCAAGTTGCTTCAATCTCCAAATATAATTAGAACTAGGGTTATGTTCTAATCTAAAGGAGTGTTTAATCTAGTCTAATCTATGTAATCCCTAAGCTAAGCTATGTAATCTCTAAGCTAAACTATATAATCTCCTTTTATTTTATGCCTTACATCATGTATTTATAGGTTACAAGTCTAATTTTTATCTTAGGAACAAACCCAATCCAATTTGGAGTCAAAAAGGTGTCAAAATTCGCCCAAAACGCAAAACTCTGCTTCCAAGCGCCTAGGCGCTTGAAAATGTACTGTCTGGACCGCCTAGGCGCTTAAGGTTACTGACTTGGAGCGCCTAGGCGCTTGATTTGGCCTTGGCTGGAGCGCCTAGGCGCTTGCTGTTTTTCCAACATTTTCTGCTCCGACGTCCTTTGGGAAAATGGTCATAACTTCTTCGTCCGAACTCCGATTTAGATGATTCAAGATGATCCGGAAAGAGGAAAAGTAGATCTACAACTTTCATTCTCGAAGTTTCGTGAAATAATATCTGGAGGTATAGTCAAATTGGCTCTGAAGTGACTGCTGTGTAAATGGCAAGCCGAAAACGTGAATCTAGCCACCCCAAACATCGATCCAAGTAACTTTTGTCCCAATTCCTACAAAACAATATAAAACATGCATGAATAGACACAAACACATAAAAACATCCTAAAAGACTTGAAAACAACAATAAATTAAGCTTGAATGTATCAAATTTATAGGTATAAAACTCACTCATCAAATACCCCCAAACTTAAACATTTGCTTGTCCTCAAGCAAAAACACAAAAATGTTATGCAATGCAATGTAATGAAACTAATCTATATGCCTATGAATCCTACAGTAATGACAGAAACAAGTCTATTTAACAGGCCTTAGAGAAATCAAGTAAACATGATAATACATCATATTTAAACAAATCAGTAATTTCTCAATCAATCATCAAATCTTATACTGTTATCACTGATATAGTGTGTGTGTGCTCCACAACAATGTTAACTGATATAAAGTCAAATTTAAGACATAATAGATATCTTCGAAGGCATTATACAGTGCAAATTCACAAAATTCACGAACAAGCTAGATCCAACTAAAGTCAAACATCCACCAAGTTCAAGAGTTCAATCCGAGATACTTATGCTTTACTTTTCATCACGGGGGCTTTTTGCTCTTTTCCCGTTTTATTATATTTCTTTTTTTTTATTTTTTTTTTCTTTTTTGTTTTAACCATGACTGTGCAATGTCTCATTCCATTAGGCTAACAGTGTCACCCCTTAGCGAGCTTTCGACCAACGACTCCCAGACCATATAAGACCTTAGGGCGCTAGGTTTTAAGATACCCCTTCGGGCGTACTTACTCAAGTAACAAAGGCCCCGAAACAAAACTAGCCAAGGTATTATTTTTATCTTATTTTTTTCTTTCTTTTTCTTTTTTTTTAACGAAGCTTATATATCCCAAATTTTCCCCCCAAACTTTAGTTTTTATCAAAATTTAGCCATCTCCGCCTATTCATGTCTTTCATTCCTTCAAACTAGCATTATCCTCTAGAAGTCCATTATGTGTCAATTTAAAGTCAATCAGTCAAAATAGTTATTTTTACTGTGCTATCCTTATTATATCAGTTTCAAACAGATAAAGATTCAAATCATGACAAGAAATCACATCAAAGTCTTAACAGACAATACTATACTTGTCTACTCAATTCCAATCTCATCACTGGCCAAAATAGACTTAAACTATCTAACGGCTGGAAACATGCAAATACTAAATTTTTTTTTTTTTAATGAATGCAAACTACATGAAAAACTTATCAACTAAATACTATATGAATGCACTAGATGAATACTACATGCATGAACTGGAGCTGGACAATTACACCCCCAAACTTAAACTAGACATTGTCCTCAATGACTAAAATAGAAAAAATTAAAGCAGAGGACTTCCCTGAAAATATAGCAATCGTCCTCCTTGCCCGCTAAGTTTGGAGAAAAGGCTAAGCACATGGAACAAATTGGGCACCACACTTGAATTTGACTTGAATAACCTGTAAAACCATGATAGAAGCAATTTTATTAAATCCTAAATAAATGCAAATTCAAAACTACTAATATAAAACTTAATAAAAACTAAAAATAAAAATTAAACTTGGGTTGCCTCCCAATAAGCGCTTGTTTTATAGTCTCAGCCTGACTTCTTCAATTCTCTATCCAATTCCCCTACGAAAATTGAGGAACCCTCCATCCATCGGAAATAATATAGCTTTTGGTAGGTTCCCATTTACGATGGCCAATGCATCAAAGTCACCTAGCATGCTCTGATTTGGTAAGATCTCAATCAAGAACGTCCCACAGCTAGGTGTTTTCTTCATTGTGTATGTGATCACTTTGGGGCATGGAAGCTTGTCACACACAATGTGCTCTTCGTCTATCTTCTCTTTCTCGTCCCACCATGGATTCAAAATTGTACTCACTCTTATGTCAATAAGATCTTCGCCGACGACATGACTACCAAGCGGGCACGGTTTTGCAAATCTAACCAGATCGTTAAACTTTGGTGGAGACCCATTTAGATCTTTGTGGACCTCTATTTCATTATCCCCAATTGTCTCCACACTTCCTATACCTTGTGGCTCATCCAGTTGCAGATTTGGTTCGGGTTCTCCATCAATTTCATCATCCATGCCATAAAACCAAGTGTTTGGAGGAAGCTTGCTTACGTCTTTGGTCATTTGCTCTATCTGATCCACAAGATTTTGAATTGACCTCGCTTGATTACTCATTCTCTCCTCATTTGATGCTATGAACTTGGACACCAATTCCTCCAACCTTGAACTTTCTGTTTCAGTCTCGGAAGCCATGTATTGAGGACCATTGGTTGAGGTAGTGAGGAGTTGTTCCATTCGATTATTAAAATTTTGGGTTGATAACTCCTGACTCATTATCATCTCTTCTTTTTCTGCTATAATCCTTAACATGAATTCCTTGAAATCTGAATTGTCTTCTTGTTGCATTGGAGGTGGATTTGAGAAATTTGATGGATATGTTGGATTTGGAGCAGAGTATTGGTCCTGATAGTTGTAGCTCCATGAAGAATCCGGGTGATACCCCCAAACTTGATGGTAATTATCATATGCATACTGGTTGAGGTATACACCACCTTGTTTTCGCCGCCCAAAACTAACGGTGCATTGATGACTCGGATGGTTGCCAGCACAATAGTCACACATGATTGCCATCCTTTGACTCTGTTGGGCTGCGATAACGCCCAACTTCCTCGAAAGTTCTTTAATTTGTGCGGACATTGCGGAAAGTGTCGCGAGTCTGTCAATCTCCTTTTCTTTTGGTTGAGTCATGTTCGTGTATGGCCATTGATACGCAAAGTCATCCATGGTACCTGAAAAGAGAGAAATATAGGAAGAGAATTAAAAATAAAAATAAAAATGTTTAAATTAAGACTAATTTGATTGAAGCTAATATTGGTAAAAAATATTAAACTAATTCCCCGGCAACGGCGCCAAAAACTTGTTGGGTAAAATCTAATTACGCACAACACGCAAGTATACGTGGTCAACAAGTAATAAAGTGATAAGTTGAGTATCGTTCCCACAGAGAATTATTTAATAAAAATCACCAAGTACTAACCCGTAACCAACTCAATCTTATTTAAACAAATGAAGTTAATGTTATAAATTAAAATATTTAACTAAACTAATTCTAATTACCACTAATTAAAAATCAGATTATGGAGACTTAAGATCACAACTTCACTTATTGCTTCATTTAGGTTAACACAATTCTCATCAATTATTCTCTATCCCAAATTGTTAATCAAGAACACGAAAGTAGTATTAACCACCTCTCGATGCACTAATACCGTATTAACGTCAATCCACAATTAAGATAGAAATCCGTTAAACACCTTAACCAACTAACCCACTATATCTCTATGTGAATTACAATTGAAGAAGGTTTAAGACTAAGTTCTCTATAAGATTACATGCGGCGTCAAACATATCTCTACCTTAACACTCATCAAGTTTAAGCTACTAACAAAATCTTGAACACATGCTATCATGATTAGATCTAAATCTATACTTCATCTCTCGAGTTCATATAGATTATCACGGTAATTGATGGCCAAGCAATTAAACAATTAAGTCCAAATCACAATAGACAATCCTCACAATAGAAAATACTAATTGATAACGAAACATATTAAAATAAACTACACAATAAGATCCATTGTAATCTCAAACAAAGAATTAGTTCATGATTATTGAATTTAAACTAAGAATCCACAATTGAATAATCATTAAAAGATAAAGATAGAAGAAGATGAGAAGAAATAATCTATTGTCAGTAGACTTGACGCTCCCTCCTTGCTCCTACTTTGAATCTTCAATGGTCTCCAAGTTGCTTCAATCTCCAAATATAATTAGAACTAGGGTTATGTTCTAATCTAAAGGAGTGTTTAATCTAGTCTAATCTATGTAATCCCTAAGCTAAGCTATGTAATCTCTAAGCTAAACTATGTAATCTCCTTTTATTTTATGCCTTACATCATGTATTTATAGGTTACAAGTCTAATTTTTATCTTAGGAACAAACCCAATCCAATTTGGAGTCAAAAAGGTGTCAAAATTCGCCCAAAACGCAAAACTCTGCTTCCAAGCGCCTAGGCGCTTGAAAATGTACTGTCTGGACCGCCTAGGCGCTTAAGGTTACTGACTTGGAGCGCCTAGGCGCTTGCTGTTTTTCCAACATTTCTGCTCCGACGTCCTTTGGGAAAATGGCCATAACTTCTTCGTCCGAACTTCGATTTAGATGATTCAAGATGATCCGGAAAGAGGAAAAGTAGATCTACAACTTTCATTCTCGAAGTTTCGTGAAATAATATCTGGAGCTATAGTCAAATTGGCTCTGAAGTGACTGCTATGTAAATGGCAAGCCGAAAACGTGAATCTAGCCACCCCAAACATCGATCCAAGTAACTTTTGTCCCAATTCCTACAAAACAATATAAAACATGCATGAATAGACACAAACACATAAAAACATCCTAAAAGACTTGAAAACAACAATAAATTAAGCTTGAATGTATCCAATTTATAGGTATAAAACTCACTCATCAGTCTTCAATATTGTTTTACAGAATGCATGCCCGTCGGGGCGAGCTGATTATAGGCATACACCCCCGCCGGGGTGGGGGGTCTCGAAAGCTAATTGTCTTATTTTGCCTTAAACTCTGCTGGATATGGATTCTAAACATGTTGGTTTGCAATGGGACTCTATTGGACGAAGGACTTTGACAAAAACGTGTGTGTTGGATGTATATGGAGAAACTAACAACGAATTGTACACACACAAGGTAAATTACAGAGATTAATCCCAGATTTTCATAACAAGCTGGGGAGGAAGACTTTGAAGAGATTTTCGTGTCGATTGCGGATTAAGGCTACGTGAAGGGTGTTTTGCATTATTCTTCATCTCAGTCTTATATGTGTAATTGAAAGGATGTTATCTTTAGATTATTCAATTATTATTTCATTTATGATGAACTAATTCACTTTTTAGGCTTATGATGGATTCTTAAGTGAAACAATGATTTTGTAATTTTGATTTCCAATTCAATAAGCTATTTTCCAGTTTATCTATATTAATTTGAGCTTGAATTTATGAATTGTCTGATCAACAATTCTTTGTGGATTTGTATGAAATCGAGAGAGGATATACGAATCTAGACTTAGTTAATATAGCATGTGTTCATGAATTTTGTGAATAACAGAATCTTGATGAATGTTACGGTAGAGATATGTTTGACATCGCATGTAATCGGATAGGTAACTTAATCTTAAACCTTCTTTAATTATAATTCACATAGAGATATAGTGAGTTAGTTGATTAAGGTGTTTAACTTGTTTCTATCTAATTTGTGGATTTAAGTTAATACGGTATTAGTGCATCGAGAGGTGGTTAGTGCTACGTTCGTGTTCTTAATTAATAAATTGGGATAGTGAGTTGAATTGGAATAAAGGTGTAAAAATCAGAGTGAAGCTTAGGGTGAAATCATAAGTCTAATTATCCATTAATTGTTTAAAATTTCAGTTTTGATATTTGTGATTGTTTTGTGATAGTATATTTATTAATAATTTAGTTTTTATAATTTTAATCATTGAATTGGATAGTTTAATAAAATTAGGATTAATAGAAAATTGATAATTGTGAGATTAAATTTCTTACTAAGTTGTCTCTGTGGGAACGATACTCTACTCACTATTATATTACTTGTTGACCACGTATACTTGCGTGTTGTGCGTAACTAGATTTTACCCAATATTTGTCGTCTCTTTTTCTTTTGGAAACCCTTATTCTGTGTTTTGAGAACTTTTCAAGCAAACCCATTTTCTTCTGAGTAGTCGGTCGTTCTTCCCGGTAGATATTCATTGTCGGCGTTTGGTTCTTTAGTTCATCATTGTCGTCTTCTTCTTTACTTAGTGATTATTCATTAGTTATTCGGTTTGTTCTCATTTGGTGGTTCTATATTTTTCGATTTATTTTGTTTTTGTTTGTGATGGTGTCTACGAGGAAGAGCACTGGAGGGAATGGGGGATAAGAAGATTGATAGGAAGAGTAAACGAGTTAGGGATGATGATTATTTGAAGGATTTAAAGACATATGTAAAGGTGAAGGATAGTCTGTCAAAGTCTACAAAACAGGGGAAGAAGTTATTGGTGAAATCAGATGCTGAAGATAAGAAACTGGGGAGACATACGAATAAGAAGGCTAAATCATTGGTATATATCGATTCTGATTTTGAAGGTTCTCCAAAAAAAGTTAGGAAAAGAAGATGAAGTTGAGGCTCATAACCGGAAAATTGTTCCCCGGCAAAAATATCTGAAGGTTTGTTATTTTATTTTTTAAGAATATAGAATTTTTTTAGTTATTTTTGGTTACTTGTGCTTTTGTTTTTTTTTTTGTATGGTGATGTTTTGGTGTATGGTGTTGTTTATTTTGTTTCTAAGTAGTGTCATTAATGTTGAAGTTGTTGTTTGATAAAATTATTGTTTCCATTCCAAGTGGAGTTTTAGAAACTAGTATATTCTTTTTTTGGTCACTAGATTACATTATTGTGATTATACAAGTTGATTATGTTTTGTTGGTAACTTTCTAATTGAGTTTTGGTTACCAACATTTATATGTTTGGAAACTGATGATTACATAGTTGTTAAAATGAATTTTATTACATTAGAGTTGGAGTTATTTTAAGGATTGTTCAAATTGTAGTTGTTAAAATTATTGTTTTCATTCCGATTTGAGTGTCAGATACTAGTATATTTTGTTTTGGTCACTAGATTTCATTATTGTCATTATATAGGTTGATTATGTTGTGTTGGTAACTTGCTAATTGATTTTTGGTTACCAACATTTAACTATTTGGAAACTGATGATTACATAGTTGTTAAAATGTATTTAATTACACTAGAGTTGGAGATTGATGAATGCGTATACTGTATGTGGTAAAATGGTTATGTTATTTCTGAGTGGATGTATTGTTAGTATTATTTTCTAAATTGGTTGGTATATAATTTGTTATATATTAAATAGTCTAATTAATTTGGGTTTTGGTCATTTGCTGATATTATTTGGTTACTACTGATAGTATATTTGGATATTGTTGATTTAATAGTTTTGGTTTTAAAGTTTTATTGATGTTCTATTTTGATTTGGTTAATGTGTTCGTAATGTAATTTATTGTATTTTCAGATTTGGGATCTATTCTATGAGGAGAATTATCGAAACTTTACAGCAAAAGTTATTTATTGGTGTGATATGGAAGTGCCAAATATTATTAAGAATAAATTGTCTGAAGTACAGTTGAATAAGTTTAAGTTGTCTTGTTTTGGAAAAAATTTAGATTTTGGGCAGCCCTAGATGTTTTCACAGATAATCCATCATGCTTTGATTAGGGAAGTTTATCAAAGGGATAACGAGGAAATGTCGTTTATATTTGGTGAGAGAAGGGTAAGGTTTGGATTGCCTGAATTTTGTTTAATTTCTAGTTTAAATTGGCAAGGAGATGAAGACATTGATGGTTTCAAGGGGATTGAAAATTTTTTGGTGGAGAAATTTTTTGGAAATGAGGTTGTAACTCGTTCTAGTATAGGGAGGATATATAGGAGTTCTTTTTTGATGATGATGATGAGGTAGTTAGGATGTCTATCATTTTCTTTGTTTTTAATTTCATATTAGCTACTGTTTCTGACAATTATGTTGATAAAGCTTTGTTTAACTTTGTATCTTATGGGGATATTAAAATTTATCGGTGGGGAAAAGTTGCTTTTGAACAGACAAAGAATTCACTATCCCTTGCTGTAAAGGGACATGTAAAGAAGGATAAGTATGGTGGGGTGATATACAATTTTTACAGGAAAAGTTATTATAAATCTTAGAAGCTTAATAGATTACCTTATGTGTTTCAAGTTTTTTATTTGAAACAATTCCTACATTGAAAGTCATGGGCTTTTGTATTGATGATCATGTTTCAGAATTCAGATTATTTAGATGGAGGGAGTTAGGAAAGGCTCCTAAAAATGAGAAGTTGAATGGACTTAGTTTTTGGTTCTGGTCAGGTATGTTGGTTACCATTTACATTATATTCGGTTACCTCTATATATGTTATTGATTACTGACTTTTTTTGTGTACTATCTTATTTCTGTTTTATGTTCAATGTTTCTGACATGATATATTTATTGCTATTAATATGTTTCAGTTGATTATTCAAAATCTTGTTCCTGCGGAGGATGAGAAGGTGCAGTTGGATTTAGGTGGTTTTCATTTTTTCAGTGGAAGTGATAGCGGAGCCAAAATTTCTGATATTAAAGTTGAATCATCAAGGAAGGATAAAGACCTTAGGTTTTCTCTTTCCAGTGTGAAAAAAATATTGATGCACGGGTGAAGCCCTTGGAAGGGAAGGTGATGGAGGTGAAGAAACATATTGAGAATTTGGGTGTTGAATTAAAAGATCAATTGCAAGTGTTTGATATTTAGATTTGTAGGGACATAAAGAAGATGTTTAGAAAGTAGTTATATGGCCAGTCTAGTTATAACAAACGAAGAAATGTAACTGTTGATGATGATGATGATGATGATGATGTTGCGTTGGATGAGAATGTTGATGGTGACAATGTTAATATTGTAGTTGATGATGTTATAACTGTTGAGGATGATGTTGTAGTTGAAGTTCTCGACAATGCAAAATAGTTTCATGGAAGTGTTGATGTTGATGTTGGTAGGGTTGGTAGGATTCAGTTTGAAGAAGACAATGCAAAGGTTAACATATATGTTTTATTTTCATTTGTGTTTCATGTTTATTAAGTAAATGCTGAATTTTTTTCTTTTTTTTACAGATTGAGAACAAGAATGATAATTTAAATTTTGATGGGAAAGAGATTGTTGTTTTTACCCCTAGAGGGGTTCACATTGATGTTGAGGAAGAAAAGGTTAGGCATGTTTTTTTGTTTATTTTATGTTATATTTTTACGTGTTATATTCATCAATTGTATGTCTTTTTTACAAGCTGAAAAGATCAATGACATTCCAAGTTTTGATATTTTAAGTCAGTCTAGTGGAAAAGAAATTGATTGTTTTTACCCCCATTGAGGTTTGTAGTTTTTTTCAACAGTAGTTACATTACATTTTGTATTAGTTACTTTGCTACAGTGTTTATGTTACTATTGATTCTGTTTTGGATTTTTAATTTGATATTGTAATTGTTTTTTGTGTTATGTCCTTGAAAAACATTAAAGGGTAGTAAAATTGAAGCACCTAGACAGGTCGCTACTTGATGAGATGGTTTTAATGACACAAGGATTTACTCCATTGTGTTGAAGTTGAGAAAATTACATCTAAACCACTTGGTAGGCCTTGTTCGTACGTCTGCGAAGAGTGCTGTGTTGGAGAGTCCTTATACGTCGAAGTTCGGTTCAGCTGATTCAACTTCTTCAATTGTGGATGATAGACCATTACGCAGAGGACTGTCTGCATTTCCAAATGTTTGTATGGGTATGCCTTCGAAATTTGAAGATGTTATGTTTGAGCAGTGGCTTAGAATTGGCTTAAATAACAGAAAAAGGTATGTTTTTGGAGTTTAATATTTTTATATTAAGTTTTTTCTAGGAGATAAAATCATTTTTTTCCCTTTCCAATATGTTATTGTTTTGAAGGATTGAAAAATTTGCATGGAAACCTTGACAAAATCGAGTCTCCTTTTAGATTTGGGTCTGTGCCAATATCCTCAAAAATGTGGTTTTACAAGCTGAAGACCCCTGGTCAGTGGCTTGATGATGATGTGAGTTTTTTTTACTCTTTTTATAATCATGTTTGTTAGTTTCGGTTACCTTATCTTATTATTTTGGTTACTATATGTGTCTGTATTGGATACTTTTATTTTAAAGTTTTATTTTTCTTTTTTATTTGTTTATCTCTTATTGTTTTTCTGGTTTTATTTTTGGTTCAGCATATCAACATCTATTTGTATTACATGTGTAAACTGGCTAGACACTCGAACAATATTCAAATAAGGGTTACTTCAACAGATTGTTGGTTCCATGTCAAGT
Source organism: Panax japonicus (assembly GCA_020205505.1). Lineage (NCBI taxonomy): Eukaryota > Viridiplantae > Streptophyta > Magnoliopsida > Apiales > Araliaceae > Panax > Panax japonicus. Next base: position 11,084,095 of record CM035103.1, read on the forward strand.
TGACTAATTTATATGGGGAATATTGTAATAAAAATGGTGATAAGAATCTGTTGTTGGGCAATGGTGATGTTGCTGAGTATATTCATGGTTTTTTTATGGATGTAAACACACCGTGGGTTGCCGTTGATTTTGTCATGTTTCCCGTTCACATGACAGTTCCTGGTCATTGGTTTTTGCTGGTTTTTTATGTGCATCGTAGAGTGTTAGTAGTTTATAATTCTCTACAACAGAACATGAATATCATGAGAACAAATATTATGGATGTGTGTGAGCTGTATATTTTCATTCTACACATAATATTGTCTAGATGCAGTTTTTAGAAAAATAGATCTGATATTGATTTCAATAGTGAACCATATCGCACCAAAGAAGAACATGATATTATTGATCTTGAATTTGATGAGGGTTTACCTGAACAAATTGATCTGTAAGTTTACATTGATTTCTATTTTTTTTTAGTTTTCCATATATTATGATGTTTGTTTTGATTTGCTTTATATCTTGATTATTTTTTCAGTGATTGCGGAATGTTTACTATTTCTTTTGCGGAACATATTATTCACCAACAATTTCTGAAATGCCAAATCCATTTCCAATCATTCAATACCACAAGAAACTATGCGTCAACTTGTTCATTCATGCGAGGAACAAGCAAGTATGCAGGATATGAATCTAATTCAGAATACCCAGACAGATTCGTTAGTGAAGACTAGTTTTGTTATGCATCATGTTATTTTTTTTGGACATTTGATACCATTTGATATGGTTATTGACTGTGAAATGTTTTGTAAATCTTCTGATGATGGAATGATGTATTAATTTTTACTATTAGACGTATGATATAGTTTTGTTGGTTCACATTGTTGTTGTTTTTTTGTCTTGTATTTTATTTTCACAAATAATATTGTAAAGATTTTTTTTATGGTACAGTTGGTTGCCAAATTTGCCTACAAAGGTTACAATTTTAATTTTTTTTGATAACCAATCAGTCCTAACAGTAAATGCTAAAACAGTTAACAATTTATATCATGTATTTGTTTTTTATGGTTCAGTTGGTTGGAAACAGTCATACAAAGGTTACCAAATAATGTTGGTTACTGTTATAATCATCAGTATTTGTGGGTGACCAAATAGTTATAGTTATGTATACATTTTATTTTTTTATTCTTAAAAATAGTAATAAAAAAATACAGAACAATTATCAAACTTAAAAACATCTATTCTTAATATGGTACAGTTGGTTGCCAAATTTGCATACAAAGGTAACAATTTTAGTTGTTGTTGGTAACTAAACAGTCCTAACAGTAAATTTTAAAACAGTTAACAATTTCTTTCATGTATTTGTCTTTCTGCTTCAGCTGGTTTACAAACTGTCATACAAAGGTTACCAAATAATGTTGGTTACTGTTACAATCATTAGTATTTGTGGGTAACGAAATAGTTCTAGTAATTTAAAATTCAGTTAAACAATTCTTGAATCTATGTGTTTTTTAAGGTTTAGAGTGTAGCCAAGCATCCAAAGAAATGTATACATTTTATTTTTTATGCTTAAAAATAAAAAAAATTACAAAAACAATTATCAAGCTTAAAATTATCTATTTTTTACTATGGTACAGTTGGTTGCCAAATATGCATACAAAGGTAACCATTTTAATTTTAGTGGGTAACCAGATTGTCATAAAGAAAAATTACAAATTAGTTAACCAATTATGACATGTTCGTCTTTTATGTATATTGTTATTTGAAGATAGAATTTCTTTATGTTAAAAGGAAATTAATGAAAATAATCATCTTTCAATACTGGGCAAGATAAATTTGGTTTTCTTACACAAATAAAATGATTACAATATGTATGGCTATTGAGAAACCATAGTAAACTTCAAGGAGTTTGTTACAATTGTTTTGATGTTGTATTATATCAAAACTTTCTTGGTCTCAAAATTGGTGGATTATTGCATGTTTTTCTGTTGTGTCCTTTTTCTTGGCATCTGCAGCATTTATTTTGAACTCTATTTTCATATACATGCTTGTACCTACCTATCTTTGGTCTTCCAACTGGTCTTCTTGTATTTGGTGGTTTGACACATATGTTTTTAATCTCTTCTGGGACATTCCCAATTCTCTTTGTCATCTAATGGCATGATGGAAGTTGAATATGTGTCTACCAAAGTTTTCTTTGAATAGTATTTTGAACAAAAATCATAACAGCTCAAATTCTTTTTGTTAATAACAGCAGCAGCGTGTGAGCAAGGCATCTCATGGTATTGAAATTTACGGCATGTGCATGTCTTTTGTTCCATGTCCACGATAAATTATTTGGTGACATCGTAAACAGTAAAAATCACTAAGTTTGATGTCTCAACCTACAACAGAATTTAATGGTGTAGTTAGTATGAATAATAATTTTTTTATATGTAATTTGGAATAATGAAAGTCATATGTACTGTTGGTAACTTTTACAGTTTATACTGGTAACCAAAAATACATAATTTGGTTTCCTTTAATTTCAGATGCAACTTTTTGTATGTATACAGCTAACAATTTAAAAGTTGTATGACTGACCTTAAGTTTCTTTGACTCAATGATATTAGATTGCAATCTTCTCTCAGCTGTTGTGGAAAGGTAGTGAAAGTTGACATTGATGATTGTTTGTTTGTGAAATACCATCTTTGAACCATACAACGCAGGCATTCAAATATCGACACAACTGGAAGATCTCTGATTCCCTTAATTGCATTGTTAATAGATTCGGCGGTGTTTAAAGTCATTGTTGAGTACCTACTTACAGTCCCATGGAGCCTCGTGCACTTTTCTAGATTCACTTCTTCCTCCAAATATTTCCTTATTCGAGCATCAATTGCATCAAGTTGAGCCATGTGTATGTTTAATTCTTCAATAGTGTAAGCTCTACAAGCCGCGTTGTATACTTTTTTGATTTCTTCTCCTTTCTTTTTTAATCTATTTTTTATATTTTATCAAAATATGGTATGTGCATGATGTTAGGTTTGTAATATTCATGAACCCAATCAAATTGCACAAATTAAGCGGAAACGTGGAAAATCAGAGTTTTAAAATTTTACAAACCATATACCCGGATCACTCTTTATGCACAATTATTAATTAAACAAAAATATGAATAACAAGAATCATACCCTTGAAGATCCGAGCTTCCTCAGGTACAAGTTGACCTCCAATTTTTTTGTGTTCAACTTGAATCCACCGGGTTTGGTTCCTTTCTTTAATTCAGCGTTAGTCACCTAAGTGTTTGGCCTCTAGAGGTGATCCACCAAGGAAGAAGAAAGATTCAAGAAGATTTGTATTTGGCAAAATCCTAGCTTTTCTATCTCTCATAGAAAAAGGTGTACTCTCCCAACTATTGGAATTACGTATTCTATGAAGACAGTCAACCACCACACCCATAATAAGACTCCTCTTATTTATAGATGTAGGCAACCCTCCTTAACAATTAAGGAATTGGGTTTTATTTTAATTAATTAAACTCCTTTAATTAATTAGGCTCCTAAACTTATTAGGAATAATTAATTAACTCTTTTAATTAATTAGCCTCCTAATCTTATTAGGAATAAATGAGATTACTTTTATTAATTAATTTCCAAACTCCTTTAGGAATTAAATAATAATAATAGTAATAATAATAATAAGACTCCTCTTATTAATTTATATTTAATATTTCTAAAATATTAAATAATAAATATTAAGCTATTTAATTTATTCTATCACCATAGATTAAATTAAATATACTTAACTTATTATTACGATTATGCCATTAACTTCTTAAATAATTATTCTTCCTTTTATGGTGTGACCCTTTAGGTTCTCCATATTAAACCGGTTGTGAATAAATTAATTAGAACAATTCTAATCTTATTTAAATAAATAGATTAAACTATTAATTTATTTAAATAAATAAAATTTATTCTACAATAGGGATAAGTCTCCCTAGCGATTAACGACTTTCCAGATAATATAGATTTCAACATTAATCATAAAAGAACATTTGAGTAAATAGTTACCGTACAATTCAATCCTTCCACCATACAATGTCCCAATTAAATATAAGACATTGAATTACTGTCAAGTCTTATTTTATTTAATTATATGTATTTCGACTCTTAAATTAACAACTCCAAATAATTTAAATTAGAAACTCCTTTCTAATTTCATTCTGCCTTGGCCAAGGACTACTGGGTTGTCATTTATCGAATCACATAGGACATTTCTCTTCTTTTACTAGAAGTGATAGATTCTTTATTGACCATACATTATCTCCATGTACAATTTATTATACCCAAGCATACCCTTTGATATACCCTAAGGGTCTTAAGGAATAAGTCAAAGTATAACTCATCATACACAAGATACTATGATGATCTCAAGTCCAAGGATCACTTGTACTACTATCACTACAGAAATTCCTATTGACAGGCAAGTAAAACTCTATTAGGTATTCCTTAACGAGCCACGTTCAATGAACTTCTTTTCTAATAAGCACCTACATACTTGCTTTAATGTCTCCACACAAATGATCATGAGATCAATCATCCTCATCCAATGAGCAAGCAACGTATGTACCAATCTATCCGGATTCACTAATCCCCAATTTAGTAATCCAACGATTGGGAACTATTTTAGTTTTAAGCTTTCTAAGAATTTAGATCTCATTATAATGATCATCATCATTATTCTAAAAGCATTGCTTAAAACTATGGGTTTATCACATATTATAAAATAACATCATGTAGATAATTAAAAGTCTTTAATAAATTAATACTTTTTATTAATAAATGAATAAAATTGTTACAAAGTATATGCTTTATCATTAAACATGATTGGCTTGTGTGCATATTACTTTCACATGAACCGTGTATGACACCTGGGAACACACAGTTAAGTCCCTTTATAATTGCTTCATGTCTATCTGAAACAATGTATTGTCCTTCTCTAACTCCACAAGCATCTCTCAAATTAATGAAAAACAATCTTCAGGATAATTCATTTTCACTATCAACCACTCCAAAAGCAATGGGTATAATGTTTTTATTTGCATCTTGTGTGCTTGCTATGAGAAGTGTACCCCCGCAGGTTGATTATATGATTACAATGATTGGAAAACAATGGTGTCATGTTTCAATGGATTCTCATATTGCAAAGAAGAGATATTTGAAGCGACTGCATTTTCTTCATCCAATCACTTTCCGTTATGGGGCTCACAAAAGACTGCGCCGTCGTACGAATATTCCCCGACAGCAAGAATATTCCACGACCAAACGAATATTCCCCGACAACAATGAATATTTTATAACCACTTGCTTATTTTGAAATATTTGTGTATTTTACCCATAACTATCCATATTAATCAAATCAACCCTTACTATTTCAAAATAATAAATAAAGAAAATTAAATTTCATTAATAATAAGTTGGGGTCTTACATATCAGGAGGCGTCCATTGTGAGAAAACCATTTGAGATGATCTAGAAACTTATTGCACAAGTATTTATTCCTTAATCAGATCAAAGAATCCTAATACTTTGCCAATTTATTTCACTTCTGAATTCTTTGAACATTTCAAATAATTCACACTTGTATTTCAGCAAATACACACATTCAATTCTTTGAATGATCATCTCCTTTTCTTATACTAGTTTGTTCAATTTGCAAAATTATTTTCACGTACGTCAAGTATGTAAAATCCATTAAGTAATATTCCAGTTCTATACAAAACATTATTATTATATATAGTACAACAATTGTTTTTAAATGTGACGCCCCCAAAATTAGGTATACATCACCCATCTTGAGTCGCCAGATACATGGTACAGAATTCAAATACAACTTACTAATACAACTGTCGTGTACAATACGACAAAATATAACTGTGAGTTTGAATACAATTATTGTCTACTAGAGATCATAAAAACTCAAAAGGAGTCCTCAATACAATTATTGTCACACTATTTATCAAAATAGTGAGGACTACTAATACTATTCTCTGATCCATCACTCCGTTTCCCGACTCGTCCCAGCTATATTCTCATTTCCTGAAGAGAATATTGAAAGAAAGGGTGAGCTCAACTAGCCCAGTAAGAAATATTATGACTAAGATAATGCAGAATAAATTATCATTAGCCTTCAACGGTGTTAAACTGATAAAATACAATAACCATCAAGTTTAACTGCAGCGGAACCAGTAATCCATTAAAAGAGTCAAGTAGAAAATAAAAACTACTATCTTTTATGATTTAAAAGGTTTTTCATCATCGTTATAGCTGAGACTCAGCTTAATAAATATTCTACATCATCGAATCACCCCCGCACTACGGCCAAGGATATTCTTTAGTATCACGACCACAATTATTCATGCACTACGGCCAAGAATATTTGTGTATTCATTAATGATCATGATCATGCCAACAACTGTCCATCAATGCACTACGGGCCAATGAGAATTTTTAATTTTTACATCACTTGTAATATTACGGTCATGATTACACCGAATAATCCCTGGTCATAATCATACCAAGTCTATCTATGCACTACAGGCCACAGATGACTTTCAACAAAATATAAACATGAGGATGATGACAATGATATAAGAATTCAATAAAACAAGTTCAAGAATTATTTTATCCAGAAATTATTAACGTCCAAATTGTCAACATGATACTGTTTTGTACAGTAAAATTCAAGAATGATCAGAAGAAGGTTTCCATGAAAGGATACTGGATGAAACGCAAATATCAAGGATATTCCACTAATTTCATAGAGTATAGAAGTCAAAGTTTTAACCAACTGAGTATAATAAAGAATGAGATAACAAAAGAAATCACCATGCATGCGATAGACCGCACAAGCAGGTTATTCCAACAGAATAATAAATAACGGAACCAGGTCCGGCGTAAAACGCACAGACAGGATATTCCAACAGAATAATAAAGAATGGAACCAGGTCCGGTGTAAAACACACAGACAAGATATTCCAACAGAATAATAAATAATGGAACCAAGTCCGGTGTAAAACACACATACAGGATATTCTAACAGAATAATAAATAATGGAACCAGGTCCGGTGTGAAACACACAGACAGGATGTTCCAACAGAATAATAGAAGAATGTCACCAAGTATAGGGTAAACCGCGTATACAGGTTATTCCAACAGAATAATAATGAATGGAATAACATAAGGATTTCACCAAGTATAGGGTATACCGCGTATACAGGTCATGTATAGGGTATGCCACTTTTACAGGTTATTCCAACTAAATAATAATGAATGGAATAACATAAGTTCTCTTCAAGAAGAAAGAATAACACCCCTTACTTTATTTAGGAGATTGAATACTGCAGTAGTGTAGTAACCGAATACTCTTTTTCTCTCTCTTATTCTCTCTATACTTTCTCTCTCTATAGCTTGAGCGAATTCGTGAAAAATAATGAAGCCCTAGGCCTCTATTTATAGAAGATTTATTACTATTTACGAAAGTATTTACTATTTACGAAGGTAATTACTATTGACGAAGGTAATTACTATTTACGAAAGTAATTACTATTTACGAAGGTAATTACTATTTACGAAGGTAATTACTATTTATGAAAAAGACTCTTAGATGATGACATATGGCCCCCCATAAATAATTAAACTTACCACAAACGTCTAATAATAGACTCTTTATATACATCAAGGATTGAATAAAAATTACCAGAAATCATTTTATTTTTAATCAACACGTATTTAATCTTTCAACAATTATTAATCATTTATAACTTGTCGTCTCAATTATTGTTTAAATAATATAACATATTATACAGATGATACTGTGACAATAATTGAATCAATAATATAAGAGATATGATGCAGCAATTACTGTAGCAATAATTGAGTATAGCTGAGTGACTTCTCACGTAAGCATCAATAATCAATACTGTGTGCTACTATGCAACAACGCGTATTACTGTACTTTTACTACCGAGTAGTTCAACAGTTTTAACGGTAACACCTCCGCCGTTATTTTATAGAAAGATAATTTTGTCGTTTTTTAACTACGACAATACTTCCGTTGTGGGGTCCACCAATGATTGTGCCGTCGTACGAATATTCCCCGACAAAAAGAATATTCCCCGACCAAACGAATATTTTATAACAACTTGCGTACTTTGCAAAATTTATAAATATTACCCACAACTATAACATTATATCAAATTTATTCCATAATATTCAAAAATAATAATTATGAAAATTCATCTTTATTTATAAAAACTGGGGTCTTACAACCTCCCCTTCTTATGAAATTTCGCCCTCAAAATTAGGGTACGTACCTGGTATGTCAAAGAGGTAAGGATACCTTGATTTCATTTCAGATTCTAACTCCCAAGTCATTTCCTCAACATCGTGGTTTCTCCACAAAACTTTGACTTGAGGTATAACCTTGGAGCGTAGAATATATTCCTTCTTATCCAAGATTTGAACATGAATCTCTTCATACGTCAAATCTTCCGCTATTTCGTCCGGTTCTAACTCAATAATGTGGTTCGGGTCTTTCACATATTTTTGTAACATGGATATGTGAAAAACATTATGAACACGAGACATACTTGGCGGTAAAGCGATTCTATAGGCCACAGTTCCTATTCGATCGAGGATTAAAAATGGACCGATGAATCGAGGATTGAGTTTTCCTCTCTTTCCAAATCTTGTAACTCCTTTCCATGGAGTAACACGTAACAACACATGATCTCCTATATTGAATTCCACGTCCTTTCGATGAAGATCAACATAACTCTTTTGTCGACTTTGTGAAGTTTTTATACGTTGTCGGATCGTTTGAATCTTTTCCGTAGTCATACGTACCAACTCCGGTCCCAACAACGTTGCTTCACCCACCTCATCCCAGCATACTGGAGAACGACACTTTCTTCCATACAACGCTTCGAATGGAGCCATGCCAATACTTGTTTGATAACTGTTGTTATAGGAAAACTCCACCAATGGTAAGAACTTGTCCCAACTTCCCTTGAAATCAAGGACACAGAGTCTTAATAGATCTTCAAGAGTTTGAATAGTCCTCTCCGACTGTCCAACCATCTGAGGATGATATGCCGAGCTAAATCGTAAGTCTGTGCCCATAGCTTTTTGCAAACTAACCCAAAATCGTGAAGTAAATCTTGGGTCTCGATCAGAAACTATGGATACCGGCATACCATGCAGTCTTACAATCTCGTTTATGTACATACGAGCAAGACGTTCAAGTGTATAAGTTTCTCGTATCGGTAAGAAATGAGCAGACTTGGTCAATCTATCAACAATAACCCAAATCGCATCTATGCCTTGAGAAACCTTAGGAAGACCGGTAACGAAATCCATGGTAATGTGCTCCCACTTCCATTCTGGAATTTCAAGTGGTTGCAATGGACCTTTTGGTACTTGATGCTCCGCTTTAACTCGTTGACAAGTTAGACACCTTGAGATAAACCACGCTATCTCTCTCTTCATATTGCTCCACCAAAATGTATGACGAATATCATGATACATTTTGGTACTCCCAGGATGGATTGCAAACGGTGTATTGTGCACCTCCATCATGATTTTATACTTTAAATCAGGGTCATTAGGAACACAAAGTCTGGAGTTGACTCGAAGTATTCCTTCTTCATCGATTCTTGCTTCCGGCATAGCACCTTCTTGCACTTTCTTCCTCATACGCATCAGCTCCAGGTCTATAGCTTGAACAGTTTTAACTTTATCGATTAAAGTCGGTTCTACTCGTATATTCGCCATTGTCACATGCGTCCCTGGAGTCTTTAACTCTATCTCCATCCTTTGCAAGTCACACAAAATGGGCCCTTGCGTTGACAATATCGCACTCGTACTTGCATGTGATCTTCTACTCAATGCGTCAGCTACCACGTTTACTTTTCCAGGATGGTATTGGATGGTATGATCATAATCTTTCAATAGTTCAAGCCAACGTCGTTGTCGCATGTTGAGTTCCTTTTGAGTGAAGAAATATTTGAGGCTTTTATGATCCGTAAAGATCTCCACTTTCTCCCCATACAAATAATGCCTCCAAATTTTAAGTGCAAAGACAACAGCTGCCAACTCTAGATCATGAGTAGGATAATTCTTCTCATATTCTTTGAGTTGCCGCGAGGCATAGGCTATGACTTTTCCATGTTGCATGAGAACACATCCCAGCCCTTTGCCCGAAGCATCACTGTAGATGACAAATCCCTCCGAGCCTGATGGTATTGTCAGAACAGGTGCTGAAATGAGTCTCCTCTTGAGTTCTTGAAAACTCTTCTCACATTCTTCGCTCCAATCGAACTTTGTATCTTTCCGAGTCAGCTGAGTCAATGGAGTAGCGATTCGAGAAAATCCTTCCACGAATCTCCGATAATAACCAGCTAAACCGAGAAAGCTACGTACTTCGGTCACTGATTTAGGTTGCTCCCAGCTTTGAATAGCTTCAACCTTTGCTGGGTCAACAGATATTCCATGACTTGATACCACGTGCCCAAGGAATGCTACTTCCTCAAGCCAGAACTCGCATTTCTTCAACTTGGCATAAAGCTTATATTCACGAAGCTTTTGGAGTGTCAGCCTCAAGTGTTGCTCATGATCTTCACGGCTTTTGGAATAAATAAGGATGTCATCAATAAAGACGACCACAAAGTGATCCAAATATTCCTTGAATACTCGGTTCATCATATCCATGAAGGCAGCAGGAGCATTAGTCAATCCAAAGGACATGACTAGGAATTCATAATGCCCGTACCGAGTTCTGAAAGCCGTCTTTGGAATGTCATCGGTTCTAATCTTCAATTGGTGATACCCGGAACGAAGATCGATCTTTGAAAAGAATTTGGCTCCTTGCAACTGGTCAAATAGATCATCAATTCGTGGCAATGGATACCTATTTTTGATGGTGACATGATTCAACTCCCGATAATCAATACAAAGTCGCATACTCCCATCTTTCTTCTTCACGAATAGAACAGGAGCACCCCAAGGAGAAGTTCTAGGACGAATAAAGCCAATGTCTAACAATTCCTGCAGTTGGGTTTTTAACTCCTGAAGTTCAATAGGAGCCATTCGATATGGGGCTTTAGAAATGGGTTTTGTACCGGGTTCAAGGTCGATACAAAATTCAATCTCACGCTCTGGGGGTAGACCAGGAAGTTCTTCGGGGAATACGTCAGGAAATTCATTAACAATAGAAATATCGTTCAAAACTGATGTATTTTTGTTTAAATCTGTGACATGAGCTAAGAAAGCTTGACATCCATTTTTCAATAAACGAATAGCTTTATGGCTTGAGATGACCGTGATTGATTTTAATGGTTTGGTCGCTTGAATTCGCATAATAGGTTGATTATGAATATGAAAGCTAACAACCTTACGAAAACAATCAATTTTTGCATAATGAGTAGTTAACCAATCAATCCCTAGAATCACGTCAAATGCAAGTATTTTCAATGAAATAAGATCGACAGGTAATGTGAGGGTACCGATTTGAACCAAACAAGACTTATAAATAGTGGATGTAATGAAGGTTTCTCCCAACGGAGTTTCCATAGATAAGTCAAAGTCTTATTTCTCCGGAGTCAAATTTAATCGATGAGCGCAAGTAGGAGAAATAAAAGAATGGGTAGAACCGGTATCAAATAAACTATAGACTTCGTTAGAGTTTATGATAAGCTTACCCGTGATGACCTCATTCGGGTTCCTTGCTTTCTGGGAGGTCACAACAAACGCTCTCCCTTGCACTACCGGCTTTGACCTTTCTGGGACGGCCTTTGATACCTCCATCCTAGCTGAATTTGTCTTTGGTAAACAACAAAATCGGGCCAAGTGACCTTCTCTTCCACAATTATAACATGCTTTGGACGGCATCGCGCAATTTGGACTGATGTGTCCCTCCCCTCCGCATTTGAAGCACATGATAGGTGGTCTTTCTCCTTCCTTAACAACGGGTGCTGGTGCTGACGTCTTTCCATCATTGTTGAATCTCCTCTTTTTGAAATGTCCATTCTTATTGTTTTGGCCCTGATTACCACCGAAGTGGTAACCATTTCTGGCCTGCTGATTCCCTCCACGCTTGTTGTCACCGCTTCGATGACCACTCTCGCTGGTATTATAATTTTGCCGGCTGCTCTCTTTTAGTTGAGTTGACTCGTTATCGCGCTCCACTAACTGAGCCCTATTTATAACATCTGAATATAAACACAGTTTATGAGAAATAAGATGTTAACGTATCTCCGGCTTCAAACCTCTTAAAAACATTCGCGCCATTCTCTCTTCATTATCCACCAAGTGGGACGCAAACCGTGATAACTCTGCAAATTTTGCCTCGTATTGTGACACGGTCATATTATTTTGTTCCAACTTAATAAACTCCACCTCCTTCATGTGGCGAATACTTTCGGGAAAGTATTTGTCATTGAACAGCTCCTGGAACTTCTCCCAAGATATCTTCAGTACAGCAGGTTGAGTACGTTTTACCGATTCCCACTAGTAATCTGCCTCTCCGATTCCCAAGATATCCCAAGACATCAAATATCTTGGTCATCTGCTTTATCCATGTTTCCGCCATAAGTGGTTTTGGCTCTCCCTTAAACTCCGGTGGTCCCAGCTCCTTGAACTGTTTAGCGGTGACCGCCCGAGAGTTTCCCGTGTTTCCATCTACGTTTTGGACAGGAGTTGCTCTCGCCTGCTGTTGCATGAATTACATAAAACCTCTGAACATTTGATCATTCGTCATTTGGTCAGTGTTGTTGTTTGCATGAGGATTTTCGCCTTCCTGATGCACATTATCCTGATTATTGATATGTGGTGAATCAACGATCGTCTGTACTCCATTGCCATTCTCAACATTCTCAGATGTCATTTTCAGATACTGCCACAAAACAAAAGGTTAATTGACATGTAACATATTATCCCTATATTCTGACCGACCAATAAAATAGCACATAAACTTAGGTAGGTCATACTAGCGAAGGAATTCCCCGTCTCTCCCCTCCTAGTACTATTCTCACATCTTAGCCAGGGATCATATCCCTAAGCTCTGATACCAACTGTGACGCCCCCAAAATTAGGTATACATCACCCATCTTGAGTCGCCAGATACATGGTACAGAATTCAAATACAACTTACTAATACAACTGTCGTGTACAATACGACAAAACATAACTGTGAGTTTGAATACAATTATTGTCTACTAGAGATCATACAAACTCAAAAGGAGTCCTCAATACAATTATTGTCACACTGTTTATCAGAATAGTGAGGACTACTAATACTATTCTCTGATCCATCACTCCGTTTCCCGACTCGTCCCAGCTATATTCTCATTTCTTGAAGAGAACATTGAAAGAAAGGGTGAGCTCAACTAGCCCAGTAAGAAATATTATGACTAAGATAATGCAGAATAAATTATCATTAGCCTTCAACGGTGTTAAACTGATAAAATACAATAACCGTCAAGTTTAACTGCAGCGGAACCAGCAATCCATTAAAAGAGTCAAGTAGAAAATAAAAACTACTATCTTTTATGATTTAAAATGTTTTTCATCATCGTTATAGCTGAGACTCAGCTTAATAAATATTCCACATCATCGAATCACCCCCACACTACGGCCAAGGATATTCTTTAGTATCACGACCACAATTATTCATGCACTACGGCCAAGAATATTTGTGTAATCATTAATGGTCATGATCATGCCAACAATTGTCCATCAATGCACTACGGGTCAATGAGAATTTTTAATTTTTACATCACTTGTAATATTACGGTCATGATTACACCGAATAATCCCTGGTCATAATCATACCAAGTTCATCTATGCACTACAGGCCACAGATGACTTTCAACAAAATATAAACATGAGGATGATGACAATGATATAAGAATTCAATAAAACAAGTTCAAGAATTATTTTATCCAGAAATTATTAACGTCCAAATTGTCAACATGATACTGTTTTGTACAGTAAAATTCAAGAATGATCAGAAGAAGATTTCTATGAAAGGATACTGGATGAAACGCAAATATCAAGGATATTCCACTAATTTCATGGAGTATAGAAGTCAAAGTTTTAACCAACTGAGTATAATAAAGAATGAGATAACAAAAGAAATCACCATGCATGCGATAGACCGCACAAGCAGGTTATTCCAACAGAATAATAAATAACGGAACCAGGTCCGGCGTAAAACGCACAGACAGGATATTCCAACAGAATAATAAAGAATGGAACCAGGTCCGGTGTAAAACACACAGACAAGATAGTCCAACAGAATAATAAATAATGGAACCAGGTCCGGTGTAAAACACACATACAGGATATTCTAACAGAATAATAAATAATGGAACCAGGTCTGGTGTAAAACACACAAATAGGATGTTCCAACAGAATAATAGAAGAATGTCACCAAGTATAGGGTAAACCGCGTATACAGGTTATTCCAACAGAATAATAATGAATGGAATATCATAAGGATTTCACCAAGTATAGGGTATACCGCGTATACAGGTCATGTATAGGGTATGCCACTTTTACAGGTTATTCCAACAGAATAATAATGAATGGAATAACATAAGTTCTCTTCAAGAAGAAAGAATAACACCCCTTACTTTATTTAGGAGATTGAATACTACAGTAGTGTAGTAACTGAATACTCTTCTTCTTTCTCTCTTATTCTCTCTATACTTTCTCTCTCTATAGCTTGAGCGAATTCGTGAAAAATAATGAAGCCCTAGGCCTCTATTTATAAAAGATTTATTACTATTTACGAAAGTATTTACTATTTACGAAGGTAATTACTATTGACGAAGGTAATTACTATTTACGAAAGTAATTACTATTTACAAAGGTAATTACTACTTATGAAAAAGACTCTTAGATGATGACATATGGCCTCCCATAAATAATTAAACTTACCACAAACGTCTAATAATAGACTCTTTATATACATCAAGGATTGAATAAAAATTACCAGAAATCATTTTATTTTTAATCAACACATATTTAATCTTTCAACAATTATTAATCATTTATAACTTGTCGTCTCAATTATTGTTTAAATAATATAACATATTATACAGATGATACTGTGACAATAATTGAATCAATAATATAAGAGATATGATGCAGCAATTACTGTAGCAATAATTGAGTATAGCTGAGTGACTTCTCACGTAAGCATCAATAATCAATACTGTGTGCTACTATGCAATAACGCATATTACTGTACTTTTACTACCGAGTAGTTCAACAGTTTTAACGGTAACACCTTCGCCGTTATTTTATAGAAAGATAATTTTGTCGTTTTCTAACTACGACAATACTTCCGTTGTGGGGTCCACCAATGATTGTGCCGTCGTACGAATATTCCCCGACAAAAAGAATATTCCCCGACCAAACGAATATTTTATAACAACTTGCGTACTTTGCAAAATTTATAAATATTACCCACAACTATAACATTATATCAAATTTATTCCATAATATTCAAAAATAATAATTATGAAAATTCATCTTTATTTATAAAAACTGGGGTTTTACATTAAATATAATACAAAAGATTTCATTGTCTAATAACAAAATAGAAATAATGTTTCTAACAAGAACTAGAATATAATAACAACTTATTGACTTAATAGATTTGCCCGTAGGCATTGCTAAACTATAAGTTTCTATGGCTAATGCAGCAACCTTTGCTTCATTTACCAGATATAGGATTACTTATCATTTGTTTAGCTTTCTACTTCTGCTTGGTCCCTTCATAAATCTTTATTTATGATAACCAAAGCCGGTATCCAATACCTAAGTAGAACCTTGACTTAAAGAAAAATTTATTTCATTAATGAACAAAATTGTATTTGTAACCGAAACTTCACTAAGCTTCTTCTGGTTAGCTATGCAAGATGCTTCTCGCAGTTTCTTTTTCAGTGTCCTGGCTTATTGCAGTGGAGCAAACTACTTTGTTATCCGTATCAGTTTTGTTCTTATTATCCTTTATTTTTCCTTTCTATTTACCTTCTTAGAATCGTTCTTCTTTTTAGAAGATCATTTGACCCCTACCAGTAAGACATGGTCTTTTTTGGTTGGAAAGTGACTCTCAATATTTTTCAACATGTTAAGCAAATCAGTGAGGCTGATATCTAGCTTGTTCATATAAAAAATTCACAACAATTGTGAAAGGAGTCCGGGAGTGAGTGCAAGATCAAATCTTGGCTCAACTCTCCATCCATGACAAAACATGTTGTCCTAATTGATCAATCAAATTGATCATGTTTAGGACATGTGTCTGTACTGTAGTGTCATCAGTCATTCTAGATCGGAAGAGCTCCTTAGATATCTGATATCTTTCAGTCCTACTTTCCTCACCATCAACTACTTGATGTGCAAAAATATAGTAAGAGCATTCATAGTTTTATGCTGACGCTGAAGCTCGTTCCTCATGGATTCGAGCATGATGCATTGAGCCAACTGTGCATCATCTTGCCACTTTCTAAAAGTAGCAATCTCTTCCTCAGAGGCATTGTCTGCAACCATTGCACAGATAGGCGTATTAAGGACATAAGATAGCTTTTCAGCCATGAGAACTATTCTCAAATTTCTTTACCAATCCGTTTAATTTGGTCCGGTTAATTTAGCATCTAATATGCTATGCAATGATATTAATTTTAGATATTATAAAATTCTGTAAATAAATTTGTTCTTAACAACATTTTAGCATATATTCTTTTATTAATTACCAAAATAATTTAGGTCTTGTTTTAAATTGGTATCTCCCGTTATTTTCTTCAAACTATATTACCCTAACTTATATAGTTCGGCAAAATCTAATTAAAGATTTGTTAGTGAGAATATGGATCCCATTTCAAATGTATATAGCCTTGTGGTGACACAACAAATAATATATAAATAAATAGGTAGACAACTCTTGTCAATTACATCAACTATGCAACTCCTTGTATTTTGCCTCTTAGATTATTTTGATCAAGTGGTGGCACATCCAAATCAAAATTATCCAAGTTAAGTCCAACCTAGCACTCCATATATTCAAAAAAAAATATTATCCTTGCGGTGACACAACAAAATAACATTGTTCAATTTTCTTTATAAGCATCAAATGTGATAAAATTAACATCTCAAAGAATTACGATAAGCCTTGTGGTGACATAACAAACTTATAATAATTAATTGATACTCTATTATTTTTATCATGCTAGAAGGCGACGTTCAATATTCTAAATATCTTTGAACGCTTAGGACTTAATATAAAAATTTGAGGGGTTTGTTATTAATTTGTCTCATCTTGTTTAGCGCGCATACACACATATATATAAAATACGCGTCATATTAATTAACATGCAAAACATGTTTGTATAATATATAATATATATATAGTATAAGCATGCACATATAGAATACTATATTCTACTCGAATTGATTATGGACTTTATTCTAGTTTGGTTCACTAGAGCCACCAAGTGAACCAAAAGGTCAAACCTAGGGTGCAAGAATTAAATTTAAATATAACTATTACATTTAAATCCTAGGCTCCATTACAAACAGGTCTTCAAGCGCTCCTTACTCCTTGATCTCCAATTCTTCAAAATTAATTCTAACTATTCCTATTACAAAACTATTTAAAATAAATAGAAACATTGATCAGCAGTCAAGGGGAAGTACATAGGAAGGAGATAGAATTTACATTAAGAAAAAATTAGAGAAGATGAGATACGCAGACCCCGTTTAATAAAACTCATACATTCATGTATCTAACTAAAATAAAATCCAATCACATTGGTCAATAGTCCATAATCAATCCCGATTATTATCATACACATCACCATATGAATTAATAAATAACATTCATCTCATGAATAATAAACATTCAATATATATATTGATATTATTTAATGGGCAAATTTAGTTAGCATAAAATCTAATTTTGAATCAAAATAAACTCTTTTATTTAAATCCATATTTAAATCAAAATAAACCTCTTTTATTTTAATTTATCCAATTTTGAATAAACTAAACTATTTTATTTTAATCAAAATCTTTAATTAAAATAAACTCATTTATTTTAATTAATTATGGAATCCAATTCCAAGTCAAAAAAAACTCATTTATTAAAGAAAATATGAATTCTCTTTTCTATTCACAAATAAACTCCTTTATTTTGAATAATATGAAATCTTATTTCATATCTAAATAAACTCCTTTATTTAAGGAAACATGAATTCACTTTCCTATTCACAAACAAACTCTTTTATTTTGAATAATATGAAATCTTATTTCATATCTACATAAACTCTTTTATTTAAGAAAATACGGATTCTCTTTCCTATTCACAAATAAACTCCTTTATTTTAAATAATATGAAATCTTATTTCATATCGAAATAAACTCCTTTATTTAAGAAAACATGAAATCCAATTTTAACTCCAATTAGTTATCATGGAATCCAATTCTAACTCTAATTAGTTTGCATGAAATCCAATTTTAAAATTAAAATAAACTTTTTATTTTAAGATTAAAATAAACTTTTTATTTTAAGATTAAAATAAATATTATATTTTAATTATAAATAATATATTATATATATATATTACGGTAATATATATTATATATATAATATAAGTAATCTTAAAATTACATTACAGGAAACATGGTCACATATTATATATATATATATATATATATATAATATCTAATAACCTGTTAACTAATATATATTACTAACATACATATATAACAAAAGTTATCTAGTCACCATATCTCCTGGAATCACCATTTTTTTTAATTAATCAATTCTGCTGGATAAGGAATAGGATCATCTATCTATAAAAAATAAGACTGATTTTGAAAAAAAAAATCCCGCTCAAAGTCTATTAAGAGATCTGGACCATCGAAAAGTTGGGATAAATCTAGCGGTTCAAATCAGCTCTACAAACAAAACTTATTTGACTTCCCTTTTTCCTTTGATTTCCCTCTTTCGTTCTCTCTTTCCCTCTTTCGTCTTTCCCTCTTTCGTTCTCCCTCCCTTTGATTTCTTCAATATACCTCCTAAGAAGTAAAGGACTTCGGGTTTGGTTTGGGTCGACCGTCACACCATTATCACCAAGAGGTTTCTCCGATACTGGAAACTGATATTCCTCGGGCAAATTAATCATCTGCGGCGGTGTCCACGTAGATCTGGATATCACGAACTCATTTTCATCTTCGTGTCTGACTTTTTCTATGGTATTCACCACCATAGGCGTGATCACATCCAATGCCGGAGCTTCAATTCTTTCAATTTCCTGCACCAAAGCAAACTCCAACGGCAGATCTGATGGCGGCGGATGTTTGGTCTGAATTAACGGCTCAGAATTGCTGAATTAGCCGTCGAGCTTTAGGTGGAAGCGAGATGAGGCTACGATGGTGATGATAATGGCGTTAATTACGAAATAGAGATATGAAGGTTTGAGCCACGAAAGAAGTGTGGACCAAATGAGGGGGATTTCATAAATTGTGAATTCCATGATGTATGGAATGGTTAATTTCAAAAACACATCTATGGATACAACCCCAGTTGAATTCAATAGAGCTTTTAGAGAGTAACCTTTTCCTGGAGGATATCTACCTATCAAAAAATTGGAGAATATGACAATCTCCAACTGTCCAAGTGGTTGTCTAACGTCAGATGCTTGGTGACTAGATGGTATTGAGATACCATATAAGTGAGTGCAAAATTATTCATAGCAAACAAGTGATTGATAGATGTTGAGTATAATCTAATTACGCACAACACGCAAGTATACGTGGTCAACAAGTAATAAAGTGATAAGTTGAGTATCGTTCCCACAGAGAATTCTAATTAATAAATCCCAACTACTAATACTATATCAATTCAATTTTATTTGAACCAGAATAAATTATAATTTTCTGAATTATTAACACAAAATTAAACACCAAAAGATATTATCCTAAAATAACGAATAAATAATCTAATGCTTGAATAAATAATTTCCGATAGATAAAGGTTAAGACTTCAATATCCCCAATTATGAACCATAAATCAGTTACCTACTCATCCCAATTACTATGTCTACTGAATTGTTAACAAGAATTCTCAAATGCCAAACGTCCTTTTCCAAGTGATCAATTGACTTCTATTTAATCCAGATTAATCTTGCTATATTCCTATGCAAAACAATTGAATTAAACGCTTTCCAATTCCAATTCCCTATGTGTTACATGCGGTGAAAAGATATTTCCATTCAATTCACAAACCTAATTATGCAAATAATCAAGTCACATATCATCATGCCCAGTTCTAACCCTAGAATTCCTTTTCCAATTCCTTCTAGAATAACAAGGTAATTATTGGCCAAATAATTAAGCAATAAAGTCAAAACATGATGAACAATTCACTTCAACATAAACAATTAGAATGAGTGAATAACTACTTTATAGTCATAAAAGGTTCAATTGAAATCTTAATGAAAGAATTAGTTCATCTCGGAAATAAAAACCATTAATTGTTGACAAATCATCCTTAAAGAATTACAAATGAAAAATAAGGAGAAAAAGAATAAACTCTGTAGCCAATCCTTAATCTCCAAGCAATCTCGCGTAACCCGCAATAGAGAACTTGTTGAATCCTCCCCAGAATAAAAGTCCAAAAAGAGATCCCCCTATTTCAGCACTTAGTTTCTTTTTATATCCCCCCACAATCCTTCTCCAATTAGGTTTTATTTTAGCTCCAAATAACCAAATTAAGTCCAAACAAAAGTCAAACGCGCTAATCCAGTCAACTCCAGCCGAGGCTCAGCGCCCCGGCGCTGTAGATAGTACAGATTCCAGCGCCCCGGCGCTGGACTTCTCCATAATTACCGAATTGCCATTATTTGCTTGAATTTCCCATAATTACCCCCCTCCAGCTTCCAAATCTGCAAAACAAGATATAAACACAATAAAAATGCTACTAAATAACTTAAAAATGCAATAACTTAAGTCCAAATATATCCAATTCATGGGTATACTACCCATTCATCAAATACCCCCAAACTTAAAATGTTGTGTGTCCTCATGCGACAAAACATAAACTCACAACCAAATCTAAACATCATGCAAACACAAACTATTTATATTTATGTGTTCGTAATTCCAACAATTCAAGAGCTCGCGTATATCCGTATGCCTCAGAAAAATCACGTAAACATGCTAATTCATCATGCAAAAGCAGATCAACAATATCCCAACAATCAACGGATCTAAATCTGTTATTACTGATACTGTGCGTGTGTGTCCAACAACCATGCTAACCCATGAAAGACAAAAATATGAAAGATAATAAATTTCTTAGTAGGCATCATACAGTGTAAACTGGAGAACTCATCAATTGTACTTATTTCAACTGAATTCAAACACTTACCCGAATTCAAAAGTCAACATGGAATACTTATACTTTTCTTTTCTTTTTTTTATATATATGTGAATGACTGTACAATGTCTCATCTCATTAGGCTCACAGTGTTACCCTTTAGCGAGCTTTCGACCAACGACTCCCAGACCATATAAGACCTTAGGGCGCTAGGTTTTAAGATACCCCTTCGGGCGTACTTGCTCAAGTAACAAAGGCCCCGAAACAAGACTAGTCACTCTGTATATTTTATTTTATTTTTTTATTTTTTTTTTATAGATGGTTGGTGAGTGCGTTTTACGCTCCATCTCACGCTTGTGTTTATGGGGAGTGTTTCTCCTCAACCCACCACAAAACTCAACACACATTTTTTTTTTAGCTTATATATTCCATATATTTTCCCCCAAACTCGAGTTTATGCATAGATTCAGTCTCCTCTAGTTATTCAAATTGTTCTTCCATATCACTAGCAATCCTTCTTTAGAACTCTATTATCTAGCCATTTAAACTATCATAGCCAACATGGTCGTTCTGTCAAAGTGCTTTCCTATAATATCAATGTCCAACAGATAAAGACCCAATTTATGTCAAGAAAATCATATCACTGAATCAACAATCCTTATTAGACTTGTTCATGCAATTCTACTTTCATCATTGGCCCCGGATATACGCACTATCAAAACTGGAATTAACATGCAATCCTAAATGCAACTTTATGAATAAACAATCCTCATACGAATAACAAGCTACCACTTTTAAAAATAAAACTTAACTACCCCCAAACTTATCTAGAGCAATGTCCTCATGCGAAAAATAAGGCAAAATAAAACAGAGGACTTCCCTGACGAGCTTATTCCTCCGGGGGAGCATCATCGTCTTCACTCATCTCTTGATCGGAAGGGGAAAATACCGGCAGAACGGGAGCCGGTGGAAAATGGCTAAGGGGACTACCCGGATGGGTTTGGATGGTTAGTGCATTCTGCGCAGCAAATTGGTCAACTAAATACTTGAAAATTACATCTTGGCGTTCCGATAAGCGCACATTCTGGGACTCAATGTTGTAAAACCAGCCGTCGATCTCCCGCTGGACAGCGTCAGGGACCACACCTCGCTGAGCTGCTGTCGAAGGGCCGTAAGTAGATGGAGCCTGAGGGGGTGGGGCTTGTGTAGACGTAACTTGGGGAATAATGAAACCCAGTCCCCTAGGGTGATTAGCTCCACCTGACCACACTTTATAACGACGGATCAAGTTATGGTCCAACACGGGCATAGGAGTTTGAATCATCTCGTCGGATTTCCATTTGACCCCAAACTTAGCACATAAGACGCAGATCAGTGACGGATGTGGTAACCCTCCTGTAGTCCCGCCGCGAGAAGCGCGGAGCATAGATTGCTGAATAAGATGGCCGACATCAATGCTTAAACCTTGTATGATGGAGTATAATAGCACAGCCCTTTCCTTGGTTACGTGACTCACGTGTGTGCAGGGCATCAATTTAGCACAGATGAAGGCATACCATGCCTTTCCATATAGACTGAGGTGAGATAATGGGAAAGTCATGCTGCCACGCTCATGCAGGGTCCATGTAGTGCCCGGTTGACACAACTCCCGAATAATCTGTTCATAGTTCGGCCCGTCACTCACTAAACTAGCATATGCATCATGAAGGCCCTCTAGTGGTAGTTGATAGCACCCATTTATATCCTCCTCGCCAATTTCCACAGTTTTACCTCTGACAAATACCCCATAATGGTCATGTTCGGGCAAGTTAGCGTAGAATTCTTTAACCACTGCGATCACCGCCGGGTCAGGCTGTTCGGTGAGGGAGAACCAGTTTCGTTCAGCAATCATCACTGCGATTTCTCCATCCTTGGTTTGATCGGGACGGAGACCACGTTCGGGGACTAGAGAGCGGGTGGCCATGCGGCTGTAGCGTTCTTGAGCTGCGAGACTAACAAAACGCCGGCTGTCAACTTTTGGAGGTAAAACTGAAGCGGCCCCGGACCCTTCGCCACGGTGACGTTTGGATGCCATGTAGAGGGTTCTGCAAATACAACATGGTCATAGTTTAGCTTTAAAAAGAATTTATGGTTGGATACATGTGTGCATAGCATTACCCCGAAACTGTATAAAATATTAGCGTGGTGAGTGCACAGGCGGGGAAGAGGCCTGAAACTGTTTAGTATGTTAAACTACACATGCTTTTTTACTTAGACAATTTGTCAAACACCTAGGCCTCAACTGATAATTTGAATACCACCATCACTAATTCCATATCTATGCATGCCATTCCTGTAGTATTCACCAACCTTGTGTGGTTGAGTATGCCAACAGTATTGAATTCTCTATGAATTCTATTGGATTTCCCAGATGCACAGAATAAGGAAGAAAAATCTGGATCCGTAATAAGATGAATACACAGCAAATCTTACCGTTGCTACCTTCAAGAAAGTTGGGGGAGTAGAACTCGGCACACAAGAATCCGACACAGTTATTGTGGTGCGGCAGATGTGTGGGAGAACTATTAGCCAAGATTCAAGTGCCGTGTGATTTGGAGAGGGAAAGAGGAGATTAGGCGAACGGGAGAGTGTGGGAGCGTAACTGACCTGGGTTGCCGGCGTGTGAATGGAGTGGGGGGAGAAGGAGACGGTTGAGAGTTAAATTTGTATCGTCTAACCTGATCCCAGCGTCGGGGCGCTGGGTTTTACCTTATGTAGAGCGCTGGGGCGCTGAATGGCAGAGTCGGCTGAGATGATATAGCGCCGGGGCGCTGGAAATACCTTGGAAGCCAGCGCCGGGGCGCTGGACTTAACTTTTAGATTCTGGTGCTTAGCGCCGGGGCGCTGTAAATGAATGGGAGGCCAGCGTCGGGGCGCTGGGATTGGTTTGCAGCTTCTGGTGCCTAGCGCCGGGGCGCTGGGTCCTTAGTAATGGGAGCGCCGGGGCGCTGGGTTGACCTGATTCCCATACATGAAAAATCATTAAGAGTTAGCCTAGCAGAATTGTATTCTTCAGAACTAAACAAAAATAAAAAATAAATAACGGTAAAATAAATTAAAAGAAGCTTAAAAACGACAAAATTATAGAACTTAATGGGTTGCCTCCCAAGAAGCGCTTGGTTTACAGTCGTCAGCCCGACTTTTCGGTGTTGTTCAGTTGTCGACTGGTTCGGAGAGGTACTGGACCGTAGGTTGTCGTTCGATTGGTCCACTCCAATAATGTTTCAGACGTTGACCATTGACCTTGAATGTACGCTTTGAGTTCGGTTCCTCGACCTCAATGTTTCCGTGTGGAGTAACAGATATGACTACAAATGGCCCGGACCACCTGGATTTCAATTTTCCCGGAAATAGACGCAGGCGTGAGTTGAACAATAGTACTTGTTGGCCGGGTTCAAATGTTCTATCAAGAATTTTTTTATCGTGCCAAGCTTTGACTTTCTCCTTGTAGAGCTTCGCATTTTCGTACGCATTGAACCGGAATTCAGCCATCTCGTTCAACTGCAGTAACCGTTTCTCCCCCGCTGCTTCCAGATCAAAGTTCAGTTTCCGAATGGCCCAATGTGCACTGTGTTCGAGCTCGACCGGTAAGTGACACGCCTTTCCAAATACCATTCTGTACGGTGACATGCCGATCGGATTTTTGTACGCTGTTCGATAGGCCCATAGAGCATCGTCAAGACGCAATGCCCAATCTTTTCGTGACGGATTGACTACCTTTTCCAGGATCCTCTTAACTTCCCTATTCGACACCTCCGCTTGGCCATTGGTTTGTGGGTGATATGCAGCTGCAATTTTGTGCCGAACCCCATACTTGACAAGCAATTTAGTAAACTGTTTGTTACAGAAGTGAGTTCCCTCATCACTTATTATAGCTCGCGGTGTACCGAATCGGGTAAAAATGTTCTTCTTTAAAAATCGGATAACAACGTTAGCATCATTCGTTGGTAACGCTGTGGCCTCTACCCATTTGGAAACATAATCGACCGCTAACAAGATGTACTGATTCTTAAAAGAAGATGGAAATGGTCCCATAAAATCGATTCCCCACACGTCGAATAGTTCCACCTCTAAAATTGTATTGAGTGGCATTTCATTGCGCTTAGAGATATTACCTACGCGTTGGCATCGGTCGCATTTCAGCACAAAGAGATGAGCATCTTTGAATAGAGAAGGCCAGAAAAATCCCGATTGTAGTACTTTCGCTGCTGTTCTATCACCGGAATAATGACCTCCATAATCTGAGGAGTGACAGTGGCCTAATATACTATCCATTTCTTCATGAGGTACACAACGTCTTATCATTTGGTATGCACATGCTTTAAACAGAAATGGTTCATCCCAATAGTATTGCTTCACATCGTGGAGAAACTTCTTTCGTTGTTGTGAAGTCAAATCCGGCGGTAACACTTTGGAAACCACATAGTTTACATAATCAGCGTATCAAGGCAATATGGTAGTTACCCGGAACAGTTGCTCATCTGGAAATTTTTCATTAATCACTAAGTTGTCTTCTTTCTGCTCCTCTTTATTTTCTAACCGAGACAAATGATCCGCCACTTGGTTTTCTGTACCTTTTCTGTCCCGGATCTCCAGATCGAATTCTTGTAACAACAGTACCCACCGTATTAAACGCGGTTTAGCATCTTTCTTTTCAATCAGATATTTAATAGCCGAGTGATCAGTGTAGACAATTACCTTGGTGCCAAGGAGATAAGCTCTAAATTTATCAAAAGTAAACACCACTGCAAGTAATTCTTTTTCGGTTGTTGTGTAGTTTAGCTGGGCATCCGTCAAGGTCTTACTAGAGTAGTAGATAGTATGAAAAATCTTATCATGACGTTGTCCCAATACGGCTCCCACTGCGTAATCACTGGCGTCGCACATCAATTCGAATGGTAGAGACCAATTAGGCGCTACAATGATTGGTGCAGATACTAATTTCTTTTTTAATACCTCAAATGCCTCGATGCATGCCTGATCCAACTTGAACGGTACATCTTTTTCTAGGAGTGAGCATAGGGGTTTCGAAATCTTTGAAAAATCTTTAATGAAGCGTCTATAGAACCCTGCATGTCCCAAGAAGCTTCGAATGCCTTTCACAGATGATGGAGGAGGCAGTTTCTCAATTGTATCAATTTTCACTCTATCCACTTCCAATCCGGATGCAGAAACCTTATGGCCCAGAATAACCCCTTCTTGCACCATAAAATGACATTTTTCCCAGTTAAGCACCAGGTTAGTCTCCACACATCTTTTTAACACCAAGATCAGATTCTTCAAACACGAGTCAAAACTGTCACCGAACACGGAGAAATCATCCATGAATACCTCTAAATTATGTTCGACCATATCAGAGAAGATGGCCATCATACAGCGTTGAAAGGTTGCCGGTGCATTACATAAACCAAATGACATACGCCGGAATGCAAACGTACCGTATGGACATGTGAACGTGGTCTTTTCTTGATCTTCCGGCGCTATGGCTATTTGATTGTACCCAGAATATCCATCTAACAGACAGTAGAATTGATGTCCCGCTAACCTGTCCAACATCTGATCAATGAACGGCAAGGGAAAGTGATCCTTGCGTGTGGCTTTATTCAACTTGCGGTAATCCATGCATACTCTCCAGCCTGTAACGGTTCTAGTCGGGATGAGCTCATGAGCGTCGTTTTTTACCACAGTCATGCCCCCTTTTTTTGGTACACACTGTACAGGACTTACCCATGAACTGTCTGAGATTGGGTAAATGATACCGGCATCCAACCATTTTATAATTTCCTTCTTCACCACATCTTTCATAATGGGATTTAATCTTCTTTGCATCTCAATGGTTGGTTTTGATCCCTCTTCCATTAAAATCTTATGCATACAGAAAGTTGGGCTAATACCTCGAATGTCCGCTATAGTCCACCCAATTGCTGTTTTGAACTCGCGCAAAACGCGTAGCAATTTTTCTTTTTGGGTGTCAGTTAATTTTGTCGACACAATAACTGGTAAAGTCGAATTTTTCCCTAGATAAGCATATTCTAAATGAGAGGGAAGTGGCTTTAATTCCAACACCGGTGGCTCTTCTATCGAGGGTTTGCATTTTGTTTCTAACGTTTTGGGTCTATCCAGGATGTCGAATGGTTGCTTACTTTTCCTGTAGAATGATGGTGTGTCTAACCAATTGACCTACTCATTGTCCGTAACAACACTATCGTTGTCTGTTCCAAGCAACATGGATTCTATCGGATCCTCCGAGTAATTACCGCAAAGCTTGCGATTAACTATCTCCTCCATTAAATCTACCCGCAAACACTCATTTTTTTCTTTCGGATACGACATGGATTTAAACACATTAAAAGTGACTTGTTGATCGTCAACTCTCATCGTCAATTCTCCTTTTTGCACGTCGATTAACGTTCTTCCCGTTGCTAAAAATGGTCGTCCGAGGATGATGGGAAGTTCCGTATCTACTTCACAATCCAAGATGACGAAGTCTGCTGGGAAGATGAATTTATCCACCCTTACTAATACGTCTTCAACGATACCTCGTGGATATGTAACTGATCGGTCTGCCAACAGTAAACTGATGTTTGTCGGTTTTGGTGCCTGGAGCCCGAACTGACGGTAGACTGATAATGGCATCAAATTAATACTGGCCCCCAAATCGCACAGTGCTCTCCTCGAAAACTGATTGCCAATATCGCATGGAATAGTAAAGCTACCTGGATCTTTCAACTTTGGAGGTAACTTGTTCTGAATAATTGCGCTACATTCTTCAGTTAGCGCCACTGTTTCAAAAACCCCCAGTTTCCTTTTCTTTGATAGCACATCCTTCATGAACTTCGCGTAACTCGGCATTTGTTCTAAAGCTTCGGCGAATGGGATGTTGATATGCAATTTTTTGAAAATATCCAAAAATCTTGAAAACTGCTTATCTAATTTGGATTTCTGAAATCTCTGCGGATATGGTATGGGTGGCATTGTTGTCATTGGCTCGGGTGCCTTTGCCTCTCCTATTTCCTCTTTATCTTTCCCGGTTTCCACAACTTCTTCTATTTCAGCTGTTGCGTTGTCCCCCTTTTCTTTATCCTTAACTGTTTGCAACTCCTTCCCACTTCGTAAGATTACTGCTTTGCAGTGCTCATTTCTACCCGGATTTATTTCTGTATCACTCGGGAGCGTTCCTAGTGGACGGTTATTCAATGCATGTGCTATTTGCCCCAATTGATTTTCCAGATTCTTTAACGATGCCCCATGGCTTTGCAAAGTCAGATCTAATTGGTTCAATTTCTTGTCTTGTTCCTCGTTCTTGTTGTCCGATGCTCTAATGAACTTTTCCAAGGCTGCTTCCAAACTTGATATCCTCTCTGGTTGTGGATTCGGATTTTGAAATCCGGAGGTGTTTTGTTGCCTAGGTGGTTGAGCTGCAGCTTGATTGTTACTCCATGAGAATCCTGGATGATTCTTCCAACCTGGATTCTACGCATTTTGAGTCGAATACGGTTGAGTTGAGCGATTATAGTTTCCTACGAATTGTGCTGATTCAGAATTTATGGCACACTGATCCATCGCATGACCCCCAGCACACAACTCACAAACCATTGCTACCTGATGTGTGGCTTGTGGATGCCATGTTTCTATTTGCTTAGCTATTGCAGTCACTTGTGCTGTTAATGCTGTCAGCTTGTCCACTTCATACTTTCCCGATGCTTTTGGATGGTTGTTCCACGTTATGGGCCACTGATAGTTGTTGGTAGCCATTGTTTCTAACAATTGATATGCCTCATCAAAATTTTTGGACATGATCGCGCCTCCGGCTGCTGCATCAATACTAGACCTCGTGGCCGCGTGCAAACCATCACAAAATATCCCTAATTGCATCCACTGTGGGATTCCATGATGAGGGCACTTACGGAGCATATCCTTAAATCTTTCCCACGCCTCATATAACGATTCTGACTCAAATTGTGCGAAAGTATGAATATCATTCCGTAGTTTTGCCGACTTCGCTGGTGGGAAGAACTTAGCTAAAAATTTTTGAGCTAAGTCATCCCATGTGGTGATTGAACCAGGAGGTAAGGAGTGTAACCAGCTTCGTGCTTTATCTTTTAAAGTAAACGGGAACATCCTCAACCTTATTGCATCTTCCGACACATTGTTAAATTTGAAGGTATCGCAAACCTCCAAGAAGCTCAAGATATGTTCATTAGGATCATCTATCGAATTACCCCCAAACTGGCATATATTCTGTAGCATCTGAATTGATCCCGGTTTTATCTCGAAACTGTTCGCATTGATTGCCGGTCTCTTAATACTTGACTGTAAATCCGTGACATTTGGCAGGGCGTAATCCCTAAGTGATTTCTGTTCGTTCTCTGCCATGTTTACGAGAATTTCTTGAGTTGTCAAGTCTTCTTCCAGATGTGTAGCCTCACTATTCAAACGCACTGTTTGGAACTTCTTCTCAAGGTTGTCGGTATACGTAAGAAGTTCCTTTCTCGCTTTCGATCTAGTGTGCATACACGAATTCCTGCCAATCCAAGAAGAAAGATTAAGTAGCATTCAAATTAAAATCGAACTGATTATAACTAATATGAAATTAATATTAATAAAAAGTCCCCGGCAACAGCGCCAAAAACTTGTTGAGTATAATCTAATTACGCACAACACGCAAGTATACGTGGTCAACAAGTAATAAAGTGATAAGTTGAGTATCGTTCCCACAGAGAATTCTAATTAATAAATCCCAACTACTAATACTATATCAATTCAATTTTATTTGAACCAGAATAAATTACGATTTTCTGAATTATTAACACAAAATTAAACACCAAAAGATATTATCCTAAAATAACGAATAAATAAACTAATGCTTGAATAAATAATTTCCGATAGATAAAGGTTAAGACTTCAATATCCCCAATTATGAACCATAAATCAGTTACCTACTCATCCCAATTACTATGTCTACTGAATTGTTAACAAGAATTCTCAAATGCCAAACGTCCTTTTCCAAGTGATCAATTGACTTCTATTTAATCCAGATTAATCTTGCTATATTCCTATGCAAAACAATTGAATTAAACGCTTTCCAATTCCAATTCCCTATGTGTTACATGCGGTGAAAAGATATTTCCATTCAATTCACAAACCTAATTATGCAAATAATCAAGTCACATATCATCATGCCCAGTTCTAACCCTAGAATTCCTTTTCCAATTCCTTCTAGAATAACAAGGTAATTATTGGCCAAATAATTAAGCAATAAAGTCAAAACATGATGAACAATTCACTTCAACATAAACAATTAGAATGAGTGAATAACTACTTTATAGTCATAAAAGGTTCAATTGAAATCTTAATGAAAGAATTAGTTCATCTCGGAAATAAAAACCATTAATTGTTGACAAATCATCCTTAAAGAATTACAAATGAAAAATAAGGAGAAAAAGAATAAACTCTGTAGCCAATCCTTAATCTCCAAGCAATCTCGCGTAACCCGCAATAGAGAACTTGTTGAATCCTCCCCAGAATAAAAGTCCAAAAAGAGATCCCCCTATTTCAGCACTTAGTTTCTTTTTATATCCCCCCACAATCCTTCTCCAATTAGGTTTTATTTTTGCTCCAAATAACCAAATTAAGTCCAAACAAAAGTCAAACGCGCTAATCCAGTCAACTCCAGCCGAGGCTCAGCGCCCCGGCGCTGTAGATAGTACAGATTCCAGCGCCCCGGCGCTGGACTTCTCCATAATTATCGAATTGCCATTATTTGCTTGAATTTCCCATAATTACCCCCTCCAGCTTCCAAATCTGCAAAACAAGATATAAACACAATAAAAATGCTACTAAATAACTTAAAAATGCAATAACTTAAGTCCAAATATATCCAATTCATGGGTATACTACCCATTCATCAATAGACACTACTAAAAAAATAGTAATAACGAAGGTGAAAGCAAACAAACTCAATTTTAGGTTTGATCGACCGAACAATAATGTTGATGAGTGGTGACGTGTCACCCATGCACTTTGTAAGGCTTGCGAGATGAGTCTTTGTCAATCTCTTTGAATTGTGTCTATCTTTTAGGTTGACTATGGCAATATGACAATGCAATGGAGCACAACATAAAGGAAAATAAGATCAAATTAGTCCTTTATTGATGTCACTGGAATGTGATGTCACTAGAATTATCCCCAGGGATGATATTGATGCCTAATTTTGTAGAAAAATTAGTCCTTTATTCCGTTTTAAATTACTGCGTATGAATTTGATGGTGAAATTCAATACCAAGTCCTTTTTTGCTTTAAATTATTTGTTATGTTGAAAGCTTGTGATATAAGTTGGTCTTTAGTTTTATGCACTTGCTCTATCATCTTTATAATATGTAGCTTATTCTTGAAATTATTAGGTGTTGGTTCAACTATTTATTAGGGAACTCATTCGTATTGAGGGGTGCTTTTCAGTTCTGCGCAACCTGTAAGTCAATGAAATTTGAACTGTTACATATTCAATGAAATTTGAACTCATTCGTGTTGGTTAAAATATTATATATATTCACTTTGCCCATATAGTTATTTATGGTTCGCCTTCAACTCAAATGTGCAGGTATCTAAATAATAATTATCTTACGGGAGGAATTCCTGCACAGCTTGCAAACTTGAAAAATTCAAAAATTTTGTAAGTTCTGCATACACATATATAATGTTCTAGAATTATATTCGTAGCATATATTGATGGCAATAAAAAGAGGCACATAACATTGATTTTTTAATTGCTAAAGTCTTCTGTGGAGTATCAAGGTACATTAAGAAGGCGTGGAAGATTATGCACGATTCACTAGAACAAATTAGTCATTGTAAATCATGGAAGATATGTGAATACCTGAATAATCAATTTTTTAGGATTGATTGCTATGAAATTTGGGGTTATAACATACTGAGATTGCTAATATACTGAACTTTTGAATATAAGCCCACTAATTATGTGAGTTAATGTTTAGAAGAAATTTACTTTCTAAACTTTTGGGGATTTGAGGATACATTTGTATGTATGTTACATATTGAGGTAGAATTGCTTCTAAAGTTTTGAATTGATAATATGATGATTTTATTGAATGATAAGTTGATTTCAAATGATTTTTAATGGTAAAAGTAATTGTTATTGTCTGATATAGGCCCAAGGAGATAGGTTGGTTGTGTGGGGTTATAAGGAGGCTAACATGGGTTTATAGCACAAGTAAATGGCTATAAAAAGGGTGAATTAAAATTGTGCACACCACATGTTTGTTAAAAGTCCCAAGTGGACTGTTTTGGCTAAAAAGAGAATTCTATAGGGAATTAAAGTTGGGGTTATATATGTACATCCTATATAATATGAGGAAAGGTGTTTTGACATATTAAATGGAAACGAGAACAAATTTTTTTAAGCTAAAACCAAAAGAAGGATTTTGATATGTCAAGCAATCTTTGGCCACTGTTTTGAGTAGCCTAGAGAATCTGAAATAGAGTGGTTATACCTTCTAATTACAGTCTTACATATGATATACAACATATATAAAGTTTGTTGCAATTTGGTATATAAACTAAATTAAACAAGAACTCAAAGTGACCACGCGGGAGGGGGAAAAGAGCTGCTGCCCAGTGGCAGCAGCGTGTACCAGCAGCAGCAATAGCAGTGGGATGAATGAGGCTGGGGGTTCTTTTGAGCTCTCAGTTGGAAGGGTTAAACTGTCCCAAATAAGTTAGCTAATGCTTTTCTACAGTAGATGAATGTGTATTGTGAAAGTCTATTATTTAATATTAATTGTTATTCCTTCTTTCACTTTCATAAGTAAATGATATTATTTAGTTTACTTCTCTGATTTCTCCCTTTTTCTGTTTCTAGGTAAATTATACCTAAAACACTATAGTTTATAAAAATTTCAATTGTGTATATTTTTTTAGAGTCACAAGCAAATTTTTTTTTTTAAAATATTCAATATTCCGGTCCAGTAAACATGTCCATGTAGAAGGACTAGCTTTAGATTGTTTGTGTGTCAGTGTTGGACTGTTGTTTGAGCTCTGTAATTCATGACTATATTATTAATTATCTGCTAACAAGGTTATCATGTCTACTGAAACAAGCTCTTATTTGGATAAAAAATATCTCAAAGCTAGCTGTATCCAAGACATTCTAAAAACCAAGTTTAAACCAAGCACTTTCAGGAAAAGCATCCTGAGAATTTTTCTAATACAGCTATAACATAAATGTTTAATGTGAAGAATTGAATGTTTATAAATTGATACAAACAAGAAGATAACAAAAACTCGATTGATCAGCCATATAATGATAATTTAGCATCATGAGCTCAAATGTTGTACTTCTTGGCTTTTTTCCTCTATATGTTTTCTTGGTTTTTTTCCTTTCTCTGTATTTATGTGTGTTTGTGTGTATATATATGTATATAATTTTATTGTACGAATTAAATTATGAAAATGGTAGTTTCTCAAAAAATTATTGATGCCCCCTTTTTTGATTTCTTTTTCTGTTTGATATGTTTCTCTAATTTGGTTGATTGACTGTATATTTCTTGAACATTTATGGAAAATCAAAATGGAGTAGTATGAGTCTCTTATAAGCAGTTTGATTAGGGTTCGTTTCTTTAAAACCCTTCCCCCCTTTTTCTAATTAGGGGTTTGAAATTTTTGTTTCTCAATGTAATCAGTAATTCAGGAAGTTTTGGGTTTTGATTGGGTGGTTTTGCCTTAAAATTTCATGAATGACTTTTTATTTTATTTTTTGCCAACTGAGGAGTGTTTTTGTTTAGTATATCTAATTTTTTTGGGCTTATTTGGGTCTTGAATACGCGAAATATATTGTATCTGTTATTCCTGATATAAGGTAGTTCGTATGAAGGATGGGACAAAAGTATTGGGTTCTTGAGGTATAAAGCATAAACTTAAGAAATAAACATATGACTTTATGATATAATGTACCTTAGGAGTTGATCATAGCCTCATAAAAGAAAATGCATAATGGTAAAATGAATTGATTGGGCATAGCCTCATGGAGTTGATAGTCTATGTGTGTGATGTGTGATTATACTTGCAGGTGACTTATTTAACACATTCTTCTTAGTGGTATACGTGTAGTTGCACGTAACTGGTGATTTTTTCCAAATTGTATACGTGTAGCTTAACTTTGGACTAAGGTAAATACATATCCATAGACAAAGGCAAGTATAATGCTCCCCTTTCTTTCTCAAGTGAAAAATCTAATACAAAAAATTGTATTTCAAATCAGTTTTAGTTCTGAGCCTAGGTGTTTATCCAATAAATTTAGTTATATATCAATCCAAATGTCTAAAGAAAATAAAAAAAGAAAGAAACTAAACACAACTTAAACAGAACGAAGAATGAATAATTTGGTATGGGAATGCAAACAGTGGCATGATGAATAAATATCTGGTAATCTTGGGTTCTTTTGTAGACTACGGATGAATAATGAAGGGTAAAAAAATGATTTACACTGTTGATTATTAGGAAAACACTGAAAATTCAGATCTTATTGTTAGTTCTCACAACTGACTATAGTAAAATAATAATGGTAGTAATAATAATAGTAGTATATATAGATGTGAAACCATTATGAAGTCATTTGCGTTAGTAACAGTTACCTTCACTTTTCTTAATTAAATGTTTTTTTTTGTCGAATAAGAGTACTGCGTGCTTACCCACTAAAAGAAAATAATAAAAAGAGGCGTACATATTATTAAATGTTTTAAAAAACACCCTTTTCAGATTCTATCACAAGATTTTCATTTCCAAAGTAAAAATAAATTAAGTATATCATATAAATGAAAATATGAAGGTCACAAAGATCTGGGATATTGAAAAATAGGAAGGCAATAACTATTATGGGACAAAAACATCAGTTATTCCTACTATATTCAAAAGGAGAAATAAGTAAAGGAAGAGTCATGCTGCACACGTGTTATTTCATAAAGCTTTGATGTATTTATTGAGGTTCATCTACGCATGACGCAATGATAGCAAAGTGGCCAGGTCCAACAAATATACATAAATGATCTAATAGAACCACTCTCAACTTTGATGTTATTATTACATCACAGCATGAGAGAAATGAATTGATTTGACTATTACGTTCTCTCCGATTCATCATCTCAAGGTTTCAACTCTAGGGCTTTTCTTTTTTGCTCTTCTCCTTTCCATTCTGGTAATTAGTTCACCTTAATTTCTCAATTTTTATATGTTCTCTTTCAGTTGAATATGAATTGTATACACACACACACATATATGTTCGTATTCAGTTGTGATTATGTACATGTTTCCTTCTTAAAGTTTTCCCCCCGTTTTTAAGCTATTTTGTATCAAATCTTTGTTGAGTTTTGTGTTCCAGTTGTAAGTTTCCCGATTATGGTAATGTTTGGTTAAAAATTATTATTTTCATTATGATAGTATGAAAATTGGGTCCAAATTTTGTAGTGTGTAATATCCTTTTAAATTAAAGTCTCTCATTTGCATAAGTACTTGATAAGTTTAATATCTAATACTCCTACATATTAAGTAACCGTACTTATTAGTTGTTATTACTACCTCCCTTTAAAATGACAATCGTACCCTTTATTGAAAATTAACTTCTTATTTTTATGACACATTTATTCTATTTTAAACAATCATTTAACCTTCTTTTTAAAACAATCAATTCGTAGTTAAATATTGTGAATTATTATTATTTTGAATGTGAAATATTATTTTAGTTGTGATAGATTTAATTATTAATAAGAATATTCTTTCATCACTGAATTTGATTTGTTTCACACTAATACATTTTTTCAATAGCGAATATGAATCATGAGGTCACCCTGCCCATGGGACCACCTTCTTATACCGTGTTTGGATATATAAGTTCCTTTTTCAGACTTAATGAAAATTGAACAATTAATATTCCTTTTTGAAATTTCTAACGTGTCTTTCAATTTAGGACAGGAGGATTATAATTTGCAATGCATAGTAAAATTATTTTCTTCTTTTATAGCAAACTTGCAATTCGGGTTATGCTCAACATGTTTTTTTATTTTCTGCATATATGTATTTTTATTTTCCGTCTTTTGTAAAGTTGGCTAATTATACATGGTTATGATGATTTTGAGTATGGAATGATGTTTTTTTGTGGTTTGGATATGTATAGATGATTATAAGTTTTTTAAACAGGTTTAGATTTTTCTGGATATCTATTTTTAAAGGAAACTCTGTCGAAATTTCTTGAAATTAGTAGCTACTAGCTTGATATTTTGGTTGTTGGATATGTGTTTATTATTGAATATGTATTAATTTATGCATGGTATGATGATTTTGGGTATGAAATGATGGGTTTTTTTGGTGGTTTGGATATGTATGGATGATTGTAAGTTTTATAGACAGGTTTAGATTTGTCTGGATATCTATTTTTAAACGAAACTCTGCAAAAAATTTTTAAAATCAGTAGCGGCTAGCTAGCTGTTTTGGTGGTTAGATATGTGTTGATGATGGAGTATGTATTAATTTTTGTATGTGTGTGTTTTTTGTGTTCCGTATTTTGTAAAGTTAACTAATTATACATGGTTATGATGATTTTGGGTATGGAATGATGGTTGTTTTGGTAGTTTGAATATGTAGTGATGTTGCTGAAAACCTGTTCAAAATACTCGAGAGAAAACATCAAAACTACATATCCAAATGTTAACTGTATGTGGGACTTTGGGTGAAATGAGGTGATGTTTGCATATGTTGAAACAGATGATATTATAAAGGATGTGGACCGAACGTGGTTGATGAACTCATAGACGAAATCATAAGAGAATGGTAACATGAGAAGCTCTAGTACTCTATGATGTTAACTGAGTTATTTTCTAATACATTTTGTAATATGAGTTTCACATTGTCCAACTGTGATGTTGTTAAAAGGTAAAGTACATAATTATTTGCAGAGTTTTGTTTTGAATTTGTTGCTACAATATATATATTATAGCTTTGTCCATGGACGGTGGGTTTTATCCCAAATTTACGATGGCCCAAATGATTTTTTTGGCTATATGTTTGACCAAATTTACCTTTTTTGGCGGTTAGGGCAATTATTTTTGAAGTTATTATTTTATTTTATTTTTTATTTAATCAGGCAAAGGAGCTCCAAACCAATTTGGTGCACATGTACCTTTTAAGTAAGTGGTTATCATTATGCTTTCTCAAAACTACAATGCTTTTACCTGTTAATGTATCAACGACTAGTATTCAATGGACACATTTGTATGATTGATTGTGCTTAAAATAGTTTTACTAATTAATCCATGTTCCATCCAAAATTGTAAATTAAATGAAGGGAATCAATAGCATATAGGTGAAGAGAAGTGCTTTTAAATGTGCTTGAAGAAAATATGAAGGTCATTGGCATTAGGAATGTTTCGAATTTAATAAATGTAGTTAACTGGACTAGGTCAATTTTATTGTTGAATGAATGTGGATGTTGGCTTTAGTTGTTTTCTTAACAAATTCATTTTTTCTTGCCAGTCTCGATTTGTAAATAATGAGTATGTAGATACAATTTGTGACAAAATTCTTGACTTCTTTACTTTTTGGGTGGGATGTCTATCTTGATTAGAAATTTTATTATTTACAACAAATAATTACGAAATTTTCTAATTTTTATCAAATATATACTCTT
Source organism: Panax japonicus (assembly GCA_020205505.1). Taxonomy (NCBI): domain Eukaryota; kingdom Viridiplantae; phylum Streptophyta; class Magnoliopsida; order Apiales; family Araliaceae; genus Panax; species Panax japonicus. Next base: position 11,122,235 of record CM035103.1, read on the forward strand.
TAAACATTGTAACACACAATTTTCATTTAGATTCATCTTTAGGTATTAAATAATTACACGAGTAATAGTAGTTCCGGAGGCATGGGTTAACCCTAGTGTGTGTTTGTATATATATATGTATATATATATATATATATATATATATATATAGTAATCCTTAAACGTGCAGTAAAGGAGAACAACAAAATCAGATTGGGAAAAGGCCTCGCGAATCACATTTTTTTTTTTTTTTATAATTAAATTTTATACAATAAAATTATGCCCAATTAAATTGTTCTAAACACATATCAATATACATGTCAAATTAAAATAATTAATAATTTGTATAAAGATTTGGCTTTGATACCAGTGTTAGGTTTGTAATATTCATGAACACAATCAAATTGCACAAATTAAGCGAAAACGTGAAAAATTAGAATTTTAAAATTTTACAAACCATATACCCGGATCACCCTTTATGCATAATTATTAATTAAACGAAAATATGAAAAACAAGAATCCTACTCTTGGAGATCTGAGCTTCCTCAGGTACAAGTTTACCTCCAATCTTTTTCGCGTTCAACTTAAATCCAACGGGTTTGGTTCCTTCCTTTGATCAATGTTAGCCACCCAAGTGCTTGGTCTTCCCAACTATTGGAATTACGTATTCTATGAAGACGTCAACCACCACACCTATAATAAGACTCCTCTTATTTATAGATGTAGGCAACCCTCCTTAACAATTAAGAAATTGAGTTTTATTTTAATTAATTAAACTCCTTTAATTAATTAGGCTCCTAATCTTATTAGGAATAATTAATTAAACTCTTTTAATTAATTAGCCTCCTAATCTTATTAGAAATAAATGAGAGTACTTTTATTAATTAATTTCCAAACTCTTTTAGGAATTAAATAATAATAATAGTAATAATAATAATAATAATAATAATAATAATAAGACTCCTCTTATTAATTTATATTAATTAATTAAGCTCCTAATCTTATTAGGAATAATTAATTAAATTCTTTTAATTAATTAGTCTCCTAACCTTATTAGGAATAAATGAGAGTACTTTTATTAATTAATTCTCAAACTCCTTTAGAAATTAAATAATAATAATAATAAGACTCCTCTTATTAATTTATATTTAATATTTCTAAAATATTAAATAATAAATATTAAGCTATTTAATTTATTCTATCACCATAGATTAAATTAAATATACTTAACTTATTATTATGATTATGCCATTAACTTCTTAAATAATTATTCTTCCTTTTATGGTGTGACCCTTTAGGTTCTTCATATTAAATCGGTTGTGAATAAATCAATTAGAATAATTCTAATCTTATTTAAATAAATAAATTAAACTATTAATTTATTTAAATAAATAAAATTTATTCTACAATAGGGATAAGCCTCCCTAGCGATTAACGACTTTTCAGATAATATAGATTTCAACATTAATCATAAAAGAACCTTTGAGTAAATAGTTACCGTACAATTTATTCATTCCACCATACAATGTCCCAATTAAATATAAGACATGGAATTACTGTCAAGTCTTATTTTATTTAATTATATGTATTTCGACTCTTAAATGCACAACTCCAAATAATACAAATTAGAAACTCCTTTCTAATTTCATTCTGCATTGGTCAAGGACTACTGGGTTGTCATTTATCGAATCACATAGGACATTTCTCTTCTTTTACTAGAAGTGGTAGATTCTTTATTGGTCATACATTATCTCCATATACAATTTATTATACTCAAGCATACCCTTTAATATACCCTAAGGGTCTTAAAAAATAAGTCAAAGTATAACTCACCATACACAAAATACTATGATGATCTCAAGTCCAAGGATCACTTGTACTACTATTACTATAAGATTTCCTATTGATAGGCAAGTAAAACTCCATTAGGTATTCCTTAGCGAGCCACGTTCAGTGAACTTATTCTCTAATAAGCACCTACATATTTACTTTAGTGTCTCCACACAAATGATCATGAGATCAATCATCCTCATCCAATGAGCAAATAACGTATATACTAATCTATCCGGATTCACTAATCCCCAATTTAGTAATCCAACGATTGGAAACTATTTTAGTTTTAAGCTTTCTAAGAATTTAGATCTCATTATAATGATCATCATCATTATTCTAAAAGCATTGCTTAAAACTATGGGTTTATAACATATTATAAAATAGCATCATGTAGATAATTAAAAACCTTTAATAAATTAATACTTTTTATTAATAAATGAATAAGATTGTTACAAAGTATATGCTTTATCATCAAACATGATTAACTTGTGTGCATATTACTTTCACATGAACCGTGCATGACACCTGGGAACACAAAGTTAAGTCCCTTTATAATTGCTTCATGTCTATCTGAAATAATGCATTGTCCTTCTCTAACTCCACAAGCATCTCTCAAATTAATGAAAAACCATCTTCAGGATAATTTATTTTCACTATCAATCACTCCAAAAGCACTGGGTATAATGTTTCTGTTTGCATCTTGTGTGCTTGCTATGAGAAGTGTACCCCCGCAGGTTGATTGTATGATTACAATGATTGGAAAACAATGGTTCCATGCTTCAATGGATTCTCATATTGCAAAGAAGATATATTTGAAGCGACCATTTTTTCCAACTCCAAGGATGTGATGGATCCTGAAATGAATTTTTAGTTTGGTTAATGTAAATATATGTAATAAATATTGTCCATATTTGTAGTTTAGGATAACTATGTGTATTACTACTGGTATCCAATTACTTAGCATTTAATATTTTTCATAGTGTTCAGAAGATGTCTAAAATGCTATTTAATAGTTACATTTCATGTAGATACTAGTCGCCTGCAAAAGCCATTTTTTATTTATATTTCAACATTACAGTTAGTAGCCAAACCTTCTTATTAGGTAACCAAATCATTTAATTTGGGTAACTGAACTATTTTAAAATTTTAATGAACAGTTTCCGATTGTTACCTGGATTTGTTTTTTTCAGCATGTGCAACCATGAAGGGATCAGAGTGTAGTCGTATGGATTTCCTCTTACTTTTTTCATTACTTTTTCTTTCGATCTCCATTCTCTTTGGTAGGAGATGGACACATTATACTCTGTCATCATGTCTTCCACAATATCGATTGGTGTATAAATTTTCTTGAAGTTCGTTAATCTATGCATTATGCATTCACTAACCATCTGACTATTTGTTTATCTATGATCTCCAAGCAGTATGTTGGACGACCAAGTGTGTAAATCATTAAATTCTCTCACCTTGAACATATTTGTTTTCCGAAACTTTGATGCTCTTAGTTTCCATTTGCAATTTTCACTGTCTATGCATACCAGGACAAAGTCTCTACCACTTGTTCTTTCAACATTGTGTTGTCTGTTTTGCCTTATTGAATGTAGGTAGCCTTATTGCTTGTGTTAGGATTTTTTTGTCTTTGTAAGTTTAATGAATTTTGACTTCAAACTTATTCGGATCTGATATGACCTCATCACATTGTTCTCCAGTGTTTGCTACGTCTTGCTGTCTGCCTTGTTCTCTATCAATAACTTCAATGGCCAGGTGCTCAACATAATGTGATCCAATTTGGTCTTCTTGTGTTGCCAACAATACAAGTTCAGAATTCTATTGTGTCAATCTCATTGGCGTTTCAGCTTTCATTCTATTATCTTCTTCATTTATCACATTTTGTAAGATTGTAGTGCCTCCAATGCTGTTTTCAGAATCTATAATCAGTGGAAACTTTCCATGTTCACCTGATTTTCTACTGACTTCCATATAGAATCTTAAGTTTGCTTCATTTGTCACCTTGATCGGAGGGATGTTTCTTCTAATCTGAAACTTGATCGACAATTCTGTTGTGTTGCAGTCTAGACTTAATGCAGTGCATATCAAGTTGTGCATTTCTATGAATGAACAAGTTGAAGGTACTAGTAGGCCGGTAACTTTGAATTTTTGATATTGGTTACTGTCAGTCAACGTATCGTTGAAGTAAATTACAACTGGAATCATATCCATGGTCCAACAACTAAAACATTAAAATTAATACAATTATGTAAATAGTGACCAAATCAACATCACATAGGAATCAAAATTCATTTTTTTAGTAATCGTAAATTTCTAACATAATGTTTGCATTGTCAAATTAAAGAATGAATAGATAGACGAATGTAACCAAACTATTTTATGAATGCTGCCAAAATATGAATGTGTAACAAATACGATTTGGTAACTAAAATAATTAATATTATTTAATAGGTGACCAAATCAACAATATACAATAACCAAAATAGACATACTTAGTATCCATGCTTATGTAACATACTGTTTTCATTTAATTTATAAATAAATCACAAATTATGTTGTCGTGAAGGATAAATACTAAAGAATGAACATTTAAATTCGTAACAAAATTGTATTGAAATCTGCATTCATATAAAGTAACCAAACCTTTATATGAATGTTGCCAATCTATTATATGAATTCTGCCAAAATATGAATGTGTAACAAATACTCTTTTGTAACTGAAATTAATACTACTAATTTATTGGTTACTAAATCAACATTATATAGTAACCAAAATATACGTTATTAGTATTAATGCTTTTGAAAAATACTATTTTCAAACCGTTTATTAAAAATTCACAAATTATGCTTTTGTGAAGGTGAATTGCTAAATAATGAACACTTAAATCAAGGTAACCAAACCTTTATATGAATGTCCCCAAACTTTGATTTTGTAATAAATACGTAACAAAAGTGTGTTGAACTTTCAAATTCTAATTTAATATTTATATCAGACAATCGTTTTTTTAACTGATTTGATATCCATTAATAAAAAGCTACTAATCCTTATATTCAATACTTTTTTTTGTTACTGTTATAATTCTGACAATCTTTGTTGGATACAAAGTTAAATTAATAGATTTCAATATATAGATTAATTACTTCATACCTTTGTAGTCACTGTGCAGATTCAGTTTGCAGTCTCAGGATTAATTTTTTTGATTCTGTTTCGGAATCCTTTGATCGGTTTTGTGAATGTGGTGTTCGGCTGCTCTGTTTTTGCTTCTTGATGCTTTCGAATTCGGTTTTTTTTTATTACTGAGTATGCTTCTTTTCGATTGCTCCTTTGTTACATATTATAATGATTATGAAGTTTTCTATTTGTTCTTCGTTGGATTCATTCTTTTTCGACGTGAATTTTTAATGTTTGGATTAGTTGGTAACTGCCGAACTCAGTGGAGTAGTTTTCTCCTTGACTTGAGGGTTTTTATTTTTGTTGATTGGATATAATGACGTGTATTGCACTATTCTTGATATTATTATACATTATTACACTATTATTATAATTATTTGATTGATGCACTATTTTTGTAATTACTTTCTATTTGTTTGTTGTATATTATTGTAAAAGACCCATTATTAATTTCACCTTAATTTTTATTTGTGACTAAACAATAACAAAGGCCAATCCTAAGCCAAGCCCAAACCCAGGCCCATTAAGAACTGTGGCAAGACCGGACCTAGTTATTATAACTTAATTGAATTTTAGGGGTTTCTATCTTCTCGGCTTATTTCAGTACTACCCACTTCTTCATCTGTTTCGATTCAATGGGGGCTAAGCGAAGGAAGGACGATAGCGATGGCAGAGACGAAGAAATTATGTGTAAGGAGGAAGTTAAGCAGAAGAAGGATGGTGGGCAGCAATTGCTTCCGTCAACGATAAAGAACAAGGAAAAGAGGTCGGCTGTCCATGCGAAGCTCAAACAACAAAAGAAGCTCGATAAGCGTAAAAAGGCCAAGGCTCGTGAAGCTCTTGAGAAGAGAGCTCTTGAGCTCGGCGAAGAGGTTAATTTTTCCCTGAACTTTCTATATACTCTGTTGATACTCTGTAGTATACATATGTTGATTTGTTTTGCAAATGATTTGAAGATGAAAAATAATTTATATGTTGACTAATTTTATGCAGAATGTGAATTGCAATTAAGGTGGAACTGTAATACATAAAATAGAACAAATATAACTGTAATATGTAGGTTCCTGGAGCTGCTGTTGAAGTAGCACACGTGGGAATTAACTGGTGGGGGTTCTTTTTTATCTTGATTAAGTGTGGGTTGAGTGCTGTTTTTCAGTTAAGAAAATTTCAGCTTAGCTTAGTAAATGTTGCATAATTCCATTCATGGGTTTATCTGGGCACATCAAGAACTTTGATATTGAGTGTTTGTTTATAGAAGTGATGATGACTAATTTATTGCACATCAATACTTTTGTGGCATAATAGTCAGATAGTGTTTGATGACTAATTTTAGTAACTTCTAATATTTTTGAAATAAAAATGTAATTTTTCATTTTAAATGCAATAAATTTTATATTTTCCTCAAAAAATGGTTATTTATCGCTAATAGCACTGTCATTAAATTAAGAAATACATATAAAGGTAATTATTCAAATCAAAAGTTTTTTTTAAGCCCATCACACAACTCTGCTAAACTAATACCGAGTGTTGTTAACTATGAGTTAATTGTTGTTTTTAGCTATAAAACTTTCGGTACTATTTTTGTTTTTGTAGGTATTGTGGCCCGATAGATAATTCATTAGCTGTCTCTTGTTTTAGTATTTCAGTATTACTGTCTTTTTAGTTTTTCTTTTTGGGACATTCCGAAATAAACTTAGTAAATTAGTTCTTATATTATTTCCCTTGACGTGTTTTATTATGGTTAAATTTTGTAGTGTTTTATTATAAAAGTTTTTGTCATATCAGCACAGTTTTTGTTAGGGGTATTAGTAGTAAATAACTAGAAATCTGGTAGTAGTTGGCAAATAGAGAGCATGCTATTTTCTATGGGAAGGAGAGTAGTACTTGGTAGTGTACTTCAGTCTTTTAGCCATATAGTTTATAAATATCATGATGTATACAGAAAACCCTATGCTTATTTTGATGAAATGATTATCTGAAAACCAGTGTTTGTTAATGAGTCACATGGATCTTCTCCCTCCCCTTCTTTTCAAGTCTCCATTTCTTAATCTGAATTCTCTCTTAACCTCCACTGAATTGCTTTGCATCTGCAAATATTTAAGCACCACAGTCATGACCAAGTGAGGGTCATGACAACTTGGTATCAGAGCAACTTTTTTTGCTCAAGGCTTCCTCTAATCTTCTATCCTCTTCTCAGTCCTCTAATCTTCTTATTCTCTTCTTCAAACTATCTTAAATTCTTCTTTCTGTCCTAAAATTTACAACTGCACACCAGGTGTTTGTTGTATTGTTGCAGTTAAGATACTACTTAGTTTAGTTGTTACTTCCTTCCCTTCCAAAGCAACCATGACAAGATCCTCTAGTAGGATTGAACTATCCTTCCCGGTATACAAGGATGGAGAGGATGCATCGAGCTGGGTAAGAGACTAGAGTTTTTCTCCATCTATAGGGTGCAGGACTTCAGAAAAACCCCTATTGCTGCCATGAAAATAAGTGGAATCCAGAAATCTTGGTATAAGTCCTAAAAGATGGGCAAACCTGCACTAACATGGAAGCAGTTCTCTGAGGCTTCTGTGTTTAGATTCATCGACTCTGGCCATGGCAACATTTTTGAGCAGTTCACAGTTCAAGTCAAAGATATTAACTCATTATGATGAGTTTGAATGGTATAAAGGTAGACTGCTGGAAAAAATACCAATTCTCAGTGAAGAGTTCTTTACAGGAATTTTCATTGGGGGAAACAGTTGGGGACAATACAAATAAACTTTGACAACAGAACCATGTCCTTCCAGCAAGAAGGAAGGAGCATTACTCTGTTAGGAAAGGGTGGTACACACACTGATATTGCTAACATCAACTCTTCCTGTCATTACATGACTGTAGCTCAACCTATATGGATGGTACAATGCATTGATAGCTCTGAGAATGATGCGGACATAGCCCAAACTATCACTTAGTTAGAAGTCATAAAAATGGGGCCAAATGAGTGGGAGTTAGAGCAAGGACTTCTGAAGTACAGAGGCAAATGGGTGACTGGTTCCAAGGGGGACTTAAGGAGACAAATTTTTGAGGAACTTCATGAGAAAGGGGTTGGAGGACATTCAGGTTCAAGGGCTACCCTAAAAAGGGTTGAACAATATTTCTATTGGAAGGGAATAAAACAAGATATCACTAGTTGGGTTTTTGAGTGTCAAGTATGCCAAAGCTCTAAACATGAGTATGTAAAAACTTGTGTTACTCGGACTTGCCATTTTTGGTGGAGTACCCGTGTCGACGCGACACGACATTGGTATGAGTGCGAGATTCGTACGGGATCCGGCCATAAAAATTCAGATACGGCTGTTTGGAAGAAGATGAAAGACGCGAGAGGACGAAGAAGAAGAGTTGCTTGAGAGGAGGAAGAAGAAGAGAGTAAGAGACGTGCGAGATAAGGAAGAAGAAGAGAGTAAGAGACGCGTGAGATGAGGAAGAAGAAGAAGAGAGTAAGAGACGATCTGAGAAAAGAAGAGAGCAAGAGACGATCTAATCTCAGATCTGGGATATGAAATATCCTGAAAAATTACAGTTAGGTAACTCATAGTTTTTATAGTTTTTTAATTTAGTCCCCCAAGTTTTATGAAAGTTCAAAATAGTCCCTTGGAAAATTACATCAGTCCCTGTAGTTTTTTTTTCATTTTAGTCCCTGAAGTTTCAATTTTGCCCCTGTTTATTTATTTTTTAACACTTACGTCCCTAGAGCAAAAAAAACTTGGTGATACAATTAGAAACATTATTATTAAAAAATTATAACATACCGCTATCCCTGCACCCGTATCCAAATTCGGATTCATATCCGCGTATCCTCTATTTTTTGACTTCATGTGTCCGACATCTCGATACGTACTCGCACCCGACACCCGTATCCGAGTCCGAGTAACACAGGTAAAAACCCATGATTGTTGCCAGCCTCTCTATTCCTATCATTCGTGGAGAGACATCGCGATGGATTCATAACAGGACTGCCAAACTCCAAGGGAAATGATATTATTTGGGTAGTAACGGATAGGTGCAACAGGTATTCGCACTGTTTACCTCAACCATCCAATAAAACAGATAAAGGTTGGTCCAGTTATTCTTTGAACTAATTTTCAAATTACATGAATTCCAAGTTCCATAGTAAGTGATTGAGACCCCCTTTTCCTAAGTGACTTTTGACAGGACCCTATCAAAATAGCTGGTACAAGGTTATATACAAGCACCTCTTATCATCCCTCAGAGTGATGGTTGTACAGAGAGAGTTAACCAATGTCTAGAACAATACTTGAGGTGTATGTGAAGTCAAGTTCCTAAAAAGTGGAGCATGATGGTTGTACAGAGAGAGTTAACCAATGTCTAGAACAATACTTGAGGTGTATGTGTAATCAAGTTCCTAAAAAGTGGAGTGCATGGCCTTCCCATTGAGGAATGGTGGTTTAACACTACCTATCACATCAGCTCTCAAAACTACCCCCTATCAAGTTCTATATGGGCATGAATCGGTACATTTAATCATAGCAGCTAACAGCAAGACTATCATAGCTACAGTGGAAGAAATGATGCAAGAGAAGCAGCTTCAGCTAATAAGCATTCTCAAGGAAAACCTAGAAAAGGCACAACAGAATGAAGACATGCTGATAAAAAAAGAAAAGAAATAGAGTTTGAAGTTGATGAGTTGGTGTACTTAAAGCTCCAACCCTATAGGCAAGCTTCGGTGTCAATGAGGAATATGAAATTAGCTCCCACATTCTATGGACTCTACAAGATATTGAAGAAAGTAGGTAAAGTGGCCTACAAGTTGGAGCTGCCCAGTACTTCAAGAGTACACCCCACATTCCATGTTTCCCAACTCAAGAAACACATTGGCCTAGCTAAAGCTAGCACACAACTTCCCTGAATAACTCCAGACGGCACATTTGATATGGGGCCTAGAGTTTTAAAGGATGGTGTACAGAGATCAAAGAATGATTCATCAATCCCTCATACAATGGAAAAATAACAGCGTAGATGAGGTTACCTGGGAAGATGAAGGCTTGATTAGGATCAATTACCCAACTTTTAGTTAAATCCATGAGGACATGTTTGGTTTAAAGGGGAAGGCAATGTCATATCGCACAGTTTTTGTTTGGGGTATTAGTAGTAAATAACTATAAATCCAGTGGTAGTTGGCAAATAGAGAGCATGTTCTTTTATGTGGGAATGTGAGTAGTAGTTGGAAGGGTACTTTAGTCTTTTAGCCATATAGTCTATAAATATCATGATGTATTCAGGAAACCCTATGCTTATTTTGATAAAATGAATATCTGAAAACCAGTGCTCATTTATGAACCACATGGATCTTCTCCCTCCCCTTCTTCAGTTCCCATTTCTTAACCTCCATGGAATTGCTTTGCTGCTGCAGTTATTTGAGCACCACTGTCATGACCCTAGTCATGACCAAGTGAGGGTCATGACTGTTTATCATTTATTACTTGGAGAAAAGTGTGGAAATCATTAGGAAGCTATGTATGGAATCCCTAAAACTTGTACTTACACGCATTCACACACAAAGAACTTGACTACTAACAAAACAAAATTTTTTTTCTGCCAATATACCAGTCAATTTCATTACAACTTGATGAATTCCGTTGACTATTCCTTTGAGGAAAAAGTTCTTATCAGATTATGAGTTGTCCAAAATATTTGTAGCTTCTTCCACATGCTTCTTAAGAGACTTGAGGGATTCATTTATCTGATTTAGTCCATAGCAGTCTCTTTTTGTGTGTCAACTTTAGTTATCAGACTTTATTTTTTGAACAAGATAACAAATGAAATGAAGGCTAAAAGGAATAACACTTGGTATAATTATTCTTGTTTAACTTATCTTTTTCTTGATTCTTAAGTAGTGGTTTTATTTGAAAAGGCAAAAGACCAAGTAAAGAAAGATTTGCTAAAAGGTTTATCGACCAGTATCTTAGGATAATCTATATAAGTTAGCTCGTGCAACTGAATTATCATGAAAAGAATGATACTATGACGATTTGATACATATATATATATATATATATATATATCATGCTTGTCAAGTCGTCGACCTAGGCGATGACTAGTCGTTAAGTCGGTAATAATTCTAAGGCGGCAGGACGACTTGGTTAGATGGCATAAAGGCTAGCGCTCAGCCTCCGACTCGGACGACTGGCGAGCGACTTGGACGACTTGATTAGTAAGTGGGCGACTTGACGGAGCAAGTTTAGCCCGACCCGAAGCTTAACGTAAAAAAAGGGCCTAAACTTCGAAACCTAATCGATCCCTCAGTCTCACAACTTCGAACTTCAGTTCATCAGAGAGGGAGAAAGGGAAAAACGAAAAGAGGCAAGCGACTTACAGGCGTAGGCGACTCACTTCGGCGTAGGCGTAGGCGTAGGTGACTCACTTCTTCTTCAATTCTTCTCGACATCTGTTCTTCTTCTTCTTCTTCTCCTCTGTATAAAGTCATATGCTTGGGTTGTCTGTTGAAGCCTTTGTTAACTCATGCTATTCTTGCTCATCTTACATAATTTCCTAATCCCTATAAAGCATCCCGATTACTTGTATGGAGAACTGCCTTTTATTTATTTATTTTCCTTAAAAAAATTTGTTCAAGATGGAGTGCTCTGCTTCGTTGAGTGACTGCTCTGCTTCTTTTTTTGTGCGAGTATTCTGAGTCCCCTGACTTCTTTTTGGGTTTGGGGTATTCTGACTTCTTTTAAATTTTTTTATTTGATATGATATGGTTTGTTTACTGTATTCCATGCTTATACTTATACCATGGTACACGTGGCAATCTTATGGTCCTACTATACACATGCATGAAGTAGTAATTGCTTATTGCAGAATTGAATTAAAATGAAGTGGTAATAACTTTATTACTTGAGTTAGAGGCATGTGCTTGCTGCCTATATACTGCTATTACTTTATTACTTTATATAGTGCATAACTTTATTACTTGTCAGTACTATATTATATTATAATTTGTACTATATTATATTGTAATTTGTACAAGTTATCACTGTTGTCTGCTGCTATATTATATATATAGTACATAACATAATTATGCCCTTTTTGTAAAATTAATGTAACATTTTAATGTAAAATTATAAATAGGATGCTTAATTATAAATTTATGGTATTCTATATATATATAATATTAAAACTTAAAAACTAAACATAAATTTAAGAATTATATTGAATTAAACTAAATATTGCAAATGTATCAATATTTATATAATTTGAAGTTGGTACAAGTTCAAAAAATTACAAGTTTACAACTATAATAAAATTATCCATTTTGACTTGATCTTGTTCACTTCTTGTTGTGATTTGATATGCTACAACATACATTATAAATATGATAAATCATTAGAAAAATAAATATATCAATATTCATATAAATATTAAATATATATAATTTTATTCGTATACAATTTACATTGTTAATGACTTGTCGACTTGTGGACGACTAGTCGAGCGTCTTGTCGCCTATAAGCGCTTAAGCTCCCGGCTGTCGAATCGCCTCGACTTGATAACTATGATATATATATATATATATACATATTATGTGATAAAATACTACCCTGTATTTCTTCAATTAGTTTCATTAAATTGGAATTTAGATAAAGTTTTCCTGCAATAGTAATAGTCGTTTTTGTCTTTTGTTATTATTATCCTCCTCGTCATCATTATTCTATGCAGCTTCCACCAAAGAAAGTTCCTCGCACAATCGAAAATACAAGGGAACTTGATGAGACAGTTTGCAAGCCTGATGATGAAGAGGTTTGCTGTCTAAATTAATCTCTTACATTTATCATCCCTCTCACACACATTGCATCAACAATGGTAATCTGACCTCTGATTTCTTGTGTTCATTTGCAGCTGTTTCGCTGGTAATGATGCGGATGAGTTTAGTTCAGTTCTAAACCTTGAACACACTCCAAAGATATTAATAACCACTTGCCGATTCAATTCGACAGTATGTCTACCATTTGAAATATTCCGCTATTTTTTCTATTCTAACTATCAATAATTTTTGAATTTGTACAGCTCTTTTTACTAGAACGCATTCAACTTGGTATAAATTTGCATCGTTCATATGCTTCTGGGTTATACATAATCTTTTTTGTATTATGTCCTGAAATTGTATATTGAAGGTATATGTTCATGTGTTTACTTTTTTCTTTTGTTTAAATATTGCTTGATGTGCAGCGTGGACCTGCATTTATTTCGGATCTACTCTCGGTCATCCCAAATACTCATTACTATAAGAGAGGAACATATGACTTAAAGAAGGTGCTTTTGTATATTTTTCTTTCCTCCAAGTGTTCTTCTTTGCCTATTTTATTTTTGGCCAATATATCACATCTTTGTTAATGTATGAATTGAACGATTTTACAGATCGTAGAATATGCAAGGAACAAGGACTTTACATCTGTCATAGTTGTCCACACTAACCGCAGAGAACCAGGTTTCTACTGTTGGCTTTATATTCCACACCTCTGAATTCTGATTTTACTCGACTTTTATCTGCTCCTAATTCTACTGTACTAGGTTTGGTAGTGAATCCCAAATTGTTTTTAAAAAACAATTTTTTTTTTCAGATTTCATCTTTTCCAAAGATTAATATACTAAAGCTTAATATACTATGTGTTTGTGTGGGAATGCTTTCTATACCTTGTTTGTTTTTTAACTAATATTTACTATTTTTGGCAAGTGTGCATACTATTTGTAACAAGTACGTAAAAAAGCAAAAAACGTACCTGAATAAGGTGTTCCCAAATGAGCAGTAAGTGATGTGTTCCTTTATATATCATAATGTAAGGGTACTTATTATCAGTTGTGTTTGTGCTGTAGATGCTCTCCTAGTAATTGGCTTGCCTGATGGGCCGACTGCACATTTCAAGCTCTTCAAAACTCATTTTACGCAAGGATATTAAGGTATGGCCGTTATTTCATGGTACAAACTCCTTGCAATTTAACTACTAGTCAAAGTACCTGCTTTCACATCTCATTTAATTCTATAATATCACTATTTTACTCTCTCCATATTAAATTAAAGAGCATAACTTTTAGTGACAAAAATTTGTGCATCATGTTTTCTTAAGCTACTACTAATACTAGTTTTGCTTAAAAAGTTTGTATTAATTGTAAAATTAACAATTATCATGGTAGAGCTCTTTCCAAGATAAATAAAGAATGTATCTTGGACCTAAAGCAATTGGGAAGTACGGTTATACCAGCAAGAGTTTAGTTTTAGATGATTGTATTGGCAGTGGATTGCCCCTTGTGTTGAATCTTTTGTAATAGCAAAAGTTTACCAAATGAATAAGTAAAAAAATACTGTTGTCAGTATGATTCAAAATGATATTAGCTAAAGCAGTCCTTTGGAGACATTTTTTTCCGGTACTTCTGCCATCCACTGGTGGACGGAGGGAGTAACATCTAGCAGCTAAAATGTTTCTAGGGCAACGAGCTAATGAATTAATTGCACATAATGTTTAGCTACTCCATAGTACTAGTGGTTGAATTGGTCGATTGTATGCAAATGTAGATACAAAGTGTCGCAGATGTTATCTAAATGCATCGAAGGTCTGAACATTCTTGACAGTGTTGAAATGTCGCATGCAAATTTATTTGTTATTTTTTGTTCAAATTAGAAGATGCTTCATATGAGCAGAATTTGTTTATGGTATTCTTGTCCTAATTATCTTTATTTACATTTGGTTGCAGAATCATGGAAATCCAACTAGTCACAAGCCTGAGCTAGTATTAAACAATTTCACGACACGCTTGGGTCACCGCATTGGGAGGTTGCTTCTCATTCTTTGTTTATTATATTGTTATTGAAGATTCTTTCAAACATTTACTTTTATGTACTGTAATTATGCCTCATTATTCATTGTTTTTCAATGTAGTTTTAATTTCTTTTTACCATTTCTACAATTTTATCTACACTAGTATCACTATCAATCAATCAATGGTGGATGTTTGTGTGTCATCTAGGTTGATACAGTCACTTTTCCCTCAAGACCCGAATTTCCATGGTCGGCGAGTTGTAACCTTCCACAATCAGAGAGACTTTATCTTCTTCCGGCATCATCGGTGTGTGTCCTTGACAAGAAGGATGTTCTTTTTTATAGATTTGTACTTGGAAAATTTATAACAATTTTTGATGGTGCTTTTTGTTTTTCAATCGTGTGAAGTTATATATTTGAAAACAAAGAAAGTAAACAGAGCGACTCAAAAGGTAAAAAGGGAAAGGAAAGTAAGGATGAGAAAGTTTCTCAGGAAAGAGTAATTGCCCGCCTACAGGTATGTTTTCCCTGCCTTTACCATATCTGGTGCATTATTTCTAAGGATATAAATAATACTCCCTCCTATTCAGATTAAATGACATTTTAGAGTTAAGCACACTTATTAAGAAATAACACAAAATGTCTTTTATGTCCCTAATTAATTATTTCTCTCTCCACAATTGTCTCTGGCTCTTCTCATTCTCCACAATTGTCCCTAATTAATTATTTCTCTCTCCACAATTGCATTTACTAAGCATATTAAATAGAGGGGGTAAATTAGGAAAAAATAGTGCAATATTGCATAGAGATTCCAAAATGACACTTATATAAAATAAAATTAAACTCCCTAAAACGTCATTTAATCTGAATAGGAGGGAGTATTGTTTAGCCAGAATTTATTTGGTTTAGATTTTTTCCTACTTGGATTTGATACTCACATGATTTAAATTTACTGAATTTGAATATCCTGTTGATAGTGACTTTGCAATGAACTGCTTAAACCGGTTGCAGTCAGTAATCATAAAAGTACGTGCTTAAACTGGTTTTAATCAGCAGTGTCATTTGATTAAGTGTTATTGTATACTAAAGCTTGGTTGACGCCACCCACTAAAATAATATAGAAACTAATTACTTGTGGTCCGTTACAGATTAGTTACTTTTGAGCATCAAACAAATCTTTGGTTATGCATGAGGCTGTTTTTTTATACTTACCACTTGGAATAATGCCTTTTAAATTTCTTTTCATTTCTACTGAACTTAGATAAAATTACTGCAGCTGGTTGGTTAATGGTCTTCATTTAACCTGTTACTATAAACTCTGGCCAAACAGAGGGATCAATGGAATAATGAAAACCCATATTTCCAAGGGACTCAAATAAAGTAAGAGAAGACGTATACAGATTTGCATCCCACCCATGTCGATGAAGACTGAACTTGCCTTTTTATCACCTTAATGCCAGAGAGTAGGTTCTAGATGAAACGTCAGAACCACTTGCTCGCTAAGGATCAGTTCCCAATTTGTCCTTCCCATCCTCTTACCCCAGATCAAAGGAAATGGGACATTATATACTCTAGAGAATCGCACTTCTTACCGGAAACTTAAACAAAGGAAGTACAGGGGATACTAGAGAGACATGGATTAAAGTAATCCTTCCTACCACCTAAAGAGAGAAATCTCCCTTCCAACAATCTAGACTTTTCAACACTTGTTCTAACAGGGTCCCAAAAGAAAAGAGACCTAGAACTCCCTAAAGGGAGTTCCATGATGTGTCATAGGCAAGGATTGCACCTCTCAACTGACCAAAGAAGCATACATCTCTAATTTCTCCGGCTTAATCCCTACAAAACTAAATTCAAGACATCGACTTTAAGCCCAGGAGCGCAATGGATGAGATGCATTACACTAACCAAAATATCATCTACAACAAGTGGTCATGTGCATACTCAACTTAGAAATTGTTAAAATCCTTGTTTCAACCAAAATAAACTATGAGCTTAAAATATTTTTCATTGAATTCTAAATATCTTCTAGGATAATGTCACGTGCATACACAAGAAAGATAATGTCACAAATTAAGACAAAATAAAAATAAAAGAAAGGATGACCACTATGTTGTGGTACCAACCTGCCAAGATCCTACCATTGAGCTATACTATTACTCCTGTTTTGGAGGTTGATTGGCCTGGTGGTTCAAGGTCTGTGCTTAAGATTTCTGTCAAGGGAGAGGTTAAGGGTACAACTCTCACTGGCATACATGCGCGCACTCCTGATATACTTGGCTCTTGGGTGGCTGCGAGTAGTCAGAGTTACGAAGTGGTGTGGTTGGATCAGGTCCTTGTCTCCAAAAAAGGAAAATGAAAAAACATGTCACAATTGAAGCTTTGTTTTCTCTTAAAAATTTTTTATTCTACTTTTTTAAAGGGACGTTATCAGTACAAAAACACTAAACTTTATTATGGGATCTGTTGTTGCAATAAATACTGTAACACATCTTTTCCGTGCTTTATTTGTGGTGGCATATGCCTGATGTTGTATTCTCCTTTAGGTGTGAAGTTCTGATGCAGCCAGGAGCATTAGAGACCATAATTTTACTACAAATTAAAGTCTTCGTTTCTTAGGAAGAAGAGAAAAACCAAAAGGGTGCTATTGAAGCAAAAACCCTACAAGTTCTCAAAAGAACTCCACAGCCAAAAGCGATAGTTTTCATCAATCATAAAAAGTCCGCATACAAATCTGCTGCAACTACTATTTATAAGAAAAGAAAGATCTAAACCCTAATAATATAAAATCCTGAGCTTTAAAATAATTTAAACTATAAGACATAATTTAACCTAATACCATAGTTGTCAAATTGAGAATCATATCGTGAATCAAAACCCCCGTACCGTGTTTCATGTATCGTATCGTAAATTGTATTGTAAGATACGAATAAATAAATAAAATTATAATTATTATATTTATTTATATTGAGGACACAATTTATGACTTAAATTTCATAACAATTAAGCATGTAGTCCAACAAAAAGCCAAGTCCTCAATGTTTTAAGTTGTCAAGAGGCACAAACATAGAAAATTAGTAACTACAAACAAAAAAGTTTATCAAATATGATTTGATATATAAAGCTGAAAATTACAAAATATATTTTAATTAAAATATATCAAGTATTTAAGTGTATAAATTGATTAATAATTAATTTTAAATTACAAACAAATTGGAATATAAAAATTGAATATAATATAATAATATAAAAAGGAAACAAAGTAAATAAGTACTTTATGTGGGTGGATAAACTTTAATGTTAATATAATATAATAGTATTATACGTACTATAATACTTGCCCGCTATTTAATGTTAATATAATATTTAGTATTATGCATACTATAGTACTTGGCCGATATCTCAAGATAAGGAACGGAAAATAAAACACCTCAATTGATTTGGGGGAGAATATCGGTGACGGTGGCGAGAAAATTAAGGTTGACGATGATGGAGATAATTGAACCAATCGAGAGATTAAGATGATGGAGATAATTGAACCAATCCAGTGATGGACAACTGGTAAATTTTCAGATTTTTTTTTTCTTTCAGTGTGTCTTCTTCCCGAATCATATCGTATTACACGATTCATGCGATTCCCTTTCGATTCGTACAATTCTTGTCCAATTTTCTATGCCCATACGATTATGTATTGATTGATACCTGTATTGTGTTGAATTGTACGAATGTATCGCTTATCGTACGATTTTGACAACTATGCCTAATACATAAAAGAAGAATAGACTATTCATCCCTAATATAAAAATTACTGTAGCATGAACAATAGTTTGCTACAGAACTGCTACTGTATGTAATTGTGAATGGAGCATGCTTAGTAATTTCCAAATTTTTGCAAAATTGCACCTGAGCAGATGTGATGTATATTGACTAGTGTTTGAATAAGGTCCAAGATTCTGATTTAATGCTAAGAGATTATGAAGATGTTTCAACTTGTTTACTGCCCAAGACATAATTGTGTTCGACATATGTCCAGGATGAACAATGTTTACTGCTCCTAAATCATTTGTGCAAAAGATGAACAACTTAATTTCTTGCAACTAATCCACTACATCCCACTTAAAAAAAATGAAAAAAAGAAGCTATTCCTTCTGACAGCTGGTAGGACTTTGATTTGAGAACTGATATCTCAAAAAGAAATTGTAATTTGAGTGATGCTATTTAGGTAGAAGTCTGTTTGGTCTTGTGCTTGTCTTAATACGTGTATTTCCAAAATCTTGCAGGAATGTGGTCCTCGTTTTACATTAAAGTTGATTAGTCTGCAGCATGGAACATTTGATTCAAAAGGCGGAGAGTATGAGTGGGTCCATAAGGTAATCAAGTAACTACCTTCAAACTTCTTAGTGAAAATGTAATACTAACTTTTTTCATCCCACAACATATTTATTTTCATGATCATGCATCTAACTAGGCTTGTTCTTTGTCTTTGGTGTTTTTTTCTTGATCCTTTCAAAAATCAGCCTGAAATGGATACTAGCAGAAGAAGATTCTTCTTATGAAGTGCTTTGGAATTGGATGTCTTGGTGGAGATGAGAAGGTTAGGACCCTTTTCAGGAACCAGGCTTAAAAGTTTTGTACCCTTACTCTTGATACACTAAATTGTTTTAATCTTTTGGGGAAGAAGGTGAGGAGTGATTTTTAAAAATTGGAGGGCAGTTTTTTTCAGTAATTTGATAATTCAATATAAAGGAAATTGTCTAAGTTTCTTGGTACAGCTATGAATTCTATTATGTGATTCAGTATTAGAAATTTGACATTCTCAAACAATGACTAAGCTTTCTCTATCCTTGGTCCATAATGTAAGACAATACCTCCTCCTTGCTAGGGATAGTGATGTTTCATATTTAATGGCCTATTCTTGTTCAATAGATGGTACTTCAATTTTTTAAGATTAGAGATATAATATATCTATTTAGTCAGTTTCAAAAATGTAGTAACTTTTAAGTTTTTATATCTTGTTCTTACTTTTTTGAGTTTGTAAAGAAAAAGTAAGAAAACTTTTCCCGTTTCTCTTTTTTTTTTTTGCCAAGGAGTTTCTGGCCTTGCGACCAATCAGTCTCCTCTTCCTAAACAAGGCTTTTGAAACAGGCATAAAATTGCAGTCTTTGGCCCCTAGTGTTTTGAGCGGGAGTCAAATTCAAGATTTTCAGGTTCACGGCTGATATCAAGTTTTCCTTTAATTTACTGAAACAACTAGTAGGGTTATAAAATACTATTCTAAACGTAACGCTCAAGTTTTCTTCCTTTTTCCTTTTCCAACAAATTTTGGGGAAACAACTTTTGGGTTTAGTAAAGAAAGTTCCTCTCCTCTCCTAGACTCTTGGTTTTTTCTTTATTATAAATTCTCAATCAATCAAAAGGAAATTCTCTCCCTTCAATTTCATCCCCATGCCATTCCCTCTCTTTTTCAATTTTTGAAAAAGATTCTTACAAAGTATGACTAAATAAAAATCACCTCCTATTCGCTAGCAAACTTAGGTGTTGTTTGTTTACATCTGATTGTTTTTTAATGGACTATCTCTTATTCATTAGGAGGTATGATGTTTTTTTTTGTTACACAGAAAATGAAATTTTAATAATTAAGAGGACTTTTTAATGAATTTTTTTTGATAATTTTTTTTAGATAAATATATTTGATAATATTATGCCCTCATTTTTATTAAATTGAATATTTAAAATTATTAAATAAAATTTTACCTTTTAAAATGGTAAAATAGTGTCATTAAGAGATAATTTATTTTTTAGTTATCAAATAATTTTTTAGATTCAGATCTCGTAATCATTCAAATGATCTAATTTATTAAAATATTATAATCATTCGGATTTTAATTCTTATTAGCCGAAGAATATGTTGCATATAGCCACCGTGTAGCTCCACTATTACCTCCCACTAAGAATCCTGCAGTCGATCAGAAAAGAGAGTTGATAAAGAGCATGAATAGTGTTATTCGAGTCCATTTGTTTGATAATTGCTTATGTATTGTACTAGTTACGTGGCACACCACGGGTGAAAACCAATAGTCCAAAAGAGAGTTGATAAAGAGCATGAATAGTTATAATTGCTCTCTTTTAATAATATAGATATAATAAAAAGAAATACATAATTCATGTTACAATTAAGTTTGACTATAAATCATATCCAAAAAAACATAATTTTTGACATTGAAAGTGTAAATTGTCTAAAGTATCATTGATAAAAATGATGAAAAGACAAATTTGCCACGAATATATGAGTGCAATTATCTATTTATACCCAAATTTGGCTATGGATATCCTCTATTTCATTATTATATATTCCTTTTTGTTTTCGTGTATTTCTATTTTTACTATTAAAAAAATAAAATCAAGACTTGCAGCGAATCTAAAGAAGGTACACAAGTAAGGAATAGTGTAATTTAAGTTCATTTGGTAACTGCTTTTAGTTTCAGAAATTTTAGGGGGACATTTTTTATGGATATTTTCTAGCGATATTTTTTTTTGTAGTACCTCTTCAACTGAAATTTTTGTAAAAAACAGTATTTTAGGTGTAATTTGGATACATACAAGAAACAGGGTTGTACAGTCTGTACAGACCCTGTTTCTTGTATGTATCCAAATTACACATAAAACATTATTTTTTACAAAAATTTCAGTTGAAATAAATATTATACATTTTTTAAGAGTTACTACAAAAAAAAAACCCCAAAAAAAAAGTCACTAGAAATGTCCCCAAAAAATCTTCCCCTAGAAGAACTCTTTTAGTTTATCAATAGTACTTTGATCGGTCCGGATCAAGTGCATACCACTTATCTTACTCACCCGTGTTCACCCTCCCTTTAGGCGACGGTTTCGGTGTAGCAGCCCCGAATCCGGGCCCCGAATCGCCGCGGACTCGGTACGCTATTTATATCACTATTTGCGGAAGATATAAACATAAATTGTTTATACAATACATTACACACTATTTTACCCAAGTCGAGTAACCTTAACTGATTACACAATTCAAAAGTTATCTAACACAGAACATTATTATCAACTATTCTATTACAAAATAGCTGCATATATTGCCCCAAGCTGAACTTGGCATTATCTTTTCTATCGATGATTCATTTGTTTAAGAATCATATCTATTCTCATTTAAAAATAAACCTTCTTTGTCTATTCAACATTTCAAACTGTACATAGCTGACAATTACATTTGATAAAACTATCAATTATAGATTTATATCATTTCTAAATCAAGAAAATGTATTCAATTTGTGCATCGCACAATCTTCATCATCCTTATAGCAAGTAATATAGCCTAACATCATTAACCTGCAAAAAGTTTATGTTTGCAAGATTGAGCTCGACAGCCCAACAAATTTAACAGTCTATCATGTTTCACATAGCACAAAATTCCATATGCACTACATTTACTTTAGTATGCATATCTACATGCAACGTATATTCTTTACTATGCATATCCTATATGCATTAATAATTCCTTATAAAACATACATTCATGCATTATACACTTTTAATTTATTGAGTTACATCATACAACATGTAATCACATATAGATTGAGTTCCATAACCCAATTAACTTAGTCATATTTTGACTTTAACAATTCATAGAGCATGATATGTAATTTAACACATAATCACATTCCATCCACAAACATAATAGAACTGAAAAAACTTGCCTGAACCGTTGATTACCGCAACGCATTTTATAACGCTTTACTCGAAGACCTAATATTAATAATATAGATCTCCAATATTAGAATAATATCATCACAGATAATTTTCTTATCAGTCAAAACATATTTTCTAGTCTCGTAATAATTTTCGGATAATTATTACCATATATCACCATTTTAAAACCGTATTTAAATGAATTAAATATAACATAATTCCTTAATCATTAATATTCACTTAATATAAAATATTAATGAAAATCATTACATAATATTATAAGTCTATACAGCACATAAAACTTAGTATCAGGTTAGAATATTAAGTTTGAGTTGATACCGACGCAATTTATCATCCCGACGATCTAGTCGGACAAATATCGAGTTTAAGTTCAATTAAACTCTACCTCAACGCTTAACCATGCCATAGAGTTATATTTATATGATTTAACACTCTTTTTCATTTCATAAGTTATTCGTTAACACCTAGTAAGTCGAATACTAATCCAGCAACCTGGATTCCATTTCAGCAACCTGAATTCACTATTCTTCTTCACGAAAAATTCCAAATCAACTTATTATTTTTTTATTCTTTGGTTAAACACATATACATGTATTTTATGCATAAAAATTATTTTTCCATAATTTTTCAACATCCTTTGGTATTTTTCAAAAATTAATTTCTAGTGCGTAGCTTAAGAAATTAGTTACCTCATGCTTAACTCCAGTAATGCCCATCTTTTGGCATAACCTTATATATGTTAACGTGATGCTCCATTTTAAATTTCGTGGCAATCGGAGTTGTAGAACTCCGTTTATAGCGATTTCCGTCGGAAAATCACAAAAATTGTAATGGTCATAACTTGGTCGTTTTAACTCAGAATTAGCTCATTTTTGGACATGAGCTACATAATACCATATATTTTCATTTCCCAAATGGTCGGATTTTTCCTCACAAGAAAAGTTGACAAAACATCCCTCACAAAATTCTTGGCAGCTTGATTTTGTCATTTGGTAGTTTTGGAGTCCTTTGCTAAAACTTATATAAAACGAGTTCTGTAACTCCGATTAATGATCCGTCAATTTTGTTGGATTCGTATCTTTCCGAACTACAGTTTTCAGCTATCAAAATCAATATTTGAACACGCTAAGCTCCCGGAATTTAGCCCGGAAGTGACTGTTCAAATCTGTCCTTTTAACAGTTTTTTCTTAACTTTGTGTAGTTTGGGAGAAATCCCATAACTCTCTCCTCCGATGTCGGATTTAGTCCGTTTCGGAGTCTATGGAAATATTATTGAGTGTACTATAACATATCACAAGTCCAGAATTTTTAGAGTACCCTAACAAGTCCGGAAATTTCCTTTTTAGGGCAGCAGTCCACAAACAAAAAAAACTGTTTTGGTTTTTCTTGTTTGATTAAACTTTTAATACTCAAAATAGTTAGATCTAAGCATAACACACCATTTAACAAGTAGATCTATAGTTCTCATGTTCAAGATCATAAACTTCATGGTTCAAAATAACCAAAAATCAAATACAAGATTAAACACAATCAAGAGTAAGAAAAATAAGATTTTCTACACTTTAAAAACCTAGCTTCACTTTTCTTGCTTTTGATCTATCTTTTGAAACTTAAAATGGATAGATCCACACATAAAACACTCTAAATCATGTAGATCTAGAGTTTTGAAGATCAAGAAATAAGTTCTTATCAAATCAAACAAAATAAAACAAATAAACTAAACTAGGATTTTATACCTAGATCATGTAACTTTTCTCCTTGATTTCTTTCTTCTTCCATGAGATGAAGTGGGGTGGCATGAGCTTGGGCTTCTTCCCTCTTAGGGGCTGCCGACCACTTCCTTTTCTCTCCTCTCTTTCTATTTTCTTCTTTTTGCTTTGCTTTTTGCTAGATGAAATGAAAAGTTTTCTTATAAAAACTTGTGGGAATATTTATAGGCAATTAACATATATAGATATAACTTGTATCTATCTATTAATCATCCAATATCTTGCTTCCATGGATGAAAATATTTATTACCCTAAAAAGGCTAGTGGCTAAAATTAGGTGGTTTGGTAACCAACTTTTGACTAACTAAAATGATAGGTAAATGAAATGAATCATGTGCTATTTTGCTCCTTGCATGGCCGGATCTATACACTATCTTGGCCAATGTTATTTGTTGATTTATTTGTTTAATAACCATCTAGAATGTCCATACAAATTGGGTCATAACTTGGGCCAATTGATTTCTTGTTTGGACTTTCTAATTAAATTGGTTGAGTAAAAATATAACATAGTCCAACACACTAATTTTATCTTACCCTAATTATTTAGTTAGGGTTTCTAAATCACTCATTATGGAATTTAAATACATAGATAATTTAATAATGTAACCCAATTAAGCTAGGTTTTAAAAATAATCAATAACTTGAGATAATAAAATTAATCTCTTAGGTTAGTATACTAGTATAAAATTTAAATACTAGCACTTACACTTGCTATAACCTTTAGGTTATTTAATTCTCATTCCTAATATATAACATTAGGTCAAATAATTTTCTTTTATTTGTTTATATAATAAACAATTATAAATCATCACATAATGATCATATTCCTTGCACACAACTTTTTAACCCTTAGGGTTTAATACTCCGCATTAGGATTTCCAAATTAGGATTTAAATTCTCGATACTAAAATTAGGCTTTTTGAACATATCGTTAGAGTTTTCTAACTTAATTACCATATTCATATCATGAATTTAGGGTTTCGGATTCCCGAAACTAAAATTAAAGTTTCTGAGCGTACCGTTAGGGTTTCTAACAATTCGTTAGATTTTTCTAACTTAATAACATATGATTAACATAACTTTAGGGTTTGCTAAAGTTATGACTTATATGATCAATCCTTGATCTCAAATCATTACGGTTCACATATATAATCAAATATACCAACTAGTATTCACTTCGATACTTATCCTTGATAATTCTTCAAAAGAATTTTAAATCTACCATAATCTTATACCTCATTACTAGACTATCGCTTACAGTCTATCACATAATTCAAGTTTTGTCAAAAACTTTTGAAATTCCTGGAATTTCATTACATAACTGCCAATTCCATACACTTATTTCATGTCTAGGTCCTAATATTGAACCTTAAATTAATCATTTAAGATTTTAATAAATTCTCCAAATTCTCGGGTTGTCACATTCACCCCTCCTTATAAGAATTTCGTCCCCGAAATTCACCTTACACCTTACACCTTACACCATTCACACATATCACATGCTACCCAATATACCACTCACAAGGGTAAAAGGTTTAAAATTATGCTGAGGGGTCATATAGACCATGAACACATAGATTTGACAGTATTTATACTGCAAAACAAAACATTATTTGGTCTGTTTACAATCACAAAGAAAGTAAACTACCATTACTAGTACTTTAGGTGATTAGCCCATCGTACGATTACGTTATGCATAACGTATTTATTTTTTTAGCGAATATTTACGCTACTAGATTGGATTTATTTATCCAAACAACATAGTCCACCTCAGTCTTATCATAGGATTTAGCACCAAAACAATTTGGTTCAGGAAATTTCTTTCAATAAATACTTGGAGTTTTTTGAAAACATTTTTGAGAATGACGTCATGATGCCGCATTGTATTTACAGTCCGTTGAGGATTCCGTCATTTGATGATTTTATCATGTTACATCATACCATAGTGGAATAGTGACTTTAAGTCAAATTCACACGAAGTAATACTGCATTGATGACTCCATCATTTTTATCATCTCTGCACCAGGTCACATGGTACATAAGTGATAAATAAAAACATTTTTTTTTAAAAGGCACATAGTGCGTACTTAGCTTGATGTCAAAAATTTTGAAATCTAGCATAGATAAGGGTTTAGGAAAACCTAAATCTCCACTAATGATCATTTGCTTAAACATTCTATCTGTTCCTATTATCCTCAATACTCCATTCACACATAACTATACGCAGTTCATAAAACCACACTTATGAGTCCATAAATTGCCACAATCATATGAGTTCACGAACTTTCCTAGACAGACCTTTGGCGTCCATTCGCTGAGGGGTTCATAAACATTTCATATAACTATGCGTCAAGTATGTCACATAAGTATGAATATTAAGAACTCGTACTTAACCTTATATTCTCTAACTATGACCTATCTATCTGTCATACACATGAGAAATGAATCACCCTCTTAGCACGCATATAGCAAATAGCGCGACACAACATTTCAATGATTATCAGTGCCAGAAACTAAGTGGTTGTCAAACCAAACTCGGCCACTAATCAATATAGAAAGCTAAGCGAACAATTCCCCGCCCATACAAAGAATTGGTCAACCTAACCACTACATCGACCAGGAAGCTAAGTGATTCTAAAACCAAGTACAAATTCCCCGCCCATACAAGGAATCATACAACTTAGCGGCTGACACGAGTCCTCAATTGAATCCCCACCTAATTCTAGCTCCACACTTACTCCATACGAATTTTATTTAATCCGTATTTACAATTCATAACTATTTCATGAGTTTTCATAGTACAATTTCATAGTACAACTGATATACAGCATCTTGCTGTAAACTTTTCAATCATCAGATTGATTCTTTTCCCACATCATAACCTTATCAGATCACGGGGTGATCTTATCGTATATATTACGATTTAATTCCATACACTATGATCGTTTTGTTTTACGATCTTCTATTCCTGCACTTTCAGTCTTTTAGACTCAATCTATTCACCATTACTGTTCAACTTTAAAATCAGAGTTAGGGAACTCCGTGCTTTACACTCACCGAGATTCGACTTTGAATCTTACTGACCAACTAACTCTATTTGAGTTAGTCTTATCCTAATCACTGCGGTTATTGGTCTCAGGTATTCCTACCTAAGCTTCATAACCAACAGCTCTGATACCAACTGTAGCAGCCCCGAATCCGGGCCCCGAATCGCCGCGGACTCGGTACGCTATTTATATCACTATTTGCGGAAGATATAAACATAAATTGTATATACAATACATTACACACTATTTTACCCAAGTCGAGTAACCTTAACTGATTACATAATTCAAAAGTTATCTAACAGAGAACATTATTATCAACTATTCTATTACAAAATAGCTGCATATATTGCCCCAAGCAGAACTTGGCATTATCTTTTCTATCGATGATTCATTTGTTTAAGAATCATATCTATTCTCATTTAAAAATAAACCTTCTTTATCTATTCAACATTTCAAACTGTACATAGCTGACAATTACATTTGATAAAACTATCAATTATAGATTTATATCATTTCTAAATCAAGAAAATGTATTCAATTTGTGCATCGCACAATCTTCATCATCCTTATAGCAAGTAATATTGCCTAACATCATTAACCTGCAAAAAGTTTATGTTTGCAAGATTGAGCTCGACAGCCCAACAAATTTAACAGTCTATCATGTTTCACATAGCACAAAATTCCATATGCACTACATTTACTTTAGTATGCATATCTACATGCAACATATATTCTTTACTATGCATATCCTATATGCATCAATAATTCCTTATAAAACATGCATTCATGCATTATACACTTTTAATTTATTGAGTTACATCATACAACATGTAATCACATATAGATTGAGTTCCATAACCCAATTAACTTAGTCATATTTTGACTTTAACAATTCATAGAGCATGATATGTAATTTAACACATAACCACATTCCATCCACAAACATAATAGAACTGAAAAAACTTGTCTGAACCGTTGATTACCGCAACGCATTTTATAACGCTTTACTCGAAGACCTAATATTAATAATATAGATCTCCAATATTAGAATAATATCATCACAGATAATTTTCTTATAAGTCAAAACATATTTTCTAGTCTCGTAATAATTTTCGGATAATTATTACCATATATCACCATTTTAAAATCGTATTTAAATGAATTAAATACAACATAATTCCTTAATCATTAATATTCACTTAATATAAAATATTAATGAAAATCATTACATAATATTATAAGTCTATACAGCACATAAAACTTAGTATCAGGTTAGAATATTAAGTTTGAGTTGATACCGACGCAATTTATCATCCCGACGATCTAGTCGGACAAATATCAAGTTTATGTTCAATTAAACTCTACCTCAGCGCTTAACCATGCCATAGAGTCATATTTATATGATTTAACACTCTTTTTCATTTCATAAGTTATTCGTTAACACCTAGTAAGTCAAATACTAATCCAGCAACCTGGATTCCATTTCAGCAACCTGAATTCACTATTCTTCTTCACGAAAAATTCCAAATCAACTTATTATTTTTCTATTCTTTGGTTAAACACATATACATGTATTTTATGCATAAAAATTATTTTTCCATAATTTTCCAACATCCTTTGGTATTTTTCAAAAATTAATTTCTAGTGCGTAGCTTAAGAAATTAGTTACCTCGTGCTTAACTCCAGTAATGCCCATCTTTTGGCATAACCTTATATATGTTAACGTGATGCTCCATTTTAAATTTCGTGGCAATCGGAGTTGTAGAACTCCGTTTATAGCGATTTCCGTCGGAAAATCACAAAAATTGTAATGGTCATAACTTGGTCGTTTTAACTCAGAATTAGCTCATTTTTGGACATGAGCTACATAATACCATATATTTTCATTTCCCAAATGGTCGGATTTTTCCTCACAAGAAAAATTGACAAAACAGCCCTCACAAAATTCTTGGCAGCTTGATTTTGTCATTTGGTAGTTTTGGAGTCCTTTGCTAAAACTTATATAAAACGAGTTCTGTAACTCCGATTAATGATCCGTCAATTTTGTTGGATTCGTATCTTTCCGAACTACAGTTTTCAGCTATCAAAATCAATATTTGGACACGCTAAGCTCCCGGAATTTAGCCCGGAAGTGACTGTTCAAATCTGTCCTTTTAACAGTTTTTTCTTAACTTTGTGTAGTTTGGGAGAAATCCTATAACTCTCTCCTCCGATGTCGGATTTAGTCCGTTTCGGAGTCTATGGAAAGCTTATTGAGTGTACTATAACATATCACAAGTCCAGAATTTTTAGAGTACCCTAACAAGTCTGGAAATTTCCTTTTTAGGGCAGCAGTCCACAAACAAAAAAAACTGTTTTGGTTTTTCTTGTTTGATTAAACTTTTAATACTCAAAATAGTTAGATCTAAGCATAACACACCATTTAACAAGTAGATCTATAGTTCTCATGTTCAAGATCATAAACTTCATGGTTCAAAATAACCAAAAATCAAATACAAGATTAAACACAATCAAGAGTAAGAAAAATAAGATTTTCTACACTTTAAAAACCTAGCTTCACTTTTCTTGCTTTTGATCTATCTTTTGAAACTTAAAATGGATAGATCTACACATAAAACACTCTAAATCATGTAGATCTAGAGTTTTGAAGATCAAGAAATAAGTTCTTATCAAATCAAACAAAATAAAACAAATAAACTAAACTAGGATTTTATACCTAGATCATGTATCTTTTCTCCTTGATTTCTTTCTTCTTCCATGAGATGAAGTGGGGTGGCATGAGCTTGGTCCCTCTTAGGGGCTGCCGACCACTTCCTTTTCTCTCCTCTCTTTCTATTTTCTTCTTTTTGCTTTGCTTTTTGCTAGATGAAATGAAAAGTTTTCTTATAAAAACTTGTGGGAATATTTATAGGCAATTAACATATATAGATATAACTTGTATCTATCTATTAATCATCCAATATCTTGCTTCCATGGATGAAAATATTTATTACCCTAAAAAGGCTAGTGGCTAAAATTAGGTGGTTTGGTAACCAACTTTTGACTAACTAAAATGATAGGTAAATGAAATGAATCATGTGCTATTTTGCTCCTTGCATGGCCGGATCTATACACTATCTTGGCCAATGTTATTTGTTGATTTATTTGTTTAATAACCATCTAGAATGTCCATACAAATTGGGTCATAACTTGGGCCAATTGATTTCTTGTTTGGACTTTCTAATTAAATTGGTTGAGTAAAAATATAACATAGTCCAACACACTAATTTTATCTTACCCTAATTATTTAGTTAGGGTTTCTAAATCACTCATTATGGAATTTAAATACATAGATAATTTAATAATGTAACCCAATTAAGCTAGGTTTTTAAAAATAATCAATAACTTGAGATAATAAAATTAATCTCTTAGGTTAGTATACTAGTATAAAATTTAAATACTAGCACTTACACTTGCTATAACCTTTAGGTTATTTAATTCTCATTCCTAATATATAACATTAGGTCAAATAATTTTCTTTTATTTGTTTATATAATAAACAATTATAAATCATCACATAATGATCATATTCCTTGCACACAACTTTTTAACCCTTAGGGTTTAATACTCCGCATTAGGATTTAAATTCTCGATACTAAAATTAGGCTTTTTGAACATATCGTTAGAGTTTTCTAACTTAATTACCATATTCATATCATGAATTTAGGGTTTCGGATTCCCGAAACTAAAATTAAAGTTTCTGAGCGTACCGTTAGGGTTTCTAACAATTCGTTAGATTTTTCTAACTTAATAACATATGATTAACATAACTTTAGGGTTTGCTAAAGTTATGACTTATATGATCAATCCTTGATCTCAAATCATTACGGTTCACATATATAATCAAATATACCAACTAGTATTCACTTCGATACTTATCCTTGATAATTCTTCAAAAGAATTTTAAATCTACCATAATCTTATACCTCATTACTAGACTATCGCTTACAGTCTATCACATAATTCAAGTTTTGTCAAAAACTTTTGAAATTCCTGGAATTTCATTACATAACTGCCAATTTCATACACTTATTTCCTGGCTAGATCCTAATATTGAACCTTAAATTAATCATTTAAGATTTTAATAAATTCTCCAAATTCTCGGGTTGTCACATTCGGTCATACAACCGTCGTCTATATTTTTAGCGACACTATATGTTGTCCGTCGCTAAAAGTATAGACGACGGTTGTATGATCGAAACCGTCGTCTAAAGGGGGGTGAGCACGGGTGAGTAAGATAAGGGGTATGTACTTGATCCTTGCTCGTACTTTGATATATATATATATATATATATATATATATATATATATATATATATACGATACAGATCTTAAGCTCACCTCTTATCTAACATACCCTTGCTCACCTCCCTTTAGTGACGGACCGGGTGACAATTCGATCCGTCACTATATATAGAACCGTCGTTATATGTTGTCCGTCGCTAAAAGGTAAGATGATAGTTCTATATATAGCGACAGACCGAATCGTAACCCGGTCCGTCGCTAAAGGGGGTGAGCAAGGTATGTTAGATAAGGTTGAGAGATAAGGTATGTTATATATAGGTATGTTAAGTATGTTAGATAAAGTATATAAGGTATGTTTTAGGTATGTTATATATGGGTCAGGATCAGGTAAGGACTCCCTAACTTTGTTAAAATGCGGACTTTTTTTTTTGGTTTTTTTTAAATAACTAAAAAAAAGTTTAATATTTTATGAAACTGAAATTTTTTCATAATACAGTGTTTTGGATGTGATTTAGGTACGTATAACAAAATATATATGTACAGTCTGGGCAGACTGTACCATCACTTTTTGGTATAGGTATTCAAAACACGCCCAAAACATTATATTATGGAAAAATATCAGTTTCATAAAATATTAAATATTTTTTTTAGTTGTTTAAAAAAAAAAACCAAAAAAAAAACAAAAAAAAAGTCCGCATTTTAACAAAGTAAGGGAGCACTCACCTGATCGGTTATATATATATATATATATATATATATATATATATATATATATATATATATATATATATATATATATATATAACACAGAACGGATCAGGTGAGGGCTCCCTTATTTTGTTAAAATGCGGACTTTTTTTTTTGTTTTTTTAAACAACTAAAAAAAATATTTAATATTTTATGGAACTGAATTTTTTTCATAATATAATGTTTTGGACGTGTTTTGAATACCTATAACAAAAAATGGTGGTACAGTCTGCCCAGACTGTACATACATATTTTGTTATACGCACCCAAATCACATCCAAAACACTGTATTATGAAAAAATTTCAGTTTCATAAAATATTAAATATTTTTTTAGTTGTTTAAAAAAAAACCAAAAAAAAAACTAAAAAAAAAGTCCGCATTTTAACAAAGTAAGGGAGCCCTCACCTGATCCTGACCATATATATATATATATATATATATATATATATATATATATATATATATATATACATATACGGAAAGCTTCAAGAGCATAATTTTTAAATAGCATAATGTCTTAAATAACATAATTTTATCAAAACGACGTAGTTTTGGAGGGACGCGGTGACATTTTTATAAATACCATGCCACCACGTATCAAGTGCATACCCCTTATCTTACTCACCCATGCTTACCCCCTTTAGGCGACGGTTTCGGTCATACGGCCGTCGTCTATACTTTTAACGACGCTATATGTTTGTTCGTCGCTAAAAGTATAGACGACGGTTGTATGACCGAAACCGTCGCCTAAAGAGAGGTAAGCACGGGTAAGTAAGATAAGGGGTATGCACTTGATCCGGACCGTATATATATATTGAGAGAGAGAAGACTTCTTATGCGGACCACCTTTAGTGACAGATAAAATTATCGCTAAACCCGTTGCATAGGATTAGAACTGTCGCTTTAGCTCAATTCAGACCCTATAATAGATTTAGCGACAGTTTTATTCGGTACTAAAAGTGCCGCAAAGAAAGCAGCCTTTATTTATGTGTATTTATATTTATATATGTGTATACATATATTTCTACTTCTTAAAAGTAGAGAACATTGTTTCCTAGTATGTATGAGGAAGAGAAAAAGTTTAAAAAGAGAAGTCAAGAGGGTAATTTTTTAAGTCGCGTCAAATGGGTGTTATTATCATACTACGGTCAAGAAAGTTTATCAATTTGAAAAGGCTTAAATATGAATTAGTACCCTAAACTATAGGCCATATTCCACTTCGGTGATCCACCTTTCAATTTTGTCAATTAGATGATTAAACTATTAATTTTTTTCAATTACACAAATTGAACACGTCACGTCAGCAATTACTGACGTGGCTCCACTGACTAGGCTAATCAATGTACACGTGTAATTAAAAATTATTATTTCAAATGAATTTTACATTTATTAAATGTCTAAGGGTAAAAAAGTCAAAGCACTATTAAATATCATATTGCTTTTTTATTTCTTCCTCCATCTCCGGCGTCTGTGCTCCATCTCCGGCGTCTGTGCCTCCATTTCCGGCTACTACTCGAAGTGTTTCTGCCATTTTTCAAAATCTTCAATCTCACTCCTCCCAACAAACTGTCAAAAACAACAAGTCTTTAGCAAGATCAACAGCAATAACAATAACATCATCGATCCAATGAAAAGTTTACCCTTATCTGAATCCATCTCAGAAACCCTAGCTCAATCAAAGTAAAAATTTTCTGATAATCAAAATTTTCTTCACAAACAATAACATCATCGATCAAAACTAAATCAAGCAAAGATACTGAATCAAAGCCAAAACCAAATCACAAGATTTCGCAACACAAACAAATAGCAAAACCAAATCAATAACACAAGACCAAATCAATAACAGCACAAGAAAATCACAAAGCCGCCATCGAAAAACCACA
Source organism: Panax japonicus (assembly GCA_020205505.1). Taxonomy (NCBI): domain Eukaryota; kingdom Viridiplantae; phylum Streptophyta; class Magnoliopsida; order Apiales; family Araliaceae; genus Panax; species Panax japonicus. The sequence goes on from CM035103.1 coordinate 11,156,511, forward strand.
AAGCCGCCATCATATCTCAAATCACAAAGCCGCCATCGAAAAATCGATCACTACCACCACTGCTACCATCGTGCTCCTCCACATCCTCCTCATCATAACCACCGCCTCCGCTGCCACAAGCCACCAACGACTCCTTCCTCTCTCTCCCTTCGGCCTGTGTGTCTGTTGAGTGTGGGGTTTTAGGGGAAATACCCAAATAGAGAGAGAGAGAAAAGACTTGTACCGGGTGTGAGTTAAGGTTGAAGAGAGAGAAAATAGCTTTTGTGAAAAATTTGTGAGATAGATCTGATGGAAAGAAGGAGATGCGGGAGATTTGTGAAGAAATTATGAGACAGATCTGATGAACATCAACGCAGATCTGATGGAAAGAAGGAGATTTGGGTTATTTTTGTTTTGTTTTGTTTTAATTGAGAATAAAATATAATTTGTCAAATTTACCCCTACTTTAATATTTTAATTTAACAAAATAGTAAAAAAATTATATTTTTAAGACACATCAGATGCAGATGGCCCCATTTCAAAGGCCACGTCAGCAATTGCTGACGTGGCGTGTTCAATTTGTGTAATTGAAAAAAATTGATAGTTTAATCATCTAATTGACAAAATTAAAAAGTGGATCACCGAAGTGGAATATGGCATATAGTTTAGGGTACTAATTCATATTTAAGCCATTTGAAAATACTACTTTCTACTTTCACATTAATGTATAGAATTAATTTATAAAATAGAATTATAAAGGTGAGTTATTAAATTACTGTAATAGATATATCTTTAAAAGAGTCGTCATTCATATTTATTTACATAATTAACAATAAAAAATTAATACAAAAAATCCCAAGCCAAAATAAAAATATTTAAGTGAGAGAAGCTCGGAATGAGTTAAAGCTAACAAAGTATATTAAACTGAAATGAATTGCCCCACAAAATCTTACCAAAGTTTGCGCGTATATTCTAAAATAGGTATTCCAAACTTGCAGGATTATGGTTCTCTATTTCTCATTAAACTTCATCGTCAGCGTTATCATAAACACAAATATAAAACGGGAGAACATTATTTTAAAATAATACTTTTAAGCATTTCCTAAATTTACTTTTAGTATGGTTGGTCAAAGTTTTGTAGTAATTTTATAATTTTCTTTTCTTTTCTCCAACTTACTGTTGCAAGTGGGCAACCAGTAAAAATCGACCCGAACCAATAACGAAATCAGCCAAATTTTGATACCGATATCGATTGGACCGGTATACTGAACCGATTTATCGGTTCGGTATCGGTTTTTATCAAAAAGTAATATAATTATTATTTTTATTAATATTATTATTATTATTTTATTAATATTATTATTATTATTTTATTATTATTATTATAATTATTATTATCATAATTATTAATTAATAATAAAAAAAATTAGAAAATCGATATATACCGGTCCAGTTCGGTAATACCGAACCATAAAAAGGTCGTACCGAAATCCAAATTGGACCGATTCTTTTTGTACCGAATCGACCGGTTCGATCCGGTCCGGAAAACTGAAAAATTGGAAAAACCGTATATATTGTCCGGTCCTAACTATAGATATGTTTTTTAGGGTTTATTTTAAGTTATTTTTTTTGTAATTTTATTGATGTTATCAATTGTTCTGTTTGTGAGTTTATTAACTTATCGTATATTTAAGAATTTATTTTATTGACGTTGGTATGAAAATTAAATATTAACTAATTTTGAGTTGGAGCATTTCACTCTAATTGTGTATTACAATTTTATCGTTATTCAACATTGTCATGAACATTTTAGTCAAACAAAATAAACGCTATGGTATGTAATCATAAATATTAAAATTTGCCTATTGATTTGAGCTTGATTGAAAGGTTGTAGTGTTTTTATTTTCCTTGTAAGCCAGTTGGTGAAAATTACAAGAAACAAGACAATAAAATTTAACTTCAGTAATTTGGCAGCGAAATTTTACAGTTGAAAAGGCTATTCACTTGCTTTTGAGCGAGTTCTGTACACTCACAGTTAAGTTGAATGAAAAACCAATTATATAACATTGTTTTTAACTGCTGTCATAAAATTACTTTAGCTTTGGTAAACATATGACAGTGATCATAAGATTTTTTAAACACGCAATGTTTGTTTGCAAGAATTATATTTAAAATAAAATTATTAATCTCAAATATCTTATTTATTTTCAAATTTAAATTTAAGACTATTAATTTAAGAATTATAAAATAGTTTAATAGTCATGTAATCATAATTATAATTCTGAGATTATAATCCTAGAATTAATAGTCTTAAGATTATAATTTTATAAATTATAATTTTTACAAACAAACATAGCTTAGGTGAAAAAAGGAAAAAAAATTCCCTCCTTGCTCTTTCTTCTCTATTTTGGGGACAACTAAATTGGAGTTCACGAGGAGAAATGGAGTATTCCTTCCTTTGTCTGCTTTCCTGATATTAACACTACCTCTCAATTTCTAAATCAATAATTCTAGAGGGACAAGGGTTTAGGGACATTTCTAGTGATCGACTGATGTGGTTGTGCCACATCAGTATGAGAGAGGAAGTAGGAAAAAAAAAGTCAAGAGCCCGTAACAGAGGAAGCTCCTCTTTCACTTTGCCAAACAACGATGTATCTCAATATTATCTTCCTTCCTCTCTCATGCCAGTCGCCAAACTGAACTACAAGCTTCGCTAAACAAGCTTCCTCGTGAATTAAAATCGACTTTCAAGGTATCATCTTTGTGACTCCCCCAAAATAGGTCCACACGACTCATTCTGAGTCGCCAGATATTATACTATAAAAATCAAATATAAACTTCATTTATACAACTGTTGAACTGTCGTGCAGAATACGACCACAGTTAAACTGTGAGTTTTAATACAAATGTATGTAACTCTCATGGTGCCTCGACCACAACCTTACAATGATACTTTACATAAAAGTACAGTCAAAAACTGTTTTAGAAATTAAAATTTTTGAGAAGTGCTCAAAGAAACATTCGTACATGGGAGGCCATGCGTCTAGGTTATAATAGATATTATATGTCCACAGAATTATCCTTGATTGACCCAATAGTCCCCAAAGAAAAACAAGAAGATTGCTATCATCTTCTTACCAATGGTGAGTCTTCTATTGACATATAATTATCTCTGTTTTCTCCAATTGAAAATTATATTTCAAATAAACTCCATGATCATATAGGTAGTGCTCATGGATATACTCAGCAAGTGGATGTGCACAACCCTGTCTTATGATAACACGAGGTTGTATGTCATTAGACATCTTGTATGTGGCAAAACACCCTTCCAAAGTTGGATTCACCTCACCCTTTTCGGTTCACCAAAATTAAATATCAAATGATGTATACAATACGACACACTTATCTAAAGTTCTCAACAAAATTATTTCCAAACTATTTAGGGAGAACTTCAACAACTTTAGACCACCGTTCTATTCCCCTGTTATCCCCGCTCGACCCAGCTACACTCTTATTACCTGAAAGGAATTGTGAAGCAAAAAGGACGAGCACAACTAGCCCAGTAAAGAATATTATGACTAAAGATAATTTACATCATCAATAGCCTTCATCAGTAATAAATCAGAGATTTAGAACATATGGTAGATGATAAAACTTTTCAGCCATAGTTGCAGCGGAACGAACAATCCATTAGAAGAGTCAAATAGACCATCAGGTCTATTATCTTCTCTATGTTAAAAGTCCACCAATAATGTTTTATCCCTGTAACATCAATCAACAATTCCTGTCCATAAACATATGAATAACTCATAATCATAATTGTGATTATGATTTTGCATCCAAGACGAAAATAATTTTCATCACCTATCTTTACCTGAAACATCAAGAATCATAGTTATGCCAAATCATAATCCCTGCTCATAATCATACTAATAAATTCATCCTTGTACTACGGCCAAAGATATTCATTAACCATTCATCTTTGCACTACAGGCCAAAGACATACAACTGTATTTTAGAAGAGTCAAATAGAGCATGATATCTACTATCTTTTACCAATTAAAAGTGTATAATCAATATTTTATAGCTGAGACTCAGCTTAAAATAATCCACATCATCGAATTATCCCTGCACTACAGCCAAGGATATTCATGTAATCATCAATGGCCATGATTATACCGAATAATCTCTGGTTATAATCATACAAATAACCGTCCATCAATGCACTACGGGCCAATGAGAACTTTTACCATATCATCTATAACATTACGGGTCATGATTATACCGAATGATCCCTGGTCATAATCATACCAATAAACAGTTCATCTATATACATAAGCCAAATATACTCATCAATCAATAGTTCATCTTTGCATGTAAGCCAAAGATATACAACTGTAAAATCAATAATCAACAGTCAATCTTTGCACGTAAGCCAAAGACATACAACGTAACTGTAAAACCAATAATCAACAGTCCATCTTTGCACGTAAGCCAAAGATGACTTTCATTATAATATAAGCATGATGACAATGATATAAGCATTAATCAAACGAAATCAAGGATAAATATTAAAGACTTTAAATTTATCCAGAGTTTAAAATATCCAAATGTTATCAATCACTTAATAATCTCATAATCTAATATCATTAATATTATAACAATATTTTAATCATTTTTTAAACTTATAAATAATTTATTTTAATTGTTTACACTGTACCAAATAATACATTTAATCATTCAAAAATATCATACTCATAAGATTTCATCACCAATGATCAAATCCCTCATCAAAAATCTGCATATACCTTATATAGGATTTCTAAGCCATAAAATTCTATTTACCAATTTTTCAACTTCACATAACATATTTAATTCATATGTTCGTAACTAAACCATTTTCATGAAAAATAACAAATCATTCCCAAAAAGTTTTCTTTTCTGAGATTTAGCAGAATATAGTCCCATATTGAACATATATTTTTCTCGAAATTTTTAAAATTCATTTACTATTTTTCATATGGCCAAAACTGCCAAATATTTAGACATTTATCATAAATTGTACTTATGTCCAAAAATTTTGAAATTTACAGGGTATACTCCTGTTATATATATGTACTCCCAATAAAAATTTCACCAATTTTGGAGTTAACCACAAGGAGTTATAAGGGTTTACTTTTAAAATAGTCTTTTCTCGTATAATTCATAACTCCTAATCTATACATCCAAGAATCGTCAATTTTGGACACAATCTAGAAAACTCATCAAATTATCATTTCAAAATTTTCCTAGAATTTTTGAGGGTCAGAAAAATTACAAAACTGTAAATAGATTTTCGCCTACCATGCGGTAATCCACGTAGACAGATCATTTCCATAATTTAATAATGAATGAATACGAAGGATCATTCACCTATGCATATGGTAATCCACATAGACATGTTATTCCAACAGAATAATAAAGAATGGAATAACAGAAGAATTCACCATGCATGTGATAGACCGCATAGACAGGTTATTCCAACAGAATAATAAAGAATGGAACCAGGTTATACGTAATCCGCACAGACAGGATATTCCAACAGAATAATAAAAAATAGAACCAGGTCATGTGTAATCCACACAGATAAGATATTCCAACAGAATAATAAAGAACGGAACCAGGTCATACGTAATCCGCACAGACAAGATATTCCATCAGAGTAATAAAGAATGGAATAACAACAGAATTCACCAGGCATGCGATAGACCGCACATACATGTTATTCTAACAGAATAATAAAGAATGGAATAACAGAAGAATTTCATCATGTATGCGGTACTTCGCATAAATAGGTTATTCCAACATAATAATAAGGAATGGAATAATAATAGCTCTCTTCATGAATACGAAAGAAATAATACCCCTTACCTTAGAAGAAAACTGGATACTGGAATAGTGAGGTAGCAGACTTATCTTCTTCTTTCTCTCTATAATAATTACTCTATAGCTTTAGTGAATTGGTGAGAAATGAAGGAAGAATGAGCTTCTATTTATATAAAAATATAGTTTCAATAATTGCACGTTTTGGGGCTCGAAATATTACAGTATAATACCTCCCTCTTTTTCTTCATTTTTAATTTAGTCCTGCAAGTATTATCAAACTTTCACCACCTCCCCTAATAGTAAATAATGTGAATCAATAGTTCAATCATGTGAATCAATAGTTATAATCATGTGAAAATACGAATTACAGTATAGTACCTCCATCTATACCTCCATTTTTAACTTAGTCATGCAAGTATTATCAATCTTGCACCACCTCCCCTAATAGTACAAGAATGTAAATCAATAGTATACACATGTGAATAAATAGTTATAATCATGTGAATTAATAGCAATTAAATGCTCATTTATCCGGTTAATTACCCTGATTGGTCAATATAACTTCCAGACGTCAATTAATATCGAAATAAATGTTTATTTCCACTAACACTAATAATTCCCACACAATGGAATTATCAATTTCATCTTTAATCAACATGAACTTATTCATCATTAATATTATAACTCACAATATTTAACAATCAGGTCGTTCCCAAGAAAGAGGGGGCTTTTCGATAAGGATTTCTCTTTATTGACGCGCAATTAGGTGACTAAACCTCTCCTTGACAGAACTTCTAGACATTTCCAATATTGCAAATAATAATATGAATAATTTTTTCGTCTCAATTATTGATTTAATAATATAACATATTGTGACAATAATTAAATAAAACTGAGTGACTTCTCACATAAGCATCAATAATCAAAGATACTGTACAATACTGTGTGCTACTATGCAACCACACATATTACTATACTTTTATCACCAATTATTTTATAACAACTTGTTTACTTTGAAATTTTTTTTCATATCACCCTTAACTTTAACCTTTTATCAATTTAACCATTTACTAAATAGAATAATTATAAGAAAATTGAATACTTTCATTTAAAAAATTCGGGGTCTCACAATCTTCCTATTTCGCATCCTCCTCTTTCTACCATTACTCTCTCATGCGCCTAAATTCCCAAAACCCTAAAATTAATTTGGGCATACTCTTATTTTGGGTGAAAATTTTGTGCAAACTCTTTGAGAATTGAAAAGGAAGGGATTTGATTGCCAAGCCCAAATTTTGTAAATACCTTTTTCTCATCAACCTTTTTCTGAATATGTATGTAAAGTTTAATCTTTTACATGATGCTCAAGAACTGTTTGATAAAATGCGTGAAAGAAATGTTGTGTCCTGGACTACAATGATAACTGCTTTCTCTAATGCTAAGGTTTATTAATTTTTTTGTTGCTAATTATGTTTTTTTTATTTTGTCTTTCGTTTCTGTTAAATCAAAACAAGAAAAGAAATTTCGAGATGTCATTTCGTTTAAAGATAAAACTAAGGACCATAGTATGACTGACTAAACATGAATTATAAAAGGAAAATTAATCAGAACATAATACAATGAGTAATGATGACCTGAAGCAAAGCAAGAGCATCACAAACTCTAGTAGAGTCTCTGGTTGTAAGCTTTTCAGGTGACAGCACCTTGTAAATTGATGTTAGTTCCTGAAATAGAGAAGATATTAGTATTAACCCATTAGTTGAAAAAAAGTATTCAGTTTTCAAATCAATGAAGATATAATAGGCGTTTACTCACCAATACAAATGGTGGATATACGTGCTCGCCCACAAACACACACACACACATATGTATATATACATACATTTATATGATAAACACGCACTATGTCAAATGCTAACAGTACTCTCTATAGTCTATACATCTGCAGGTGGAAATTTCGATATAGGTTTGACTTTAGCAGCCATTTCACTTTTACATTGCACCTTTGGTAATGATGCATTTAAAATCTCAAGTTTTTGAGAGTTGATTATTCTGTATTTGAACTAAAGTGCTTAGAAATGTCATATTATCTTTGTCAGTGACCCTCTATAGCTTGAGGGTATTGTAGATGTGTTGTTGTAATGATGGCTGTTAATAAACTTAACTTGAGCTGTTTTTTGTAGTGATTTCAAATTACTTACATAGGATGCTATATTATTTGTTGTGGTCTACAATTGTTGCCTTGACTTGATCCTTTGTTTGTCATTTTTGTAAAAAGAAAACATGGCATCAGGAAGCATGGTAGAGAGCAACGAATTTGATTTAAGGATTCAAAGCAAGCAATGCCTTGGGATGGTTCAAAGCTATAAATGAAGAAAAATCACCAACAACTATTGAAACACTGCTGTCTAATAATTTCATTATGCATGATCCTACTATAATTGACATGAGACATGAAATTAAATTATTGAAGAAATTAGTCTTTGTAATACTTGTTCTCTGTTTGTTTGTTCTTATGAAAAACTAGTCGCCTTTTGTTGGAAGTTGTAATGGAGGTGAAGTTGTGAAAGAAATTATAATTCACAAAGTTGGTTTATTTTGTAATCAAAATGATTATTTCCATTTTCATAAGCGTATGTGGAAGGATGTTAGTCTTTTATTAACTAAGTGAACAAAGTGATGTCCAACAAAATAACAGGCGTTGTCATGTTACCCAATGTGCTCTTCACTATTGCTTCTCCTGGGTCATTTTCAGGTTATATCTAACATACCAACATACTCAAGGATGGATTCAAGTAAGCTTAAAGACTTAGACTAAAGAACCTGGAATGCTATTCTCTAATACAATTAAAAGTCACCAATAATGCGAAAAGTATAAGTTGTACAAAAATAAAGTTAACATTTTAAGAAGTTGCAATACTATATAATCACTCAAGTCATTACAAAATATAGTACTAAGAACCCATTGCAATACTAGATTATCACTCAAGTCATTACAAAACATACGATTACACGAAAAGTATAAGTTGTACAAAAATGAAGTTAACAATTTAAGAAGTTGAAATACTAGATTATCACTCAAGTCATTACAAAACATAGTAACAAGAACCCATTGCAATACTAGATTATCACTCAAGGCTACACAAGTAGGTCCCTCTCAAGGCAAAAGTATGCAGTGTCCTTCTCCTTGAACTTCTTAGTAAGTCCCTACAAGAGAAATTGATCCATCAGACATATACCACTATGAGAGTTCGAATTAAATTATATAACAATCATGATCTCAGTTGTAATTTCTAACTTTTAACAATAACTGCAATATAGAAAATTAAATATAGTTTATATAACTTTTAACAAGCATATAGTTTGAAGTTGAAATCAAGCACTGTATTTCTTAAAAAATAAAAGTGGGAAGCTCCAGATATTCTTTAACTATGTATACTAAATGTGTGTTGTACATTGTAATGATTTATAATGAACTCAATGTCTTAGAGCTTAATCAAGTGGGTTTTATAATAAAAGCAGAAAAGAAAGTGTGTAGTCTTAAAGTCTGATGTAACAATCATGATCTCAATTGCAATTTCTAACTTTTAACAATAACTGCAATATAGAAAATATAGTTTATATAATCTATTATTTCAAGAATTTATGTACCTGTAATATAGAAAATATTATACTTTCACAGTCAGGTAACACCTCTATTTTTATCCGCTCCTATTGTTTGGATCACATCCTTCACCACTCCTCCAATATGGGTTATAGTAATCATGCAACAAGAAAAATAAAATGGTGGTTTTATGAAACAAATAACACCCAATAAGACACCACAAAATGAAAGAGAAAGTAGTAAAATAAGACATTGTACCTGAAAATGAATGGGAAAACCCCCTCCATAAAAGACATCATGATTTGTGGCAGATGGAAAGTCATCATGTGATGATTGTAGATTTGCGTTGGTGGAGAAGTCTCCAATCTGAAATGTTTAAAAAATGATCATTAAAGCCTCTAAGAATGTTATTTATTTATATAAATTAGTGACAAACCTGTGAATTAAGATCTATTGCACCATGTCTTATGTAGTCTTTTAGACCATGTTCAACTTGAGAATTGTTATTGAGCACGCTTACAAAATAGTCACCTTGAGAACCCTACACAATAAAAAGCAGTAAAATAAGACATTTAATCTAAATAAATAAGTTTTTACATTTGAAAAAAATTAAAGAAAAAGGCTTACCAAATTATGTTCAATGGCCTTGTCTTTCTCTTTCTCTCTCCCTTTCCTCACTCCTATATTTCTAACAACTTTCTCAATCTTAGAATGAAGCCTTTTAAAGCGGGGTCGACCTTTACGATGAACCGACAAAGAACTACGAATATTGTTGCTTTCTTTACACTCACTACCCATTTGGGTGTCTTTTCTGGAAGGAGTCGACTGATTACTATCACATGTTCCATCATTTTTGTTTAGTACATTAACAAGCCTTTTAATCCAATGCATAACGACTTTTGTCTTATCTTCATTATCTGTCGCCAAGTCTGCCGCTTCATAAAAAGAGTTGCACATCCTATCAAAACGTTCATTTTCTGGATTCAATGTCCAGTCGGAGTATATGATCTTAATCTTCTTATGAAACCTCTTCACGTCTTTCCTCCACCTTCGAAGAATGAATTTATCCGGTAAGGTTCAAACTCATTTTTTCAACAACACCGTTAGAGCATGTCTACATAATATTCCCCTGAACTCAAATAATTGACAGTTGCACTTAATGGTACATTCATCTTCTTTAAAATAAACTTTAAAAGTGGCTTTGCGAGTCCCTCCAAACATATCTTGTGTAACATCATATACCTCAAAATCACATTCTACTTTAACTGAAGCAATGGCACAATAAAGCTTCCATTTTACCTCTTCTTGAAATTCCTTGAATTTTGTCGTGGTATAATCATCTTGAAATTGTTTCTCAAATGGATAATCAGTAATGCATGGAATCCAATGGTCGAAGGAATTGAAATCCGCCTCATTCTCTTTTTGCACCTTACTTCTTAATGCATTCTCATACTGCTCAACAAATTATTTTAAGTTTGTCCTTGAATTCACATAACCATCAAAAAAGCATTCATACTTTCACTTCTTTGAGTTGAGGACATTCCAGCCCAAAAAGTATTCTTTAAAAATGCCGACGCCCAACGACTTCTCTCATCGTATAACCTAGTCAACCATGTATTCTCTTTCAAGTTAAAATTCTCAATGAAACTAACCCATCGCTCTTCAAATTCTTTACAAGTCAATGAATCATAAACTGCCTTTTGCATTGAATATTTGATAGATTCATATTGATTTCAACCACTTAATTTCTCAGGCAACTTCTTCATAATATGCCACAAGCACCACCTATGCTGCGCATTTGGGAACACAATTTCAGTAACCTTCTTCATTGCTTTATCCTGGTCAGTGATTATTGTGGTAGGAGCACGACCATTCATACACGCAAGCCAAGTTTTAAAAAGCCAACTAAATGACTCAATATCCTCATGAGATATTAATCCACAACCTAAGAGTATTGACTGACCGTGATGATTAACTCCAACAAATGGGGCAAATAACATGTCATACTTATTAGTTAAGTATGTTGTGTCAAAGGTAATGGCATCCCCAAACTCCTCATAAGCTGCCCTACTCCTTGCATCTGCCCAAAACACATTTTGTAATCTCCCATCATCATCTAAATCCATCGAATAATAAAAATTTGTATTATTAGCTTGCATTTTTTGGAAGTAGTTTTGAAGTGCCATAGCATCCCCATCACCAAGTCTTAACTGCCTAACTTTGTCAAGATAATTGTAACAATCTTTCTATGAAAATGACACATTCTCATGCCCACCAGCTTCAACCAAGAAAGAACTAAAATTTTTATTTGGTCTGATACCAGCTCTATTATTAAGTTCAAGTCTCTTTTTCACATACTTGCTTATAATCTGATTTTTCTTATAAAATCTAGATTTTCCCGGGCTCAACTGATGATTATGATCAAGTGTTAGAGTCTTTAGTCGTACTTTTTCGCCTTCGACTACTGCAACCCTAATCTTAGCATTGCAACCAGTTTTGCTAACAGGGCGTAAGTTGAAGGCATTCTTTGACTTGTTTATTAAACATCCTTACCGAGTACATGCAAAAAATACAAATTTAGTCTCTCCATTTTCTCCTTTTCTATAGATCTTATTTTCACTGGAAATCCATTTTGATTACTATAATTAGTGTAATATTCCATGTATAAATCAACGGAATCAAATTCCATTCCTACTTCTGGATCTCTAATCACTTTATCAACTTCTTCACTTTCTACTAAATCATCCGCCATAACACATTCCTTAATATCATTAATTCTCATACTTGATTGAAACTCATCACTACATGCCATTTCTGCAAATTTATAAAAATATATTAACTACATGCCATTGATATATAAAAACTAATTCCATCTTTTTCATTTTTTAATGTAGCCTTATCAATCAAAAATGATGGTTAATATTGCTTAAAAATGATGTTTTTACCCCGACTGTTGATATTTGTACGCACTTCTAGTTCTAAAAAATGCTTATTATTTTGTAAAGAAAATTCCTATATTTTGCCCATTCATAGTAGTACAAGTATATATCAACATGAAGATTGAAAAGTTACCTCGAAATTTCTTTTCTTGTTTTGATTTAACAGAAACGAAAGACAAAATTAAAAAAAAACATAATTAGCAACAAAAAATTAATAAACCTCAGCATTAGAGAAATCAGCTATCATTGTAGTCCAGGACACAACATTTCTTTCACGTATTTTATCAAACAGTTCTTGAGCATCATGTAAAAGATTAAACTTTACATACATATTCAGAAAAACGTTGATGAGAAAAAAGTATTTACAAAATTTGGCTTGGCAATCAAATCCCTTCCTTTTCAATTCTCAAAGAGTTTGTACAAAATTTTCACCCAAAATAAGAGTATGCCTAAATTAATTTTAGGGTTTTGGGAATTTAGGCGCATGAGAGAGTAATGGTAGGAAGAGGAAGATGCGAAATAAGAAGATGATACCTTGAAAGCCGATGTTATTTCACGAGGAAGCTTATTCAGCGAAGCTTGGAGTTCAGTTTGGTGACTAGCATGAGAGAAGAAGGAAGATAATATTGAGATACATCACTGTTTGGCAAAGTGAGAAGAGGAGCTTCCTCTGTTCCGGGCTCTTGACTTTTTTTTCCCACTTCCTCTCTCATACTGATGTGGCACAGCCACATCAGCCGGTCACTAGAAATGTCCCTAAACCCCGGTCCCCCTAGAATTATTGTTTCTAAATAAGTGATATTTTAGATAATTCAAAATTTTTCAATATATTTGACGTTAACAAATTTTTAGGAAGTATTAATTACAATTTTTTCTCTATTGTCCTCAAGTATCATTCTATCGCATTTATTTAGACAACTTTATACATATTTCCTTAATTAATGCAAGGATAATTGTGATAATACATATCAATCTTAATGACATAGTTGAAGTAATAAATGACTTCCTTAACAAGTGTGAAACCCTCTAAAATGTCACTTATTTAGGAATGTAGGGAATATAATGTTAAGAGTGACAACCCGAAAATTTAGATAATTATTAAAAACTTTAAATGATGGATTAAAGGTTAAATAATAGACCTAGACTGGAAATAGTGTGTGGATTTAAAGATTTCAGTGAAGGATTTTTATGGATTTAAAAAATTTTGGTGAAGAATTACAGGGTTAAGTGTATATGAATCTGTGTACAATGGTTATATGTGTACATAATTGTAGTTTAGGATCAAGGATTGCTCAGATAAGTAGTAAAATTAAAAAACCCTAATGTTATATTAAGAATATCAATGTTCAGATAGAAAACCCTAACGAACAGTTAGGAACCCTAACGAATTGAGCGAAAACCCTAATTATAGTTCCGGGAATCTGAAATCCTAATCGAGAATTTGTAAACCCTAAATCGGGAGCTCAAATGTTAAGTAAAAATACTTAAGTGTTAAAAGATGTGGGATATATATGAAATGTCCAATTTGCCTTAAAATTATATGGAAAATTACTGAAATACCCTTATTGAGTGTGAAATGACCAAAATGCCCTTTTACGTACTTTTTAAGTAAAAGATTACACCAAATCTTGGTGACTCACTACATTTGATATTGCCATGTGCCTTATACACAAATATCAGATTTCCTTGCCACATTGCAAGATTTGGTACATTGAATCAAAGATAAAGATTTTAAGTTAAGTAAAAATCTTACTTTACTTGCCATTCTAGCTAAGACATTCTCTCTCTCATTTTCGAAAGTTGAGAGTAACTAAGACATAAAACAAAGCCAAGATAACTTCATAGCTTTCCAAGAACAGGATCATGGATCAGAAATCAAAGATCAAAGCATAAAAGGTATAAAACCCTAGTCTTGCTAAATCTTTGTGATTTGATGTTAATGCTGTTATTTGTTGGTTAGATATGTGTTAATAGATGTTATTTAGTTATCTAAGATGTTACATCAAAGATACATAACATCTAGACGCAAGAAAATAGGATTTTAAGGACTGATTATGAACCCTAAAAATATGGTTTGATAGCCATATGTCAGGGCTCATAGATCCTTGTGTGTAAATTGTTAGGTTGATTTGATGTTATAGACTTGTTCTATGCCATGAGGAGAGTAGACTGGAAGTGGAAATCAAGTCCATACCATATCTAGATCTCAAGATATGAGTGGTCAAACTATGGTTGACCAACCATGAAAACTGGAAATCTGGGCAAACCCAAAAATCCAGAAAGTCTGACAATGACTTTTGAAGCCCTAGATCTTGCCGATGTTAAGTAGTTAGACTCTGTTGTTGTATTGATGTTGTAGTTTGACATATGGACTACACATTCATGTCATTAGAACACCCATATCTTGCACAGGATCAAAGTTATGGGTGGTCAAAGTAGGGTTGACCATCTACCGGATGAAGATTCTGGAAAACCCAGAAAACCTTCAAGAGCAGTTTTTTGACAAGGTTTGACTGGCTCAAATCTTGAGTGTGTGATGTTGTTAGACTGATATAATGTTATGTTGTTGTTCCTTGACATCTCTACTACATGATTGAATAATTAGATCATACTGAGCAAGCCCAAAACTCAAGATTCAAGGCTTGGAAAGTAGCACCTTGAGTTATTCTTCATTTCTGGGTAACACAGAAAATGAAGAACAGTTCTGACAAGGTTTTTTAAATTATATCTCTCTGTTGTGATGTAGGATGGCCATGAAATTGGTTTGGGGGCTGTAGTATTACATCAATACTACAACAATCATGCATAATCCAGCCCAAAAAACATCAAGAACATGAAATTAAGTGTGGTCAAAGTAGGCCCCTGACGACTGGCTATGTAGTTTCTAGGTTGGCCAAGAACACCTATAGTGATAGTTTTGTCGCTATAGCCACATTTAGTGACAATTTATGTGACGCCCCCAAAATAGGTATACATCACCCATCTTGAGTCGCCAAATACATGGTACAAAATTCAAATACAACTTAATAATACAACTGTCATGTAAATACGACAAAATATAAACTGAGAGTTTTAATACGAATATTGTCTTCTAGACAGTATTCAAACTCAAATGGAGTCCTCAATACATTTATTATCACACTATTTTATAGAATAATGAACACTATTAATGCAAACATCTGGATCGTCACTCCGTTCCCCGACTAGTCTCGGCTATGTTCTCATTTCCTGAAGAGAATAATGAAAGCAAAAGAGTGAGCTCAACTAGCCCAGTAAGAAATATTATGACTATGATAATGCATAATAATTTATCATTAGTCTTCAATAGTGTTAAACTGATAAAATATAAGTTTAACTGCAACGGAACAAGCAATCCATTAGAAGAGTCAAGTAGAGCATGATATCTACTATCTTCTATGATTTAAAAGGTTTTTCATCACTTTTATCGCTGAGACTCAGCTTAATAAATAATCCACATCATCGAATCACCCCTGCACTACGGCCAATGATATTTTTTAGTATCACAACCACAAATTATCCATGCAATACGGACGAAGGATATTCGTGTATTCATCAATGGTCATGATCATGCCAACAACTGTCCATCAATGCACTACGGGCCAATGATGACTTTTACCACATCACTTGTAACATTACGATCATGATTATACCGAATAACCCCTGGTCATAATCATACAAAGTCCATCTATGCACTACAGGCCACAAATGACTTTCAACATAATATAAACATGAGGATGATGACAATGATATAAGAATTCAATTAAAAGAGAGTAAAGGATAAATTTTTAAAGATTTATAATTTAATTTATCTAGAATTCAATAATGTCCAAATTGTCAACACGATACTGCTTTGTGGAGTAAAATTCAAGAATAATATTGTACCAAGAATGATTTGGACCGAAAAAGAATCAATTTTTATCATGAATAGTACCCCGGGTGAATAGTACCCCATGAATAGTAATTCGTGAATAGTAACCCGTGAATAGTAATCCGGCATGAAAAAGTTAAAACTTATCAAGAATGCTCAGAATAATATTTTCATGAAAAGATATTGGATGAAGCGCAAATTTCAAGGATATTCTACTAATTTCATGGAGTATAGAAGCCAAAACTTTAACAAAATGAGTATAGAATTTGAAATCTGAAACAAAATAATATTACTTACATACTACAGAGTATGGAAGAAAATATTATTTCAAGCGAATATTGAACAAAAATAACATCCCTTACCTTGAAAAGAAGAGTATTCCAACTGGTATAGGGGGATATTCTTGAAGAAAACTTTTACTATTTTCTACGCTC
Source organism: Panax japonicus (assembly GCA_020205505.1). NCBI lineage: Eukaryota > Viridiplantae > Streptophyta > Magnoliopsida > Apiales > Araliaceae > Panax > Panax japonicus. The sequence goes on from CM035103.1 coordinate 11,173,218, forward strand.
AAAGCTTTTTAAAACTCGAAAGAAATACGCTCAATATTATAGAAGAAGAGTTATCTGATTCTGGTGTGATTTTCAATTCTAACTAAGCATCCTATTTATAGGAGAATGGAAGGGGCATCGTGTAAGGAAATTCATGGACGCAACAGTTATGCAAATCACGGATGAAAATTTTGATAAACCACGGATGCAAATTTTCAAGCATTCAACCAATAAGAACAAAACAAAAAAATATAATACTTATATATAATAGTAATTACCTCTTTACTCCCTTCCCACCCCCCCCATTTCCCACCCGTGCCCGCAAACTCCATCCAAAACATCTTTCTTCCACACGTGGGCCCCACATGTGGTCCCCACCTTTATTATATTAAATAATTTTCTGTCGATTATTTTCAAAAATGGGTAAATAGAAGTCTATAAAATAAGCAAATTTACACAAATACTTCATAAAAATCCCCTCAATATTTTTAACAACATTTATCATCATTATTATAATTTGCAATATTTAACAACCAGGTCGTTCCCAGGAAAGAGGGGGCTTTCCAATAAGGATTTTTCCTTATTGGCGCACAATTAGGTGACCAAACCTCTCCTTGACAGAACTTCTAGACATCGTCAATATTGCAAATAATAATATTAATAACTTTATCTTCTCAATTATTAATTTAATAATATAAAATATTATGCAGACGATACTATGACAATAATTGAATCAATAATATAAGAAATATGATGCAGCTATTACTATAGCAATAATTGTAAGAACCCAAATTTTCAAAAAATATTAAAATAAGAATTTAGTAGATAAAATTCTTAAGGCATAAGATGGGTTCGAACAAGAATATATAAGTATGTTACGACGTATGTGGTATTGTGGACTATGTGATAAGTGATGTTGTGTTTAATAAATATATATCGTTATTATATATTTATTATATATTTTAGAGATGAATTAGTAAGAAGATGGATACAAATTTATCTATTGATATTAAATAATTTATGTGAAATTATTTTATAATAGTAAGTTGGTGACATTAAAATATCTTTGATAATCACCAATTTCTTGAGTATATGTGTGAGTGAGTATCAAGTCTAAGGTAGTGCAATCGTACTCTTTAATGGTTGATATATGGGAGCTGGGCTAAACAATTCCTTCAGAGAGAGGAGGTATATACGAATTAGTGACCGATCTAACTCACTGTGAAAACAGTGTAGACGAGACAGAAACTAATTTGTTGGTTGTTTATGGAAAACCACTCAGTTTACTATATTGAATACTATTAAAGACTCGACGCATGCTAGGGTTAGACTTGTATGCATGTACGTTGTCGACGAGAGAAGTGAAGATTAAAGGAATGTATGTATGTGTTATATTCGAGTGTTGTGTTATTGGTGGGAAGAAACCGTAAAGAAATGTTATAGTTGGTTAAACTAATAAAAGAATAGAGTTATAGAACTCGAAGGGTGATCCTTAAATTTTTAAGGAAAATAGTAACCAATGATGTGGAATCAAAGAGGGCATTGATGTTATACGAGTTAACACTTAAGGAGGATGTGTAAAGTATTTAGAGGCGTAGGTTTCATTTCTGCTAAGGCAGAACTTGTCTACCTCTGATTTTGGTATGGCGCAGCTGCGCCATTACCAAGCCAATGACCAGCGCAGTTGCGCCAGTCTGTAGAAAATTCTGAGTAAGTTATGAACATTTGATTCCAAGAAATGGATACTAATAACTCTTATAAGGGTCATATATGGTGACTAAGTTGTCCATGAATGGAGTAGAATGGTAAAGCATGAATTTAATGAGAGTTAGTTATGGAAATTAACTAAACAAGAATAAATATTGGTTAATTAAAATTATATTATGGAATAATAGAATTTGAGTATTAAATCCTTGTGTGGTAATGACATGATATTAAATTGATTGAAAGGATTAGTTCACTTGTATAAGATGGTTAATTAACATGTGTTTAACATATGAGGAGGAAAGAAATATGTTAATTAATATTTGATATTTTAATATATTACATAGTCTTGTAATATATTAAAGGGTTGATAATTGAAAGATAAATGATTAATACCAATTAATCGCTGTGATATTAAAATGTCATTATGGGTTGGGAATACCCGATTGAATTAAACTTAGCCCAATTAAAATATTAATGTGGACATTATCATTAAATGGTATTACTATGTGTAATATGGGAAATGAATTGGGACATTAATGTTATATGTGTGACATAAATGAAACCATATGATAGGAGTATATGAAAATGAAATGAGGTACCTAGTAGCACCATGGTATCATATGAAGTTGTAATACAGAATTAATTAAATATCTGTGTATTCTAGAAACTGGAAAGGAAATTCAATGTTTAAATAAACATTAATATTAAATAATGATAATGTGTTTATGTGAGTAATAAAAATAATTATGGGGGATACCTGGACAATGATGCCTAACTGCTATATTTTATTACATGTATTTAATGTACATGGATTATATGTATGTTGCATAACATCTACTACCTTGCAATGTTAAATCATATTGTGACACTAAGTTATAATATATGGTTGATATGTGTATACAACAGAGCATAAGAATAAGAGTTGTGTATAAGTATATAGTCTAATGTTGCAAGAAGGATGAGTATTTGGAAATTGTCCCAAAAATAGTGTCCCATTTGCTCCCTATTTCTCATTCACGTGTAAACCAAAAAGGCTAAGGCCTATGTTCTTCTTTTCTTCCAAGCTTTGCTAGACAATGATTATGGAGGGATTGGGCATAATGATGATCTCCAACAACCAATTACCAACTTCTTCTTGCCCAATGGATTCCTCTTCTTTTCCTTGGTTTAATTTGTTGGACAAAGCCATGAATTGGGTAAGAGCTTCTCTATAAATTGAGAGCTCCCCCTCATAAGTTATGTTGCTTGAATTCTTGATAGTTATATAGAGAGTTTGTTGCTGAGAATTGAGGGAGCATAATCAGTGTGTTGAGGGAATTCAATTAAGCTTCAAAGAGGAATACACGAAGTGCAGATAAGCGTTAAGCAGTTAAGTCGTAGTTGATAAACTACGAATCAGGTAAGTCTTTCAGTTCCTATTTGTTATATGAATTCGATAACTGTTAGTTAAGCTATATTATGCTATGCAAATGTTGATATATGAAATGCATATGAGATATGTATGAAATGTGAAAGTTGATCTTTGATGATATGCTTATGTTGTTAAATCTCTCTGCCTGTTATGTGCGAAGTAACATGCGTAGTAAATATTAATTGATTATGAATGCATGAACTGAATATGCTATTATATGCTATGTGCTGCATGAAAACTGTTAGAATTATTGGGCTGTCGAGCTCACCCTTACAAATAACCACTTTTGCAGGTTAAGGACTCACGGTAAAGATTATGTGTTACTTGATTGATAGACTTCAATAGTATCGAAGGAGATTGATTCGTTTATTTAAATATATACTCTTGAACCATGTTTAGGTTCTAGCAGATGTACATGATAGTAGTTTATAATGTGTAATATCTGTTAAGTTGTAATATGTGATACATAGAGAAATTCGAATCGAGATGTAAAGATTTATACGAATATTAAATAAAGTGAATCATAGAATAATTTGATTTAGGAATTTGTAATTGATTCAAGTTAAGATATCAATAAAAGATTTATTTTTCAAAGGAGAGTGAAAATTTTTAAATTATTTCGCATATTTATATAACATCGAATGTGATGTAAAACAGGAATAGTAAATAACCAAGATTAGAAACTTATAAAAGTTTGGGGTCGTTACACAGATCCTGGAAATGGAAAGAATTTATATTCTAAATTGTAATAAGTAAAGTTATATTCACTAAGTTATGAATAAAATATATAAATAGTTTGACGATAGTAGTATCGTGGAGGACCGAATTCGGGGCTCGAATGGAGTCGGATTTGGGGGCGTTACAGGTTGGTATCAAAGCTGTAGGTTATAAACTTAGGTAAGTGTACCTTAGGCTATAACCTTAGAGAGAGAGAAAGATAAAGATTAAAATATATATATGTGAAGATTCAAAGAAGAATCTTGAAGTATCTAGAGAATGAGAATTCAGGAGTTTCCTAACTCCGGTAATAGAAATGTTAAGATGATGTCTATATGACAAAGATAATAAGAATGAACTCGAGTGGAGTTTTGTTGATAAAAGGGAAAGAAACCTAAGGTGAATTGATGATCACGGCGTGGTCGGATTGAACTATGAAGTGATAAATAGTCTGTAATGACTAAGTGTATATAACTTGATGCTATAAGAGATTGTACTGTGAAATGGTACGATATGAACTCATGAGGAGTTGTATGTGATGAGATACAAAGAATTCGTATCAAGTAAAGTGTAAGATAGAGTTAAGTGGGATTTCAATTGAGGACCCATGTCAGCAGCTGAGTTGTATGATTCCTTGTTATGGGCGGGGAATTGTACTTGGTGTAAAAACCACTTAGTTCTGGCACTGATAATAATTGAAATGTTTGTGTCATGTTATTTGCTATATACATGTTGAGAAGGTGATTATTTTCTCATGTGTATAACAAATAGATAGGTTATAGTTAGAGAATATTAGGTTAAGTTACGAGTTCTTAAAATTCATACTTATGGTACGTTCGTGACTCATAATTATATGAAATGTGTTTGAACCCCTCAGCGAATGGACGCCTATGGTTTGACTAGGGTAAGTTATTAAACTCATATGATTATGGCAAGTTCCTGAATTTCCAAAGTGTGGTAAGTTTGATGAACTATATCAGGTATATATATGTTATGAAGTTAGACGTTTTAGAATAGTAAACATTGATGGTGTTAGAGATTGATAGAATGAAGTTATGGAGTAAAGAGTAAAGTTGATGGAGAAACATGAATTTTCTAAATCTTCTAGCTCTGCTAGATTTTCAAAATTTATTAACTTCGTGCTTAAGTTTGCATTCTGTTTTTTCAAAAAACTTTGGGTCACGTGATTGAATCAATGATGTTTTAAAAATAATACCGTTATCCATATGTCTATGCTAATTGTTTCGGCTAAGATAAAATGATTTAAAAAATTTCAAAATGTATTTCTGACCATTTACATCATTTGGTATGGTGTAGAAATGGTAAACGATGGAGTCATCAATGCAGTTGAACCTAGTGTTGGTTGTGATCGAAAGATCGTCAGCCCACTATGGTATGATGTAATATGAAAAAGTCACCTAATGGCGAAATCCTCAACGTACTACTAATCTGGTACGGTATCATGACGTCATAAAAGAATTTTTGATTTTCTTTTAGATTGTGAAGAAGGTCAATTAAGTTGACTAAATTATTTTGATTGATGTCCGAATTATTGATAAAAGTCTAACCTATTTGATTCGGCTAGACGACTGTTGAAAAATATTTGTGAAATTCAAGCGTTCTTGAGTATTTGAGCCAAACCAGATTGCTCTGGTGCGGATTCAGTTGTTGAAAAGTTGAGGTGAACAACCCTATAAGGGAACATATTTTCGAGGACAATGGTTCCGAGCGTAACGCATATAGTCATTAGAAAACACTAAGTTGCAGCCCTACGTAGTGGTACAATAGGCTGGCCACCTAGTGTACGTGTGGAGGGTGTTTTCAGTCTTCGTGACAGATAAACACTCTGGTTTGTAGTGTGGATGATTGTGTTGAAGCACTAGTTCATGGTCTTGTGTCCCCTCAACATAATTTGGAATCTGAGTTATTCATAATACTTCCCGATTATTGAAAAATCGTGAAAGACTCTTATTCTTCTGTGTGATGAAAGTAGTAAGTAGAACTGTTTCTTAGAAAGTAGAATGTGGTAGAATACAAGTGAGCAAGTTATAATAAAACTTCTGAAAAGAGAATGGATAAAATTAATCAAAAGAATATGTAATATTCAGAATAGCATCAAGTAGAGGAGGTTTCGGTGATTCCGAGTACAGAATCCTTATAAGGGGAGAGGATGTAAGAACCCGAATTTTCAGAAAATATTAAAATAAGAATTTAGTAGATAAAATTCTTAAGGCATGAGATGGGTTCGAACAAGAATATATAAGTGTGTTACGACGTATATGGTATTGTGGACTATGTGATAAGTGATGTTGTGTTTAATGAATATATACCGTTATTATATATTTATTATATATTTTAGAGATGAATTAGTAAGAAGATGGATACAAATTTATCTATTGATATTAAATAATTTATGTGAAATTATTTTATAATAGTAAGTTGGTGACATTAAAATATTTTTGATAATCACCAATTTCTTGAGTATATGTGTGAGTGAGTATCAAGTCTAAGGTAGTGCAATCGTACTATTTAAAGGTGGATATATGGGAGTTGGGCTAAACAATTCCTTCAGAGAGCGGAAGTATATACGAATTAGTAACCGATCTAACTCATTGTGAAACAGTGTAGACGAGACAGAAACTAATTTGTTAGTTGTTTGTGGGAAACCACTCAGTTTACTATATTGAATACTATTAAAGACTCGACGCATGCTAGGGTTAGACTTGTATGCATGTACGTTGTCGACGAGAGAAGTGAAGATTAAAGGAATGTATGTATGTGTTATATTCGAGTGTTGTGTTATTGGTGGGAAGAAACCATAAAGAAATTTTATAGTTGGTTAAACTAATAAAAGAATAGAGTTATAGAACTCGAAGGGTGATCCTTAAATTGTTAAGGAAAATAGCAACCCATGATGTGGAATCAAAGAGGGCATTGATGTTAGACGAGTTAACACTTAAGGAGGATGTGTAAAGTATTTAGAGGCGTAACTTTCATTTCTTCTAAGGTAGAACTTGTCTGCCTCTGATTTTGGTATGGCGCAGCTGCGCCATTACCAAGCCTATGACCAGCGCAGCTACGCCGGTCTGTAGAAAATTATGAGTAAGTTATGAACATTTGATTCCAAGAAATGGATACTAATAACTCTTATAAGGGTCATATATGGTGACTAAGTTGTCCATGAATGGAGTAGTATGGCAAAACATGAATTTAATGAGAGTTAGTTAAGGAAATTAACTAAACAAGAATAAATATTGGTTAATTAAAATTATAATATGGAATAATAGAATTTGAGTATTAAAGCCTTGTGTGGTAGTGGCATGATATTAAATTTATTGAAAGGATTAGTTCACTTGTATAAGATGGTGAATTAACATATGTGTTTAGCATAAGAGGAGGAAAGAAATATGTTAATTAATATTTGATATTTTAATATATTATATAGTTTTGTAATATATTAAAGGGTTGACAATTGAAAAATAAATGATTAATACTAATTAATCGCTGTGATATTAAAATGTGATTATGGGTTGGGAATACCCAATTGAATTAAACTTAGCCCAATTAAAATATTAATGTGGACATTATCATTAAATGGTATTACTATGTGTAATATGAGAAATGAATTGGAAAATTAATGTTATATGTGTGACATAAATGAAACCATACGATAGGAGTATATGTAAATGAAATGAGGTACCTAGTAACACCATGGTATCATATGAAGTTGTAATACAGAATTAATTAAATATCCGTGTATTCTAAAAACTGGAAAGGAAATTCAATGTTTAAATAAACATTAATATTAAAAAATGATAATGTGTTTATGTGAGTAGTAAAAATAATTATGGGGGATACCTGGACAATGATGCCTAACTGCTATATTTTATTACATGTATTTAATGTACATGGATTATATGTATGTTGCATAACATCTACTACCTTGCAATGTTAAATCATATTGTGACACTAAGTTATAATGTATGGTTGATATGTGTATACAACAGAGCATAAGAATAAGAGTTGTGTATAAGTATATAGTCTAATGTTGCAAGAAGGATGAGTATTTGGAAATTGTCCCAAAACTAGTGTCTCATTTGCTCCCTATTTCTCATTCACGTGTAAATCAAAAAGGCTAAGGCCTATGTTCTTCTTTTCTTCCAAGCTTTGCTAGACAATGATTATGGAGGGATTGGGCATAATGATGATCTCCAACAACCAATTACCAAATTCTTCTAGCCCAATGGATTCCTCTTCTTTTCCTTGGTTTAATTTGTTGGACAAAGCCATGAATTGGGTAAGAGCTTCTCTATAAATTGGGAGCTCCCCCTCATAAGTTATGTTGCTTGAATTCTTGATAGTTATATAGAGAGTTTGTTGTTGAGAATTGAGGGAGCATAATTAGTGTGTTGAGGGAATTCAATTAAGCTTCAAAGAGGAATACACGAAGTGCAGATAAGCGTTAAGCAGTTAAGTCGTAGTTGATAAACTACGAATCAGGTAAGTCTTTCAGTTCCTATTTGTTATATGAATTCGATAACTGTTAGTTAAGCTATATTATGCTATGCAAATGTTGATATATGAAATGCATATGAGATATGTATGAAATGTGAAAGTTGATCTTTGATGATATGCTTATGTTGTTAAATCTCTCTGCCTGTTATGTGCGAAGTAACATGCGTAGTAAATATTAATTGATTATGAATGCATGAACTGAATATGCTATTATATGCTATGTGCTGCATGAAAACTGTTAGAATTATTGGGCTGTCGAGCTCACCCTTACAAATAACCACTTTTGCAGGTTAAGGACTCACGGTAAAGATTATGTGTTACTTGATTGATAGACTTCAATAGTATCGAAGGAGATTGATTCGTTTATTTAAATATACTCTTGAACCATGTTTAGGTTCTAGTAGATATACATGATAATAGTTTATAATGTGTAATATCTGTTAAGTTGTAATATGTGATACATAGAGAAATTTGAATCGAGATGTAAAGATTTATACGAATATTGAATAAAGTGAATCATAGAATAATTTGATTTAGGGATTTGTAATTGATTCGAGTTAAGATATCAATAAAAGATTTATTTTTCAAAGGAGAGTGAAAAAGTTTAAATTATTTCACATATTTGTATAACATCGAATGTGATGTAAAACAGGAATAGTAAATGACCAAGATTAGAAACTTATAAAAGTTTGGGGTCATTACACAGATCTTGGAAATGGAAAGAATTTGTTTTTTAAATTGTAATAAGTAAAGTTATATTCACTAAGTTATGAATAAAAGATATAAATAGTTTGACGATAGTAGTATCGTGGCGGACCGAATTCGGGGCTCGAATGGAGTCGGATTTGGGGGTGTCACAATAACTGAGTATAACTGAGTGACTTCTTACGTAAGCATCAATAATCAATACCGTGTGCAACTATGCAGCCACACATATTACTGTACTTTTAACACCGATTATTTCAACAGTTAACGGTAAAACTTCCGTCATTATTTTCATAAAAAGATATTTCAGTCGTTTTCTCATTCCGACAATAATTACGTTATGGGGTCCACCAATGATTGTGCCATTATACGAATATTTCCTGTTAAAATGAATATTCTCTGACCAATAGAATATAATATAACAACTTACGTACTTTACAAAATTTATAAATATTACCCACAACTATAACATTATATCAAATTCACTCTATAATATTCAAAAAATGATATTTATAGAAAATTCATCTTTATTCATAAAAGTTGGGGTCTTACAACCTCCCTTTCTTATGAAATTTTGCCCTCGAAATTAGGGTACATACATGGTATGACGAAGAGGTGAGGATACCTTGATTTCATTTTAGATTCTAACTCCCAGGTCATTTTCTCAACATCGTGGTTTCTCCACAAAACTTTGACTTGAGGTATAACCTTGGAGCGTAGAATATGTTCCTTCTTATCCAAGATTTTAACAGGAACCTCTTCATACATTAAATCTTCTGCTATTTCGTCTGGTTCTAACTCAATAATATGGTTCGGGTCTTCCACATATTTACGTAACATGGATATGTCAAAAATGTTATGAACACGAGACATACTTGACGGTAAAGCGAGTCTATATGCCACAGTTCCTACTCAATCGAGGACTAAAAATGGGCCAATGAATCGAGGATTGAGCTTTTCTCACTTTCTAAATCCCGTAACTCCTTTCCATGGAGCAACACGTAACAACACATGATCTCCAATATTGAATTCCACGTCCTTTCGATGAAGATCAACATAACTCTTTTGTCGATCTTGTGAGGTTTTTATACGTTGTTGGATCGTTTGAATCTTTTCTGTATTCATACGTACCAACTCTGGTCCCAACAACGTTGCTTCACCCACCTCGTCCCAGCATACTGGAGAACGACACTTTCTTCCATACAACGCCTCAAATGGAGCCATGCCGATACTTGCTTGATAACTATTGTTATAGAAGAATTCCACTAATGGCAAGAACTTGTCCCAACTTCCTTTGAAGTCAAGGACACAGAGTCTTAATAGATCCTCAAGAGTTTGAATAGTCTTCTCCAACTGGCCGACCGTTTGAGGATGATATGCCGAACTAAATCGTAAATCTGTGTCCATAGATTTTTGCAAACTAACCTAAAATCTTAAAGTGAATCTTGGGTCTCGATCAGAAACTATGGATACTAGTATACCATGCAATCTTACAATCTTGTTTATGTACATACGAGCAAGACGTTCAAGTGTATAAATTTCTCGTATAGGTAAGAAATGAGCAGACTTGGTTAATCTATCAACAATGACCCAAATTGCATCTATGCCTCGAGAAACCTTGGGAAGACCAGTAACGAAATCCATGGTAATGTGATCCCACTGCCATTATGGAATTTCAAGTGGTTGCAATGGACCTTTTGGCACTTGATGCTCTGCCTTGACTCGTTGACAAGTTAGACACCTTGAGATAAACCCCTCTATCTCTCTTTTCATATTGCTCCACCAAGATGTATGTCGAAGATCATGATAAATTTTGGTACTCCCAGGATGGATTACAAACAGTGTGTTGTGCGCCTCCATCATGATTTTATACTTTAAATCGGGATCGTTAGGAACACAAAGTCTGGAGTTGACTCGAAGTATTCATTCTTCATCGATTCTTGCTTTTGGCATAGCACCTTCTTGAACTTTCTTCCTCATACGCATCAGCTCCAGGTCTGTAGCTTGAGCAGCTTTAACTTTATCAATTAAATTCGGTTCTACTCATATATTCGCCATCATCATGTGGGTCCCTGGAGTCTTTAACTCTATCTCCATCCTTTGCAAGTCATACAAAATGGGCCTTTGCATTGAGAATAACGCACTCGTACCTGCATATGATCCTCTACTCAATGCGTTAGCTATCACGTTCGTTTTTCTATGGTGGTATTGAATGGTATGATCATAATCTTTCAACAGTTCGAGCCAACGTCGTTGCTGCATGTTGAGCTCCTTTTGAGTGAAGAAATATTTGAGGCTTTTATGATCCGTATAGATCTCCACCTTCTCTCCATACAGGTAATGCCTCCAAATTTGAAGTGCGAAGACAACAGCTGCCAACTCTAGATCATGAGTAGGATAATTCCTCTCATATTCTTTGAGTTTTCGAGAGGCATAGGCTATGACTTTCCTATATTGCATGAGAACACATCCTAACCCTTTGCCCGAAGCATTACTGTAGATGACAAATCCCTCCGAGCCAGATGGTATTGTCAGAATAGGTGCTGAAATGAGTCTCCTCTTGAGTTCTTGAAAACTCTTATCACATTCCTCGTTCCAATTGAATTTTGTATCTTTTCGAGTCAGCTGAGTTAATGGAGTAGCGATTCGAGAAAATCCTTCCATGAATCTCTGATAATAACCAGCTAAGCCGAGAAAGCTACGTACTTCGGTCACTGACTTAGGTTGCTCCCAGCTTTGAATAGCTTCAATCTTTGTCGGGTTAACAGATATTCAATGACTTAATACTATGTGCCCAAGGAATGCTACTTCCTCAAGCCAGAACTTGAGTTTCTTCAACTTGGCATAAAGCTTATTTTCACGAAGCTTTTGGAGTATCGGCCTCAAGTGTTGCTCATGATCTTCACGACTTTTGGAGTGTATGAGAATGTCATCAATAAAGACAACCACAAAATGATCCAAATATTCCTTGAATACTCGGTTCATCATATCCATGAAGGCAGCAGGAGCATTAGTCAATCCAAAAGACATGACTAGGAATTCATAATGCCCGTACCGAGTTCTGAAAGACGTCTTTGGAATGTCATCGGTTTTAATCTTCAATTGGTGATATCCGTAACGAAGATCAATATTTGAAAAGAATTTGGCGCCTTGCAACTGGTGAAGCATGTCATCAATGGGAGGCAACGGGTATCTATTTTTGACAGTGACATGGTTCAACTCTCGATAATTAATACAATGTCGCATACTCCCATCTTTCTTCTTCACGAATAGAACAGGAGCACCCCAAGGAGAAGTACTAGGACGAATGAAACCGATGTCTAACAATTCCTGCAGTTGGGTCTTTAACTCCTGAAGTTCAATAGGAGCCATTCGATATGAGACTTTGGAAATGGGTTTTGTACTGGGTTCAAGGTCGATACAAAATTCAATTTTACGCTCTGGGGATAGGCCAGGAAGTTCTTTAGGGAATACGTCAGGAAATTTATTAACAATAAAAATATCACTCAAAACTGACGTATTTTTGTTTAAATCTGTGACATGAGCTAAGAAAGCTTGACATCCGTTTTTTAATAAATGAATAGCTTTATGGCTTGAGATGACAGTGATTGATTTTAATGAATTGGTTGCTTGAATTCGCATAATAGGTTGGTTAGGAATATGAAAGCTAACAACCTTACGAAAACAATCAATTTTTGCATGATGAGTAGTTAACCAATAAATCCCTAGAATTACGTCAAATGCAAGTATTTTCAATGAAATAAGATCGATAGGTAATGTGAGGGTACCGATTTGAACCAAACAAGACTTATAAATATTGGATGTAATGAAGGTTTCTCCCAATGGAGTTTCAATAGATAAGTCAAAGTCTAATTTCTTCGGAGTCAAATTTAAAGGTTGAGCGCAAGTAGGAGAAATAAAAGAATGGGTAGAACTGGTATCAAATAAGGTATAGACTTCGCTAGAGTTTATGATAAGCTTACCCATGATGACCTCATTCGGGTTCCTTTCTTTCTGGGAGGTTACGACAAACGCTCTCCCATGAACTACTAATTTTGACTTTTCTGGAATGGCCTTTGGTGCCTCCATCCCAGCTGGACTTGGCTTCACTAAATGACAAAATCGAGCTAGGTGACCTTCTCTTCCACAATTGTAATACGTTTTGGACTGCTGCGCACAGTTTGGACTGATATGTCCCTCCCCTCCATATTTAAAGCAAATGATAGGTGGTCGTTCTCCTTCCTTAACAACGGGTGCTGATGCTGACGTCTTTCCATCATTATTGAACCTCCTCTTCTTGAAATATCCATTCTTATTGTCTTGGCCATGATTACCACCGAAATGGTTACCATTTCTGGCATGTTGATTCCCTCCACGTTTGTTGTCACCGCTTCGATGACTGCTACCACTGGTATTATCATTTTTTCGCTTGCACTCTCTTATTTGAGTTGACTCATTATCGTGCTCCAATAACTGAGCCCTATTAACAACATCTGAATATCTTGGTGATCTGCTTTATCCATGTCTCCGCCTTAAGTGGTTTTGGCTCTCCAATAAACTCTGGTGGTCCCAGCTCCTTGAACTGCTTAGCGGTGACCGTCCGAGAGTTGCCAATGTTTCCACCTGTATTTTGGACAGGAGCCGCTCTTTCCTGATGTTGCATGAATTGCATAAAGCCTCTGATCATTCCATCGTTCATGATTTAATCGGCGTTATTATTTACCTGAGGATTATTGTCTTCCTATTGCACATTATCTTGGATAGTGATCTGTGGTGACTCAACGGTCTCCTGTGCTCCATTGCTATTCTCAATATTCTCGGATGTCATTTTCAAATATTGCCACAAAACAAGGGTTAATTGACATGTCACATATTATCCCTATACTCTGACCGACCAATTAAATACCAAATAAACTTAGGTAGGTCATACTAGCGAAGGAATTTCCCGTCTCTCCCCTCCTAGTTCCTGTCTCACATCTCAGCTAGGGATCATATCCCTAAGCTTTGATACCAATTGTGACGCCCCCAAAATAGGTATACATCACCCATATTGAGTCGCCATATACATGGTACAAAATTCAAATACAACTTAATAAATCAACTATCGTGTAAAATATGACAAAACATAAACTGAGAGTTTTAATACTAATATTGTCTTCTAGACAGTATTCAAACTCAAATGGAGTTCTCAATACATTTATTATCACACTATTTCATAGAATAGTGAGGGCTATTAATGCAAACATCTGGACCGTCACTCCATTCCCCGACTAGTCCAGGCTACGTTCTCATTTCCTAAAGAGAACAATGAAAGCAAAAGGGTGAGCTCAACTAGCCCAGTAAGAAATATTATGACTAAGATAATGCAAAATAATTTATCGTTAGTCTTCAACAGTGCTAAACTGATAAAATATAACAAACATCAAGTTTAACCACAGCGGAACAAGCAATCCATTAGAAGAGTCAAGTAGAGCATGATATCTACTATATTCTATGTTTTAAAAGGTTTTTCATCACTTTTATCGTTGATACTAAGCTTAATAAATAATCCACATCATCGAATCACCCCTGCACTACGACCAATGATATTCTTTAGTATCACGACCATAAATTATCCATGCACTACGGGCCAAGGATATTCGTGTATTCATCAATGGTCATGATCATGCCAACAACTGTCCATCAATGCACTACGGGCCAATGAAGACTTTTACCACATCACTTGTAACATTACGGTCATGATTATACCGAATAATTCCTGGTCATAATCATACCAAATCCATCTATGCACTACAGGTCACATATGACTTTCAACATAATATAAGCATGAGGATGATGACAATGATATAAGAATTCAATTAAAAGAAAGCAAATGATAAATTTTTAAAGATTTATAATTGAATTTATCCAGAATTCAATAATGTCCAAATTGTCAACATGATACTGCTTTGTGGAGTAAAATTCAAGAATAATATTGTACCAAAAATAATTTGGACCAAAAACGAATCAATTTTTATCATGAATAGTACCCCAGGTGAATAGTACCCCATGAATAGTACTCCGTGAATAGTAATCCGCGAATAGTAATCTGCCATAAAAAAGTTAAAATTTATCAAGAATGCTCAGAATAATATTTTCATGAAAAGATATTGGATGAAGCGCAAATTTCAAGGATATTCTACTAATTTCATGGAGTATAAAAGCCAAAACTTTAACAAAATGAGTATAGAATTCGAAATCTGAAATGAAATAATATTACTTACATACTACAGAGTATGGAAGAAAATATTATTTCAAGCGAATATTGAACAAAAATAACATCCCTTACCTTGAAAAAAAGAGTATTTCAACTGGTATAGCGGGGATATTTTTGAAGAAAACTTTTACTATTTTATACGCTCAAAACTTTCTAAATCTCGAAAGAAATACGCTCAATATTATAGAAGAAGAATTCTCTGATTCTGATGTGATTTTTAATTCTAACTAAGCATCCTATTTATAGGAGAATAGAAGGGGCACTGTGTAAGGAAATTCATGGACGCAACGATTATGCAAATCACGGATGAAAATTTTGATAAACCACGGATGCAAATTTTCAAGCATTCAACCAATAAGAACAAAACAAAAAAATATATATATATATATATATATATATATATATATATATATATATATAAACCAACACATGTTATAAACATATATATATAATACTAATTACCTCTTTGTAAAGCAACTCCCCCCCCCCCACCATTTCCCACCCGTGCTTGCAAACTCCATCCAAAACATCTTTCTTCCACACGTGGGCCCCACATGTGGTCCCCACCTTTATTATATTAAATAATTTTCTACCGATTATTTTCAAAAATGGATAAATGGGGGTCCATAAAATATGCAAAATTTACACAAATACTTCATAAAAATCCCCTCAATATTTTTAACAATATTTATCATCATTATTATAATTCGCAATATTTAATAACCAGGTCGTTCCCAGGAAAGAGGGGGCTTTCCAATAAGAATTTCTCCTTATTGACGAGCAATTAGGTGACAAAATCTCTCCTTGACAGAACTTCTAAACATCGTCAATATTGCAAATAATAATATTAATAACTTTGTCGTCTCAATTATTAATTTAATAATATAAAATATTATGCAGACGATACCGTGACAATAATTGAATCAATAATATGAGAGATATGATGTAACAATTACTGTAGCAATAATTGAGTACAACTGAGTGACTTCTCACGTAAGCATCAATAATCAATACCGTGTGCTACTATGCAATCACGCGTATTACTGTACTTTTAGCACTGACTATTTCAACAGTTAACGGTAAAACCTCCGCCATTATTTTTATAAAAAGATATTTTTGTCATTTTCTCATTCTAACAATAATTACCTTGTGGGGTCCACCAATGATTGTGCCGTCATACGAATATTTCCTGTTAAAACGAATATTCCCCGACCAATCGAATATAATATAATAACTTACGTACTTTACAAATTTATAAATATTACCCACAACTATAACATTATATCAAATTCATTCCATAATATTTAAAAATGAAATTTATAGAAAATTCATCTTTAAATCTTTATTCATAAAAGTTGGGGTTTATTTATATATTAATTATTTTTATTAAATAATTAGAATTAAATGATTTTTAATTATGAAAAATTCATAATAAATTTCTAAAAATTATTTTAAAGCCTAAAAATGGGTTTTTAATAATTTGGAGTATATTTCATTAATATTTTAATATTTTTAAATATTAATGTTATTTAATTATTATATTAAATAAATTGCTTAAAAATAATTTTAATTCTTGAAAAATCATTTGAAATTATATTAAATTGGTAGAAAATATTTTAAGTTTTTTTTAATGACTTTTAATATTTTGTGATGAATTTTATTAACAAATTAATATTAATGATGATAAATTTATTTAATAAATGTATTAAATAAATTGTGAAAAATTAGTTTTAATGATTTAAAAATCATATAAAAATAATTTGAAGGTTATAAAAAATATTTTAAGTTATAAAATATAATTTTTGATATTTTTTCATGAAAAACATTAATATTTTGATATTAATGGCAGTTATTTGATAATGAATTTAAATGTTTAAAAATCATTTAAATGTGATATTAAAGTAATAAAAATACTTTCAGATATTATAAATGACTTATAATATTATGGTATGTGTGACGCCCCCAAAATAGGTCCAATCCATCTGACCTATTCTGAGTCGCCAAATATATGGTACAAAAAATAACTATAACTTTATTACTACAATTGCCGTGCAAAATACAACAACACATATGTTGTGAGTTTAAATACCAACCATGACTCTGGACACCAACTTGTGTCAGCACCTCACATTGATACATTATATAAAGGTACAGTCAATAACTGTTCTAGAAATTAAAATCTTTGGAAAATACTCAAGAAAACCTTCGTACATGGGAGGCCATGCATCTAAGTTATAATAGATATCATATGACTGGAGAATTATCCTTAGCTGACCCAATAGACCCCAAAAAAAAAATAAGAAGATTGATATCATGTTGTTTCCAATGGTGAGTCTTCTCTTGACATATAACTATCTCCACTGTCTGCAATTGAAAATTATATTTCAACCAAACTCCAAGATCATATAGGTAGTGCTTGTAGATATACTCAGCAAGTGGATGTGCACAACCCTAGTCTTATGACAACTCGTAGGTCATCAGACATCTTGTATGATAGTAGCAAAACACCCTTCCAAAGTTGGGTTCACCTCACCCTATTCAATTCACTAAAATTAAATATCAAATGACGTATACAATACAACACACTTATCTAAAGTTCTCAATAAAATTATTTTAATACTATTTAGGGAGAACATCAACAACTATAGATCATCGTTCTATTCCCATGTTATCTCCGCTCGACCCTGGCAACACTCTTATTACCTGAAAGGAATTGTGAAGCAAAAGGGTGAGCACAACTAGCTCAGTAAAGAATATTATGACTAAAGATAATTAAATTATCAATAACCTTCATCAGTAATAAATCAGAGATTTAGAACATATGGTAGGTGATAAAAATTTTCAACCATAGTTGCAGCGGAACGAGCAATCCATTAAAAGAGTCAAATAGACCATAATGTCTATTATCTTCTCTATGTTAAAAGTCCACCAACAATATTTTATCCCTGTAACATTAATCAACAATTTCTGTCCACAATCATATGAATAACTCATAATCATATTTGTGGTTCCAAATTCCTTTTCTTATCTAGGACGGAGATACTTTACATCACCTGTCTTTACCTGAAACATCAAAGATTATGGTTATACCAAATCACAGTTTTTGTTCATAATCATACTAATAAATTCATCTTTGCACTA
Source organism: Panax japonicus (assembly GCA_020205505.1). Taxonomy (NCBI): domain Eukaryota; kingdom Viridiplantae; phylum Streptophyta; class Magnoliopsida; order Apiales; family Araliaceae; genus Panax; species Panax japonicus. Next base: position 11,191,649 of record CM035103.1, read on the forward strand.
CAGGCCAAAGATATTCATTAACAGTTCATCTTTGCACTACATGCCAAAGATATTCAGCAAAAGGTCATCTTTGCACTACGGGCCAAAGATATTCAACAACAGGTCATCTTTGCACTACGGTCCAAAGATATTCATCAACAATTCATCTTTGCACTACAGGCCAAAGATATTCAACAACATGTCATCTTTGCACTACGGGCCAAAGATAATAATATCTCAAAGAAATATATAATCATTTCAGAATTTATATAAACAATAATTATAACCATGTTGATCAATTCACATTTGCACTTAAGCTAAAGATATTCAATTATAAATTCAATGATCATGATCATACCAGTCAACAATTCATCTTTACACTTAAGTCAAAGAGAAATTTCATCACCGGGATTATAAAAATGTTATATATGATAATAAAAATAATATGATCAACAACTGCATTTAATTTCAAGAGTAAGATTCATAAATAAATAATTTCATAACACCCTTAATCCAAATGTTATAAATCACTTAATAATATGAATTATTCAAATAATATGAATTATTGATCTGATAATGGGAAATATTGTGCAATGACAATTATTGAAACAACAATAATATAAATTATCAACGCAACAATTATTGAATCAATAAAATATATATTGAACAGTAACTACTGTAACAATTATTGAGTAGTGCCTTCTTACGTAAGAATCAATAATTCAAAAATAATGTGCAATACTGTGTGCTACTGTGCAACCACGCGTATTACTGTATTTTAACCACCGGGTATTCCTAACAGTGTTAATAGTAACAATTACACCGTTATTTATAAAAACTCAAACTTATCATTTTCTTCATCCGACAGTTATTCTGTTATGGGGCCCACAAATGGTTGCGCCGTAGTACGAATATTCCCCGACAACAAGAATATTCCACGACCAAACGAATATTCCCCCAATAGAAATGAGTATTTTATAACCACTTGCTATTTTGAAAATTTTATATATATCACCCTTAACTTTAAACTTTTATCAATTTAACCATTTACTGAATAATAATTATAAGAAAAATTGAATACTTTTATTTCATAAAATTCGGAGTAAAACCCCAAATTTTACGAATAAAGATTTAATTTTCTTGAAATACTTTTTTGAATATTATGGTGTGGATTTGAGATAATGTTATTGTTGTGGGTAATATTTATAAATTTTACAAAGTATGCAAGTTGTTATATAATATTTGATTGGTCGGGAAATATTCTTTTTATCGGAGAATATTCCATACGACGGTACAATCATTGGTGGATCCCACAACGGAATTATTGTCGGATTGAGAAAACGACAAAAATATTTTTATAAAAATAACGGCGGAAGTTTTACCGTTAAAATTGTTGAACTACTCGATTGTAAAAGTACAGTAATACGCGTGGTTGCATAGTAGCACACGTTATTTGATTCAATTATTGTCGATATTTTATATATTATTAAATCAATAATTTAGACGACGAAGTTATTAATATTATTATTTGTAATATTAAAGATGTCTAGAAGTTCTGCCAATGAGAGGTTTGGTCACCTAATTGCATGCCAATAGGGAGAAATCCTTATTGGAAAGCCCCCTCTTTTCTGGGAACGACCTGGTCGATTAATATTGTGAATTATAATAATGATGATAAATGTTGTTAAATATATTGAGGTGTATTTTTATGAAGTCAAGGAAGTTTATATATATATATATATATATATAAATTTTATTTTATTAGTATTATTAATGTAATAAAACAGAAAAGTTTTTTATATAAAACAGAATACTTTTATAAAGTTATTTATTTTATTAGACAGTAATTTGAATATAATATATTTTATTATGCATAGTGTTTTGCATAGTAAAATCTTTTTATATAAAATAGAATATTTTTATAAATTTATTTGTTTTATTAGACAATAATTAGAATATAATATATTTAATTATGCATAGTGTTTGCATAGTACCTGCATAGTGTTTACATAGTAAAATCTTTTTATATAAAATAGAATACTTTTATAAAGTTAATTGTTTTATTAGATTTTAAATAATATATATATATATATATATATATATATATATATATATATTATATTTTATTGCATAATATCCTTTCTATTTTTCTATAAATAAGATACTTAGTTAGAATTGAAATCACACCAGAAGCTCAGAGAATTCTTCTTCTATAATCTTGAGCGTATTTCTTTAGAGTTTAAGAAAGCTTTGAGCAAAGTGCAAGTTTTCTTCAAGTATATCCCCGCCCTAACCGTTGGAGTACTCTTCTTTATAAGGTGAGGGATATTATTTGTTGTACTCGTAAGGGGTATTATTTTTTTCATATTCATGAAGAGAACTTCTGTTATTCCATTCTTTATTATTCTATTGGAATAACTTGTCTATGCGAAGTACCGCATACATGGTGAAATTCTTCTGTTTTTCCATTTTTTATCATTCCGTTGGAATATCCTGTCGGTGCGTATTACGCCTGACCTGGTTCCATTAATTATTATTCTGTTAGAATAACCTGTCTGTGCGGTCTATCGCATGCATGGTAATTTTTGTTGTTATTTAATTCTTTATTATTCTGTTGGAATATCATGTCGGTGCAAATTTCGCCTGACCTGGTTCTGTTCTTTATTATTTTTTCGGAATATCCTGTCTGTGCATTTACGCATGACCTGATTCCATTCTTTATTATTCTATTGGGAATAACCTGTCTGTGCGATCTATCGCATGCATGGTGAATTCTTCTGTTATTCCATTCTTTATTATTCTGTTGAAATAACCTGTCTATGTGGATTACCACATGCATGGTGAATGATTCTTTATATTCATTTCTTGTTAAATTATGAAAATAATTTGTCTACGTGGATTACCGCATGGCGGGTGAAAATTAATTTGCAGTTTTGTAATTTTTCTGACCCTCAAAAATTCTGGAAAGTCATAATATAAGCATTGGACTGTTGATTATGATGAAAGTCATAATAAACGCTTTGGACTGATGAAAATCATGGGTATATGTAGTATTAATAAGTGTTATGATGAGTTAGGTTGGTTATTATGTGAAAACATGAAAGTTTCTTAGAAATCACAAAGGGTTGAAAATTAAATTTTTGGTGAAAATGGAACATGAAATGCAATTGACCATATCTTCTATTATATTTCGAATTTTTGAGTGTGGTCAAGTTCTAGAGTTAGATCTATGAGTTTTCTAATTTATCCAAGTGGAATCACTGGAAAAGGTGTTGTAGATTTTCGTATGGACTGATTTTAGCAAAGGAGTCAAAAACTGCAAAGTACAAAAAAGCTACTGCCCGGAAATTTAAAAGGGAATTTTCGGCCACTTAATTTGTGAGAAAAATTTCGGCCTTTTGAGACATGAAAATATATGGTATAAAGTACCTCCTGTCCAAAAATGAGCTCATTCCGACTTAAAATGAGCAAGTTATGACTATTTCAATATTTAGGTTTTTCCGACAAAAAACGCTATAACCGGAGTTCTATAACTCCGATGACCATGAAATTTAAACTAAAAGCTCACGTTAACATGTGCAAGATCCTGCCAAGATTTGGAATTTCTGGAGTTAAACTTGAGGTAGCTAATTTCTTAAGGAATTAATTAGATATTGATTTTTGAAAAATACTTAAGGGAGTTGAAAAATTATAAAAAAAATACTTTTTGTGTAATAAATATATGTATATATGTTTGGACAAAGGATAGAAAAATAATAAGTTGATTTGGTAATTTTTCATGAAAATGGTTTAGTTACGAACATATGAGTTAAATATGTTATGTGAAGTTGAAAAATTGGTAAATATGATTTTATGGCTTGAAAATCCTATATAGGGTATATGCAGATTTTGATGAGGGATTTGATCATTGGTTATGAAATCTTATTAGTATGACATTTTTGAATGATTAAATGCATTATTTGGTAAAGTTTAAACAATTGAAATAAATTATTTATAAGTTTAAGAAGTGATTAAAATATTGTTATAATATTAACAATATTAGATTATGAGTTATTTAAAGTGATGGATAATATTTGGATAAATTTAAAGTCTTTAATATTTATCCTTATTTTCGTTTGATTAATGCTTATATTATTGTCATCATTCTCATGCTTATATTGTGATGAAAGTCATCTTTGACTTACGTGCAAAGATGGACTTGGTATGATTATGACCAGGGATTATTCGGTATAATCATGACCTGTAATGTTATAAATGATGTGGTAAAAGTCCTCAGTGGCTTGTAGTGCATTGATGGACAGTTTTTGGTATGATTATAACCAGAGATTATTCGGTATAGTCATGACCATTGATAATTTAATGAATATCCTTGGCCCATAAAGCAGGGATGACTCGATGATGTGGTTTATTTATTAAGCTGAGTCTCAGCGATAAAAATTGATGAAAATATTTTAAATCATAGAAGATAGTAGATATCATGTTCTACTTGACTCTTCTAATGGATTGCTTATTCCGCTGCAGTTAAACTTGATGTATATTGTATTTTATCAGTTTAACATTGTTAAAGACTAATGATAATAAATTCTGCATTATCTTAGTCATAATATTTCTTACTGGGCTAGTTGAGCTCACCCCTTTCTTTCACTGTTCTCTTCAGGAAATGAGAATATAGCTGGGACTAGTCGGGGAATGGAGTGACGGTCAAGATGATAGCATTAATAGTCCTTACTATGGCATGACATGCAATATATAATTGTATTGAGGACCTAAGATGTGTGTGTCGTATTTTATACGTCACTTAATAATTGATTTTGGTGAACAACATTTGGGTGATGAGAACCCGACCCTGAAAGCGTCAAAAGTGCACCATAGTAAAATGAAGAGAACATAAATCTTCTCATGTCCCTTTGGAGATTTGAAATATTTGCTGCTGTACTTTATATGGCATGTATTAATTTGAGTATGAATATTGTCATATTATATATGTTACAATATTTGTATTAAAACTCACAGTATATATGTCATCGTATTTTGCACGACTGTTGTATAATTAAGTTGTATTTAAATTTTGTACAATGTATCTGGTGACTCAAGATGGGTGATGTATACCTATTTTGGGGGCTTCACATTCGGGGTCTTACAATCTCCCCTCCTTAGGAAATTTTGTTCTCGAAATTTACGTACCTGGTATTTCAAAGAGTTGAGAATACCTTGCTTTCTTTTCAGATTCCATCTTCCCTGTCATCATGATTTCTCCATTGCTCATCTCCTGTATTTCAGATATCATTCTAGAATACAGCTTCAAAACAAAGGTTAATTGACATATCATAATTTGTCAACTTAAGTAAGAAAATTCAGCTTAGGTAGGACACACACTAGTGAAGGATATTTCTCGTCTCTCTCTTCCTAGTTCTAATCCCGGATCTGCGCCAGAGATCATATCCCTAAGCTCTGATACCAACTGTGAAGCCCCCAAAATAGGTCCAATCCATCCAACCTATTCTGAATCGCCAAATACATGAAAATAACTACAACTTTATTACTACATTTTTCGTGCAAAATACAACAACACATATGTTGTGAGTTTAAATACCAACTGTGACTCTTGACACCAACTTGTGTCAGCACCTCACATTGATACATTACATAAATGTACAATCAATAACTGTTTTAGAAATTAAAATCTTTGAAAAATACTCAAGAAAACCTTCGTACATGGGAGGCCATGCATCTAAGTTATAATAGATATCACATGACTGGAGAATTATCCTTGGTTGACCCAATAGACCCCAAAGAAAAATAAGAAGATTGATATCATGTTGTTTCCAATGGTGAGTCTTCTCTTGACATAAAACTATCTCCACTATCTGCAATTGAAAATTATATTTCAACCAAACTCCAAGATCATATAGGTAGTGCTCGTAGATATACTCAGCAAGTGGATGTACACAACCCTGTCTTATGATAACTCGTAGGTTATTAGACATCTTGTATGATAGTGGAAAAATACCCTTCCAAAGTTGGGTTCACCTCACCCTATTCGGTTCACAAAAATTAAATATCAAATGACGTATACAATACGACACACTTATCTAAAGTTCTCAATAAAATTATTTCCATACTATTTAGGGAGAACCTCAATAGCTATAGACCACCATTCTATTCCCATGTTATCCCCGCTCGACCTGGCAACACTCTTATTACCTGAAAGGAATTGTGAAGCGAAAGGGTGAGCACAACTAGCTCAGTAAAGAATATCATGACTAAAGATAATTAAATTATCAATAGCCTTCATCAGTAATAAATCAGAGATTTAGAACATATGGCAGGTGATAAAACTTTTCAACCATAATTGCAGCGGAACGAGTAATCCATTAGAAGAGTCAAATAGACCATAATGTTTATTATCTTCTCTATGTTAAAAGTCCACCAAAAATATTTTATCCATGTAACATCAATCAACAACTCTTGTCCACAATCATATGAATAACTCATAATCATATTTGTGGTTCCAAATTCCTTTTCTTATCTAGGACGGAGATAATTTACATCACCTGTCTTTACCTGAAACATCAAAGATCATGGTTATACCAAATCACAGTTTTTGTTCATAATCATACTAATAAATTCATCTTTGCACTACGGGCCAAAGATATTCATTAACAGTTCATCTTTGCACTACATGCCAAAGATATTCAGCAACAGGTCATCTTTGCACTACGGGCCAAAGATATCATCAACAATTCATCTTTTCACTACAGGCCAAAGATATTCAACAACATGTCATCTTTGCACTACGGGCCAAAGATAATAATATCTCAAAGAAATATATAATCATTTCAGAATTTATATAAACAATAATTATAATCATGTTGATCAATTCACATTTGCACTTAAGCTAAAGATATTCAATTATAAATTCAATGGTCATGATCATACCAGTTAACAATTCATCTTTACACTTAAGTCAAAGAGAAATTTCATCACCGGGATTATAAAAATGTTATATATGATAATAAAAATAATATGATCAACAACTGCATTTAATTTCAAGAGTAAGATTCATAAATAAATGATTTCATAACATCTTAATCCAAATGTTATAAATCACTTAATAATCTCATTATCTAATATTATTAATATTACCACAATATTTTAATCATTTCTTAAACTTATAAATAATTTATTTTAATTGTTTACACTTTACTAATTAATGCATTTAATCATCCTAAAATGCAAAACTCATAAAATTTCATCACCAATAACCAAAATCCTCATCAAAAATCTGCATATACCTTATATAGGAATTCCAAGCCATAAAATCCTATTTTTAAATTTGGTTACTTCACATAACATATTTAATTCATTTACTCAAAACTAGTCCATTTTCATGAAAAATACCAAATCAGTACAAACAAATTTTCTTTTTCGGGATTTAGCAGAACATAGTCCCATATTGAACATATATTTTTCTCGAAATTTTTAAAATTCATTTACTATTTTTCATATGGCCAAAACTGCCAAATATTTAGACATTTATCATAAATTGTACTTTTAACCAAAAATTCCGAAATTTACAGGGTATTCTGATATTATATAGATGTACTCCCAATAAAAATTTCATCAATTTTGGAGTTAACCACAAAGAGTTATAAGGGTTTACTTTTAAAATAGTCTTTTCCCATAAAATTCTTAACTCCTAATCTATACATCCAAAAATCGTCATTTTTGGACACAATCGAGAAAACTCATCAAAATATCATTTCAAATTTTTTCAAAATTTTTGAAGGTCAGAAAAATTACGAAACTGAAGAAACATAATAACCCTTACGAATCCCTTACCTTAAAAGAGCAATATTTCTGACTGGAATATCGAATGTAAAGCCGAAGGAAACTTGCATTGAATAGCAACTCTCAAAGTATCTAAATACTCACAAAATATGCTCGATAATATAGAGAGAAAGAAAACTTGTTTTTGGTGTGATTTTCAATTCTAACTTAAACACCTATTTATAGGAAAATGCTAGAACGCAAAAGGAGACAAAATTAATAAAATAATATTATATTATTTTCTTCTCTCCTACGCAGCCAAGCTAGACCAAATTCTTAGCCACCACAGTGGGGCCCACCTAAAATCAGCACATGTTTTCTCAACAACCAAAAGTGGGTCCCACCCAATTTTAATAAAAATCATTTTATTTTTTGAAACTTCAGTAATTCATAGAAAATAGTCCATTAATTCCTTCATTTATAACCACATAAATAAATCCATCATTTATATACGCATCAAATAAATATTTTCTTATCATATAAATAAATAATTAATTATTCACAAATAATATTACAGAATCACAATAATGACAATCAGTGAGTTCTCAGGAAAGAGGTGGCTTTCAGATAAGGATATCTCCTTACTGGCGCACAATTAGGTGACCAAACCTCTCCTTGACAGAACTTTCTAGACATTTCCAATAATGTTATCTAATAATATTATTCAAATAATATGAATTATTGATCTGATAATGGAAAATACGGTGCAATGACAATTATTGAAACAATAATAATATAAATTATCAACGCAACAATTATTGAATCAATAAAATAAAATATTGAACAGTAACTACTGTAACAATTATTGAGTAGTGTCTTCTTACGTAAGAATCAATAATTCAAAAATACTGTGCAATACCGTGTGCTACTGTTCAACCACGCATATTACTGTATTTTAACCACCGGGTATTCCAACAGTGTTAACAGTAACAATTATGCCGTTATTTATAAAAACTCAAACTTATTATTTTCTTCATCTGACAGTTATTCTGTTATGGGGCCCACAAATGGCTGCGCCGTCGTACGAATATTCCTCGACAACAAGAATATTCCACGACCAAACGAATATTCCCCAACAGAAATGAGTATTTTATAACCACTTGCATATTTTAAAAATTTTATATATATCACCTTAACTTTAAACTTTTATCAATTTAACCATTTACTGAATAATAATTATAAGAAAAATTGAATACTTTTATTTCATAAAATTTGGGGTCTTACATTATGGATTTCATTAATATTTGATATTTAATAAATATTAATGATAATAGAATTATTTGGTATTTAAATCATATAAATATGATATTAATGATTGAAAAATCATGATAAATGGTAATAACTACTTGAAAATTTTTATGAGCTTTTGAAAAATATTTTGATTGATTAATAAATTATCTAAGATAATTGTGAGGCGTTTAGGCAGAGTCTTATGGGAGTTAGGCTCGATAATTATCCGACTAGGCCATCGGGATGTCGAAATAGTACCGAACTCAACTCAGACTGAAATAGTTTGACTTGATATTAGGTTCTTATGTGTTGATTGACTGATAGAGTATGTGGTAATGTGTTTAGGTTATTTTATAATTGTGATTAACAGTAATATACTGTGATGATATTATTCTAATGTGGAGATCGATATTATTAATATTAGGTCTTCAGATAAAGCTAAGATAGATTGCGTAGCAGTAGTCGACAATAAAGGCAAGTTCTTTATTTGTTGATTCACACTTTGTGCATGTTGCATGTGTTCATCATGTATGAAAGGCTGATCACTTTCATTACTATCTGGTCTAGTTGATTTGTTCATGTTCATTATTGACCATTCATTCTTATTATCATGATCGTTCAGTTATAAAACTTGATTCATACTAGTTCACAAGTGTTATATTGTTGAACGTTAGCCAGCTTATTGTTCAATTCTTTCAATCATGATATATCATTTATTGAATTTAAACTTGTTGGGCAAACTTGTTGCTCACCCTTGCTATATCATGATAAACATTGCAGATTAGGACAAATACGTCGGATACAAGAGAAGCAAGTGACATTGTATGTCAGATAGAGTATGGAATACATGTATTAAGTAAAGGTTCTCGACTTTGGGGATAATGTGTAAAGTTTAATGTATAAACAATTTATTTTTATATCTTCCGCAATAGTTATAAAAATACTATACCAGATCCTTAGTGATTAGGACTAGGATTTGGGGATGCTAAACTAAGGGTATTAAAAAATGTCTCAAATGATGTGTCATTATGATATTAATTAATTAGATCTTTGGTAATTAATTATCTTATGTATCACCCTAAAAAATTAAGACACATAACATTTTATGTTACGTTTAGATTGAAGTAATGAAGATAAAAATAAAATGACTGTTTATATGGAATAAAAAAATTCGTGTTTAGTTGCGATTAGAATGGATTGAACAATTTTTTTTTCTCTGAAATTTTTGAATTTTATTCTTTAAAAAAGAGAGTATAAAATAACTCGTTTCAACTAAAATAAAATGAATATATATTTTCATTCTCCATTGCATTATTTCAATCTAAACCTAGCATTATTATAAACTTCCAAATAAAAGGCAAGTTCATTCATCCCATCCGATCTTATTAATATTCCCGTTGCTATTCCCATCCCATCCCTACATAAAGTCTCCCTATAGTTGTGCTCCACTATTGCTTACCCCTCCCTCCCTCCCTCCCTCCCTCCCTCCCTCCCTCCGTATGAATCCTGTATTCTTCCAAAATATCAAGTTAATTCAGAGCATGAGGAAAATACATTTTTTTTGGAATTAGTCTCAAAGACTGAAATATATTAAATTTGTAAATCTGTTGCGGTTCGTGATGAAAGAATAAAATACTTCAATGTTAAGAAAGCATATATTGAAATAAAATGAATTCTCTTAGTAAATCAATTCATTAGCTCTAATGTTATATATCAAAGTTTAATATCCAACAGTAACAAATATGTATGTATTGTTGAAATATAGAGCAGTTTTAACGAGACGAATTGAAGAATAAAATTGGAACAACTTACTAATAATTACTCATTAAGGTATTTTTGGCCGAAAGTCTAAGATCCAAACTTGACTCAGTTTAATTCCTTAAATAATCTCATGTGCGCGAGCCTATCCTTTTTACCTCAACTATACTATTAAGTCCATACCAAAATGTACTAATATACACGAGACTTTGTCAAAATTATAAATTTTGAAGCACAACCAACATGTATTTCAGATAATTAATAAACTTATGTTTCTGTAACCCAATCTGGTTTATAAATCTTACATTTGTATTTGAATCTAGTCAAGAAGTCAATCCTGATAACTAAATGTTAATTCTGAACCATTGATGGTGCTGAACTAGGCACTACTTCGATTGACAGTCACTGGCACGACATATGACACTTGAAATTGACCTCCGTCATCTTCTGCTGTCGGACCAGAATCAGGCTTTATTGTCTTACAGAGCTCAGCAGCTTCATGACTTTTACCCCAGAGAAGAATGTACATACCGACAATCACTAGAATAGATCCCAGGACACTGTTTTTGTTTTCCATTAAAAGAAACGTCAATTATATATATAGTTTAGCAACGGTATACATATATGAGTAGATCTATGTGCACAAACAGTTGTGCTTGTGCATAATATGCGAGTCCTACTATTTAAATTATTAATAAAACTTATTAACAATTTGCATCATTTTTTTACTATTTAATATATGGGGTAATAGTGTTCATGCATGCACAACTGTTTGTGTGTTTGTGTACGACTTATGCACATAGAATTACTCTACAAATAATGAAGAAAGAAACAAGGCGAAATTGCCCCAAGTACCTTCCGAGGTGAATCTGTTCATGTAGGAAGGTGATATCAAATGCAGCAACAAATATCTGCATTAATGGGCTGAAAGCTGAGGTGAACACAGGACCCCTTTCTTTGACACACCACGACATCACCACGTAGCATAGTCCTGATCCTACCATTCCCTGTACATTTACTTAAACTCTTAACTACGCATTGCATTCTCATTTTAGTAATTGAATGCTCATCATTTGCATAATCGTTAGTACAATGACAAACAAATCAAGTTTTTACATTGATAAATTCGACAAAACAATGAAGTCAACAAATAACTGAAGTTGAATATAATAATAACCCATTCGTTCTAAATTATTATTTTTGAAAGTCAATTTGACACATTTTCAAACTCAAAATTTAAGATTAATTAAAAATTATGAAACAATAAATTTATAATTAATAGTACCTTTTAAAAAGTTTACAATATCCATCATTGTATAGACTAAAACTTAAATCAATTTATGTTATTTTGTGTTTGAAAATATCTTAAATTGATCACCTTAAAAAGTCAATAATGATCTAATACTTCCTCCGTCCCTAATTATTTGACGTTTTAGAGTTTTTTATTTGTCCCTAATTATTTGACGTTTGTTCAAATCTAAAAGAATTAATGACAATTTTTTCAAAATTAATCCCTCATTAAACTCTTTCTCTCTCCTTGTCCCAACAAAACTCACCTTATTCCAACAAAAGATTTAAGGATATTATAGACAATTGAGTACTATATTTAATGCTTTTCAATTATTATCTTAATTCTTGTGTCCACCTTTAAAATGTCAAATAATTAGGAATGGAGGGAGTACTATAGAAGGGGTATAAAATATTAAAGGGATGACCAAATAGTGACAAGTGTGTATGTACGCGTATGCGTGTGTGCTATGTATATGTTTCGAAGGTGTTTTAAAATTTTTAAATAAACTATGTAGTTTTGGAACAAGACACACAAGTTTGTGTGTATTTAAGATACATATCTCCTTTTATGTATATATATAGCACTGAGTAATATTGATTGTAATGAAATTTAATAGACCTTTTGGATCAAACGAGACAAGATCAGATTAGACCACTATGTATAGATTTCCAACTTTCCTTAGAATCTCCAACTTTAGAGATAAGAGAGAATAGATTAAATACTTACAGCATAGAGGACAATTAGAATCTCCAACTTTCCTTTAACAATCCAGGTAGAAATATTCCTGTCAACGACCATACATAAGATAACTGACTGGATGGCGCTGAAGAAGGAAATCATGGCAGTGCTCGAATATTGACATGGGTATATCTTCCCAATCTTAGCTTGTATAAGGAACCATGAAGACCACATAATGCTCCCTGCAGTAGAAGTAGGGTACCAGTTCCCCACCTCTTTGTGCCATCTAACTGATTATTTGTTTTCGGAATCTCTCCTGGTGTTGGTAGGCTTCTTAATGGAATTCCTTTGTAAAGCGTCAGTAATAACGCACCGCCAACACAAACCAATGCTCCTAGCAACTTAGCTCGCCCACTCTTGTTTCTTATGCTCACTTTCTCCAGTCTGTAGGGGTTGAATAACTTAAAAGGAGTTAGATAAACTATGCACAATAGTATTGCAGAAATATAACGAACCGTGTGCTCATCCTTCATCAAACTTACCCTAAAGGCAATGCCATCATAAATGTCATCACAGGAACCATATTGATGAAAGCACATGAAAATGTCGCCGATGTAAATTTAAGCCCGAGAAGGAAAAGGAATTGAGTGAGTGTGACCCTAGCAAGAAACACAAGATCATCTTACAGAAGTTACAGAAAAATTGGTAAAGGAGGTAAAGATCTACTGACTAACCCAATCAGAGCACTGACAAAATGATGACATAAAATGGGCACTGTGTGCTTGGGCCTGCTTTTCCTGCAACAAAACTGACTAATATATATATAGTTGCTTGCTGGTAATATATATATTTAAAGGAAACATACTTTGTGATACATGGGCTTGGGTATCAAAAATCGAGACACTACGACACAGAAAAAAGTAAAGAGCTCAAACTGGCTAATTAGAAAGCAGTTACACGTTCTACTCCTGAACAAATGGAAATGAAACATGCAACGAGTACCTTTCCCAAAAATAGGCGATTGGTGCCAAGAAAATAGCGGAGATCATTTGCCGGTATAAGATAATGAGCAAATGATTCATTCCGTCATTAAGGACCTTTTTAAGAAGTACGTTGACAATAGCCAAAGAAAAACTAGTGACCACCATTGCAAGAACCTGCTTCCACTGTTGAAAGCAATCCATATTAGCAGTATGATCTTCTTGTAAGTGGGTACTCTTCTCGTATCTAAGTTATTGTGTTTGGAAGCCACACTGAAGATATACATGTTAGCTTCAACAAATATAAATAGAATTTACCTTTCAATATTGTGAATTTGCAAGATTATATTCTCAAGTCGCATCAAAGCTATAAGCAATCACTTTTACAATTTCTTATTGGAAATTAGTGCTGGTTCATTCTACTCTTTAGAAAATATGTGTGGATCCGGTACCTCAAGTTGTATGTTTTCAATATTCTTTTTAAGCATGAATGAGGAGGTGTTGATTTCCCAGCAATTTGAGAACTTCTACAGTCAATCATGCAAACAATAAGCATCTTAAAAAGTAGTTATAGACAGGACAAACCATTAGCTCTTCTGCATGGCATCTATACTTATTTTTGTAAGAAGAGACAAGTTCCTGTTGCTAGATACAATATATGAAGTGGGAGTTGGGAAAGTGGGAACAATGTGTCTTGTCTGAATAGTAATTTTAGTTATCGTGAAAGTATGGAATGGCCCTGTATAAAACGTTTTTCAAGACTCACCTTCACCACTGGCGAAGCCCCATAGGAGAGAGCGGGTCAACTGATCTCAACTGAATTTTTTTTGTATATATAATATATGATATAATTTAAAAGAAATTTAAGTATAATGAATAAATTGATCTCATTGAAACTTTATAAATTTTTAATATACAAAGTCAAATTAAATTTTTTATAACTTTCTCAATTTCATATTACTTCTACTCCTTGATGTATGTATCTTCCTCTAATATTTTTAAAATAAATAATACTCTAATTTATATTATTTTTATAACATAAGAAATTTAAATATTTATTAACAAATTTGTGACTAGAAAAATATATTAGGGGTTAATAAGGGGTGTGTGTGTGTGTGTGTGTGTATATATATATATATATATATATATATATATATATATATATATATATATATAACGACGAGTTTTTTGGATTATGACGACGATTCACCCGTCACTGTATCCCAGAATAGCTATGACGACGGTTTCGACGGGTAAAACCGTCCCTATAGCCCAAAAAACCATCGTCATAGCCGACTGTGTACTCACAGCTGTATACATATATTTTTCCTATATATATATATAATATTATTACTTGTTATATTAATAATATTGTAATCAAGTACATATTTTACATATGTAATCGGTCAAAAAACATAAAATTATCTAAAAAAATTAGCTCGAAAACACTGATCCCAAACTTCCATCAAATTATTTATAACATCACAATATTATGAACCTACCAACTAAATATAAATTCTGCCTTCACGACTGACCTTCACTATACCATTAAGTATTAGCATGTGATATCAGATCAGAATTTGGATCAGCACTAGATTAATCAATCCTGCCTCATCTTTTTTGAGGATATATCCAAGGACCAAGGTTTACTTCAAATATGATCAAACTTTTAATAATTCACTTAACCATCCATTTTCTATCTTATATCTAGTCCGTAGGTTCTACAAAAGAGCATAAATTTTTAAATAATTTAGTTATATGTGCCAACGACTTTATAATAATAATAAAATAAAAATCAAATGAGTAGTTGAAAGATAGTTATTTTACGTTGTTATAATAATGGTAATCCACAAGTTTAAATCAAATACAATTTTAAACACTAATATTTTTGCATACACTTTACATCCTTAAGATTAGATTGTTAAGTGAAAGGCTGAAGGCTCAAAATTACGTCATATTAAAGTGAACATAGATAAATTATCTAGGTTCAATTTTAAAAACCTTTTACCATATATCTAATCAATAGAACCCTTATTCATGTAAAAAAGGAAACTTTTGAATGCTACAATTTGTAATCAATCAATTTGTAAGTTTTTATATCAATCAATTTGTAATCATTTTTGATTGTGGCATTAGTTATGGTGTCTACTATGTTATATGCAAAATTTCGTTCAAAAGTACTTGCATGAATTTAAAACATTTATACCTGAGCCTTCATATAGCATAATACTCCCTCACTTTCTTATTATAAATTGTTTTAGAGTTGTGCTGAAGTATTAAATAAATAATTGTATAACATTAAATATAATATTAATTGTCTATATTGTCCTTATATTAGAAAAAAATAGTGTTATTTATTGGGCAAAAATAGTAAGAGAACTAAAGTTGTATTTATTACTCGGGATAATATTGAAAACTAAGCAATTAATGCTTACTTGAAATTCTCATACGACTTATATTAAAGAACAAAAATAATTCTCTAAAAGGATTTATATTAAGTAACGGATTGCGTAAGTGATTTCTGAAAATGATGGGGTGGAACAAATTGAATAACAACTATAATAGCGTTTAAACTCACAACTCTATGGAATTCCAACAATAGAGATAAGAGCAACTCGCCATCAATGGGAACCAACAATCCGGACAAAGGAATAATAACAAAACAATCCTCTAAATTTGGACAAAATCAATTTGACTATTTAAAGTTTGGAAATCGTCAATTAATAAGTATTTAAAACAATAATTCTGTTCCTTTTTGTCCTTTGCGGCCAATTAGATCGCGGAGACATGTGTCAACAAATTAGCTAATTTCTACTAATTTAATATGGATGCATATGTTTATTGTATTTTTAGACAATCAAAATTTCACTTTACTTGGACTAACCTTACAGGAGGGTAAAAGCGTAATTTCACCCCGGAGTCAACCCCGGAAGGGAAAAAATGTAATTTTACCGACACAACACAAAGACAACAATTTTTCGACCGAGGATAGGGTCATAAAGAGCCACCGTAACAATCTCGAGTCATTAAACTACACAAGACAGATCCAGCAAACTACTCTCGGATACTTGAAGATGTTATTCTGGTCATGAACTCATCTTTCGGGATCCTTAAATGATCAAGTTTGATGTCATTGCGTAACTCTTGGAAAGAGTTTTTCGGAATGGTATGATCACATCTCCCAACGATTCCCGGATTGCAAGATACGGACGTTGTAGCATACACCACAACGATGGAGAGAACGAACTTCAAGGCTGTGGAACCCACTGGGCCCAGCCGTAGGTCTCTACCTGCGGCTGACCCAGGATCCATAAATCAGCACTTCCAGCTCACTTTTGAAGAGCGAGGGTCAGAACCATAAAGTTGGGAGAGAGAAAATTCGAGAGCTAGAGAGAGAAAAAGCTTGAATCTTGATCCCAAACACTGTTTATCTTAGTTTTATACACTTTTATACATATAAATATTGTTATAGCAACTTTCTACCGGTTGAATACAAGTTCTTGACCTAGAATTGGTAGCAGTGGTTTTTGCCTTGAAGATTTGGAGGCATTACCTATATGGAGAGAAATGTGAGATATATACGGACCATAAAAGTCTAAAATATATCTTCACATAGAAGGATTTGAAAATGAGATAATAAAGGTGATTGGAGTTGATAATAGATTATGACTGTGATATTTTGTATCATCTAGGAAAACCGAATGTTGTGGCCGACGCTTTAAGTAGAAAGGGTTGGGAGAAGCTGTCAATGCTAACGGCTCAAAATTAGTTAATAACAGAGATGACTACGATGGAGTTGGAAGTGAGATTTCTGAGGGAATCAAGGAGAATTTATTTGTATGGAGAATCGTTCAACAATTGTTGATAGAGTAAAGGAGGCACAATTCAAAGATAAGGAGTGAAAAAGGATAAAGAATAGAATTTCAGATGGAGAAGATACTAAGTATAATCTTGATAAAGAGGGGTTATTAAGATTTGAAGGAAAAATTTGGGTTCCATGTGTAGCGGAATTGAAAGAAGAAATTTTGCAAGAGGCCCATAGTTCGAGTTACTCGATTCATCCCAGTAGTACTATGATGTATCAAGACCTCCGACAACATTTTTTGTGGCCGAATATGAAGAGAGAAATAACAAAATGTGTTAGTAGGTGCTTGACTTATCTGAAAGTTAAGTCCGAACACCAAAGACCAAGTAGGTTGTTACAATCGTTAGAGATTCCGAAATGAATATATGGAAGTGCTAGGTTGGACTTAATTTAGATAATTTTGATTCGGATCTGTCACCACTTGATCAAAATAATCTAAGAGGCAAAAGATAAGGAATTACATGATGATGTAATTTACAAAGAGCTGTCTAACTATTTATTTATATATAGTTTGTTGTGTCACCACAATGCTATATATATTTGAAATGAGATCTTTATTCTCACTAGCAAAACCTTTAATTAGATTTTGTCGAACTATATAGATGAGGGTAATATAGTTTGAAGAAAATAGTGGGAGATACCAATATAAAATAAGACCTAATTTATTTTGGTAAATTGAATTAATTAAATGAATGTTTGCTAAAAATATTGTTTTTCACATGCAGAAATTTGAAAATGTCACTCACTAATTTCATTGCGTAGCATACTTGATGCTAACAAACTGACCGGACAGAATTACACGGACTGATTAAGGAATCTGAGAATAGTTCTCACTGCTAAAAAGATTGCTTATATCCTAAATTTGCATGTCCATGCAAATGTTATAGAAACAACCTCTGAGGAAGAGATTGTTACTTTCAGAAAGTGGCAAGATGCATTTGTGGCTTAATGCATCATGCTCGCATCCATGAGTAACGAGCTTTAGCGTCAGTATGAAACCATGGATGATCCTACTATACTGCTGCAACTCCAGTAGCTGTATGGTGAGCAAAGTAGGATTGATAGATATGAAATATCTAAGGAGCTCTTCCGATCTCGGATGACAGAGGGCACTGCTGTTGAGACTCATGTCTTAAAGATTATCAATCTGATTGAACGTCTTAGACAGCTTGGGTTTGTCATGGATAGCGATTTAAGTCGAGATTTAGTCTTCCACTCACTACCTGACACCTTCTCACAATTTTTTGTGAATCTTCACATGAATAAGTTAGATGTCAGCTTGCCTGAATTACTAACATGTTGAAAACTGCTAAAGGTCACTTCCCATCCAAGAAGAACCATGTCTTAATAGTGGATGATTCTTCCAAGAAAAAGAAGAGGTCCAAGGTATCTTTTGAAAAGAAGAAATCCAAGAAGGCTAAGGGTAAGACGAAAGTGAAGGATCAAAAGAAACCTGATCCAGCTAGCAAAGGAATTTTCTTCCATTGTAACAAGCCGGGTCACTAGGAAGAGGAACTTCAAGGATTATCTTGCGGAGCAAAAGTAGAAGAAGAATTGAGAAGCTTTGAATCATAATCAAGTTTTGTTTATGATTGAAATTAATTTTTTAGAAAGTCAAAAATCTACTTGGGTATTGGATACCGGACTGTGGTTCTCACATATGTAATACTATGCAGGGACTGGTCAGAAGTAGAAAGCTGAACAAGGATGATGTCGTCCTACGAGTGGAAAATGGAGCAAAGGTTGATGCATTAACTGTAGGGACTTACTGTTTAGCACTCACTACCTACGATCAAGTTCATTAATTTAAATAATTGTTATTTTGTTTCGAATATCATAAGAAACATTATTTCGATTTCTATAATAAATATGGATGGTTTTGACATTATAATAAAAACAACAGTTGTTCTATTTATAATAATAATATTTTATATGATGTTGGTAATTTGCAAAATAGACTTTACATACTTGATTTGCATGAAAATATACTTCAAATTGAAAAAAATAAGAATAAGAAAAGAGATGATGATAATTATACCTATATGTGACACTATAGACTTGATCATATTAATGAAACAAGATTATCCAAGTTGCATAAAGATGGGCTCCTAGAGCTATCGAATTATGAATCATATCCAACTTGTGAATCTTATCTCATGGGAAAAATGACTAAATCTCCTTTTAGTAGAAAAGGAGAAAGAGTTACAGAGTTGTTAGCGTTGGTTCACACAGATGTATGTGGACCTATGACAACAAATGCACGAGGAGGGTGTTAGGAATATGCATGTGAATGTTATTCCTTTATTAGTATAATTTGATGATGAAGTTAATGAATGAATATACAAACATGTCTGCATTTATAAAAGCTGTAAAGTCCTTAATAGAAAATATGGACAAGGACTTAGATTGACATGATCAAAATTGTTAGGTTGATCTGTGCTTAATGTTTATCATTTTGTAAATGAATGTATAGAAGAAAAGATCAAAGTTGTTAGGTTGATCTATTTTGAAGTGTAATAGATAGGCATGTCTGATCGTAGAGCTCTGCGCAAGTCATTTAAGTCTGCTAAGAAAATAAGGCATAATCGTAATCTATTGAAGTAGACTCGTAGACTGTCGAGCCAGTTGAGAGATTGCAGAAGCCAAGGCAACATCATAGAGTATCAAAGAAGTTGCTTCAGAATCATAGTCTGTCTTGAAAGCCACTACTCATAATCATGGAGTTGGTCCGAGCATATGCCGAGCCAAGTCAAGAATCGTAGTCTGCACTTGAAATCGTAGAATGATGCCTGCTGAGCATCTCTCGAGCTAGAATCGTAGACTTGACTCTGAATCGTGAATTCTACATGTCATCACCTATCAGATTCATAGTTTGCAGAACCAGAGCCAAAGTCGTAGTCAACCAGATGCTTATATAGCCAAGGCATAATCGTGGAGCACTATACGATTCTCTACAGAGGCAAACCTAAAGTATATGCATAGATCGCTTTCTCTGGTAAGAACAGTCAAGTTCTAGAATGCAGTCTACATGAAGAATATCAGAAAACATTCTCTGAATGATCTGCAAGTAAGTAAAAGATCAAAGCACCAACTCTATCAGTAGGGCTTATTGAGAAGTGAAAATCCATTCATAAGGAATCTCTTATAAGTGCTAATCAGAAGACTACGATCGTAGTGCTTACCAAAGAGATAAGAGTCTGATAAAGGTGATACAAAGATAATGGTAAACCTGCCTCAAAGTGAGCAAATGACAAACAAGGAGGATATCAATGCTCAGCCTTACCATGGAGTATGATCAAGAGATCACAAGGCTAAAAGTTAAGGAAGCTGAGCATGAGAAATCAAAAGGGATATGCAAACCGAAGTATCAAAGATGTTAATCAACTTGTTAGCTCTTGAAGCAAGGCAAACAAACACGATCGTAGAATTGACTATGAGAGAAAAGTACAAGATGGTACAACGTTGACCACTCTCAGAATCATATAAGCTGTCAAGGTCAAGTCACCCTACGATTTCCACAGACAAGCAATCGTAGAGTTTGTTAGGAATATACATAAGAATGTTATTCTTATTTATATATGATTTGATTATGATATAAATGAATGAATATGAAAGTATGCTTACATTAAGGAAAGCTGTAAAGTCACTTGATCGATAATAGGAATATATGTACAAGGACTTAGAATATTGATCAAGTATGTTAGGTTGATCCTACAGAAGCAAAACAACTTTGTAAAGTCCTTAAAAAGAAAATGATGTACAAGGAATATAAATATAGAAAGATCAAGCTTATTAGGTTGATCTTATAATATAATAGATAGGCTTGTCTGATTGTCGAACACTGCACCAACATCGTAGTCTACCAGGAGAGTCAAGGAAAACTCGAGAACTATCAAGGCAGAATCGTAGTCCGCCAGGAGAGACGAGGAAGGATCGTAATGCGTCGAGAAGTACTTTCTCAGAGCCGTAGTCTGCTGAGGAAGTCATGTTTAGAATTGTAGAGACAACCTATCTAAGAGCCGACCTAGCATCTGCCAGAACCAAGTCAAGAATCATACGTCACACTTGAAGTAGTGGATTCTACTAATCATATCAGAGGCAGAGATCGTAGTTGAGCCAGATCAGACGAGGACAACAAACATTAAGACAAAAATCGTAGTCCATCAAGATTTGATCTCAGAGTTGTAGTTTCTGCAGAACCAAAGCTTAATCATAGTCTGCAGAACTAATGCTTAAATAGAGGTGCTTATAAAGCCAAGGCAGAATCGTAGAGTCAACACGGTCCTCAAAGAAGGAGCACTCCCAGAATATCCAAGTATGAAGTCTCTGGTCTAAGTTGTAAAGATACATTCCACCTGAAGGAAACCAGAGAGCACTCAACGAATGAGATGCAAGCTAACAGAAGATCTAAGCACCAACCCAATCAACATCCAGATTGAGTTGTGAAGTCATTCAAGATGAATTCTTCCACAAGTCGATCAGAAAAAGACTTTAGTAAAAGTGACTGACCAAACAAAGTTAGCAAGTGCAGTAGCTGTCAAGAGAACAGAAGACAACGATCTTGGGATTAACCAGGATCTTAGTGTTTGCCAAACAAAGTAGGAACTGATGCAGTTTACACAGAGATACTGGCCAACCTATATAGAACAGACAAAGAAGATGAAGCATGGGTCAGACCATTGATGATATGTGAACGGGAGATCACAAGGAGAAAGAGACTGAGCATAAAAATTTGATAAGTCTTGAAATTAAGGAGGGCCAGAGTAATTAGGTAAGTTGTCAGTTCCTGAGATCAGTCGAGGCAAACAGAAGTATTGAAGCATTGCACAAGTGAAGGAAGAGGTGTTCTACATTGAAGATCCAATAAATACTCTTCAGAATCGTAGTGTTATCTCAATCAGTCAATGAACAACATTCAACAAGACACGCTACGATCAGGTCCAAGAACATCTGCATCAGAATCGTAGAGTTCGGTCATCTTAAGATTGAAGCAATGGCAATGATTTAATCTAAAGACTGATATTCAAACGTTGCAAATTGAGAGCATCGATGCAGAAGGATAATTTTGGATGTTCTGATCGAGAAGTCAGAAAGAAGAAATAAAGGTGACTATCAGCCTGACACAGAAATATGACATCTCTGAGGCGGTAGGTAAGGTAGTAGACTGTTGTGTAAGTAAAGTCATAAAGGAGCTGTCACGTCACATCAAGCAGTCTGCACTAAATAACTCAAGATCTACGAAGCAATTCAAATAGCTTCCAACGACTATATTCCAACGGGAAGATTGTGAAGGAGTATATATCTGCTAAAGCTTCAAAGATCAAGTGTTGCTGAGTTGAAGAATCGTTGAGTTGTTGGAATGCTATATTATTGACTCTACGAGTTCCACCAAAGTTGAACAGAACAAGTCTCAGTGGTAGTGGGACTACGAAGGTAGAAGTGAAGCAGATTTGAAGAAGGAATTGAACAGACTAAAGCTTCACTCAACAAGGATGAGAATACCACTGAAGATGGCAGCTAAGCTGAGAGCCGAGAAGGCCAA
This sequence comes from Panax japonicus, assembly GCA_020205505.1. Lineage (NCBI taxonomy): Eukaryota > Viridiplantae > Streptophyta > Magnoliopsida > Apiales > Araliaceae > Panax > Panax japonicus. The sequence continues at coordinate 11,214,802 of CM035103.1, forward strand.
GAAGATAGCATTCAGAAAAGTGGCAGAGTACAAAGAAGATCTAAAGAGCCACTCTACGAATCACCATGAACCAAAAGCTAAAACAGAACAGATGAAGAACCATGTATGAATATCATTCAAGAAGGGTTCAGGGAATGCTAAGTGCCAGATGAAGTCTACCAAAAGCTCAAAGACTTAGCAAACCTAAATGGTGATGGTGCACAGCTGACATCGGATGAAGATGAGATAAACAATATGAAGATCAGCTGCACCAGAGAAGAGGTGGTCCAAAGGCTATACAGAATGCAAAGAGGACCACGTCAAGCTACTAAGTACAAAAGATGTTCAAGCTTCAAGACATCTTAGCAGCAAATCACCAACAACAACTACAACAACAACAAGTAGCCAGGGCCTGAGGGGTCCTTGTCTAAATGGGCTAAATGAAGTTCTAAGTCTGTTGGGCTTGAAGAGTTCTTAGTGAACTGAAGTTCCAAGGCTGCTGGCCTTGAAGGAATATTAATGATTCAGGGTGTTGCCCTTCCTTAGTGGAATTCCTACTTGTTGAAGTAGAAGAGTGGATTACCAGCTTGAGTCTCTGAACCACTTAAAATCCCTTGTATCTTTTACATCCATTCATTTAATTTTCGTCATTTACATTATGTACCTAACTGTTATAAATTTTATGTATGTATGAACTACTTACAACTAAACTAACTTCACGAACAATGTATAAATGTTTATGAATATATCAATAAAGGGGATCTTTTACTTATTCAGCTATGTTTGAAATGATTATTATGTTTTTCATATGCTAATTCATTAGCAAGACAAAATGTAACGACCCCAAAATAGGTCCATTCCATCCAACCCATTCTGAGTCGTCAAATACATGGTACAGAAAACAACTACAACTTTATTACAACAATTGTCGTGCAAAATACAACAACACATATGCTGTGAGTTTGTATACAAATATATATCAACTGTGACTCATGTCCCAACCGTGGAAAGCACCTCATAATGACACCTTAAATAAAGGTATAGTCAAAAACTGTTTTAGAAATTAGAATCTTTGGGAAGTGCTCAAGAAAACTTTCGTACATGGGAGGCCATGCGTCTAGGTTATTATAGATATCATATGGCCACAGAATTATCCTTGGTTGACCCGATAGACCCCAAAGAAAAACAAGAAGATTACTATCATATTCTTCCCAATGGCAAGTCTTCTCCTGACATATCATTATCTCCACTGTCTCTAATTGAGAGTTATATTTCAAATAGACTCCAAGATCATATAGATAGTGCTGGTAGATATACTCAGCAAGTGGATGAGCACACCCATGTCTTATGATGACACGAGGTGGTATGTCATTAGACATCTTGTATGACAGTGGCAAAACACCCTTCCAACGTTGGGTTCGCTTCACCCTAATTGATTCTCCAAATATAACTACTAAATGATGACCACCGTTCTATTCCCCTGTTATCCCCCGCTCGACCCAGCTACACTCGTATTACCTGAAAGGAATTGTGAAGCAAAAGGGTGAGCACAACTAGCTCAGTAAAGAATATCATGACTAAAGATAAATAAATTATCAATAGCCTTCAACAGTAATAAATCAGAGATTTAGAACATATGGTATATGATAAAAAAAATCAACTATAGTTGCAGCGGAACGAGCAATCCATTAGAAGAGTCAAATAGACTATAAAGTCTATTATCTTCTCCATGTTAAAAGTCCACCAACAATGTTTTATCCCTATAACATCAATCAACAATTCCTGTCCACAATCACATATATAACTCATAATCGTAATTATTGTTCTAAATTCCTTTTCACATCCAGGACAAAGATAATTTTTATCACCTGAAACATCAAAGATCATGGTTATACCAAATCACAGTTCATGTTCATAATCATACTAATAAATTCATCTTTCCACTACGGCCAAAGATATACATCAATAAGTCATCTTTGCACTACAGGCCAAAGATATTCATCAACAAGTCATCTTTGCACTACAGGCCAAAGATATACATCAACAAGTCATCTTCGCACTACAGGCCAAAGATATTCATCAGTTGGTCATGTTCATCTAAACACCTGTTCATCTTTGCACTACGGCCAAAGATATTCAATAGTATCATCATTTAAGACTAAGGATGATGAAAAATATTTTTAAAGAAACGAATCCAGTGAAACAAAATGACAAGGATTAAGGATTAAGGATTCATACTTTATTTTATCCACGTCCAAAAATACCTCCAAAAATAATCATAGTGGTGTAAAATTCAAGAATGATCAAAACATGGATACAATCAAAGCTAGTATCCACAATAGATATTTTAGACAAAAAGAAGAAATTTCATTTTTCGGTGAATAGTGCCGTATTCGTGAATAGTGTCGTATACGTGAATAGTAACTCCGACACCAAAAGATAGAAATTTCACAAAAAAACATCTTCACGCTTCGTGAATAGTACTCGTGAATAGTAACTCGTGAATAGTAACTCATGAATAGTAACTCGTGAATAGTAACTCATGAATAGTAACTCCGACATAAAATAGTTCCAAATTTGATAAAAAATTCCAACCAATATTTCGGCATAATGATATTTAAGAAATAATATCATTTTAGAAGAAAATAACCTCCCTTACTATCCCTTACCTCGAAAGACAGTACTTCTAGTTGAAACACCGGATATAGGCTATGACTTGAACTTGCACCGTATAGCAATACTCAAAGTATACTCAAAATACTCACAAGAATACGCTCGATAATATCGAGAGAGAAAACTTCAGTTTCTGGTGTGATTTTCAATTATAACCTAAGCACCCTATTTATATGAAATTGCTTAGAACATCAAAGCAGAAAATTTATTAAAATAATAATATTATAATTTTTTTCCAATACTTCATACGTATGCTCTCAACATCAGAACTCAGCCCCTAACACATGTTAAATGAGGGAAACAAAATGTAAAAAACGTTTTTGTAAATAAAAATAATTAAAACTTTCAAAAATCAATTATTTCGGAACTTCAATAATTCATAATAAATAGCTCTTTTGTCAGAAAAATTCAAAACTCGCGACTTTCCATAGGAAATTCAATTCTCTACAACTTTACAGAAGGAAGTTTTTCCAAATTCCAAACAGAAATTGACTAAAATTCACAAACGGACGATTTTACAGGCTATAATCAAATTTTGGTCAATAATTGTGTCCACCAACACACAAAATACGTGTTAAACATTTAATGCCACAAAAATACTCTTCCTCCTCATATACTCACATATTCCACATTCATTATAAAATATCACCGTTAATATATTATTAAAATAATATATTTAAATGAATTATTTTATCAGAAAAAGATAAAATATTAATTTTCCATAATTGTCACATTAAAAATTTTCTCCATCTATATCCATATAAAATCAATATTTTCCTCATCATATGAATCAATAATTAATTATTCACAAATAATATTACAGAATCACAATATTGACAACCATGCAGTTTCCAAGAAAAAATGGGGTTTTCCAATAAGAATTTCTCCTTACTGGCGCGGAATTAGGTGACCAAACCTCTCCTTAGACAGAACTTTCTAGACATTGCCAATAATGTTATCTAATAATATTATTCAGATAATATGAATTATTGTTTCGATAATGAAAAATACTGTGTAATGACAATTATTGAAACATCAACAATATAAAATATCAACGCAGCAATTATTAAATCAATAAAATAAAATACTGAACAGTAATTACTGTAACAATTATTGAGTAGTGCCTTTTTATGTAAGAATCAATAATTCAAAAAATATTGTGCAATACCGTGTGCTACTGTGCAACAACGCGTATTACTTTACTTTACCCACCGGGTATTCCAACAGTGTTAACAGTAACGATTACGCCGTTATTTATAAAAACTTTAATTTGTCATTTTCTTCATCTGACAGTTATTCTGTTACGGGGCCCACAAAAGGCTGCGCCGTCGTACGAATATTCCCCGATAGAAAGAATATTTCACGACCAAACGAATATTCCCCGACAACAATGAGTATTTTATAACCACTTACTTATTTTGAAAAAAATTCATATATCACCCTTAACTTTAACCTTCTATCAATTTAACCATTTACTGAATTGTAATTATAAAAAAAATTGAATACTTTTATTTCATAAAATTCGGGGTCTTACAATCTCCCCTCCTTATGAAATTTCGTCCCCGAAATTTACGTACCTGGTATTTCGAAAAGTTGAGAATACCTTGCTTTCATTTCAGATTCTATCTCCCGGGTCATTATGATTTCTCCATTGCTCATCTCCCGTGATAACTTCATTTGCGTTCCTCATTTGTTGGGAAGTCATGACAACCGCTATCCCTTGAACTACTCGGCTTTAACTTGTCTGGGGCAGCATTTGGCGTCATCACCACCGTTAGAATATACTTTTCTATAGGGCATATTCCTCCCTCAACTGCCTCTTCGTACTCCTGATTCATGATCTGAATCATCAATCTTTGATCCATATCAAATTCAGATTGACCGCTCTGTACAGGATAATTCAAAACTCGATGTTGAGTTCTCCCAATTGCTTTCCAAAAAGAGAAATTCATATCATCTATTTTAGCCTTCTTAGATCGGACATCTCTTTCCACAATATCCATGTGTTGTGTGGCTTTTACCCATGCATCACTCATTCTTACTCATTTAGTTTTTTCTTCTTTCAGCTCAGATTCCATCTTTATCATCTTACACTCTGCCAAAGAATACTTTTGTTCAAGCATTACATATCGGGTAACACAAGCTTGAATTATTGTATCCTTTTGCTCCTCGGCCGCCTGTCGTTCTTCAGCCTGCTCTTCTAACTCATGAATACGATTTTGAAATTCTACATTTTGATCATATAATACCTCTAAAAAACTCTCCTCAGGTACCTCTTCTTCCTCTTCTGCCTCACTCTCAGCTGTTACCTCTGCGACTATCTCGGGTGCAACTATCAATTCTTCACTCACCACATGGATATCTCTAATTCTTTCTTCGGCTGACATCACATTATCATGGTTAGTGATTAGAGGTATCCCCATAGTCTCATTCACTCCATTGTTAGCATTCTCAGCTGCCATTCTCAAATACTGCCATAATATAAGGGTTAATTAAGCAAATTAACATATCACATAATATCCGTATATTATGACCGACCAATAATTAAGCTTAGGTAGGACATACTAGCGAAGGATTTACTCATATCTCCCCTCCTAGTTCTAATCCTGATCTCCGCCAGAGATTATATCCTTAAGCTCTGATACCAAATGTGACAAATGTCCCATCAGTGGACAGCACCTCACATTGGTACCTATCAGTTTGCCACCGCAGAACGGTGTCCCCTACGGAGAGTCTGGCTTCGGTGCATCCCCTATCAACAGGAAGTCACCAGCGAGAGGCTCGGGGCTCTTTACTTATAGCTCTGATACCAAATATAACGACCCCAAAATAGGTCCATTCCATCCAACCCATTCTGAGTCGTCAAATACATGGTACATAAAACAACTACAACTTTATTACAACAATTGTCGTGCAAAATACAACAACACATATGCTGTGAGTTTGTATACAAATATATATCAACTGTGACTCATGTCCCAACCGTGGACAGCACCTCATAATGACACCTTACATAAAGGTATAGTCGAAAACTGTTTTAGAAATTAGAATCTTTGGTTAGTGCTCAAGGAAACCTTCGTACATGGGAGGCCATGCGTCTAGGTTATTATAGATATCATATGGCCACAGAATTATCCTTGGTTGACCCAATAGACCCCAAAGAAAAACAAGAAGATTACTATCATATTCTTCCCAATGGCAAGTCTTCTCTTGACATATCATTATCTCCACTGTCTCTAATTGAGAGTTATATTTCAAATAGACTCCAAGATCATATAGATAGTGCTGGTAGATATACTCAGCAAGTGGATGAGCACATCCATGTCTTATGATGACACGAGGTGGTATGTCATTAGACATCTTGTATGACAGTGGCAAAACACCCTTCCAACGTTGTGACAACCTGATATTTTCTATATAAATAAATCATAAATTTTGCGTATAAATTTTTTATTATTATTTTAAGGATGAGGATTTGTACAAGATTATGTGTATATGTATTTATGTGGTAAATAAAAATATATTTATTACATGAATATTTACAAGTAAATTTATTTTAGAATTATTGATTATTATAAAGTATATTCTTATAATAATTAATTTTAAGATAGAAATGTTTTTATTAATTATTTTCCACGAATATATAATCATATATTATTTAAATAATATATGAAGTGATTTTTAGAATAAAAATAATAATTATTTTATTATATGAAATTTTGTACAGATTATTAAGTTAATTATTTTACCTTAATTATTAAGGTTAAATAGAAAGGATAAATCAGATATGAAATCCAAACCCTAATTTTGGATTATTGTCAAGGTATGAGAATAATAATATAATATTAATTATATTTTGATTTTTCAGTGCTATGAATATGTACGGTATGACCGTATTGATAATGGTTGGTCAATTACGGTGTATTTTGACCAAACTCTAGTAATCATGTTAAACCCTAATTTGAGATCCAAATTAGAGTGTGAGATTGTTTTATAAGTGTGTAATATAATTTATGTCATGTATTAATGTATTAATTAGGTAAACCCTAATTAAAATTATGGAAACCCTAATTGCTATAATTAGTAACCCTAATTTGAAATTAGAGTTTGAGATTGTTGGTAAGTATTGATAATGTGATTAATTAGCAAGTATTATGATTATAATTGTTAATTTTAGAAACCCTAAATTGTTAAACCCTAATTACTAAAGTAGAACCCTAATTTAGTAATTGGAAACCCTAATTGTAATTTAGTAAACCTAATTACCAAAAAGGATAAATCCTAATTGCTAAATTAGCAAAGTCAACAATAATTATATGATCTAAACCCTAATGTCCATTTGTTAGATAATTACAAACTTATTTTAATTAACAAAGTTATTATTTTCAAAATTTAAGAAACTAAAATTTAATTAATTTTATTTAATTTTATTTTTGTGCAAACCCTAATCGCTAAATCCTAGATTTATTATGTGCTAAACCTTAGGGTTAAACCCTAAGGGTTTGCTAAGTTCCATTTTTGCAATTAAATTAGAAAATAAATGACCATTATGTCCTTTTTAGCATTAAAGAAGCTAGTATATAGGTTTTGACAAATTGGTGAAGTTGGTCACCAACCTCAACAACTCCACATGCTCTTCAAATGACAGCAACAAGCACAGCTCAGCCAATTCATGAATCTAGTGGTCTATAAATAGATTGGGAGAGAGAGAAAATCACTTTGGAAGCTTTATTTTGCACCACCCATAACCAACTCTCATTTTCTCTCTTAAGCCACTAATTTATCTAGTATTTCAGTCCCTAAAAACAGCCCCACGAAATCCAACCACAAATCAGAAGCCTAGAATCATCAATTGATCATAAAAGGTATAAAACCTTAATTCAAGTTCTGTCCAAAAATCTGATGTTAAATGTTAGTTTTTTTGTGTTATACATGTTAGATATAGTGTAAATAGATGATCTGGGTTGCTAGATATTAGATCCATAACATCTAGAGGCTCGGATTTGATGTTTTCAAAAATCTGGAAATTATTTTTTTTGTTCTCTGACAGTGAATGTCAGAGGCTGTAGATTGTTGTGTGTTTATTATTTTTGTTGTTTAAGTGTTTCATTTTGTAGTCTTGTATGAGATCTTTCATCTAGTACAAGAATCAAAATCAGATCTGTTGTGGATATGAAGTTATGATCGATCAAAACCCGTTGACCGGGCATGACCAGATGAAATCTGGGTAAACCCAGAATTATTTTCAGCGTCTGACAAGTTTTGAATCGGCTAGATCTTGTAGATTTTAGTTGTTTTGTTGTATTTGTTGAAATATACTTCTAGATTGGTATATGGAATATAGTTTAAAGCTTTTATATAACCTAAATAACATATGAAATGGATTTAATGGATGGTCAAAGTAGCTCAATCGCTCATGGTTTTGATTTTTGGAAATTTTCCAGAAAAGTTTGAAGGTTATTTGTAACAGGGTTTGACCGAATCATTTATGTTCGTTGTGTTGTTGTTAGATTGATGTTATGTAATAGAGTTGTAGCCTTGTATGTCGTCTACAATCTGAAATCCTTAGATCACGAAACCAGTTCATGTGTTGCAAGTTATAAAAATCGAAAGAAGGCAGTATGAACTGTTCTTCATTTCTGGAAAACCCAGAAATGAAGAACAGCTCTGACAAGGTTTTAGGAATGCTAGACCTCGTTCGTTTGATATAGTATGGTCCTGATTGTTGTTGTAGCATGAAGTGTTACACTAGTACTACACGCTCTAATGCTCAGAAACACAACACACACGGAATTATTGATGGTCAAACTAGCCTACTCGGTGACTGCCTATGAATGTTCAAGAACATGAAGAACACCTATAGCGACGGTTCTGTCGCTATAGGTGGTCTTTAGCGACAGATAGTTTATTAATTTTCGAAAATTAATAAAAATAGAAAAAAATAGTTTTTAATTATTAAAAATACAAAATAAATTAATAAAAATTATTTTAAATTCTGAAAATTAGTTTTTAATTATTTTATATATATTTCATAAATATTTAATATTTTTGGAATATTAAAAGTAATTAATTTATTTAATTATAATATTAAATAAATTATTTAAAAATGATTTTAATATTTGAAAAATCATTTAAAATTATATTATGATATAAGAAAATATTTTAAGTTATTTTTAATAACTTTTAATATTATTTGATAATTTTCATTAATAAATTAATATTAATGATAATTAAGTTATTTATTAAATGAATTAAATAAATGAAGTAAAAATGATTTTATTATATTAAAAATCATTTTAAATAATAATAAGGTATTTAAAAATATTTTAAGTTATAAAATATAAATTTTAATATTTAAAGGTAAACTTCATTAATTAATGATTATTAATGATATTAAAGTTATTTAATATTTATATTAAATAAATTAGTTTAAAAATGATTTTAATATTAAAAAAATCATTTTAAATGAAAATAAAGTGTTTAAAGATATTTTAAGTTATAAAATATAACTTTTAATATTTAAAGGATAATTTCATTAATAATTTAATATTAATAATATTTAATGATTAATGATATTAAATTTATTTAATAAGTATATTAAATAAATAGTTTAAAATGGTTTTATTTAATTAAAAATCATTTAAAAAGGATGTTAATGATTTAAAAATATTTTAAGTTATAATTATTGACTTTTAATATTTGGATAAATAGTTCATTAATATTTAAATATTAATGGTAATTATTTAATAATGATTTTAAATGTTTTAAAAATCATTTAAGGGTATTATAAATACTTTAAAAATATTTTGAGTTATTATACATAACTTTAATATTTTGGCAATGGTTTCATTAATAGTTTAATATTAATTAAATATTAATGATAATAGAATTGTTTAAATCATTTCATAATGATTCTGATATTTCAAAAATTTTGATAAATGATAATAATTATTATAAGGCCATGAAAAATAGTGCGACTGATGTTTAAATTATCCAAATGGATAATGAACTACGGTTTAGAGTCTTAGACTCGATATTTACCCGAAAAAGCTGTCGGTAGACCGACATGTTTCAGAAATTGAACTGGACTTAAATAATTTAATTGAATATGTGTTTATTTGTGATTCAATGGTTATTAAGATTGTATGACAATGTGATTAGGAAGGTGTTGATGTTTGATTATGAGTCAACGATTGTTGAACATGTGTGATACTGTGAATAGGGAATGTGTTGACTGCAATAGGCAGTGTTATGTGTACGATATGTTGTACTAATCAGTAAAATGATCTGATTAATGATAGGTTGTGATAGAAAAGGGTAGAACTAAGTTGAGAATTGTAAGCAGTGCATCAGGCAAGTATCCTAACTTTGCATTTTCTTTATGCAATGGACAGAAGTGAGAAGTTCAGAATTATTATTATTAATGTACAGATTGTTAAACCTATATTATATACACCCTTTGATTATCAACATGTTAGTATATGATAATTCGGATATATATTCTGTTCGTTAATTTCTAGAAATGATTATACAAGTGTCCCCACTTGGATAATCATTGTATTTAATCACATGTTGATACACCTTTGATATACATATATGTTGAATTATATTATTGTTGAATAAGATAAGACCTTTGTTATGAAAACCTGACACGTATGAACATCCCGATAATGGGAAAATTTTTATGCGCCCAAGGCGGACAGACTGAATGATAACTTTGTTCTTGTACATGTAGTATTGATCAATACAGGGTACAATGGGGCTGATCACCCTCCGTGCCCGTAAGTCATGACGGTTTACAGATGAATTTCTGTTCAAACCTTTTCGAAAAGGAAAACAATGTTCATAGTATGTCACAGAAACCCCATATACAGTCAATACGTAGTTTAAAAATTTTGAAAGAGGGATTGTTATGATACTATTATTGGTATAGATTACTTCACAACTATTGACTGGTTGTAGAAGGGTATTATAAAGAAAACATTTAAATTCTTTCAGCTTATCTATAATATAAAAGAGAGCGGAGAGAGAAAATAGACAAATGTCACATCAAAAATTCATGTCAGCAGCTGTCTCTCATTCCTCCTGTTTCAAAATTCAAACCCTCTATCTGTCTGTCCTACACACAATAGCTGAGAGATAACAAAGAGCTTGAAAAATGAAAACAAAACACGCGAAGAGAAACACGCGAAGCTCTATCTCTCACACCCAGCCAACAAGAACTATGTAATAAAAATTAAAAAAAGTAGTTTTTTTTCAATTTTTATTTTAAAAAAATTAAAACGCATTCTTTTTAATAAAAATAATTGGGTTTTTTTTATTTTAAAAAAATAAAACGTAATTTTTAAAACAAATAATAAATATTTTTAATAAAAATAAAACAAAATGCAGTTTTTTTAATAAAAAAATGCAGTTTTTTTTAATAAAATTTTTTTTTAATATAAAATACAGTTTTTTTTAATAAAAATAAAAAAATTCATTTTTTAATAAAAAAGGCTGTTTTTTTATTAAAAAAAGGCTGTTTTTTTTATTAAAAAAAGAGCTGTTATTAAAAATAACAGCATTATTATTAAAAACAGTGTTATTAAATAACAGCATTTTTATTTTAATAAAAAACATTATTTTAAAAAAACAGTTAAAAAACAGTGTTTTTTTAATAAAAGAACAGTTTATAAAAAACAGTTTATTTTTTTTAATAAAAAATAACAGCATTTTTATTTTAATAAAAAAACGCATTATTTTAAAAAAACAGTTTAAAAAACAGTATTTTTTTATTTTTATTAAAAAAAACTGCATTTTATATAAAAAAATAATTTTATTAAAAAAATTGCATTTTTTTAAAAAATTGTGTTTTACTTTTTTAAAAAAAAAACCAATTATTTTTATTAAAAAAATGCTTTTTAAATTTTTTTTAATAAAAATTGAAAAAAATCTATTTTTTATAATTATTTTTATTTATTTATTTTCTTATTTTTTTGCTGATTTTTATAATTTTTATTATATTTTAAAATATTTTTTTTCCACTTTTTCATCAAAATTTTCATCTATATCCACATCATCACTGCCACATCGCATGCTAACTTCCACATAGGTTTTTTTTAAGACAAGTCAGCTGCCACATCATAATTTTCGTTAAGTCAACTTTGACTTAACAGTTTTTGTAACGGAGTGTTAGTAAATTAAAGTTCAGTGAGTTGACTGTAAGAAAAAAAAAGTCCAGTGACCCATTTGTAAGTCAACCTATAGTACAGTGACTTAGGAAGCATGTAACCCTAAAGTTAACTAATTATTCACGGTTATGATGATTTTGGATGTGGATTGATGGTTTTTTTGGTGGTTTGAATATGTATCGATGATTGTAAGTTTTATAGACAGGTTTAAAATTTTCAGGATATCTATTTTTAAAGAAAATTTTGCCGAATTTTTTTGAAATTAGTACCGACTAGCTCGATGTTTTGGTGGTTGGATATGTATTGATGATTGAGTAATATTTTTTCGATTTTTAATTTAATTTTTCGTTTTTCGTTACACCGTGCCTTCAGGCACGGGTTATAGCTAGTATATATATAATACTTGATGGGCACTCAAATGCTCATCCTTGCTTAATTTAAATGTTTTTCAGCTAAGTGTGAAGAACCAGAAAGATCATGCCGAAACAAGGGAAAGGGAAAGCTAACCAAATAAGATTTGTGATACTATTTTGTAATAGTTTAATTTTATTAGGATATGGATGATAAATATTATTATTATCATGTAATGAATGTTAAAGGTTACGTACTTGGGAGAAAGACTCTGATGTATATGTAAATTTAAGTTAAGTTTTATATTATTGTTATTATTATTAGTATTATTATTCCGCTCATAGAAATGGTATCGTGAAGTACCGAGTTCGGGTTTCAAGTATCCGGGTTTGGGGACCTCACAAACGTTGGGTTCGCTTCACCCTAGTTGATTCGCCAAATATAACTACTAAATGATGACCAACGTTCTATTCCCCTGTTATCCCCCGCTCGACCCAGCTACACTCGTATTACCTGAAAGGAATTGTGAAGCAAAAGGGTGAGCACAACTAGCTCAGTAAAGAATGTCATGACTAAAGATAAATAAATTATCAATAGCCTTCAACAGTAATAAATCAGAGATTTAGAACATATGGTATATGATAAAAAAAATCAACCATAGTTGCAGCGGAACGAGCAATCCATTAGAAGAGTCAAATAGACTATAAAGTCTATTATCTTCTCCATGTTAAAAGTCCACCAACAATGTTTTATCCCTATAACATCAATCAACAATTCCTGTCCACAATCACATATATAACTCATAATCGTAATTATTGTTCTAAATTCCTTTTCTCATCCAGGACAAAGATAATTTTTATCACCTGAAACATCAAAGATCATGGTTATACCAAATCACAGTTCATGTTCATAATCATACTAATAAATTCATCTTTGCACTACGGCCAAAGATATACATCAATAAGTCATCTTTGTACTACGGCCAAAGATATTTATCAACAAGTCTTCTTTGCACTACAGGCCAAAGATATACATCAACAAGTTATCTTCGCACTACAGGCCAAAGATATTCATCATTTGGTCATGTTCATCTAAACACCTGTTCATCTTTGCACTACTGTGACAACCCCAAAATAGGTCCATTCCACCCAACCCATTCTGAGTCGCCAAATACACATGGTACAGAAACAACTACAACTTTTACCACCCATAAGCTGTGAGTTTGAATACAAACATTATCATCTAGACAATATCCACATGCAAATAAATCCCCATCATAATTATTGATACATAATTTTACAAAAAAATGGTGAGGACTACTAAACAACTCTCTCTAGAACCTTCATTCCATACCCCGACTCGTACTTGCTACATTCTCGTCTCCTGAGAAGAAAGATGGAACAACAAGGAAAAGGGTGAGCTCAACTAGCCCAGTAAAGAATATTATGACTAAAATAATGTACAACAAATTATCCTTAGTCTTCAACAGGGAAAAATCTGATAGAATACAATAGACAACAAGTTTTAGATCAACAACTGCAACGGAAATAACAATTCATTAGAAGAGTTAAGTAGAGAATAAAATCTACTAACATCTATAAATTTAAAAGTCCATCATCAATATTTTATCCCTGTAACATCAATCAATATATATCTCAAATCAAATCAAATATTCATCTTTGCACTACAGGCCAAAGATATTCATCAGTCGGTCATGTTCATCTAAACACCTGTTCATCTTTGCACTACGGGCCAAAGATATTCATCAATTGTTCATGTTCATCTCAACACCTGTTCATCTTTGCACTACGGGCCAAAGATATTCATGATAAAATCAACCATCTTTGCACTACAGGCCAAAGATATTCAGTAACACCATCATTTAGGACTGAGGATGATGAAAATACTTTAAAGGAAACGAATCCAGTGAAACAAAATAACAAGTATTAAGGATTCGCACTTTAAACAATTTGAGTTCAAAAATATTTCATAAATAATCATACTGAAGTAAAATTCAAGAATGATCAAAACATAGATCCAATCAAAACTAGTATCCAGAATAGATATTTTGGACAAAAAGAAAATTTTCATTTTTCGGTGAAGTGTCGTATTCGTGAATAGTGTCGTATACGTGAATAGTGCCGTATACGTGAATAGTAACTCCGACACCGAAAGATAGAAATTTCACAAAAAAACATCTTCACGCTTCGTGAATAGTACTCGTGAATAGTAACTCATGAATAGTAACTCGTGAAGAGTAACGCATGAATAGTAACTCATGAATAGTAACCCCGGCATGAAAAAGTTCCAAATTTGATAAAAACTTCCAACCAACATTTCAGCATAATGATATTGAAGAAATAATATCATTTGAGAAGAAAATAACATCATTTACCTCGAAAGACAGCACTTCTAGTTAAAACACCGGATATAAGCTATGACTTGAACTTGCACCGTATAGCAATACTCAAAGTATACTCAAAATACTCAAAAGAATACGCTCGATAATATAGAGAGAGAAAACTTCAGTTTCTGGTGTGATTTTCAATTCTAACCTAAGCACCCTATTTATAGGAAATTGCTTAGAACACCAAAACAGAAAATTTAATATAATATTAATATAAATATATAATCTTCTACGCCAACCTCCTAGATCTGAATTCAGCAACATGACACATTTATAACATGTGGAACCTTCACCAAAAACGTTTTTATTATTTAAAATAATTAAAACTTCCAAAAATCAATTATTTCGGAGCTTCGAAACTTCAATAATTCATAATAAATAGCCCTTTTGCCAGAAAATTCGAATCTTGCGAGTTTTTATAGGAAATTCCATTATCTACAACTTTACAGAAGGAAGTTTTCCAAATTCCAAACAGAAGTTGACCAAAATCCACAAACGGATGATTTTACAGGCTATAATCAAATTTCAGTCAATAAATAGGGTCCACCGACACATAAAATCTGTTTTTAATATTTATTGCAACAAAAATACTCTTTCTCCTCATAAACTCATATATCCCACATTCATTGTAAAAATATCACCGTTAATATATTATTAAAATAATATATTTAAATGAATTATTTTATCAGAAAAAGATAAAATATTAATTTTCAACAATTGTCACATTAAAAATTTTCTCCATCTATATCCACATAAAATCAATATTTTCCTCATCATATAAATCAATAATTTAATTATTCACAAATAATATTACAGAATCACAATACTGGCAACCAGGCCGTTCCCAGGAAAGAGGGGGCTTTCCAATAAGAATTTCTCCTTACTGGCGCGCAATTAGGTGACCAAACCTCTCCTTAGACAGAACTTTCTAGACATTGCCAATAATGTTATCAAATAATATTATTCAGATAATATGAATTATTGCTTCGATAATGGAAAATATTGTGTAGTGACAATTATTGAAACAACAGTAATATAAAATATCAATGCAGCAATTATTGAATCAATAACATAAAATACTGAACAGTAATTACTGTAACAATTATTGAGTAGTGCCTTTTTACGTAAGAATCAATAATTGGTGCAATACCGTGTGCTACTGTGCAACAACGCGTATTACTTTACTTTACCCACCGGGTATTCCAACAGTGTTAACGGTAACAACCACGCCGTTATTTATAAACAACTTATACTTGTCGTTTTCTTCATCCAATCGCTTTCCGTTATGGGACCCACAAAAGACTGCGCCGTCGTACGAATATTCCCCGACAGCAAGAATATTCCATGACCAAACGAATATTCCCCGACAACAATGAATATTTTATAACCACCTGCTTATTCGAAATATTTGCGCATTTTACCCATAACTTTCCACATTAATCAAATCAATCCTTACTATTACTAAATAATAAATAAAGGAAATTCCTTTTTATTTAAAAATTATCGGGGTCTTACAACCTCCCCTCCTTATGAAATTTCGTCCTCGAAATTGACGTACGTAACTGGTGTTTTGAAAAGGTAAAGATACCTCACTTTCATTTCTGTTTCCAACTCCAAGGTCATTTCCTCTATAGCATGATTCCTCCACAAAACTTTAACTTGTGGTATGACCTTCGTGCATAAGACATGCTCCTTCTCATCCAACATCTTGACAGGTACCTCCTCGTACGTTAAGTCTTCAGCTATTTCGTCCGGTTCTAACTCAATGACGTGGTTCGAGTCGTCCACATCGGTACATAAAAAAAACGTTATAAACACGCGACATATTTGGCGATAAAACGAGTCTATAGGCCACAGTTCCTATTCGATCGAGAATTTCAAATGGATTAATAAATCGAAGGTTTTAGCTTTGCTCACATCGCCAATTCTCGCTTTTGAAATAACAACTTCTTGCACCTCCTTCTTCAAATTCATCAGCTCCGGTGTGTAGCTTGAACAGTTTTAACTTTGTCGATTAAAGTCGATTATACTCGTATATCATCACGTGGATACCTAGAGTTTTCATCTCCATCTCTATTATTTGTAAATTATACGAAATGGGTCTTTGCCAATATCGCAGTCGTACTCGTATACGATCTTCTACTCAACACGTCAGCTACCGCGTTCGCTTTTCCAGGACGACATGGTCAGAACATGTGCTGAAATGAGTCTCCTCTTGAGTTCTTCGAAGCTCTTCCCACATTCCTTGCTCCATTCGAATTTTGTATCTCGACGAGTCAGCTGCGTTAATGGAATAGCGATTCGAGAATATCCTTCAACGAATTTCCGATAATAACCAACTAAGCCTAGAAAGCTACGTATTTCGATTACTGACTTAGGTTGCTCTCAATTGTGACTCATATCCCAACCTTGGATAGCACATTACAATGACACCTATCAGTTTACTATTGCACGAATATTGTGTCCCCTACAAAGAGTCTGGCTTCGGTGCATTCCACAAAGGAAGTCACCAGATAAAGGCTCGGGTATCAACTTCTACAGTTGGGTTTTTAACTCCTGAAGTTCAATAGGAGCCATTCAATATGAGATTTTAGAAATGGGTTTTGTACCGGATTCAAAGTCGATACAAAATTCAATATCACGCTCTGGGAGTAGGCCAAGAAATTCTTCAAGAAATACATCAGGAAATTTACTAACAACAGAAATATCATTTAAATCTGATGTACTTTTGTTCAAGTCCATGACATGGTCTAAGAAAACATGACATCCATTTTTCAATAAACGAATGACTTCATGACTTGACATAAAAATGTTTGACTTCAATGGTTTGATTGCTTGAGTTCGAATATCAGGTTGCTTAGGAATATGAAAACTAACAACCTTACAAAAGCAATTAATTTTGGCATGATGAGTAGTTAACCTTAAAATCATATCAAAAGCAAATATCTCTATAGAAATAAGGTTAACAGATAATGTGATAGTGCCAACTTGAATCAAGCAAGATTTCTAAACAACGGATGTAATGAAAGTTTCTCCTAACGGAGTCTCCATAGATAGGTCAAAGTCTAATTTCTCCGTAGTCAAGTTCAAACGTTGAACGCAAGCAAGAGAGATAAAAGAATGGGTAGAACCGGTACCTAGTAAGGTATAAACTTCGCAAGAATTATAATTAACTAACCCGTGCTAAATTCGTTCGGGTTCCTCGCATTTTGACCGGTCATGACAAACGCTCTTCCAAGAACTGTTGACTTTGACTTTTCTGGGACAGTCTTTTGAATCACCATCCCCGTTGGAATTGGTTTCGCTACCGTACACTCTCGAGCGATATGTCCTTGCTTTCCACAATTATAGCATACCTTGAACTGTTGTGGGCAGTTTGGGCTGATATGTCCCTCTTTCCCGCATTTGTAATATACGACCGGTGGTCTTTCTCCTCCCTTGGAACCAGTTGCTGCTGGCACTGTCGTCTTCACATGGTCGTTGTTAAATCTCCTCTTTTTAAAATCTCCTCCCGACTCGCTTCTTCTATTTTCATGGCCACGATTACCACCAGAGTGGTTACCGCCTTTGTCCATATTCTTCTTTCTCTGTTAGTTATCGTCATTCTGATGACTGCTGTCACCAGTATGATCCTGGTTATGGTCCCTCGGTTGAACGTACTCGTTATCTCGCTCTAACAACTGAGCCCTGTTGACAACATCTGAATAGATAGAAAATTTATGAGAAATGAGATACTGACGTATGTCGGGTTTCAAACCTCTCAGAAACATCCGTGTCATACGTTCTTCATTCTCCACCAAATGAGGTGCAAACCTGGATAACTCCGCGAACTTCGCCTCGTACTGGGACACCGTCATGTTATTCTGCTGTAGTCTAATAAACTCCACTTCCTTCATATGGCGAATACTTTCAGGAAAGTATTTTTCGTTGAAAAGTTTCTGAAACGTCTCCCATGACATGTTGAGTGCGGTTGGATGTGTACGCTTCACAGACTCCCACCAGTAGTCTGCCTCGCCACGGAACATAAAGGTAGCGAATGGAACCTTCTGTTCCTCCGTGCATCCCAAGACATCGAATATCTTGGTAATTTACTTGACCCACGTTTCCGCCATGATCGGATCCGGCCTTCCTTTAAATTCTGGTGGTCCCAACTCTTTGAACTGCTTAGCTGTGACAACTCGTGAATTGCTATCATTTCCTCCTGTATTTTGAACACGAGTCTCCCTCGTCTGGTTTTGCATGAACTGCAAAAAGCTCCTAAACATCCCGTCGTTTATCGTCTGCTCAGTGGCGTTGTTCACAGGAGGAACATTGTCAGCCTGTTGCACGTTCTCCTCATTGGTGAGTACAGGCGTCTCTACGGTCTCATTAACTCCACTGTTAACATTCTCAGTCGACATTCTCAAATACTGTCATAAAACAAGAGTTAATTAAACAATTTAACAAATCACATATTACCCCTATATTATGACCAACCAACAAATAAGCTTAAGTAGGACACACTAGCGAAGGATTTACTCGTCTCTCCCCTCCTAGTTCTATTCCCCGATCTCCGCCAGAGATCATATCCCTAAGCTCTGATACCAACTGTGACAACCCCAAAATAGGTCCATTCCACCCAACCCATTCTGAGTCGCCAAATACACATGGTACAGAAACAACTACAACTTTTACCACCCATAAGCTGTGAGTTTGAATACAAACATTACCATCTAGACAATATCCACATGCAAATAAATCCCCATCATAATTATTGATACATAATTTTACAAAAAAATGGTGAGGACTACTAAACAACTCTCTCTAGAACCTTCATTCCATACCCCGACTCGTACTTGCTACATTCTCGTCTCCTGAGAAGAAAGATGGAACAACAAGGAAAAGGGTGAGCTCAACTAGCCCAGTAAAGAATATTATGACTAAGATAATGTACAACAAATTATCCTTAGTCTTCAACAGGAAAAAATCTGATAGAATACAATAGACAACAAGTTTTAGATCAACAACTGCAGCGGAAACAACAATTCATTAGAAGAGTTAAGTAGAGAATAAAATCTACTAACATCTATGAATTTAAAAGTCCATCATCAATATTTTATCCCTGTAACATCAATCAATATATATCTCAAATCAAATCAAATATTCATCTTTGCACTACAGGCCAAAGATATTCATCAGTCGGTCATGTTCATCTAAACACCTATTCATCTTTGCACTACGGGCCAAAGATATTCATCAATTGTTCATATTCATCTCAACACCTGTTCATCTTTGCACTACGGGCCAAAGATATTCATGATAAAATCAACCATCTTTGCACTACAGGCCAAAGATATTCAGTAACACCATCATTTAGGACTGAGGATGATGAAAATACTTTAAAGGAAACGAATCCAGTGAAACATAATAACAAGTATTAAGGATTCGAACTTTAAACAATCTGAGTTCAAAAATATTTCATAAATAATCATACTGAAGTAAAATTCAAGAATGATCAAAACATAGATCCAATCAAAACTAGTATCCAGAATAGATATTTTGGACAAAAAGAAGAAATTTCATTTTTCGGTGAATAGTGTCGTATTCGTGAATAGTGTCGTATACGTGAATAGTGCCGTATACGTGAATAGTAACTCCGACACCGAAAGATAGAAATTTCACAAAAAAACATCTTCACGCTTCGTGAATAGTACTCGTGAATAGTAACTCGTGAATAGTAACTCATGAATAGTAACGCATGAATAGTAACTCATGAATAGTAACCCCGGCATGAAAAAGTTCCAAATTTGATAAAAACTTCCAACCAACATTTCAGCATAATGATATTGAAGAAATAATATCATTTGAGAAGAAAATAACATCCTTTACCTCGAAAGACAGCACTTCTAGTTAAAACACCGGATATAAGCTATGACTTGAACTTGCACCGTATAGCAATACTCAAAGTATACTCAAAATACTCACAAGAATACGCTCGATAATATAGAGAGAGAAAACTTCAGTTTCTGGTGTGATTTTCAATTCTAACCTAAGCACCCTATTTATAGGAAATTGCTTAGAACACCAAAACAGAAAATTTAATATAATATTAATATAAATATATAATCTTCTACGCCAACCTCCTAGATCTGAATTCAGCAACATGACACATTTATAACATGTGGAACCTTCACCAAAAACGTTTTTATTATTTAAAATAATTAAAACTTCCAAAAATCAATTATTTCGGAGCTTCGAAACTTCAATAATTCATAATAAATAGCCCTTTTGCCAGAAAATTCGAATCTTGCGAGTTTTTATAGGAAATTCCATTATCTACAACTTTGCAGAAGGAAGTTTTCCAAATTCCAAACAGAAGTTGACCAAAATCCACAAACGGATGATTTTACAGGCTATAATCAAATTTCAGTCAATAAATAGGGTCCACCGACACATAAAATCTGTTTTTAATATTTATTGCAACAAAAATACTCTTTCTCCTCATAAACTCATATATCCCACATTCATTGTAAAAATATCACCGTTAATATATTATTAAAATAATATATTTAAATGAATTATTTTATCAGAAAAAGATAAAATATTAATTTTCAACAATTGTCACATTAAAAATTTTTTCCATCTATATCCACATAAAATCAATATTTTCCTCATCATATAAATCAATAATTTAATTATTCACAAATAATATTACAGAATCACAATACTGGCAACCAGGCCGTTCCCAGGAAAGAGGGGGCTTTCCAATAAGAATTTCTCCTTACTGGCGCGCAATTAGGTGACCAAACCTCTCCTTAGACAGAACTTTATAGACATTGCCAATAATGTTATCAAATAATATTATTCAGATAATATGAATTATTGCTTCGATAATGGAAAATATTGTGTAGTGACAATTATTGAAACAACAGTAATATAAAATATCAATGCAGCAATTATTGAATCAATAACATAAAAAACTGAACAGTAATTACTGTAACAATTATTGAGTAGTGCCTTTTTACGTAAGAATCAATAATTGGTGCAATACCGTGTGCTACTGTGCAACAACGCGTATTACTTTACTTTACCCACCGGGTATTCCAACAGTGTTAACGGTAACAACCACGCCGTTATTTATAAACAACTTATACTTGTCGTTTTCTTCATCCAATCGCTTTCCGTTATGGGACCCACAAAAGACTGCGCCGTCGTACGAATATTCCCCGACAGCAAGAATATTCCATGACCAAACGAATATTCCCCGACAACAATGAATATTTTATAACCACCTGCTTATTCGAAATATTTGCGCATTTTACCCATAACTTTCCACATTAATCAAATCAATCCTTACTATTTTAAAATAATAAATAAAGGAAATTCCTTTTTATTTAAAAATTTTCGGGGTCTTACAACTACGACCAAAGATATTCAATAGTATCATCATTTAAGACTGAGGATGATGAAAAATATTTTTAAAGAAACGAATCCAGTGAAACAAAATGACAAGGATTAAGGATTAAGGATTCGTACTTTATTTTATCCACGTCCAAAAATACCTCCAAAAATAATCATAGTGGTGTAAAATTCAAGAATGATCAAAATATGGATATAATCAAAGCTAGTATCCACAATATATATTTTAGACAAAAAGAAGAAATTTCATTTTTCGGTGAATAGTGCCATATTCGTGAATAGTGTCGTATACGTGAATAGTAACTCCGACACCAAAAGATAGAAATTTCACAAAAAAACATCTTCACGCTTCGTGAATAGTACTCGTGAATAGTAACTCATGAATAGTAACCCCGACAAAAAAAGGTTCCAAATTTGATAAAAAGTTTCAACCAATATTTTGGCATAATGATATTTAAGAAATAATATCATTTTAGAAGAAAATAACCTCCCTTACTATCCCTTACCTCGAAAGACGGTACTTCTAGTTGAAACACCGGATATAGGCTATGACTTGAACTTGTACCGTATAGCAATACTCAAAGTATACTCAAAATACTCACAAGAATACGTTCGATAATATCGAGAGAGAAAACTTCAGTTTCTGGTGTGATTTTCAATTATAACCTAAGCACCCTATTTATAGGAAATTACTTAGAACACCAAAGCAGAAAATTTATTAAAATAATAATTTTATAATTTTTTTTCCAATACTTCATACGTATGCTCTCAACATCAGAACTCAGCCCCTAACAAATGTTAAATGAGGGAAACATAATGTAAAAAACGTTTTTGTAAATAAAAATAATTAAAACTTTCAAAAATCAATTATTTCGGAGCTTCAGAACTTCAATAATTCATAATAAATAGCTCTTTTGTTAGAAAATTTCGAAACTCGTGACTTTCCATAGGAAATTCAATTCTCTACAACTTTACAGAAGGAAGTTTTTCCAAATTCCAAACAGAAATTGACCGAAATCTACAAACGGACGATTTTACAGGCTATAATCAAATTTTGGTCAATAATTGTGTGCACCAACACACAAAATATGTGTTAAACATTTAATGCCACAAAAATACTCTTCCTCCTCATATACTCACATATTCCACATTCATTATAAAATATCACCGTTAATATATTATTAAAATAATATATTTAAATGAATTATTTTATCAGAAAAAGATAAAATATTAATTTTCCATAATTGTCATATTAAAAATTTTCTCCATCTATATCCATATAAAATCAATATTTTCCTCATCATATGAATCAATAATTAATTATTCACAAATAATATTACAGAATCACAATATTGACAACCATGCAGTTTCCAAGAAAAAATGGGGCTTTCCAATAAGAATTTCTCCTTACTGGCGCGCAATTAGGTGACCAAACCTCTCATTAGACAGAACTTTCTAGACATTGCCAATAATTTTATCTAATAATATTATTCAGATAATATGAATTATTGTTTCGATAATGAAAAATACTGTGTAATGACAATTATTGAAACAACAGCAATATAAAATATCAACGCAGCAATTATTAAATCAATAAAATAAAATACGGAATAGTAATTACTGTAACAATTATTGAGTAGTGCCTTCTTATGTAAGAATCAATAATTCAAAAAATATTGTGCAATACCTTGTGCTACTGTGCAACAACGCGTATTACTTTACTTTACCCACCGGGTATTCCAACAGTGTTAACAGTAACGATTACGCCGTTATTTATAAAAACTTTAATTTGTCATTTTCTTCATCCGACAGTTATTCTGTTATGGGGCCCATAAAAGGCTGCGCCGTCGTACGAATATTCCCCGACAGAAAGAATATTTCACGACCAAACGAATATTCCCCGACAACAATGAGTATTTTATAACCACATACTTATTTTGAAAAAAATTCATATATCACCCTTAACTTTAACCTTCTATCAATTTAACCATTTACTGAATTGTAATTATAAGAAAAATTGAATACTTTTATTTCATAAAATTCGGGGTCTTACACAAAATAAACAGGAAAAATATTTGAAATGAAAAAGGATCTATTCAACCCCCCTTCTAGATCTATTGTGTGCCTACTGGGAACTAACAGAGTTCATAAAGGTCAACATCAGAATCATAGAGGGCATTCATCTGAGGAGTAAGAATGTCCAAGCAAAGAAGACTGACATTCGAACGTTGTGGATTGGGAATCCAGATATACTTTCCAAACATCCTTGATGTAAATCGAGGAAATAAGAAAAAAGGGTGACTACCTACTAGTCTACTGAAAGTAACGTCTCTGATGTGTTAAGTGATAAAGCAGACTGATATGTCAGGTAAGTCAAAAAGGAGTTGTCACATCAACTTTGCATGTCTACATCAGTGCTCAGAAAAGTCTGGAGCATTAAATAATACAATGGATGCCTTCAACTAAAACATTTCAAGGGCTCCTTCACAAACAAATAAGACATAGATTAAAAGGGAGCTTGTCAATGAAAGACTCCCAACGATTATGTTCTAACGGGAAGATGTCAGATGGATATATATAAGAGCCGAGACTTCAAAAGAAGAAAAATGTTGTTGACTTGAGAAGATGAAAGTCATATAGAGCTTAACAGAGAAAAGGTCTTTGTGAGAGTGAGACCACTACAGAAGAGTGAAGCACAACTAATGAGAGTCCTATAATGGAAAAGCTTCACTCAATACAAAGGAGTATGACAACGAGGTGGAATTTGTGCTGAGAGCCGGAAGGCCAAGAAGACAACAATAAGAGTGGCAGAACAGAAAATAAGATCCTTGAGCCACTCTATTTTTCCTATGAACACACAAAACTGAAGAGAAGAAGATACAGAGCCGAATCTGTTCATAAGTCAAATAGTGTTCAAGGACTGCTAAGTACCCAAAGAAGTCAAACTAATATGCGTAGACTTAGCAGTACCTCAACGATGATAGTGCGCAATGCTGAATATTAGATGAAGACAAGCATCAACAACAAAGAACAGTAGCACCAAGGGATAAATCAGACTGCTAAGTACTAACAAGATGTTAAGCGAAACGTACATCTTAGCAGTCCATTAGATGTGATCAAATACCAATGTTGAATGTCTACTAATCACAAGAAGCTGTCAAGTACTAGAAGATGAACAAGCTGAATGTCATCTTAGCAGCTCAACAACAATAAAAAAATAAAGAAACAACCAAGCAACCAGGGCCTGCAGGGTCCTTATCTTAGTGACTAAACCAAAGTCAAGTCCGCTGGACTTGCTGAGTACCAGAGGGTACAAAATATTCTAAGTTTGCTGGGATTAGTCTACTATTTCCAAAGCTGCTGGTCTTGAAGAGTTCTTAGTGAACTAGTGTTCCAAGGCTGCTGGTCTTGAAGGAATCTCAGTGATTCAAAGTTAATCAAATCCTTAGTGGAATCCCTGCTTGTTGAAGCAGAAGAGTTGATTAGGAGCATTCAGTAACCTCTGGTGTCATTTACTTTATGTCATTTACATTCAGTACTATAACTGCCATATCTGCTTACAGTTAACTCTACATTAGAACTTTGTTTAATGCTATATTTTTGAAGGGTATCTTAATTTATTCCGCTGTGCATGAATTGATTCCTCTATTAATTATCTGTTAATAACTTAACAAGATAAAAGAAAACAAAGAAAAAGTTTTAAAGGATCTATTCAACCCCCTTCTAGATCTATTGTGTGCCTCCAGGAACTAACAATTGGTATCAGAGCAGGTTCTCGCGAATATGTTAAAGCTCATGCTTTGAGTTTGATCCATGGCACAAATAAGTTCTAAACGTGGTATTAGTTGTAAGTCACTTCTGAATGTAGTTGTACTCACAAGGTGAAAATTATATGCGCAAATAAATGTGTATATCCAACGGATGCAATCCAGATTGGCCCTCTTTCTTACATGAAATTGCTATCAGGCCAATCTAGAAAAATTTACAGTTAATTAGCAGTCTATAGCCTACAGACGAAAAGTCCAGAAGCAATAAGAATTGAGAACCTTCTGTTCAAAGCTCAGTAAGATAATATGCCTAAACAAACTATGTGTTTCATATCCAACAAAGGAGTTAGAGAAACTCATCAAATGCACAATCAACAAGATCCATGAATCCGAACCTTGAGAATAACTAACTGTCAAGAGACTGACATTTGCAAGGTATGTATCCTCATTAAAATATACACTCATCATATTAAAGTTGGTCACCACTAACTGAAAAAACTCCCTCCACCTAAAATTGAGGATAAAAATATTTCATTTGGTAGATATCTAATGTATGCCTTAAGTTAAGAATAATCTAATCATTCTAAGTTGCACGACCTTTGCTAATGGGTTGGTGTGTAAGCAAATTCATACAAATCAATGTTCTGTGATTTTGACAAAACATAGAGTGTGATGAACACTATAGTTGTATCTTGAAGGTTCTTGGAGACTGATCAACTCTACAAACCAACTAGATGTAAACTATAGAACTGATCCTCACTCTATGAAAGTTCAAAATCTAGGAATATAGTAAAAGCAAAAAGTGATTAAACAAAAAGAAAATTTTAGCATATCAAGATTGCTTAAATCATACACACTCACAATCATGTTTTATAACTGTTATCACGTGTGCATGCTTCATGATTATTATTAATGATAATTTCCATGTATATCGAAAATC
The DNA here is from genome assembly GCA_020205505.1 of Panax japonicus. NCBI lineage: Eukaryota > Viridiplantae > Streptophyta > Magnoliopsida > Apiales > Araliaceae > Panax > Panax japonicus. The sequence goes on from CM035103.1 coordinate 11,241,487, forward strand.
CAAAAAAAGTTAGAATGACTAAAGTTTTAGACAAAAATAACTTAGCAGGACACAAATCGAAATGGGTACTAAAATAGAAAATCATCTAACTTGCAGGTACCTGATGATATATGACCTTGACTAAGAAAGGCTGAAGTTTAGTTACCAAGCTTCTACCAAGTTGCAATACCAAAATCCCTCAGCTATGCTCCCATTCAAGATCATCCAAGGAAGCATGAAATTTATGACAAGAAATTGAAGACCGTACAAGCTCATCTATGCAAAGCATTTCATCTCAAGAGGACCAAGAAGGAAGATTACATCTGTAATCATCTGCCAATAGTGATGAAGTATGAATCGTAGAGTGGAAACTCTACGAGTACGAAAAATACTAAAAGTCTGAATGATAGAACCTACGCTCGTAGTAACTGGTCAGCAAATCATGGAGTGACCAGTTCTAAGGAAAGTATTCTACGATCCAATGGAACTGATTTAATCATAAAGATATCAGATCAATTCCAAAGATTCCAGTTAGAAGGAAAAATGCAAGGTAACCTTGAAAAGATCTATACACAGAAGCTAGGTCATCTACTTCTAAGACGGAGGTATCAACTATGGGGGAAAAATAATATGCTAAAGCTTAACACTGCTCAAATTAAGGAGGAACATATTGAAGCTAAATGCTTCAGATCTCTCAAACAATGAAGGCAGCTGAACCTGATGTAAAGGAAAGAATAACTGAGGATATAAATATCATTAAGTTGCATGATGATAAAACTTAAGGAGAAGCAGAAGTGGAATTCATTGCTATATCCAGAGATGAGCTCAGAAGAAAGTTCAACCTTCCTTACATCTCTGATGACCATTTCACAAAGAACCAGTCCTTTACTATAAAGCCTTTTGAATCAACAACGAACATTCAAAGGTACTGGAACAAGAATTCTCCAGAAGCTGACCATCAGCTGCTCATCTTAAGTTCTTAAAACAAAAGGTGTTTCATCTGACAACGCTGTATGATGAACTATCCACCTATAACTCTTAAGTATTGAGAGAAGCTTCAATGATTCTTGAATTGAAACTCCAATTTAGCCAAACAAGCCCTCTCCCAGTAACAGAGTCCCAAAACTCTGCAGCTGATGAACCAAATAAATTTTCATTCTCGGTCATAGTCCCTAAACTTTACGACTGATAATCAAGTTAGTCTCACCGTCTCAGTCGTAGAGTTCCTACGATCAACATCTTGATTATAGAGTATAAGTATACTAAACCTACGATTGCAGTACTTTTTTGAATACACTCACTTATCCATACAAATGAAGCAGATGAAAGTACTTCACCCTCTCCCACTAACTAATGCCAATATCAAAGTACTTCCAAAGTTGGCAAATGAACTTTGGCAAAAAGGCCAGTCGTGATGACATTCTTACCACCAAGTCTATACAATCTCTCTTCTGATAAGCGCCTCAGAGATAAACCTAGCCCTAAGTTTTACACTAAGAGGCCAACCCTTTCTGAGGTTCCTTAACCTAGAAGAAGAGCTGAAATAGAATGCATCGCAAGAACTCATGCGGAGTATATATACAGAAAATCCCTCAGAAGAGGTCAAGCTGTTGATGAACCATGCAACTCCCAGTTGGATATAAATGACGAATCATTTACTAAATCATAGTCACAAAAGTCGATTGTTGAATTGACAAAGAAAATCGTAGAGTCTATAGCTATCTCATCAAGCTACTCTACGAATTGGAAAAGTTAACTGTCAACCAAAGGCGGTAATGCTCATATTCTTAAAAGGAAAATCAAAACTAAAAAATTGATCAGTATATGGGAAGTTACAGTGTCTCCGTGGGTATCGTGCAACCAATGGCTTTCTGACACATCACAGTTTCTGTAAAGTCAGAGGGAACTATTATAAAGACAAATTCAAAAACCTCCAAATAGTTATCAAAGGCTATCGATTTCCTCTCCCTCCCTTTTTGAACCCTAAATCCTTTTCAAAGCCAAAATCCATTACACCTTGAGCTCCACCCAAATCGCCTTCAAATATCTCTTGTAAGATCCCTGAGATCGAATACCCACACACTTCGAACTCTCAAAATGGAAAATTGGCGTGTTATCACTGGAATTTAACTCGGCTCTAAGAAGTTCGAAAGATCAGAAAAGAAGTTCAAAGATATTCTTGAGATTGTAAAAATGCTGGGTTTTCGGAGTGCATTGGAAGCCAACATTCCAGTCTACACCGATTTGGTGAAGGAATTTTATTCAAATGCATACGATAGATTCTGGGCTTATATCTACAAAAATCAAAGGAGTAAGTTTGAAGATAAGAGCATCAGATATCAACCAATGTCTAGGGTTTCCTAACCAAGGTCTGATAAATCTCAAAGACGTAGACATTGAAGAAGGCAAGAAGTTAATGCGCTACAAGAGAAATGCAAATCTAAAAGATATAAAGAAGAAGGAGTTTTCTAAGGAGTTTGAATTTTTGGCCGAGCCACTCTATTTTTCTTATGAACACGCAAAAACTAAAGAGAAGAAGGTACAAAGCCGAATCTATTCACAAGTTAAATAGTGTTCAAGGACTGCTAAGTACCCAAAGAAGTCAAACTAATATGCGTAGACTTAGCAGTACCTCAACTATGATAGTGCGCAATGCTGAATATCAGATGAAGACAAGCATCAACAACAAAGAATAGCAACACCAAGGGATAAATCTGACTGCTAAGTACTAACAAGATGTTAAGCTGAAGTTACATCTTAGCATTCCATTAAATGTGATCAAAAACCAATGTTGAATGCCTACTAATCACAAGAAGCTGCCAAGTACCAGAAGATGAACAAGTTAAATGTCATCTTAGCAGCTTAACAACAACAAATAACAAATAAACAACCAAGTAACCAGGGCCTGCAGGGTCCTTGTCTTAGTGACTAAACCAAAGTCAAGTCTGCTGGACTTGCCCAGTACTAAAGGGTACAAGAGATACTAAATCTGATGGGCTTAGTCTACAGTTTGCAAGGTTGCTCGTCATGAAGAGTTCTTGGTGTACTAATGTTCTAAGGCTGCTAGTCTTGAAGGAATCTCAATGATTCAAAGTTGATCAAATCCTTAGTGGAATCCCTTCTTGTTGAAGCAGAAGAGTGGATTAGAAGCATTCAGTCTCTGAACCACTTAAAACCTCTGGTGTCATTTATATTCAATACTATAACTGCCATATCTGCTTGCAATTAACTCTACATTAGAATTGTGTTTAAGCTACATTTCTGAAAGGTATCTTAATCTATTCCGATGTGCATTAATTGATTCCTTTATTCATTATATGTTAATCACTTAACAAGATAAAAAAAACAAAGAAAAAGTTTTAAAGGATCTATTCAACCCCCTACTAGATCTATTGTGTGCCTTCGGGAACTAACAGAGAATATTCTTATTTTATTACATTCACTGATGATCACTCAAGATTTGGATGTGTATTTAATGAAATACAAATTTGAATCATTTGAAAAGTTCAAAGAGTTCAGAAGTGAAGTAGAAAAAAAACTGGTAAAAGTATTAAGATTATTCGATCGGATCGAGGTGGTGAATACTTAAGCGGTAAGTTTCTCAATTGTCTCAAAGAAAATGGTATAATCTCACAATGGACTACTCCAGGGACGCCACAACTTAATGGTGTATCTAAAAGAAAAAATCGAACAATGTAGGACATGGTTCGATTCATGATGAGCTTTACCGATCTTCTTATTTCCTTATGGGGATATGCCCTAGAATAGGCTACATACCTACTTAACAAGGTTCCAACCAAATCTATCCCTAAGACCTCATATGAGTTATGAACAAGGGGAAAACCAAATCTTAAGCATGTTAAGACTTGGGGTTGTCCAGATTATGTCAAAAGGTTTGAAAATGATAAGTTACAGAATAGATCCGACAAGTATAAATTTGTGGGATACCCTAAAGAAACATCTAGGTATTATTTCTATCATCCAACTAATCAAAAGGTCTTTGTTGCGAAACATGCTACGTTTTTAGAAAAAAGAGTTTATCCTTGAAGGGGTCAGTGGGACTAAGATATATCTTAAAGAATTTTAAGAACCAAAAAATACTATGAATCAAATTCAGGTACCTAACCAAGTGGAAGAACCTATTGTAACACACCCTATTCGTAAATCTGAAAGAGTACTGAAGATACCTGATAGGTATGGATTCATCACAGAAGATGACAATGAGGTATGCATCATACATGATGATGATCTATTGAATTACGAATAGGTTGTGAGTAGTAAAAACTCAGAGAAGAGGCAGGAAGCCATGAAATCTGAGTTGGAATCCATGTATGAAAACCAAGTATGGACTTTGGTTTCACCACCTGAAGGCATTATGCCTATTGGGTGTAAATGGGTCTTTAAAGAAAGGCTGGAGTAGACATCAAGGTAGAGACCTATAAGGCCCGACTGGTCACAAAAGGTTTCAAACAAAGGCAAGGAGTTGACTATGATGAAACCTTCTCACCAGTAACGATGCTCAAGTCCATTCAGATTTTGCTTGAGATTATATCTTACCACGACTATGAAATCTGGTAGATGGATGTGAAAACGACCTTCCTCAATGGAAAACTTGAGGGGATATGTATATGACACAGTTAGAGGGATTTGTTTCAATGGTTGGAACAAATCAAGTCTGTAAGCTACAACGATCCATTTATGGATTAAAGTAAGCTTATTGTAGATGGAACATTTGTTTTGATGAGATAATCAAAGAGTTTGATTTTATCAAAAATGAGGATGAACTATGTGTGTACAAGAAGGTTAGTGGGAGCGTTGTTTCATTCTTTGTATTATATATTGATGATATATTACTGATAGGGAATGATATTCCTATGTTTCTCCATGAAGGAATTAGGAGAAACATCCTATATTTTGGGAATAAAGATCTATAAAGATAAATCTAAAAGGATGCTTGTCTTGTCCCAAGGTATGTACATTGACTCGATGCTAAAGTGGTTTATCACGGAAGATTCCAAGAGAGATCTCATGTTGATGAGCCATGGAATACATATCTACAAGAAACAGGCCCCAAAGACACCTGAGGAGAGAGACCGAATGAATAAGATTCCTTATGCTTCAGCGATAGGATATATCATGTACGGGATGATATGTACTAGATCGGATGCCCCTCGTGCACTTAATGTAACAAGTAGATATCAGTCAAATCCAGGAGAAGAGCACTAGAAGGCAGTGAAAAATATCCTAAAGTACTTAAGAAGAACTAAGGATGTATTTCTTGTCTACGGTGCGTCTGAATTAAAACTAGAGGCCTTTACAGACTCAAGTTTTCAAATGGATCAAGATGATAGTAAATTCGTTTCGGGGTATGTGTTTACCTTAAATGATGGCGCAGTGAATTGGAAGAGTTCCAAATAGCAAACAGTTGTTGATTTAGTTACAGAGGTAGAGTACATAGCTGCAAGTGAAGCTGCAAAGGAGGCTGTTTGGATGAAAAAGTTCATAACCAAACTTGATGTGGTTCCTATAATTAAAAGAGCAGTACCTTTATGATGTAACAACACCGAAGCTGTTGCACAGGCTAAGGAACCCAGGTCTCATCAGAAATACAAACACGTGTTGTGGCGGTTTCATTTGATTAGAGAAATCATTGAAAGATGAGATGTCACCCTGGGGCATGTGTACTCTCAAGACAATATTGCAGATCCATTTACTAAATTGTTATCACAACAGCAGTTTGATCGTCACTTAGAGAAGATGGGTATGATATACTATGGCGATTGGCTTTAGTGCAAGTGGGAGATTGAAAGTAATATACGTACAAGCCAATCATATATGATGATAAAGCATATACTTTGTAAACAATCTTATTCATTTAGTAATGAAAGTATTATTTATTAAAGCCATTTATTTATTTACATGGTGTTATTTTAATAATATGTGATAAACCCATTGTTTTAAGCAATGCTTTTAGAATCATGATGAGATCATGCTAATGAGATCTAAATTTTAGATAGCTTAAAAACTAAAATGTAACCTAATCAATGGATTACTAAAAAGGCGATTAGTGAATTCAGATAGATTGGTATATACGTTGTTTGCTCATTAAATGAGGATGATTGATCTCATTATCATTTGTGTGGAGACACTAAAACAAGTATGTAAGTGTTTATTGGAGAATAAGTTCACTGAACGTGACTCGCTAAGGAATACCTAATGGATTTTTACTTGCTTGTCAATAGGAATTCTTGAAGTGATAGTAGTACAAGTGATCCTTAGACTTGAGATCATCATAGTATCTTGTATATAATGATTTATACTTTGACTTATTCTTTAAGACCCTTAGGGTATATCAAAGGGTATGCTTGGGTATAATGAGTTATATATAGAGATAATGAATGATCAATAAAGAATTTACCAGCTTCTAGTAAAAGAAGAGATATTTCCTATATGATTCAATAAATGACAACCCAGGAATCCTTAGCCAAGGTGGAATGAAATTAAAAAGTAGTTTCTAATTTGCATTTATTCGGAGTTGTGCATTTAGGAATCGAAATACATATAATTAAATAAAATAAGACTTAACAGCAATTCTATGTCTTATATTTAATTAGGACATTGTATGGTAGAAGGATTGAATTATACGGTAACTATGTACTCAAAGATTCTTTTATAATTAATGTTGAAATCTATATATATGAAAAGTCGTTAATCGCTAAGGAGACTTATCCTTATTGTAGAATAAATATTATTTATTTAAATAAATTATTATTTAATTTGTTTATTTAAATAAGATTAGAACTATTTTAATTGATTTATTCACAACCGATTTAATATGGAGAACCTAAAGGGTCACATCATAAAAGGAGAAAATTTATTTAAGAAGTTAATGACATAATTGTAATAATATGTTAAGTGTATTTAATTTAATCTATAGTGATAGAATAAATTAAATAGCTTAATATTTATTATTTAATATTTTGGAAATATTAAATATTAACTAATGAGATGAGTCTTATTAATATTATTACAATTATTATTATTTTAATTTCTAAAGGAGTTTGAGAATTAATTTAATATAAGTACTCTCAGATATTCCTAATATGATTAGGAGAAAAAATAATTAAAAGAATTTAATTAATTATCCCTAATAATATTAGGGTGCTTAATTAATTAAAGAATTTTGATTAATTAAATATAACCTTATTTCTAATTAGATTAGAAGGGTTGACTAATATCAATAGAAGAGGAGTCTTATGTTATATATTAAAAGACGTGATTCCAATTGTTGGAGAGTACGCCCTTTTTCTACAGATGTAACATTCTAGAATTTTAATTGTTATATTAAATATTTATTGAATTATTTAAATAATTAATGAATGTGTTTATTATTGAATAAATAATTTTTCAAATTTGAATTGATGTGGTTAATTATTTGTTAAATAAATAAATAAGAAAATTAATTATTTTGCTAATTTAATTTAATTATTAAGTTAGAGAATTTTGATTAATTGAATTAATATTCTTTTTATTGGAATTTTAATTAAAAAGATGTGTTAGTTGATTAAATAAAGTTATAATTATATAAAAATTATAATTTTGTGATATTGATTTATGTGTTAAAATGATTTGATAAATTATTTTTAGAATTAATTTAATTAAGTTAATGTGTGACAAATAACCTTTTATAAAGGAGTTATTAAAATAACTTAAAGGAGTTTTAATTTCATTTTGGCCAAACAAGGCCTAATGCCTATTAAGTCTTTAATTTATTTGAGTTTTACCAAACAAGGTGTAAGGTTAATGGGTTATTTTTTTTAGTTAGTAACCAAACAAGCCTTATGGCTTTTGATTTCAAAATTCACATAACTGATATCAGTTATGTTTATAATTATATTATATAATTAATATATATAATATCTATATACGTTATTTGTTAAGACGTATGTTAGGGGAGAGAGGTTAGAGAGAAGAAAGAAAACTTAGAGGAAGAAGAAGAAGAAGAATAGAAAAGAAAAGAAGAGAGAAAGAAAGGCTAGAGATTGGGGAAAGAGAGGCTTGAGAGAGAAAAAATAGCCATATCATCTTCTATCAAGGTATTCTCCAATTTCTTTTTAGTTTTAAAAGTCTAGTTTCTCTTCCCAAATTTCTATGTAGAATTTTTGTGTAAGCGTGAATTATTGTGTTATGTGGCTTTATATGACTTATTAGTGATGTTAAAACGATTTTCATAAATTATAATCTATGAATTTATGATATGTATGTAATTTGGGAAGAAAAATATTTTACAGTGAGTTTTGGTGATTACATATTGTCTAGTTAAAATAGAAATTATGGGTTGCATAGTTGTTTTATTGATAAATTGGCTTTTCAATTTGTTAGAGTATATATATACTTTGATAAAATGCTTTGAATTAATGGTTTTGGTTGCAAAACAAAATTACAGTAGTTGTTTTCTTTAAAAATATCAAAAAAATGAGTTTTAGCCAAAAACAATGAAATTAGGTGTGTTAATTTTGTTGTTTATGTTGTTATATGAGTAGAAACATGTTAGGAATCCTTAAATTATGTTTACATGAAGTTTTGTATGAATTATATGTAAATCAGTCTGTTAGAAACGAACTTGTGGCCAAAATTGGCTTTTTCCTGCACTGTTGCCGAAGCTGTCAGTCGAAACTGCAGTTTTACGCCGCGGCGCGGCCCAACAGTAGTAGTTTCGCGCTGCAGCGCCAACACCACACTGCAGCGCGACCTTGTAGCCTTATTCACCGCGCCGCAACGCCATGCTCACGCCGCAGCGCGACCCACAGTGTAAATTGCGGCGTCGCGACGCGAGTTAGCGGAATGGTCTGATAGTGTACTTTTTGTACACGAAATTTTAAGAAAAGTTATGTGATGATAGTAGGACTGCTAAATGTTGATTTCATTATTTCTATACTATGAATAAGTATATTATTAACAATTAACTTGTGTTATAACTCGATTATGTGATTAAAAATCCAATTTTAAATGATGAACATACTTAGTTATGTTTGTAAGATGGTAATGACTAATTATGTCATGATGACATATGTTTATAGGATATTGTGATTCGTATTGATTTGGTTTAGCCTACGAGCAAGGCAAGTTTTCTAAACTTTCTTTTTACATTGAGCAAGTTCTCTAACTCTACTATTGTAATTGGAATCAATTATTGTTCTCAATATAGTAATGCAAGTTTTCTAATTCTTTATCTTGTTGAACTATTTATTCAATTTGATCACTTTATAAATGATGCAAGCTTCCTAAACTTTGGTTTGATGTTGACAAGTTATTCTTGTATTTAACTTGTTGTTTAGCATACGCAATTATTTATACTAATGTCGAGAAATTTTACCGTACAGACTATTATGCATGCTTAGTATTCAATTCTAATTAACCTTAACTTAATATTGTTCAAGCAAGGCATGTTATAGTTATTCAAAGTATATGCTATTAGATTATTCCTAAAGCATGATTTTGGTTTACCATGTTGATTCAATTACAATTATTCTGTAATATAATGTTATTAATTCAACTAGTCCTCTAGTTGATGATCGTTGAACTTTAAATTACCCTTGAAAGCTTATCCAAACCAAACTCTCTTTGGTGCGGACTTGTACTCCAAATACTGAGATGAACAACCCTATTATTATTAGGGGATAACTTACGCGTAGCGTTAAATGTTTGTGCACAATACATGGTACGAAGGGATGATCCCCCTAAGTACGAGGAGTCCTTATAGTCTTATGACTGTTAAAGTTGGAGTTGAAAGATTACTTGCAACTGTGGACATAGTTCATGGTCTTATGACCCTCAGTTATAGTTATTCTACATGTTGGATTTCAGTTTCTGATTATTGATGATAAAGTACTATTCATTATTGATGAGCCTATTATTGGTAGTTAATATTACTATACTCCTATTGATTTCATATTGTATCCAATGAGCAATTGTTTTGCTCACTCTTGCATATTTTAAAACTCATTGCAGCTAAAGAAGAGAAGGTAGATGAACCTTCGTCTAGCAAAGGAAAGGGAAAAATGTGCAAGTGATGAAGACTTGTAATTTTACTTTGATTGAGATGTTAGATTTTTATTATGATGATCTTAGAGTTGGTTTTAATGAAGTTTATTTAACTTCCGCATTTGAATGATTGTAATTAAAGGTTAGATAACCTGGGAGATTTTATTATGTAACCCTTTAATGGGAAAGGTTTTATTTATCTAGTTTTATTGTGATTGGGTAGTTAGATATGAATGTTTGATTAAGTGAACACCAGATCCTGTGGGAATGAAGTACCTGGATTTGGGGGTGTCACGACAGAGATAGAAAAAACTAGGGTTTGAGCCAAAACACTCTTCTTCTTGATTCTTGTTCTTCCTTGGTGGATCACCTTTAGAGACCAAACGTTTGGGTGGCTAACGTTGATCAAAGGAAGGAATCAAACCAGCGTATTCAAGGAGAGCACAAAGGACTAAGAGTTGGACTTGTACCTGAGGAAGCTCGTATCTTGAAGGGTATGATTTTGATTCTCCTACTCTTTTATAGATTGATAATAAAGCACAAGAATGATATTGGTTTATGGTTTGTAAGAAAATTTCAAAATCCAACTATTTTACACTTCCACTTCGTTTATGTGATTTTATTGCATATACATTTTTCTAGCAAACCTAACACTAAGCATATCCTTAGGAGTCTGTTGTCCTAGGTGGATGAATATGCTCAATTGAATTGACTGGAGTAGAAACACACCTCGTCCTTTTTAAGTCGATTTGGAGTTTCCTTTTAGGCCTAGCAGTTCCACGTCCCGTATCCTCGGGCGTTATGAGGACAACTTCAAATGTTCCTTTGCCTCGCCAGGCCCGACAAGCTTGTCGGTTGATCGAGTCTGTGATCCATCCTATTAGAGTTGATAGGAATGGAATTCCTGAGGAGGAGGAGGATGTCCCTGTTGTGGATCCAGCTCCCTTTTCTTCCACTGCTCGCACGGACCTTCCCGACATACATATGATGATTCCTGATCTGTTAGGCGATTTGAGACGACATCCATCGTTCCATCTACATACTAATGAGGTATTGGAGGTTTTCATTTTTTTTTAAATAGCTCTTCTTTTCCATTTTTGGCAATGGTTGAACCTTATTTTTGAATATGTAGGTTTACGGGTTCACTCAGCCACGGGGGAACTAGTTTAGCATCTATTCTCTATATAGGAGCCTTCATCTCGATTACCAGGCCATTTTACATTCCTGGGGCTTCGAGCCAATCTTCTCTATTGCACCACGGCGTTGTCCGTGGGGTTATCTGAGAGTTTTATCTGAGAGATGGTTTCATCGGAGCCAGTCGCTCCATCTGCTCGACTGTGAGGTGATGATGACACCGATGTATTGGAAATTCATCATGGGCTTGGAGTTTACAGGTAAGAGGGCGCCCTTAGTCATGGATATTTCCCCTACTGTTGTTTGATCCCAGGTGGAAGTTCCTTCTTCTGCCCTTAAAGGTCGAGTCATTCGTTCCGGTCCTCTGAGTATTGATCCTACTAGTGGCGCTTTATCATAGCCTCTTCCTGATGATCAACGAGAGAGAGATCGCATTCTATAACGTTTTTTTCTGACCATCATCAGGGGTTATTTCATTACAGACAATTCCTGACTGTCTCATTTGCCTTAGTCGACGCTCTTTGCGAGGTAGACCGCATAGGGGATTTTGACTACGGATCCTTTACCTTTGCGTGTTTCCTTCGCGGGATGTGTGTGTGCTCTGAGAGCGTTGCAGAAGTTTGGTTGGGTTTTTACTCATTTTTGCTAGTGAGTAGCTTTAATCAATTTTCATTTCCCACCTTCGGGTATTTTTGATATATAGAATGATGTAGTTGATTAATGCATTTTCAATTATGGGCTTATGAGAGGCTTCCTTGCGTCTAGTTACCACTTTAGGCTTGGAGACATACTAATGGGGACGTCGATGGCACCTTTCTACCTTGGGTGAGGTCCCTGTAGCAGATGGCTTTACTCACTGTAGATTGCAGCTGGAGTTGCTAACTGTTGCGACGTTACCTGGCTTCCTTACACCCCAGATTATCTGACAGTGGGTTTTGAGGATGGCTTCCCGACAGGAGCTGAGTATGCATTGTCTACCCGTCAGATCCCCTTCGTAACTAAGGGAGGTTGGGAGCTATACTTTGAAGAGCATGCTATCAAATTCATCACTGGAGAGATTCATATTCCACATCTTCCTTCTGATCGGCGGTCTTGGCCTTTGTCCGAACAAGTTAAATATATTCCCCTGATGGGTTTAGATGGCTTTACATTATCCGATGGCCTTTGTACTTAAAACTTTTTTCATCGATGGTGGACTCCCCGTACCATTGGGGCTCACACCCGTGCTACCCAGTTAAGGGTGTAAACGAGTCAAACTGAAGCAAACAGAGAGCTGCTCAAATTTGACTCGAAATGATAAATTCGTACTCGAATTCGAATTGTATTTACAAACTTATACTCATATTCAACTCGATTCTAATATTTATTACTCAAATTCGATCTGACTCGGATTGAATTATATTCAAACTACTCGCGAGCTTCAAATTCAAGCTCGAATTCGAGTCTCCATATAATAACTAGTTTTATAATAAATATAATTATAAATTGAATTTGTTATTTTACTTAGAAATGATAAAATATATTTACTATTACACTTTACAAATATAAAATAACAATTAAAATTAAAAACAAAACAAAATAATAATAATTAATTATCTTATTTTGATTTAAATTTGTATATATTATAAAAGAATTAATCGAGTATCTAATCAAATATGTATCAATTGAGTATGTACTGAAATATAATCAAGAATTTGAGTAGTTTGAATCTTAAACGAGTCGAGTATAACCTTGCTCAGATATTATTGTCACAATGTAATTATTGTCGGAGCTAGAAAATGACAGAAATAACTTTTTATAAAACTAACAGTAAAATTTTTACCGTTAACTGTTGAAATACCCGATGATAAAAGTACAGTAATACGCGTGATTTCATAGTAGCACACGGTATTGATTATTGATGCTTATGTGAGAAGTCACTAAGTTTTTTTCAATTATTGCTACAGTAATTGCTGCATAGTATCTCACGTTATTTAATTCAATTATTGTTACAATATTTTATATTATTAAATTAATAATTGAGATGACAAGTTATTCATATTATTATTTGCATAATTAACAATGTCTAAAAAGTTCTGTCGAGGAAAGGGGTTTGGTAACCTAATTGTGCGCAAATAGGGAGAAATTCTTATCGGAAAGCCCCCTCTTTCCTGGGAACGATATGGTTGTTAATGTTGCGGGTTATAATAATGATGAATAAATATTGTTAAAAATATTGAGGGGATTTTTATGAAGTATTTGTTACAAATTTTGGCACATTATTTGGACCCCCACTTACCCATTTTTCAAAATAATCGGTAGAAAGTTATAAAGTATATATATATATATATATATGTATATATTATAAGTTTTATTTTTTTATGAAAAATAGAATATATTATATTTTATTATGTGTGACGCCCCCAAAATAAGTATACATCACTCATCTTGAGTCGCCAAAAGCATGGTACAAAATTCAAATACAACTTAATTATACAACAGTCGTGTAAAATACGACAAAACATAATCTAAGAGTTTTAATAAGAATATTGTCATCTAGACAATATCCACACTCAATGGAGTCCTCGTTACATTTATTGTCACACTATTTAACAGAATAGTGAGGACTATTAATGTTATCATTTGGACCGTCACTCTGTTCCCTGACTAGTCCCGGCTACATTCTCATTTCCTGAAGAGAACAATGAAAACAAAAGGGTGAGCTCAACTAGCCCAGTAAGAAATATTATGACTAAGATAATGCAGAATAAATTATCCTTAGCCTTCAACAGTATAACAACTGATAAAATACAATAGACAACAAGTTTTAGATCAACAGCTGCAGCGGAATAAGCAATCCATTAGAAAAGTCAAGTAGAGCATAAAATCTACTATCTTCTATGATTTAAAAAGTTTTTCATCAACTTTATCGCTGAGACTCAGCTTAATAAATAAAATTGAATCATCCATGCACCACGACCAAGGATATTCATGTAATCATCAATGGTCATGATTATACCGAATAATCCCTGGTCATAATCATACCAACAACTGTCCATCAATGAACTACAGGCCAGTGAGGACTTTATCCACATCATTCATTACATTACGGTCATGATTATACCGAATAAACCCTGGTCATAATCATACCAAGTCCATCTATGTACGTAAGCCAAAGATGACTTTCATCAAAATATAAGCATGAGGATGATGACAATGACATAATAATTCAATAAAATAAGTTCAAGGATAAATTTTAAAGATTTATAATTTAATTTATCCAGAAATCAATAACGTCCAAATTGTCAACATAATACTGCTTTGTGGAGTAAAATTCAAGAATGCTCAGAATAATATTTCCATGAAAAGATACTGGATGAAGCGCAGATATCAAGGATATTCTACTAATTTCATGGAATATAAAAGCCAAAAATTTAACCAACTAAGTATAATAGAATATATGAAACTGCAAATGGATTTTCACCTGCCATGCGGTAATCCACGTAGACAGATCATTTCCATAATTTAATAAGGAATGAATACGAAGGGTCATTCACCATGCATGCAGTAGTCCGCGTAGACAGGTTATTCCAATAGAATAATAAAGAATGAAATAACAGAAGAATTCACCATGCATGTTGTAGTCCGTGTAGACAGGTTATTCGAACAGAATAATAAAGAATGGAATAACAGAAGAATTTATAATGCATGCGATTGTCCGCGTAGACAGGTTATTCCAACAGAATAATAAAAATGGAATAATAGAAGAATTCACCATGCATGCGGTAGTCCACGTAGACAGGTTATTCCAACAGAATAATAAAGAATGGAATAACAGAAGAATTTCACCATGCATGCGGTAGTCCGCATAGACAGGTTATTCCAACAGAATAATAAAGAATAGAATAACAACCCTTACGAGTATTGAAAGAAATAACTCTTTTCATGAATACGAAAAAAATAATACCCCTTACCTCAGAAAAAGACTGAATATTGGAATAGTGAGGTAGCAGACTTCTCTTCTTCTTTCTCTCTATAATTTCTCTATAATAATTGCTCTTGTGAGACTTAGTGAATTGGTGAGAATGAAAGAAGAATGAGCTTTTATTTATAGGAAAATATAGTTTCGATAATTGCACGTTTTGGGGGTCAAAATATTACAATATAATACCTTTCTCTTTTTCTTTATTTTTAATTTAATCCTACAAGTATTATCAAACTTGCACCACCTCCCCTAATAGTAAATCATGTGAATCAATAGTAAATCATGTGAATCAATAATATAATCATGTGAAAAAAATAATTACAGTATAGTACCTTCATCTATATCTCTATTTTTAATTTAGTCATGCAAGTATTATCGATCTTGCACCAACTCCCCTAATGGTAAATCATGTGAATCAATAGTACACACATGTGAACACATAGTTATAAGCATGTGAATTAATAGCGATTAATTACTCATTTATCCAGTGAATTACTCGATTGATCAATATAACCTCCAGACATCAATTATTATCAAAATAAATGTCGATTTTCCACTAACACTAATAATTTCCACACAATGGAACTATCAATTTTATCTTTAATCAACATGAACTTATTCATCATTAATATTATAACTCACAATATTTAACAACCAGGTCGTTTCCAAGAAAGAGGGGGCTTTCCGATAAGGATTTCTCCCTATTGGCGCGCAATTAGATTATCTAACCTCTCCTTGACAGAACTTCTAGACATTGTCAATATTGCAAATAATAATATGAATAACTTTGTCATCTCAATTATTGATTTAACAATATAACATATTATGCAGATGATATTGTGACAATAATTGAATCAATAATATGAGAGATATGATGCAGCAATTACTGTAGCAATAATTGAGTATAATTGAGTAACTTCTCACGTAAGCATCAATAATCAAT
Source organism: Panax japonicus (assembly GCA_020205505.1). Lineage (NCBI taxonomy): Eukaryota > Viridiplantae > Streptophyta > Magnoliopsida > Apiales > Araliaceae > Panax > Panax japonicus. The sequence continues at coordinate 11,257,551 of CM035103.1, forward strand.
ACTGTGTGCTACTATGTAACCACGCGTATTACTGTACTTTTACTACTTGGTAGTTCAACAATTTTAACGGTAACACTCGCCGTTATTTTTATAAAAAGATAATTATGTCGTTTTCTAACTATGACAATATTTCCATTGTGGGGTCCACCAATGATTGTGTCATCGTATGAATATTCCCAACAAAAAGAATATTCCCCGACCAAATGAATATTTTATAACAACTTGCATACTTTGCAAAATTTTCAAATATCACCCTTAACTTTAACTTTTATCAATTTAACCATTTACGAAATAAAATAATAATTATAAAAAAATTGAATGCTTTCATTTCATAAAATTCGGGGTCTTACATTATACATAGTGTTTGCATTGTGTCTACATAGGTTTTGTATAGTAAGGAAAATTGAATTATTCAGAAAATTTTGGCGTCCGTGATTTTCCTTCACAGTGCCCCTTCCATTCTCCTATAAATAAGATGCTTAGTTAGAATTGAAAATCACACCAGAATCAGAGAATTCTATTTTTATAATATTGAGCGTATTTCTTTTGAGTTTTAGAAAGCTTTGAGTGTAGAAAACAATATAAACTTTCTTCAAGAATATCTCCGTCCTACCAGTCGGAAGTACTCTCTTTTTAAGATAAAGGGTATTATTAATTTTATATTCGATCACGATATTATTTTTCGTATTCGTAAGAAATTTTATTTCGTTCAATATTCGCAAGAAATATTATCTTTGTTTAATATTCGTAAGGAATATTATCTTCGTTCAATATTTGTAAGAAATATTATTTTCGTTCAACAGTTATAAGAGATATTATTTTTGTTCAATACTCGTAAGAATTAATATTTTCTTCCATACTCTGTAGTATGTAAGTAATATTATTTCATTTCAGATTCTGAATTCTATACTCATTTTTTTATGTTTGGCTTCTATACTCCATGAAATTAGTAGAATATCCTTGAAATTTTGTGCTTCATCCAGTATCTTTTTATGAAAATATTATTCTGAGCATTCTTGATAAGATTTAACTTTTTCATGCCGAAGTACTATTCACGGGGTACTATTCCCAAAGTATTATTCACATGATACTATTCACTCGATTACTATTCACCCGGGGCACTATTCATGATAAAAATTGATTTCATTTCGGTCCAAATCATTTTTGATACAATATTATTCTTGAATTTTACTCCACAAAGCAGTATCATGTTGACAATTTGGAAATTATTGAATTCTGGATAAATTAAATTATAAATCTTTAAAAATTTATCCTTTGCTTTCTTTTAATTGAATTCTTATATCATTGTCATCATCCTCATGCTCATATTATGATGAAAGTCATCTTTGGCTTACATGCATAGATGAACTGTTGATTGGTATGATTATGACCAGGGATTATTTGGTATAATCATGATCGTAATGTTACAAATGATGTGGTAAAAGTCCTCATTGGCCCGTAGTGCATTAATGGACAGTGGTTGGCATGATCATGACCATTGGTGAAAACACGAATATCCTTGGCCCGTAGTGCATGGATAATTCGTGGTCGTGATACTAATGAATATCCTTGGCCTATAATGCGGGGATGATGTGGATTATTTATTAAACTGAGTCTCAGCGATAAAATTGTTGATAAACTTTTAAATCATAGAAGATAGTAGATATCATGCTCTACTTGACTCTTCTAATGAATTGCTTGTTCTGCTGCATTTAAACTTGATGTTTATTATATTTTATCAGTTTAACACTGTTGAAGGCTAACGATAATTTATTCTGCATTATCTTAGTCATAATATTTCATACTGGGCTAGTTGAGCTCACCCTTTTGCTTTCATTGTTCTCTTCAAGAAATGAGAACGTAGCCGGGACTAGTCGGGGAACGGAGTGACGGTCCGAGATGGTGGCTATAGTAGTCCTCACTATTCTATGAAATAGTGTAATAATAAATGTAATGAGGACTCCATTGAGTTTGGAAATTGTCTAGAAGACAATATTCGTGTAAAAACTCTCAGCTAAGCTTTTAGTCGTATTGTATAATTAAGTTATATTTTAATTTTGTACCATGTATTTGGCGACTCAAGATGGATGATGTATACCTATTTTGGGGGCATCACAGTTGGTATCAAAGCTAAGGGATATGATCCATGGCTAAGATGTGAGACTAGAATTAGGAGAAGAGAGGCGGGTAATTCATTCGCTAGTATGACCTACCTAAGTTTATTTGTTATTTAATTGATCGGTCAGAATATAGGGATAATATGTGGCATGTCAATTAACCCTTATTTTGTGGCAGTGTTTGAAAATGGCATCTGAAAATGTTGAGATCAGTAATGAAGCAAATGAGACCGTTGAGTCTCCAACGATCAATACCCAGGATAATGTGCAACATGAAGACAATAATCCTCAGGTAAACAACAACACCAATCAAATTATGAACGATGGGATGTTCAGAGGCTTTATGCAATTCATGCAACATCAGGCGAGAGCGGCTCTTGTTCAGAATGCAGGTGGAAACACTGGCAACTCATGGATGGTCACTGCTAAGCAATTCAAGGAACTGGGACAATCGAAGTTTTGGGAAAAGCCAGAACCACTCAAGGCAGAGATGTGGATAAAGCAGATCACCAAGATATTTGATGTCTTGAGATGCTCCGAGGAGCAAAAGGTTCCCTTTGCCACCTTCATGTTGAGTGGAGAGACAGATTACTGGTGGGAATCAATAAAACGTACTCAGCCTACCGCACTCAAAATGTCTTGGGAGAAGTTCCAAGAACTGTTCAACGACAAGTACTTTCCCAAAAGTATTCGTCACATGAAGGAGGTGGAATTTATCAAGTTGGAACAAAATAAGATGACCGTGTCACAGTACGAGTCTAAGTTTGCGGAGTTATCCCTGTTTGCATCTCATTTGGTAGATAATGAGGAGCGTATAATGCAGATGTTTCTAAGAGGTTTGCATCCCATTTGGTAGATAATGAGGAGCGTATGATGCAGATGTCAATACCTCATTCCTCACAAACTTTGTTTGTATTCAGATGTTGTAAATAGGACTCAGTTGTTGGAGCGTGATAATGAGTCAACCTAACCAAGAGAGAGCAGCTGGTAGCAGTCATCAAAGCAGTGACAACAAACGTAGAGGGAATCAACATGCCAGAAATGGTAACCACTTCGGTGGTAATCATGGCCAAGACAATAGGAGTGGAAATTTCAAGAAGAGGAGATTCAACAATGATGGAAAGACGTCAGCACCAGCACCCGTTGTTAAGGAAGGAGAACAACCACCTATCATATGCTTCAAATGTGGAGGGGAGGGACACATCAGTCCAAATTACATGCAGCAGTCCAAAATGTTTTATAATTGTGGAAAATAAGGTCACCTAGCTTGATTTTGTCGTGCAGTGAAGCCAAGTCCAGTTGGGATGGTGACACCAAATGCTATCCCATACAAGTCAAAACCAAAAGTTCAAGGGAGAGCGTTTGTCGTGACCTCCCAAAAAGCAAGGAACCCGAACGAAGTCATCACAGGTAAGCTAATCATAAACTCTTGTGAAGTCTCTACCTTAATTGATACCGGTTCTACCCATTCTTTTATTTCTCTTACTTGCGCTCAACGTTTAAATTTAACTCCGGAGAAATTGGACTTTGACTTATCTTTTGAAACTCCATTGGGAGAAACCTTCATTACATCCATTGTTTATAAGTCTTGTAACTACTCATCATGCGAAAATTGGTTAACTACTCATCATGCAAAAATTAATTAGGGATTGATTGGTTAACTATTCTTCATGCAAAAATTAATTATTTTCGTAAGGTTGTTAGCTTTCATATTCCTAACCAACCTATTATGCGAATTCAAGCAACTAAACCACTAAAGTCAATTACTGTTATATCAAGCCATAAAGCTATTCGTTTACTAAAAAATGGATGCCAAGATTTCTTAGCCCATGTCACGGATTTAAACAAAAATACGTCAAATTTGAATGATATTTCTATTGTTAATAAATTCTCTGACGTATTCCTTGAAGAACTTCCTGGCCTACCCCCAGAGAGTGAAATTGAATTTTGTATCGACCTTGAACCCGTTACAAAACCCATTTCCAAAGCCCCATATCGAATGGCTCCTATTGAACTTCAGGAGTTAAAAACTCAACTGCATGAGTTGTTCGACATCGATTTTATTTGTCCTAGTACATCTCCTTAGAGTGCTCCTGTTCTATTCGTGAAGAAGAAAGATGGAAGTATGCGACTTTGTATTACTATTGGGAGTTGAATCATGTCACCATAAAAAATAGGTATCTGTTACCTTGTATTGATGACCTGTTTAACCAGTTGCAATGAGCCAAATTCTTTTTAAAGATCGATCTTCATTCCGGATATCATCAGTTAAAGATTAAAATTGATGACATCCTGAAGACTGCTTTCAGAACTCGGTACGGGCATTACAAATTTCTAGTCATGTCTTTTGGATTGACTAATGCTCCTGTTGCCTTCATGGATATGACGAACCGAGTATTCAAAGAATATTTGGATCATTTTGTGGTTGTCTTTATTGATGACATCCTCATTTTCTCCAAAAGTCGTGAAGATCATAAGCAACACTTGAGACTGATACTCAAAAAGCTTCGTGAAAACACGCTTTATGCCAAGTTGAAGAAATGTGAGTTCTAGATTGAGGAAGTAGCATTCCTTGGGCACGTGATATCAAATTACGGAATATCTGTTGACCCAGCAAAGATTGAAGCAATACAAAGCTGGGAGCAACCTAAGTCAATGATCGAAGTACATAGCTTTCTCGACTTAGCTGGTTATTATCGGAGATTCGTAGAAGGGTTTTTTCGAATCACTACTCCATTAACTCAGCTAACTTGGAAAGATACAAAATTCGGTTGGAGTGAGGAATGTGAGAAGAATTTTCAAGAACTCAAGAGGAGACTCATTTCAGGACCTATTCTGACAATACCATCTGGCTTGGAGGGATTTGTCATCTACAGTGATGCTTCGGGCAAAGGGTTAGGATGTGTTTTCATGCAACATGGGAAAGTTATAGCCTATGCCTCTCGAAAACTCAAAGAATATGAGAGGAATTATCTTACTCATGATCTAGAGTTGGCAGCAGTCGTCTTTGCACTAAAGATTTGGAGGTATTACTTGTATGGGGAAAAAGTGGAGATCTTTACGGATCATAAAAGCCTCAAATATTTCTTCACTCAAAAGGAACTCAACATGCGACAGCGACGTTGGCTTGAACCGTTGAAAGATTATGATCATACCATCCTGGAAAAGCAAACGTGGTAGCTGACGCATTGAGTAGAAGATCATATGCGGGTACGAGTGTGATATTGTCAATACAAAGGCCCATTTGGTATGACTTATAAAGGATAGAGATAGAGATAAAGACTCCAGGGACCCACGTAATGATGTCAAATATACGAGTAGAACTGACTTTAATCGATAAAGTTAAAGCTGCTCAAGCTAAAGACTTGGAGCTGATGCGTATGAAGAAGAAAGTGCAAGAAGGTGCTATTTCAGAAGCAAGAATCAATGAAGAATGAATACTTTGAGTCAACTCCAGACTTTGTGTTCCAAACAACCTTGATTTAAAGTATAAAATCATGATGGAGGTGCACAACACACCATTTGTAATCCATCCTAGAAATACCAAGATGTATCATGATCTTCGATATACATTTTGGTGGAGCAATATGAAGACAGAGATATTGGAGTTTATCTCAAGGTGTCTAACTTGTCAACGAGTCAAGGCGGAGTATCAAGTGTCAAAAGGTCCATTGCAACCACTTGAAATTCTAGAATGGAAGTGGGAGCACATTACCATAGATTTTGTTACTGGTCATTCCAAGGTTTCTCAAGGAATTGATGCAATTTGGTTTATTGTTGATAGATTAACCAAGTTTGTTCATTTCTTACCTCTACGAGAAACTTATTCACATGAACGTCTTGCTCGTATTTATATAAATGATATTGTAAGACTGCATGGTATGCCAGTATCCATAGTTTCTAATTGAGACCTAAGATTCACTTCACCATTTTGGGTTAGTTTGCAAAAAGCTATGGGTACGAATTTACGATTTAGTTCGACATATCATCCTCAAACAAATGGGCAGTCGAAGAGGACTATTCAAACTCTTGAGGATCTATTAAGGCTATGTGTCCTTGACTTCAAAGAAAGTTGGGACAAGTTCTTACCATTGGTGGAATTTCCCTACAACAAAAGTTATCAAACAAGTATAGGCATGGCTCCATTTGAGGTGTTGTATGGAAGAAAGTGTCGTTCTCCAGTATGCTGGGACGAGGTGGGTGAAGCAACGTTGTTAGGACCAAAATTGGTACGTATGACTACAAAAAAGATTCAATTGATCCGGCAACGTATAAAAATCTCACAAGATCGACAAAAGAGTTATGTTGATCTTCATCGAAAAGACGTGGAATTTAATGTTGGAGAACAACTGTTATTATATGTTGCTCCATGGAAAGGAGTTACGAGATTTGGAAGGAGAGAAAAGCCCAATCCTCGATTCATTGTCCCACTTGAAATCCTCGATTGAGTAGAAACTGTGGCTTATAGACTCACATTACCGCCTAGTATGTCTCGTGTTCATAACATTTTTCGCATGTCCATGTTACATAAATACGTAGAAGACCCGAACCACATTATCGAGTTAGAACCGAAAGAAATAGCGGAAGATTTAACGTATGAAGAGGTACCTGTTAAAATCTTAGAAAAGAAGTAACATATTCTACGCTCCAAGGTTATACATCAAGTCAAAGTTTTGTGGAGAAACCACGATGTTGAGAAAATGACCTGGGAGTTAGAATATGAAATGAAATCAAGGTATCCTCACCTCTTTGTCATACTAGGTACGTACACCAATTTCAAGGGCGAAATTTCATAAGAAGGAGAGGTTGTAAGACCCCAACTTTTATGAATAAAGATGAATTTTTCTCGAATTATATTTTTGAATATTATGGAGTGAATTTGTTATAATGTTACAGTTGTGGGTAATATTTATAAATTTTGCAAAGTAAGCAAGTTGTTATAAAATATCCGATTGGTCGGGGAATATTCGTTTTAACAGGGAATATTCGTACGATGGCACAATCATTGATGGACCCCGCAATGTAATTATTGTCGGAGTTAGAAAATGTCAGAAATAACTTTTTATAAAAATAATGGCGAAAGTTTTACCGTTAACTGTTGAAATACCTGGTGATAAAAGTACAGTAATACGCGTGGTTGCATAGTAGCACACGATATTGATTCTTATGTGAGAATTCACTCAGTTTTGTTCAATTATTGCTACAGTAATAGCTGCATAGTATCTCATATTATTTGATTTAATTATTGTTATAATATTTTATATTATTAAATTAATAATTGAGATGACAAGTTATTCATATTATTATTTGCATAATTAACCATGTCTAGAAAGTTCTGTCAATGAAAGGGGTTTGGTCACCTAATTGCGCGTCAATAGGGAGAAATTCTTATAGAAAAGTCCCTTTTTTCCTGGAAACGATCTGGTTGTTAATATTGCGGGTTATAATAATGATGAATAAATGTTGTTAAAAATATTAAGGGGATTTTTATAAAGTATTTGTTATAAATTTTGGCGTATTATTGTGGACCCCCACTTACCCATTTTTCAAAATAATCTGTAGTAAGTTATAATATATATATATATATATATATATATATATATATATATATATATATATTTAAGTTTTATTTTTTTATAAAAAATAGAATATATTATATTTTATTATGCGTAGTATTTGTATAGTGTATGCATAGTGTTTTCATAGTAAGGAAAATCGAATTATTCAAAAAATTTAGGCATCCGTGATTTTCCTTCACAGTTGCCCCTTCCATTCTCCTATAAATAGGATGTTTAGTTAGAAATAAAAATCACAACAGAATCAGAGAATTCTTCTTCTATAATATTGAGCGTATTTCTTTCGAGTTTTAAAAAGCTTTGAGCGTAGAAAAGAGTATAAGTTTTCTTCAAGAATATCTCCGCCCTACCAGTCAGAAGTACTCTCTTTTTAAGGTAAGGGGTACTATTTATTTCATATTCACTTACGATATTATTTTTTTTATTTGTAAGAAATTTTATTTCATTCAATATTCGTAAGAAATATTATCTTCATTTAATATTCATAAGGAATATTATCTTCATTCAATATTCGTAAGGAATATTATTTTCGTTCAACAGTTGTAAGGAATACTATTTTTGTTCAATACTCGTAAAAATTAATATTTTCTTCCATACTCTGTAGTATATAAGTAATATTATTTCGTTTCAGATTCTGAATTCTATACTCATTTTTTTAAGTTATGGCTTCTATACTCCATGAAATTAGTAGAATATCCTTGAAATTTTGCGCTTCATCCAGTATTTTTTCAAGGAAATATTATTATGAGCATTCTTGATAAGTTTTAACTTTTTCATGTCGGAGTACTATTCACGAGGTACTATTCTCGAAGTACTATTCACAAGGTACTATTCACTCAATTACTATTCACCCGGGAAACTATTCATGACAAAAATTAATTTCTTTTCGGTCCAAATCATTTTTGATACAATATTATTCTTGAATTTTACTCTGCAAAGCAGTATCATGTTGACAATTTGGACATTATTGAATTCTTGATAAATTAAATTATAAATCTTTAAAAAAAATTCATTTGCTTTTTTTTAATTGAATTCTTATATCATTGTCATCATCCTCATGCTTATATTGTGATGAAAGTCATCTTTGGCTTGCGTGCATAGATGGACTGTTGATTGGTATGATTATGACGATGGATTATTTGGTATAATCATGACCGTAATGTTACAAATGCTGTGGTAAAAGTCCTCATTGGCCCATAGTGCATTGATGGACAGTGGTTGGTATGATCATGACCATTAGTGAAAACACGAATATCCTTGGCCCGTAATGCATGGATAATTCGTGGTCGTGATACTAATGAATATCCTTGGCCTGTAGTGCGGGGATGATGTGGATTATTTATTAAACTGAGTCTCAGCGATAAAATTGTTGATAAACTTTTGAATCATAGAAGATAGTAGATATCATGCTCTACTTGACTCTTCTAATGGATTGCTTGTTCCGCTGCAGTTAAACTTGATGTTTATTATATTTTATTAGTTTAACACTGTTGAAGGCTAACGATAATTTATTCTGCATTATCTTATTCATAATATTTCTTATTGGGCTAGTTGAGCTCACCCTTTTGCTTTCATTGTCTTCTTCAGAAAATGAGAACGTAGTCGGGACTAGTCGGGGAACGGAGTAACGGTCCGAGATGGTGGCTATAGTAGTCCTCATTATTCTATGAAATAGTGTAATAATAAATATAATGAGGACTCCATTGAGTTTGGAAATTGTCTAGAAGACAATATTCGTGTAAAAACTCTCAGCTACGCTTTTAGATGGGTGATGTATACCTATTTTGGGGGAGCAGAGCAGATCTATGTGGCGCCTTTCCTGATTCTCGCGAGATTTTTCTCTTCTTGAATCCAATAATCAGCCACCGATAGGTTAGCCTCCTGGTGAAGGAATCACACATCATATATTCATCGCACCTCACCGCATGCATGATGACATTGTGCGAAGCACTAATATAAAGTGTTGTCAATAAAGCATTCATTTACATCCATTCAATGTAAAGAATAACATTCAAAAATATGCAGATAGAAAAGGAATTGAAAAGATTGAAATGCGACTTAAGCCCTCTACATCCCCAATAGTGTCGCTGCCGGTCGCCGCTGGGTTTTTTCTCTTTTTGTTTCTTTTCTAGGTGTTTTCTACCCTTTATTTTATGTTGATTTTATTTATCTTCCTTAAAGGATGTATTTTAGAAAAGACCGATATACATGTCGATGATTTGAAAAGATTGATCTTAATGATTGGGCCGAATTAGATAGAGCTGCCGATTGGCATGAGTTTAAATGGATGTACCAACTTATCCAGGGTTTGAAAGCTTTTCACAATATGGCCCAATATGTGACTTTCTTTAAATGGTCTAGAACCCAAGATTCATAGAGTTCGAGGGCTTGCTTAAGTGAGGGGAAGATGTTAGGCATCCCCCGACTTCCGTGAAACACAGTTACCGCTACTTTTTCATTCCTTATGCATTGTGTGTGTGTGTGTGTGGAAAGCTTTTTGTTTTGCAAATATTTTTTATGCTTTGCTTTGAAAGTAGTGATGTGCCTCTTTGAACCTATGTGCAAAGGGTTTGATTTACATAAAATTCAGTTTTAAAAAGATATGAAAGTGAGGTTTTGAAACTTGCTTTTTAAACCTTTTTAACCGAATAGGAATCGAGGCCCTTTGATACTTCCAATTTTATTCTTATGACGACTTTATTTGATTTTATTTCTCGAGATGTGAAGCATCTTCAAGGCTAAATATGAACTATTTACAAGGGTCGGACTTCTTATGGGCATGTAAGCCATCGAAGTAACCCCGAGCACCACATACATGATTTCTCACTATTTTAGAACCTTAAATCTGGATAACTATTTTAGGGTTCTGGATTTACATGTACAAAGGATTGCAAGCTAATTGTACAACTTAAATAAGTCCATCACGGGAACCGAGTTTGAGATTCATTGGTTGAATCTTTACCCGAATGGTTCATAGGCTCACATCAATCATTTAACAACTTACACAATGAAAATATTGCAATAAAATAGATATTTACATTAAACTGCGCCAAACAAGTGATTTATTCATTAAATCCTTGTAGACGAGTTAACAAGCTTCCCGTTTCCTCTAGATACAGATCCAGGGTCACGTGGTTGCTTAATATTTACAAAAACTAGAAAGATAACTAGATCTATCCAGATCTTAGCTATTCTAGCTCAACGATTAAGGTTTTAGAACTTCTGAACTGGTTAAAAGCTAGATCTGTCTAGATCTAGTATAGATCTAGTTAATATATTGATTAATATCGAATATTTAAAACAACAAAAAAGAACAGTTAAAACTGCTATCCAGGCACCACCAAGCAATATCTATGTATATATAACACTTATATATATAGTAAAGCAAGAAATGAAAACAGATCTGAAGAGATCTTACAGTCTGGCACGAGAACTATAATTGATCGGTTTTTAAAGCCTTTAAACTTAGTTTCCACTGGTTAAAACTTGATATGTTGAATTATATATGTATAGAAGTGTTTACAGAAGAGATTTACAAATATTGAAATAGGTTTGAGTTGTTTCTCTCTCTAGATCTCGGATTTTCTCTCTCTTGGACACTTTTTTTCTCTCCAAAACTGCTGAAAATGAGCTGGGGGTCTTATAAATATTGACCCGGTCGGCCGCAGGTGGACCTTCGACAGCCACAGATGGACCTGCGGCTAGGCCTAGTGGGCCATGCTGCCTCAAAGTAACTACATCTCGATTGTTGTGCATACTGCTTAAAACCTTCATAACTTGTAATCTGGGAATCCTATAGAGATGTGCCATACCAATCCAGAAAACTCTTTCTGAGAGCTACTCGATGACCTAGGGCTTGTATTTTTTTGAATCCAGAAAGATTGGTTTATGACCAGAATAGCATCTTCAAGTCTTCCTAGGCGGTTCGTTGAGCTATCTTGAGCGGTTTGCACTTGGGATTGCTGTGATGGCTCTTTGTAACCCTATCTGCAGCTGGATAACTATTTTTTGATGTTGAATTTTCAACATTCCCTATTTTACCTCTCAGGGTTATCTCTAGGGTTGAGGTGACTTTTGGCTGTCCCTCGAGGTTGTCTCCATGGTTTGACTATTGTTGATTCTATCTTTCCTCAGGGTTGTCTCTGAGGTTGATTTGATATCACATGGGGCTGTCTCCGAGGTTTGGATTGATATCCCACGGGGATGTCTCCGGGGTTTGAGGTTTAATATAGTCCTCCAGGCTATCTTTGGGTGTAAAAAAACGTTTTTACCCTCCTGCATGGTTAATATCTGGAAAATAAAATTTTGAGTGTCTACAAGTGGTATTAGCATATCTTAGTAGCATCAAACCTCTTTGAACGAGGGTCCATTGGGGGTAACAATTTTGTGATCTTTCTTTCATTTATTAACATCTATAAAATTTCCTCCATTGGTTAATTCAAAGGAGTAAACTTTCTTTTAGCAGCAAACGCTCTATGAGATTGGAATCTCTCTTCCCTTACAACTTTATCTACCCGTGTTTCATGGTCTTGGAATCTATAATGATCCCTCATTATATTTGACAAGACTGTAGGTGGAGAAGAGTTTGTTTACTTCTGGCTGATCTGGCTTATTAACTGCCTCGTTACTTAATGTAGATATACCATCAATTCTTCCAATTGATTAATCTGCTTTTTGATGGATTTTAGCTCCCACTCTAGTGAAAGTTGTTCTTCTGAATAACCTATCTTTGCAAGGTTACTTGACGATTCTCTAATGTATTTAAGGTATTTGTAACCTTAGCCACTCCCCATGTTGATCATGTTCACTCCTTCCTCATTGTGTTGAGGCAGAGGATTATCTTGGACATGTGGTTATTCTGGTGTTGTCACCACAATCTCACCATTATCTATCATGTCATGGATCTTTTGTTTTAAAGGCCAACACTCTTGTATATCATGGCCCGGGGAACCAGAATAATAAACACACTTTTTGCATGGGTTAAAACTTTTCCCATTTGGATTTGCAGGTGGAAGGAGTTGAGTGATCTTCTTTTTGGTTAGTCAAAAGTTTCAATACGTTTTCCAGTGAATCCCCTAAGGGTGTAAAAGTTCTTCTGCTTTTAACATCTCTTGATTTCTGAAATGGAGGATTTAGGGGCTTTATAGATGTTTGGATAAGGATTAATTATTCTGCTTTTGTATAGGAGGGTTATGACTGCCTTGCTAAATTTGACCCTGAAGTATCAAGGATACATATGAACCCTTCTAGGGTTAGTCCTATAATTTACAGTCTGGATGTGCTCAACAACTGCCTCTAAAGCAGTGAGGTTTCTAATATTTCCCAATTTCAACCCCATTTCATCCATTTCTTCATGTTTAATCATCTCTGAGAACGATTTTCCTATTCCTGCTATGACCTTTTCATAATGGGGAGCTTCTTGTATATCGATCAATGTCATCACCATTTCAGTTTCTGTCATGGGAGGAATTACTTGTGTTTCCATACGTCTCCATCTTTGGGCATATTCCCAGAAAGACTTAGTATTTTTCTTTTAGACTTTATTCACTTGATATCTATCAGGTGTCATTTTTAATGTTTTCCTGCAAAACAAAGGTTAGTTGTTTTGATGACAGGATAACATGACAAGATTTAATATTTGACAGGTAATTTACATTTAATATTTGACAGGAATTGACATTTGACATTTATTGAAAGAGGAAAGACATGAAGAATCTTCCCTTCGCGTTTGGTTTATCAGAGGTTGGCCTATCTTAGGTTTACTCTCACGGGCTTTTCAGCATGAAGGTTTCCAGATCATCGTAATCTACTAGACGAGAAATTAATCCAATTTTTCAATTAGAACGGATCTAAGTGGCGCCTTTCCTAAGTCTCGCGGGATTATTATCCTCTTGAATCCAATAATCAGCCACCGACGGGTTAGCCTCCTAGTGGAGGAATCACATAATATATATTCATCGTGTCTCACCGCATGCATGATGACATTGTGCGAAACACTAATATAAAGTGATGTAAATAAAGCATTCATTCACATCAATTCAATGTAAAGAATAACATTCAAAAATATGCAGATAGAAAGGGAATTGAAAAGATTGAAATGCGGCTGAAGCCCTCTACATCCCCAGCAGAGTTACTACCCGTCGACGCCGGGTTTTTTTTCTCTTTTTTGTTTCTTTTCTAGGTGTTTTTCTACCCTTTATTTTATGTTGATTTTATTTATCCTCCTTAAAGGGTGTATTTTAGAAAAGACCGACATATATGTCGACGATTTGAAAAAGACTAATTTTAATGATTGTGCCGAATTAGACAGAGCCGTCAGTTGGTATGAGTTCAAAATGGTTGTACCAACTCAAACGAGTTTTGAAAGGTTTTCGCAATATGGCTTAATATGTGACTCCATTTAATTGGTCTGGAACTTGAGATTCACAGAGTTTGTGGGCTTTCTTAAGCGAGGGGAAGGTGTTAGGCACCCTCCAACTTCCATGAAACACGGTTACCGATACTTTTTCATTCCCTATGCATTGTATATGTGTGTGTGTGTGTTGAAAGCTTTTGTTTTGCAAAGATGTTTTGTGATAACCCGAGAATTTGGGCAATTTATTAAAATATAACCCAGAATTTACCCAGATTTCTGACAAGGTTTTTAGGGCCCTGAATCTTACGGTTGTTTGATGTTTTGGTCCATTTGTTGGTTTGTATTTGTAGCATGCCATGTGATCTACAGATCTAAGTCCTCATACCCACCAGATCATGATCAGAATAGATTATATTGTTGGTCAAAAAGTGTTGACCGATCAGCCATATGAACATTCTGGAAAAACCCAGAAAGTTCAAGATCCGGTTCTTGAGTACCACTTTGACCGAGCTAGATCTTTTGTTTGTGATGTTTTTAGGTTGATATAAGGTAATATAATTATACCCTGTCATGTGTGCTACATGTTGGAACTTTTAGATCATACAAACATGCTCTAGAATCAAAGTTACAGAGAATCAAAGGAGGTACCTTGACTGTTCTTCATTTTCTGGGTAACCCAGAAAATGAAGAACACGTCTGTCAGACATTTCGGGAGCCCAGATCTTACTGCTATGTTGTTGTTTGGTCATGAAATGAGTTTGTAGTTGTAATACTACATGAGTACTACAATCTGATTAAGGAATTATGTGGTATTTAATTCATTTAAATACGGTTTTAAGGATTGAAAAATGTTGATAAATGGTAATAATTATCCGAAAATTATTACGAGCCTAGGAATAATGTTTTGTCTGATAAGAAATTATCTGTGATAATGGTTAAGTGGTTAGGTAGAGTTTAATTGAACTTAAACTCGATAAAAGTCCGACTAGACTGTCGGGATGTTAGAATTATGTCGGGTTCAACTCAGACTGTAATAGTTTGACTTGATACCTAGTCTTATGTGCTGTAAAGACTGATAGGGTTATGTGGTAATGTGTTTAGGTTATTATGTGGATATAAATATAACAGTATTATACTGTGATGATATTATTCTAATATTAGAGATCTATATTACTAATATTAGGTCTTCGGGTAAAGCTTTATAAATTGCGTTGCGGTAATCAACGGTTCAGGCAAGTTTTCTTATACTTAACTCTAATAAGAGTGTTTTATTCAAGCTGATGGTTAATCGTTGTTGATTGCCATGAAAATTATACTCTGTACATCTTGCATGTATAAGTCAGGTATGAAAGGCTGATCACCTTCATTACCAGTTGGTTCAGAAATGTTTGTTCATGTTTAAAACTTGTTCGGTCAAAAGTTTGTTCGTGATAATTCTCAACTATATTGATGAATTATAGTCAGCTTATTATTCATACTCTTCAATCATGATATATTGTTATATTGTTGTATTTAAACTTGCTGGGCAACTTTCATGCTCACCCTTGCTATATCATGATAAAACATTGCAGATAAGGTGAACGTGTTCGGATACAGGAAAAAGGTTAAGGCCAAGTTCAGCTTGGGAAATAAAGTGCGGCTAGTTTGAAATAATATATTTTGATAAATATTGTTGTGTAATAGATATTTTATGAATGGTGTTTAAGTTAAGGTTACTCGACCTTGGGGATAAGTGTGTAATGTATTGTATAAACAATTTATGTTTATATCTTCCGCAAATAGTGATAGAATTAGCGTACCGAGTCCGCGGCGATTCGGGGCCCAGATTCGGGGATGCTACAGTTGGTATCAGAGCTGTTGGTTATGAAGCTTAGGTAGGAATACCTGAGACCAATAACCGCAGTGATTAGGATAAGATCTAACTCATATAGAGTTAGTTTGTCGGTAAGATTCAAAGATGAATCTCGGCGAGTGTAAAGACACAGAGTTCCCTAACTCTGATAATAAAGTTGAACAGAAATGGTGAATAAATCGAGTCTAAAAGACTAAAAGTGCAGGGATAGGAGATCTTAAAATAAAACGATCATAGTGCATGGAATTGAATCGTAATATATA
The DNA here is from genome assembly GCA_020205505.1 of Panax japonicus. Classification (NCBI taxonomy): domain Eukaryota; kingdom Viridiplantae; phylum Streptophyta; class Magnoliopsida; order Apiales; family Araliaceae; genus Panax; species Panax japonicus. Next base: position 11,273,714 of record CM035103.1, read on the forward strand.
CGATAAGATCACCCCGTGATCTGATAAAGGTTATGATATGGGAAATGAATCAATCTATTAATTGAAAAGTTTACAGCAAGATACTGTGTGAAAGTTGTACTATGAAATGGTACTATGAAAACTCATAAAAGAGTTATGGATCATGAATACGAATTGAATTCGTATTGAAAAAGGGGGTTAAGATTAGGTGGGGATTTCAATGAGGACTCGTGTCAGCAACTGAGTTGTATGATTCCTTGTATGGGCGGGGAATTGTACTTGGTGTAAAAACTACTTAGTTGGTGGCATTGGTAATAGTTGAAATGTTGTGTCACGCTAGTTATTATATATAGATAAATAAGTCATAGGTAGAGAATATAGGATTAAGTACGAGTTCTTAGAACTCATACTTATGTGACATTCTTGACGCATAGTTATATGAAATGTTTATGAGCCCCTCAGCGAACAGACGCCAAAGGTCAGACTAGGGTAAGTTCGTAAACTCATATAATTGTGGCCAGGTTATGAACTCATAAGTGTGGTTTTATGAATTGGGTATAGTTGTGTATGAATGGAGTGTTAAGGATTATAGGAACTGATAGATTGTTAAGCAAATGATCATTAGTGGAGACTTAGGTTTTCCTAAACTCCTAGCTATGCTAAACTTCAAAATTTTTGACATCAAGCTAAATACGCACTATGTGCCTTTTAAAAAAATGTAGACTCGTAATCATTTTTGAAACGGTTTAAAGTACAGTCTATGCTACTTATTTCGGCTAGACGCAAATGTTTTGAAATATCAAAAATTATTTTTATTTATCACTTATGTACCATGTAACCTGGTGCAGAGATGATAAAAATGATGGAGTCATCAATGCAGAATTACTTAGTGTGAATTTGACCTAAAGTCACTATTCTACTATGGTATGATGTAGTATGATAAAATCACCAAATGACGAAATCCTCAACGGACTGTAAATACAGTGCGGCATCATGACGTCATTCTCGAAAATGTTTTCAAAAATTTTAATTTGCCAACGGGGTTTGGCTACACCTAAATAATTCGATTGAATTGAATTATTGATATGGGTCTATGCTATTTGATTCAGCTAGATTAATGTTATAAAAAACTCCAAGTGTTTATTGAAAGAATTTCCCGAACCAAATTGTTTTGGTGCGGAATCCAATGATAAGACTGAGGTGAACGATAATGTTTGGATAAATAATCCAATCTAGTAGCGTAAATATTCGCTAAAAATGACTAATACGTTATGCGTGACGTAACTGTACGATGGGATGATCACCTAAAGTACTAATAATGGTAGTTTACCTTCTTTGTGATTGTAAACAGACCAAGTTATGTATTGTTTTGCGGTATGATCACTACCGTTAAAACTAAATGTGTTCATGGTCTATATAACCCCTCAGCACAATTTCAAAACTTTTACTCTGGTGAGAGGTGTACTGGGTAGCATGTAATAATGTGTGTGTGAATGGTATATGTGTGAATGGTGTAAGGTGCACGATGTAAGGTGTAAGGTTCATGTGTGAATGGTGTAAGGTACATGGTGTAAGGTGTAAGGTGAATTTCGGGGATGAAATTCTTATAAGGAGGGGTGAATGTGATAACCCGAGAATTTGGGCAATTTATTAAAATCTTAAATGATTGATTTAAGGTCAAATAATAGACCTAGACAGAAAATAAGTGTATGAGTTTAATGTTATTGGGATTGAATTTTGAGGATTTCAAAATTCGGTGAAGGATATAGGTGAATTATTCAGGATTAAGGAATTATGTGATTATGTTCTGTGTTTATGGTTAATGATGTGTTCAGAATGTGGTTAAGGGTCATGAGTTGATCAGATAAATTACATCTGTGATAAACCCTAAGTATATATTAAGAACGACAGCGTTCGAATAGAAAACCCTAACGTCTGACAAGAAACCCTAGAAATCGGTTCTAGAAACCCTAGTTTCAGTTCCGAAAGTCCAAAACCCTAATTCGGATATTGAAAACCCTAGATTGGGAATGCAATGATATGTTTAAGGTTAAACGTCATTAATATTAAAATTAATTAGGGAAAACCCTAATGAATTATTGGGAATATGTTTAAGGTTAAACGTCATTAATATTAAAATTAATTAGGGAAAACCCTAATGAATTATTGGGAACCCGATTTGATTATTTGAAAACCCTAATACCAGATCTGAAAAACCCTAATTTCAGATACTGATAAAATGAAACCCTAATCTGGGAATATAACGGAAAATTTTAATGCTTTAGTGCTATTAATTAAGTATTAATTAGGGTAATGGTTAATTAATTAACAAACCCTAATTTCCAATTTTTAGAACCCTAATTGTTCCGTCAGAAACCCTAATGCTCAATTATTGATTTAATTGCTAAAATTAGCAATGCTAATTAGGAAACCCTAATCCTAATTATTTTTAATTTATGAGTAATTAGAAAACCCTAATCTAATTACGAATATTTAATTTCTAAAATTAGAAAATTACTTTCTATTAGAAAATCCTAATTTGTGGGTTATAAACCCTAATGACCATTTTGACCCTAATTGCTAAATTAGCAACGTTAATTAGGAAATATTAATCCTAATTTGTTAAAGTCCTAATGTAAGTAGGAAATTATAATATAATTAGAATCCCTAATTATATTTTTTTTAAATCATGATTTTCTATTTTAAATTCTAATTAGAAAATCTTAGAAATCCAAGTTGCTAAATATTTAAGGGTCAAACCCTAAACTCTCAATGATTCAAACCCTAATCCTAAGGGTGTGCAACTCATGAAAATCCTAGAAATAAATGGAAAAGACAAGAATGCCCTTATGTCACATTTTTAAATGGATAGCTTGCAAATCTTTCCATGATCTTGGGTTGGTGAACAACCCTAGCCCTAGCCCTAGCCATGTGTCCAGCAATCCAGCAAAATCAGCAGCAAGATCAGATCATGCAATGTATCACATAATATATATAGATCTAAGAGAGAGAAAGTGTACAAAATTTGCTCATTTACTCATCCTTGACTCTCTCTCTCTAAAAGCTTCGAAATGTAGTGTTAGATCAGTCCCAAAATACAGCCCTTCGTTTACTCACATCAGATCAGAAACATAGAATCATGAATTGATGCATAAAGGTATAAACCCTAAATTTTCGAAATCTATGATTCTGATGTTTAATGTTGTTGATTGTTGTTTAAATATGTGTTATAAGGTGTCAATTAGAGATCTGGGTTGTTGGATCATGGATCCATAACACCTAGATGCTCGGATCTAATGTTTATAAAAATCTGGAAAAAGTTGGAAAATGTTGTCTGACAGTCACATGTCAGGGTTTCTAGATCTATGTGTGTTAATTGTTTGTTGTGTTTTAAGTTTTAAACTTGTAGAATGTTGTATGGGCTGTGATCTGGAACTTGAATCAAGCCCAGATCACATGTCGATTGAAAGATATGATCGGTCAAAGTACATTAACCGAGCACAAAATTTGTTTCTGGAAAAACCCAGAATTTACCCAGATTTCTGACAAGGTTTTTAGGGCCCTGAATCTTACGGTTGTTTGATGTTTTGGTCCATTTGTTGGTTTGTATTTGTAGCATGCCATGTGATCTACAGATCTAAGTCCTCATACCCACCAGATCATGATCAGAATAGATTATATTGTTGGTCAAAAAGTGTTGACCGATCAGCCATATGAACATTCTGGAAAAAACCCAGAAAGTTCAAGATCCGGTTCTTGAGTACCACTTTGACCGAGCTAGATCTTTTGTTTGTGATGTTTTTAGGTTGATATATGGTAATATAATTGTACCATGTCATGTGTGCTACATGTTGGAACTTTTAGATCATACAAACATGCTCTAGAATCAAAGTTACAGAGAATCAAAGGAGGTACCTTGACTGTTCTTCATTTTCTGGGTAACCCAGAAAATGAAGAACACGTCTGTCAGACATTTCGGGAGCCCAGATCTTACTGCTATGTTGTTGTTTGGTCATGAAATGAGTTTGTAGTTGTAGTACTACATGAATACTACAATCTGAAAGTTTTAACCAACCCAGAAAGTAACAAGAACACAGATTAAATCGCGGTCAAACCAAGCCACCCGAACACTGTCAAGAACACTCAAGAACACCAATGGCGACAGACAAGTGTCGCTAAAGACCTTTAGCGACAGATTTTTATTATTTTTCCGAAAAATGAATTTAAAATTAGAAAAAAAAGGTTTTTAATTATTAAAAAATACAAAATAAATTCCGAAAAATTATTTTAAAGTCTGAAAAATAGTTTTTAACTATTTTGAGTATATTTTGAAAATATTTAATATTTTTGAAATATAAATGGTATTTATTTATTTAATTATAATATTAAATAAATTATTTAAAAATAATTTTAATTCATGGAAAATCATGAAAAATTATTTTATGGTATAAGAAAATATTTGAAGTTATTTTTGATGACTTTTAATATTTTGGGATGAATTTCATTAATTAATCAATATTAATGATACTTAGTTTATTTAATAGATATATTAAATAAATTAAGGAAAAATGGAATTAATGCTTTTTAAATTATATAAAAATGATTTAAGTGATATAAAAATATTTTAAGTTATAAAATATAACTTTTGATATTTTGGCATGAAAATATTAATATTTTAATATTAATAGCAATTATCGGATAATGGATTTAAGTGTTTAAAAATCATATAATTATGATTTTAAAGTATTAAAAATACTTTAATATATTATAATTATATTATAATATTATGAAATGATTTTCATTAATATTTTATATTAAATAAATATTAATGATTAAGGAATTATGTGGTATTTAATTCATTTAAATACTGTTTTAAGGATTGAAAAATGTTGATAAATGGTAATAATTATCCAAAAATTATTACGAGCCTAGGAATAATGTTTTGTCTGATAAGAAATTATCTGTGATAATGGTTAAGTGGTTAGGTAGAGTTTAATTGAACTTAAACTCGATAAAAGTCCGACTAGACCGTCGGGATGTTAGAATTATGTCGGGTTCAACTCAGACTGTAATACTTTGACTTAATACCTAGTCTTATGTGCTGTAAAGACTGATAGGGTTATGTGGTAATGTGTTTAGGTTATTCTGTGGATATAAATATAACAGTATTATACTGTGATGATATTATTCTAATATTGGAGATCTATATTACTAATATTAGGTCTTCGGGTAAAGCTTTATAAATTGCGTTGCGGTAATCAACGGTTCAGGCAAGTTTTCTTATACTTAACTCTAATAAGAGTGTTTTATTCAAGCTGATGGTTAATCGTTGTTGATTGCCATGAAAATTGTACTCTGTACATCTTGCATGTATAAGTCAGGTATGAAAGGCTGATCACCTTCATTACCAGTTGGTTCAGAAATGTTTGTTCATGTTTAAAACTTGTTCGGTCAAAAGTTTGTTCGTGATAATTCTCAACTATATTGATGAATTATAGTCAGCTTATTATTCATACTCTTCAATCATGATATATTGTTATATTGTTGTATTTAAACTTGTTGGGCAACTTTCATGCTCACCCTTGCTATATCATGATAAAACATTGCAGATAAGGCAAACGTGTTCGGATACAGGAAAAAGGTTAAGGCCAAGTTCAGCTTGGGAAATAAAGTGCGGCTAGTTTGTAATAATATATTTTGATAAATATTGTTGTGTAATAGATATTTTATGAATGGTGTTTAAGTTAAGGTTACTCGACCTTGGGGATAAGTGTGTAATGTATTGTATAAACAATTTATGTTTATATCTTCAGCAAATAGTGATAGAATTAGCGTACCGAGTCCGCGGCGATTCGGGGCCCGGATTCGGGGATGCTACATGTTTTGTGCTTTGTTTTGAAACTAGTGTTGTGCTTCTTTGAACCTATGTACAAAGGGTTTAATTTATATAAAATTCAGTTTTAAACAAGATATGAAAGTGATGTTTTGAAATCTGGTTTTTAACCCCTTTTGCCCGAATAGGAATCGAGACCCTTTGATACTTCCAATTTTATTCTATAATGATGGCTTTATTTGATTTTATTTCTCGATATGTGAAGAATCTTCGAGGCTAAATATGAGATATTTACAAGGGTCGGTGGGAGCAATCGTTTACACTCCTAAATTAACCTCACTTTCACTTTACAAATTCAAACAATTTGCACAGTAGTAAGGATCGATCCCACAAAGAGTGATTTGTTTTATATTTATCCTATGATTTCTAAAGAAAATGGGATTTTGAATTAATTAACTAAATTAACAAGAATAAACTAATAAGAATAAACAATGAATAAAAAGCTTCAGTTCTTCAGTTCAGTATCACTTTTTTAGAACAATAGATTAATAGTGTAACATTATTTACCCTTCAATGAAACTAATAGCCTTAGGTAACAACAAGCACTGCTACCCGAAACTCCCCTTAAATTGTCACTAAATGAAACAAACTCTTCACAATATTCTAACAATTATATTACCTAGAACAAGCTCTCTAGATTTAATATAACAGTAGCATTAAGAATTAGGGAATTAGACTATTCCAAGCAACAAACACATAAGCTCGGATTTTTTAACTTGTCTTCTGATAATCATAGAAATACTCAAAAGTTTATCCACAATCAGGTATTACTAATTACTACTTGTGATTAGGAACAATATCAATTACACGTAATATTATTCATTGATCTAGTATATGATAATCGTTAACCAACTCAATCCTGCAGAAATCAAAATAGTTAAGCCAAATAACATTCAGAAATTAAATAAAATTATCAAGAATGAATTTCATGTGAGAAGGAATTAATAATGAATACTCAATTAACCATTACTTATAAATAAGGTTCAACATCCCTTAGAACTGAATAAAAAGAACTTAGCTCATGTCTTCAATCATAGTAGATGATTGAATGTAGTAGATGACTGAATGAATAAAACCTTGACTATCATCCTCTATTTATAGTGCTAGACAAAGTCCTAAATCCTGTGGTAATTAGAAATCCAAATCCTAAAAGGAATTACAAATCATAACTAGTTTCCATAAAGAAATAGAATCCAATTTGGAAATAAATCTTAGTCTAAAAGATATCCTAAATCTAATAGAAATATCAATCCAATTCCATGTATAAATCTGCCAAAATTTGTTTTTAGAAACTTTCCAAAAATGCAATATTTCCCAATTTCCCGCTCAAATTTGCCCATATTTTCTACTGCAACGTCCTTTGGTAAAACGATTATAACTTTTGGTCCGAGAGGAGTTACGGAGCCTATTACCTATCAAATTAATGCTCTCGGCGAGATCTACAACTTTTATTCTTTGAGAATTGGCAGATTCGGGTTACATCAAGGTCGAAATCGGGCTCCAAGTAATTGTTGTGTAAATTATAACTTCCAAACTTTGAGGTTCAACGTCCATTTGGTAAAAAGATCATAACTTTTTCATATGAACTCCGATCAGGATGATTCAAGATGTTCCATAAAACTAAGGAAGAGCTCCACAATAAAATTAAAGTCCCAAGCCAAGACCATGCATCCAACTTAATGCTAAAAACCCTGCATTTTTCCCTTTTTCCTCATTTCAGCTCCAATTCTTCCAGAATTCATTAAACACCTTAATAAGCTCATATACACATGAAACATGCTATAAAACTAAACAAAAAGGAATCAAAATAAATGAATACTATGCAGTCATCAAATTCCCCCACGCTTAGCTTTTACACGTCCTCGTGTAAACCAAAAGTTTGATTTCCATAAAAATTCTATTGAACCATTATGTCAAAAGGTTTCAAGGTACAAATTATGACTATCAACACTAAACTCATATAAATCTAATCAATGCCTCGTCAGTTAACTCACAATGAACAACCTTACCATTTCACCAACGAACTTCATTATACCAACCTGTAACCACATAAGAAACTTTCCTACAGTCCACATGCCTACTCAACTTGGTTATTATGGAACAAAAACCATGCACACTGACTCACAACCAAGAAAAAATTTTCCTTGCTTTTTAATTTTTTTTCATAGAACCTTTTCTTTAGTACAGATGAATGTATTTTCATGCTTTTCTCGTATTTTATTTATTTTCTTGACATGTGCAATGTCTCCTTTTCTTAGGCTATTCAGAGTTACCCATGTAGTGAACTTTCCACCAATGACTCCCAAACCAAATGATCTTAGGGCACTGAGTGTAGAGACACCCCTAGGGCTTAATTATTCAGGTAATAAAGGCCATAAAAATAGACAAATCAAGCTATTTTTATCCATCACACTTTTTAGCGTGAATACCGATGCTTCCCGAGGCTTAGATACCCAGTTATTTTGCACAATGGACATTGAAGCAGATTTTCATTTTTCATTTTTTCCTTCTCTTTTTTTCTTTTTTTCATTCATCATTTTTTCACATGGTTCTATAACAAAATACGCAAGTTAAATAGTTCTAAGTCATGAAATCAGTGCACATAGATAACTCCAGAAATAATTTAGCCAAATAAACATGCTTCTCATATTCAAGTACTCATGTATCACAAATTCAATTTATATCAATTATTATGGATCATGACTAGTTTTCATCATTCATCAACTAATTAAGCATCAAGTAGAATCTGAATTTTAGAATCGATTTTCAATCTTTGACTTTAATCTTTTTAACACATAGCCAAATAGAATCATGAAACCAAAATTTTCAAAAGTATTAATTTTTTCAAATTCCCCATCAAAATCGGATCAATATTCCCTAATAAAATAAAAACCTAAATCTTCCCCTCCCCCCTTACACTAAAACCTTACATTGTCCCCAATGTAAGAAAATTATGCAAAGAAAAAATACTACTAGCTAACATGCAATAAAAAAACTAAAAAGTGAAGGGATAGAAAAATCAAATCTGAGATCTTGGGTTGTCTCCCAAGCTGCTGCCCTTGTTTATTGTCATTGGCTTGACATCGTCCTTCTCATTCTATGTAATTGGACTTTTGTAATTCAAGTGGACTGGTAACAGTTTCAATTCATTAGGAGCATCCTTCAGATCATGATTTTAATTCATTCCAGCCCTCAAATCCTCCTTGTATATTTGCTTAAGAGATTCCTACATTATAGAGTCAACAACATCAATAGCAAAAATAAACTTAATATTACCAAGATACCTTTTTATGTCATTATGATGAACTGGACATGTGCCTCATCCAATTCCATAGTTAAGGTCCCATGGTATGTATCATGTGTAGACACTCGAAATTTTCTGCACACCTATTACTAACATTGTAGGAGGGCAAATTCGTATTTTAGAGATAACCCTGGAAGACAGCTCACATCATTCCGGATACTACCGAAAGTTCAGTTTCAACCCCAAAACACACACCAGGAATATCAATTCCAACCTCGGAGATAACCCCGAGTTTCGTCCTTAGAGATAACCCCAAAGAGTGATGTTGTGGTTCCGGAGATAACTCCGGAAATGCTTGTTTTAAATGCATGCAATCAGCTTCAATCTCAGACCTCCTGCTGAAGCACTCATTCCAAAGACCCGAAGCTAACACCGGGAAGACAGGCACACTTACAGATGACCCTGCAGAATTCAAACACTTGCAGTAGTCCAATCTCAGATGTAACCCTGAGCAACGTCTACTATCAGCCCAAACTGGAGATAACCCAGGTGAGGAGAAGAAACATCATCTTGCCACCTCAACCCCAGCGCACCATCTCAATATTTCATACATACATTTCTACACAACAATGTCCCACAAGAGACAAGGAGTTCCAATCCCGAGTGACTATTATGTGTGGCAACACACCAGATAGAATTTGAAGCTTGAAAACAATGGGCATGGTCCCCTTTTCCTGACTTCGTAAAACCTCTAATCCCATGTCATTGCTTAACTCTCGATAAAAGTAGTCCGAAGATGGTCTTGTACACCTCGTTCGGATGCTCGGATTGAAGTTCTGCAAGTTCGAGCGGACATCACAGTGCACGAGTTCACGTACTTTGAGATGGCAGGAAACGCGGAGCCCGGGACACCCTGAGCAGCCATGGGTGCATCTGCGGCTCCCAGCTCTATAAATATAGAGCTTGGGGTGGCCATTTGTAAGAGAAAAAAGGCGAGGAAGCCCTGTCCAATTTGTTTTGTACACACTCCATATTGAGTGCTTTCCCATTTTAAACATCTGTTAGCTCACATATATCTATATTTTACCAGTGGGAGCTGAGTGTTTATCCATCTAGAGTCATAGAAGTCAGCCTTGGCTGCCCACTGTAAGCATTCTAACACTCTATAAAACTTTTCTCTTCATCTTTTCACACACTATTCTTCACATTGAGAGTCATGTTGTGTGTGTATGCCCAGACTTCGGTCCGTGGTTTTAATTTTTGTCTGTATATATACACTTATATATGTATATATTTATATATGGACTAACATTGTCGAGTTATGCCTCAATTGAGCCTAGACTTATGTCTGGAGCGTTTACTTGCTTTTATATATATATATATGAACTGTTGTCGAACTCTGTTTGATGAGCCTGGATTTTACATCCGATGTGTTTACTTCTTTTATATATATATTTCGGTCCCTCCTGGAGTTTATTTCGTGGCGATTGATCATCTTTACTGCCTTATTTACATTTAGTCCCGCCTGGAGTTTACTTTGTGGCTGTTGATCATCTTTTACAGCTTTAATTACTTTTCTGATCCCCCATAGAGGTGCTTCGTGGTGGTCAATCATGTCTATATATATATATATATATATATATATATATATATATATATATATATATATATACCGCTTTTATATATTTACATTTCTAATCCCCCATGGAGGTGTTTCGTGGTGGTTGATCATGTGTGTGTGTGTGTATATATATATATATATATATATATATATATATATATATATATATATATATATATATATATATATATATTTACAGCTTTTATATATATAACTGCTTACTGTTTTTCATATAAACTGCGGCATCATGTGTGCCCAGGAATCATGTGATCACGGATTCAGTTCACTGAATCTAGATTCGGTTCTTATGATGGACTTTTTCAGCTGTAAGCAGCTTGTACATTATTTACAGTGTTTGAATTTCCTTAGATGGTTGTCATGCCCTGAGAAGTTCGGCACTGTTGTATATTATTTTCTCGAAGATGCCTCGCATCTCGAAAATAAAAGTTATCAAGCCGAACATTTAATAATAAAATGGAAGTATGAAAAGGTCTCAATTGCTATTGAGCACAGGGTTTGAAAAACCTCTTTTTTACAAAACTTCATTGCTATATCATGTTTAAAACTGAATTTTTCTACAAATTCAAATCTTTTGTATATAGGTGCGAACGAGGCCTCGCACTACTTCCAAATAAATTGCACATTGACCCACACACATACATTCATATAACAGTTTCTTGAAAAGTGGTGATCACCGTGGCATCACGGATGTCGGGGGGTGCCTAACACCTTCCCCCCGCATAATCAAAACCCCGAACCCAAATGAATCTTGGTTTCACAGACCCGTTTAGCAGTGTCACATCATTGGGTCAATGTTCAAACCTTTTCTTGGTTGCGTTGGTGCAACCCGTTAAAAACACCAATTGGCAACTCTTACAGTCAAATCGTCGACATGATACATGTCGGACCTTTTTCACTTGTTTTTTCAAACAAATCTCACCTAACATGAGAACGCCAAAAAATAAGAAACGAAAAGGGACAATAAAAATCCCGACGTCGACAGGTAGCGACTCTGATGGGGACTCCAGTAAGAGGGTTTAAGCTGTTACTACAAGCTTTTCAAAACTTTTATATGTTTGTGTGTGAATGTTGCATTTACATTTATGATGAATGTGTACGAATGCATTTTACTTACTGCACTGCAATATATCTATATGTGATATTAGTGCTTCTCATATGTCATCATTTTCATAAACGGTGAGACACGTTGTATGTGAATGTATGTTGTGTGGGTCCTCCACTAGGAGGCTATCCTGTCGGTGTTTGATTACTGGACTCTTAGGGAAACTAATTCCAACGAGGCTCAGGAAAGACACCACCCAGATTTGCTCCAGTTGAAAGACCGGATTAACTACCCATCAAGTAGATTGCGATGATCTGGGAACCTTCATGCCAAAAAGCCGCGAGAGTAACCCAATGATAGGTCAGCCTCTGATAAACCAAACGCGGAGGAAAGTCTCTTCATGCTTTCCATTTTCTATTACTTGTAAAAGCATTTACTTGTAATTTTATTCCATATTAATCTTTATGTAATGGAAAATATGAAGAATATTTGTGAATACCTGACATGATATCAAAATAACACCTATTTTTGCAGGATGATGTTTCTAAAATGGACACATTATGATAGCATTTACATTATCCCTGAGACTAAAATACATAAGTCTTTTGTAGGGAAACAATTGGGCCTATTACCCGCTCAAAATCTAAAAAGGCCATGAGCCTGCAGCCAATCATGTCTTCTTCTGACCAGTCTTCTTCTGACCAGTCTAATCCCGTTTCTCATGAAGAATTTGACAGATTAAGTAAACAAATTACAGATTTGGCTATCCTGATTAAGGAATTGTATCAGTCTACTCAGGGCTCAAAATTGCCCACACATACAGAATCCTCTACATAAGGAGGAACACAAGATTTGGATAAAATAAATCTAGAACCTCAGTTGGATACGACCAACAAAGATCTTGAAAACACCTATCTCAAATGAGATCCAGACACCGGTGATATCAGGAAAAAGGTCCTTCAAATGGAAGAAACCATCCGTTCTCTCAAAGGGATTGGAACACATGGGAGCGTTTCCTATGTTGATCTTTGCATATTCCCTGGTGTTCATTATCCAGAGAAATTCAAAACCCCTGACTTTGAAAAGTATGACGGATTAGGGGATCCATACACACGTTTGAAGGTGTTCATTGGAGAACTTGGATCTTATGCAGAGGACGAGAAGCTCAGAATGCAGTTGTTCCAAATAGTCTAACTGGAGAAGCCCGTTCATGGTATACCAGATTAGACAACTCAAAGATCCATAGTTGGGAAGAGCTAGCTTACGCCTTCCTCACTCAATACAGTTTTCAATCTCAAATGGCTCCTGCCGGTACCAGATTACTAAGGTCAAGAAACAGTGTAATGAGTCTTTCAGAGAGTACGTTCAAAGGTGGAGGTGCCTTGCTGCTCAAGTTATCCCTTCTATGATAGAATCAGAAATGGTTATGACTTTCATAGACATACAAGAAGCTCCTTTCTATGAGAGAGTTTTAGCTGGTATTGGCAAACCATTTTCTGAAATGATCAAGTACGGAGAGATAGCTGAGATGGGATTGAAGTCAGAAAAGATTCAAGACCTAGCCGCTCTTAAAGCAGTTGCTGAGCACATCCAATCCAAATCTTATGGAAACAACCCCCGAAGGGTCCATAAAAAGAAATAAGAGGATGTTTCCTTGATACTACAAGGTCAAAAAGGTAGTCAGAATATGCCTATACAAAGGAGAAACTACTTCCCTTTCCAAGTACAATCTTCAAACCTTCCATTACCTAATGGTGGAGAAGCAAAGCGCCCTCGAACGTTCACACCCTTAGGGGACTCGCTCGAGAATATTCTTCCTCTTCTGACTACTCAGAAGAAAATCACACATCTTCTTCCACCAGTCAACCCTAATGGGAGGGGTTTCAATGCTACTCAGAAGTGTGTTTATCATGCCGGAGCACCTAGGCATGATACTCAAGATTGTTGTGCCTTAAAACACAAGATCCAAGATTTAATAGACAACGGTGAAATTGTGGTTACCAAACCAGATCAACCTCATGTGTAAGACAACCCTCTTCCTCAACACAAAGAAGAAGAGGTCAACATGATTAATTGGAGCACTGGACAGAGTTCCAGTTTTAACAATGAATCATCCTAAACCATCAAAGACGATGTTGACAAATGGGATTACATAAAGTTTCAATTTTCTATGGAACGAAAGATGAAAGCTCTTTGTAAGCAAATTGAACAATTGGCAAAACTGGTGACCTATTAGCATCAAGTCACACGCCAGTTAGTCATCTAGGAGTATGCTTATCTCCTTCCTTTTGTTATGAATGCTCCACCATCACCTTCAGAAAGTGAAGCTATGGAGGATAAAGTTGAGAAGAGAGAAAATGCTAAAGCCCGTAGGGATTTTTCCAATCAAAGGGAATTTACATACCTGGGCCAACCTATGGAGGAGATATTTTAGATGCTAATCAACGAAGGAAGAATTACATCCCTTTTACCTCCAATTAATCCCCGTTCAAGACGGTTCAACTTCGATATAGTATGTCAATATCATTCACATTCTCGCGGTCACAGCACAGAAGAATGTTGGGCACTCCGCCACCTTATTCAGAATATAATTGACAGCGGTGTCCTGTAGTTGGCAGACGATGACACTGTGATACTCGAGAGTGGAAATACCTTTCCAACCAAATAGAAGGGGCTAGTAGCAGTTATATTCGCTGAGGCTGATGAGCCTGTCAAACCATTTCCCATACAAGCAATTCAACTCAAAGGACCTAATAATCCTTTGAAAGTGGTTGCACCAGAGCCAATTTCTTTACCCTTTAGACCACAGTATCATGTTGTCAGCTTATAAGAAGTCCCATGGAATTATGGAGAAGCTGAAGGATCCATGTCTCATACTACTGCTACAGTGTCGAAGGAAAATCCATTGTATCTTCCTCAAAGGGTGATGAAATCCGCCATCAAAGCAAAGATGAAGATTCCCATGGAGAAAATTGAGAAATTCCTCCGCATTATGGGCCATAATGAAGCCAAGGTGGTTATAAGCTTAAGAGAAGCTCTGTGACGCCCACAAAATAGGTATACATCACCTATCATGAGTCGCCAAATACATGGTACAAAATTCAAATATAACTTAATTATACAACAGTCGTGTAAAATATGACAAAATATATGTTGTGAGTTTTAATACAAATATTGTCATCTAGATAATATCCATACTCAATTGAGTCCTCATTACATTTATTATCACACTATTTAACAGAATAGTGAGGACTACTGATGCTATTATCTAGACCGTCGCTCCGTTCCCCGACTAGTCCCTGCTACGTTCTCATTTCCTGAAGAGAACAGTGAAAGTAAAAGGGTGAACTCAACTAGCCCAGTAAGAAATATTATGACTAAGATAATAGAGAATAAATTATCATTAGCCTTCAACAGTGTTAAACTGATACAATATAACAAACATCAAGTTTAACTGCAGCGGAACAAACAATCCATTAAAAGAGTCAAGTAGAGAATAAAATATACTATCTTTTATGATTTTATAAGTTTTTCATCACTTTTATCGCTGGGACTCAGCTTAATAAATAATTCACATCATCCATGCACTATGGCCAAGGATATTCATTAGTATCACAACCACAAATTATCCATGCACTACGGGCCAATGATATTCGTGTATTCATCAATGGTCATAATCATGCCAACAACTGTCCATCAATGTACTATGGGCTAATGAGGACTTTTACCACATCATTTGTAACATTACGGTCATGATTATACCGATTAATCCCTGGTCATAATCATACCAAGTCCATCTATGCACTACAAGCCACAGATGACTCTCAACATAATATAAACATGAAGATGATGACAATGATATAAGAATTCAATAAAACAAGTTCAAGAATTAATTTATCCAGGAACTAATAACGTCCAAATTGTCAACATGATACTTCTTTATAGAGTAAAATTAAAGAATGCTCAGAAGAATATTTTCATGAAAAGATACTAGATGAAGCGCAAATATCAAGGATATTCTATTAATTTCATGGAGTATAGAAGTCAAAACTTTAACCAACTAAGTATAATAAAGAATGGAATAACAAAAGAAATCACCAGGCATGCGATAGACCGCACAGACATGTTATTCCAACAGAATAATAAATAACGGAACCAGGTCATGCGTAAACGCACAGACAGAATATTCCAACAGAATAATAAATAACGGAACCAGGTCAGGCAAAATTTGCACCGACAGGATGTTCCAACAGAATAATAAATAGCAAAACTAGGTCATGCATAAACGCACAGACAGGATATTCCAACGGAATAATAAAGAATGGAATAGCAGAATAATTTCACCATGTATGCGGTACTTCGCATATACAGGTTATTCCAACATAATGATAAAGAATTGAATAACAGAAGAATTTCACCAAGTATAGGGTAGACCGCGTATACAGATTATTCCAACAAAATAAAAAAATAGAATAACAGAAGTTCTCTTCATGAATACGAAAGAAATAATACCCCTTACCTTTGAACAAACTGGATATAGGAGTAGTGAAGTAGCAGAATACTTTTCTTCTTTCTCTCTATAGTTTCTTTCTCTAGAGTTTCAGTGAATTCGTAAGAAATAATGAAGGAATGAGCTTCTTTTTATAGGAGAATGGACTGAATAGTAACTAATTCCTGAATGATCCAGATTAATTTACTATTAAACGGACGGTCCAAATTGGTTTACTATAAAATATTCTAATAAAACAAAATCTTTTAAATAAAATATAATATATTCTATTTATAATCTAATAAAACGAATAACTTTATAAAAGTATTCTGTTTTATATAAAAAGATTTTACTATGCAAAACACTATGCAGGCACTATGCAAACACTATGCATAATAAAATATAATATATTCTATTTATAATCTAATAAAATGAATAAATATATAAACGTATTTTGTTTTATATAAAAAGATTTTACTATGCAAAATACTATGCATAATAGAATATAATATATTCTATTTATAGTCTAATAAAACGAATAATTTTATAAAAGTATTCTGTTTTATATAAAAAGCTTTTCTGTTTTATTACATTAATAATACTAATAAAACAAAATTTCATCATCATTATTATAATTCACACTATTAATCGATCAAGTCGTTCCCAGGAAAGAGGGGACTTTCTAATAAGGATTTCTCCCTATTAGCGCGCAATTAGGTGACCAAACCTCTCCTTGGCAGAACTTCTAGACATCATTAATATTATAAATAATAATATTAATAACTTCATCTTCTCAATTATTGATTTAATAATATATAAAATATCAACAATAATTGAATCAATTAACGTGAGATATTATGCAATAATTACTGAAGCAATAATTGAACAAAACTGAGTGACTTCCCACGTAAGCATCAATAATCAATATTGTGTGCTACTATGAAACCATACGTATTCTTGTACTTTTAACACCGAGTGTTTCAATAGTTAACGATAAAACTTCCGCCATTATTTTCATAAAATATTTTTGTCATTTTCTTAATCCGACAATAATTCCGTTGTGGGGTCCACCAATGATTGTGTCGTCGTACTAATATTCCTTGTTAAAATGAATATTTCCGGACCAATCGAATATTATATAACAACTTGCGTACTTTGCAAAATTTATAACTATTACCCACAATTATAACTATTACCCACAATTATAATATTATATCAAATTCATTCTATAATATTCAAAAATGATAATTATAGAAAATTCATCTTTATTCATAAAAGTTGGGGGCTTACAAGCTCCACATCAGATCTCAATACTGGACTTGGTTTTTTCTTCCAAAGATCACAAGAAGATATTATTGAAGGTTCTAGAAGAAGCCTACTTGCCAAAATCAGTGGATGTGGAAAAATTTCAACATCTAGTTGATCACATTTTCAACAACAATGTGATATCCTTCACTGATGACGACATACAGCCTGAAGGGACCGGTCATTACAAACCATTGCACGTTATAGTTTTGTCCTCCGGGTATATGTTAGTTGCAGTTTTGATAGATGGAGGTTCGTCTCTGAATATTTGTCCTTATGCCACCTTGATGAAGATTAACGTCAATCTCAAATGGATCCGAAGCAGCCATATGAATATCAAAGCATTTAACGGATCCCGACGAAATTTTGTCAAAGAGATTGAGTTGCCAATTGAGATTGGTCCAAATACACTCAATGTATCCTTTCACGTCCTCAAGATAGATTTAGGATACAACCTGCTTTTGGGGAGACCATGGATCCACATGGCTGGAGCCGTCCCTTCTACACTACATAAATAACTCAAATACATTGTCAACAATAGCCTAGTCACTGTCAACGCTGAGCCGGAATGTCCTAAACAAGGAAATCTACCAATCATCATCTTCAATTCAGAAGTTGAGCTGACCAGTTTTCATACTTTGGAAGTGAGTAAGACACAATACCATCCTATTGGAGCGCCACTTCCTATACCCAAGATTTCTGCCGAGGTTATCTCGATCACTCAAGAAATGATGTCATTGGGTCATCCGCCTGGACAAGGGCTGGGTAAAAATCAGCAGGGTATTAAGCACCTAATTCAAATGTCCAGTCAAACTGGGACAGCCAAACTAGGCTATTCTGCCAGGTCCGGTCATAGGAATCCTCATAAGCACAAACAGGTTCCTCAAGCTTCCGCCACACGATGATTTTCTCCACATGTACCTCATGAGCTGATACAATCTCCGGTAAAGGTGTCAGCCTATGTTATGGCTATGTTGTTTCCCAAACAAATACCATTCAAAGCAAAAGAGGTCCTGATTCCTGATCCCAAAGTGGAAGAAAGGGAACGAAAACATAAACATGACATCGCCCTGATGATGTCAGGCGTAAGCATCATTGTCCATGATGAACATACAAACAAATACACCCCAGACGATGATTGCCCATATGTTATGGTGATCATTTAGGAAAAGGAGGACGATGACAGCCCCTCCATCATTGCAGTCCATCAGGACTTTGCCCTCGACAATTGGAGCAGCACTCCATGCATTGGTCGATGAGGGTAAAACGGGCAGAAATCCCTCTGCCATATAGATAACTTTAATTGTTTACTTTTCTATACAGTATTAACAATTATTTTATCAAGTACATGCTAACACTTGTGTATGATTGAACAATTTCATATATTAAGTGAAAGCATATTTTATTTCAGGACTGAATTTAGATGTGTCTGTACTTGCTAATGAAGTGTCTTTTCTCCACAAGGACTGTAACTTTGATCAAAAGCTGGGCTCAGACTTGATGGAAATCCAAGAGGACATTGAGACACCTTAGAAGATTAAGGAATGGGTCAAAGAAAAACCTAAACCTAATCTTGATCAAACAACTTCTTTCAATCTTGGAACCTTAGAAAGCCCTTGTAGACACTCAAAATTTTTTGCACACCTGTTACTAACATTACAGGATGGCAAATTCGTCTTTCGGAGATAACCCTAGAAGACAGATCACATCTATTTCGGATACTACCGGAAGTTCAGTTTTAACCCCAAAACACACACCGGGAATATCAATTCCAACCTCAGAGATAACCCCGCGTTTCGTCCTTGGAGATAAACCCAAGGAGTGTTATTGCAGTTCCGGTGATAACTCCGAAAATGCTTGTTTCAAATGCATGCACTCAACTTTAATCTCCGACCTCCTACTGAGGCACTCATTCCAAAGACCCGGAGCTAACACCAGGAAAATAGGCACACTTACAGATGACCCTGCGGAATTCAAACACTTACAGCAGTCCAATCTCAGATATAACCCTGAGCAACGTCCGCTATCAGCCCAAACCGTAGATAACCCAGGTGAGGAGCAGAAACGTCATCTTTCCACCTCAACCCCAGCGCACCATCTCAACATTTCATACATACATTTCTGCACAAAAATGTCCCACAAAAGCTAAGGAGTTCCAATCCCGAGTGACTATTATGCATGGCAGCACACCGGATAGAATTTGAAGCTTGAAGACCATGGGCATGGTCCCCTCTTTTTGACATCGTACAACCTCTAATCCCATGTCATTGCACAAGAAAAAAGAAGTTCGAAGACGGTCTTGTACACCTCATCCGGATACTCAGATTAAATTTCTATAAGTTCGAGCGGACAACATAGTGCACGAGTGCACGTACTTCGAGACGGTAGGACCTGCGGAGCCCGGGGCACCCCGGGCTGCCGCAGGTACACCTGCGGCTCCCAGCTCTATAAATATAGAGCTTGGGGTGGCCATTTGTAAGAGAAAAAAGGCGAGAAAGCCCTGTCCAATTGGATTTGTACACACCCCATATTGAGTGTTTTCTCATTTTAAACACTTGTTAGCTCACATATAGCTATATTTTACCGGCGGGAGCTGAGTGTTTATCCATCTAGAGTCATAGAAGCCTATCTTGGCAGCCCACTATAAGCCTTCTCACACTCTATAACGCTTTTCTCTTCATATTTGCACACACTATTCTTCACATTGAGAGTCATGTTGTGTGTGTATGCCCGGACTTCGGTCCGTGATTTTCATTTCTGTCTGTATATATATACTTATATATGTATATATTTATATATGGACTAAAATTATCGAGTTATGCCTCGATTGAGCCTAGACTTATGTCTGGAGCGTTTACTTGCTTTTATATATATATATATGAACTGCTGTCGAACTCTGTTCGATGAGCCTGGATTTTACATCCGGTGCGTTTACTGCTTTTATATATATATATATATATATATATATAAGCAGTAAACGCACCGGATGTAAAATCCAGGCTCATCGAACAGAGTTCGACAACAGTTCATATATATATATATATATATATATATATATATATATATATATATATATATATATATATATTTCAAATTTTTCAAATTTTTGAGGGTCATTTCAAATTTTTCCAGAATTTTTGAGGGTCAGAAAAATTACGAAACTGCAAATGGATTTTCACCCGCCATGCTGTAATCCACGTAGATAGATCATTTTCATAATTTAATAAGGAATGAATACAAAAGATCATTCACCATGCATGTGGTAATCCACATAGACAGCTTATTCCAACAGAATAATAAAGAATGGAATAACAGAAGAATTCACCATGCATGCGATAGACCGCACAGACAGGTTATTCCCAACTGAATAATAAATAATGGAACCAGGTCATGCGTAATCTGCACAGATAGGATATTCCAACAGAATAATAAAGAATGGAACCAGGTCATGCGTAAACGCATAGACAGGATATTTCGACAGAATAATAAAGAATGGAACCAGGTCATGCGTAAACGCACAGACATGATATTCTGACAGAATAATAAAGAATGGAATAATAGAAGAATTTCACCATGTATGCGGTACTTCACATAGACAGGTTATTCCAACATAATAATAAAGAATGGAATAACAGAAGAATTTCGCCATGTATGCGGTACTTCGCATAGACAGGTTATTCCAACATAATAATAAGGAATGGAATAACAATAGCTCTCTTCATGAATACGAAAGAAATAATACCCCTTACCTTAGAATAAAGCTGGATACTGGAATAGAGAGGTAGCAGACTTATCTTCTTCTTTCTCTCTATAATTTCTATCTATAATAATTGCTCTATAGCTTTAGTGAATTGGTGAGAAATGAAGGAAGAATGAGCTTCTATTTATAGGAAAATATAGTTTCGATAATTGCACGTTTTGGGGCTCAAAATATTACAGTACAATACCTCCCTCTTTTTCTTCATTTTTAATTTAGTCCTGCAAGTATTATCAAACTTGCACCACCTCCCCTAATAGTAAATAATGTGATTCAATAGTTCAATCATGTGAATCAATAGTTATAATCATGTGAAAATACTAATTACGGTATAATACCTACATCTATACCTCCATTTTTAACTTAGTCATGTAAGTATTATCAATCTTGCACCAACTCCCCTAATAGTAAGTGAATGTGACTCAATAGTACACACATATGAATAAATAGTTATATAAGCATGTGAATTAGTAATAAATAATTGCTCATTTATCCGATTAATTATCCGATTTATCAATATATCCCCCAGACATCAATTATCATCGGAATAGATGTCGATTTCTACTATCATTAATAATCCTAACATAATGGAACTATCAAATTCATCTTTAATCAACACTAACTTATTCATCATTAATATTATAACTCATAATATTTAACAACCAGGTTGTTCCCATGAAAGAGGGGGCTTTCCGATAAGGATTTCTCATTATTGGCGCGCAATTAGGTGACCAAACCTCTCTTTGACAGAACTTCTAGACATTGTAAATATTGTAAATAATAATATGAATAACTTTGTCGTCTCAATTATTGATTTAATAATATAGCATATTATACAGACGATACTATAACAATAATTGAATCAATAATATGAGAGATATAATGAAGCAATTACTGTAGCAATAATTGAATATAACTGAGTGACTTTTCACGTAAGCATCAATAATCAATACCGTGTGCTACTATGCAACCACGCGTATTACTGTACTTTTACTATTGAGTAGTTCAACAGTTTTAACGGTAAAACTTCCGTCGTTATTTTTATAAAAATATTTTTGTTATTTTCTCAATCCGACAATAATTCTGTTGTGGGGTCCACCAAGGATTGTACCGTCGTACGGATATTCCCCGAAAAAAAGAATATTCCTCAACCAATCGAATATTATACAACAACTTACATACTTTTCAAAATTTATAAATATTATCCACAACTATAACATTATCTCAAATCCACACCATAATATTCAAAAAAAAATATTTCGAGAAATTTAAATCTTTATTCATAAAATTTGGGGTCTCACAATCTCCCCTCCTTATGAAATTTCACCCTTGAAATTTACGTACGTACCTGGTATGATGAGGATACCTTGACTTCATTTCAGATTCTAACTCTTGAGGTATAACCTTTGAGTGTTGAATAAGATCCTTCTTATCCAAGATTTTAACACATATCTCCTCATACGTTAAATCTTCTGTTATCTCATCTAGTTCTAATTTAATAACGTGGTTTGGGTCATCCATATATTTACGCAACATCGATACGTGAAAAATGTTATGAACACGTGACATACTTGGCGGTAAAACGAGTCTATAGGCCACAGTTCTTACTCGATCAAGGATTTCAAATGGGTCAATAAAATCGAGAGTTGAGATTTCCTCTCTTCATCGATTCTTATTTCTAGAATAACGCCCTCTTGAACCTTCTTCTTAATATTCATCAGCTCTGGGTCTGTAGCTTGAGCAGCTTTAACTTTATCAATTAAAGTCGATTCTACTCGTATATTCGTTATCTTCATGTGGGTCCCTAGAGTCTTTAACTCTATCTTCATCATTTGTAAGTTATACGAAATGGGTCTTTGTGTTAACAACTTCGCACTCATAAACGCATACGATCTTCTACTCAACACATTAGCTACCACATTCGCTTTCCCACGATGGTATTGAATGGTACGATCATAATCTTCAACAGCTCAAGCCAACGTCTTTGGCGCACGTTACGTTCGTTTTGGGTGAAGAAAAATATTTGAGGATTTTAGAAATGGGTTTTGTATTGGGGTCAATACAAAATTCGATTTCACGCTCTAAGTAGGCTAAGAAGTCTTCAATAATACGTCAGGAAATTTATTAACAATATAAATATCTTTCAAAACTGTGACTCTCATCCAAGACTTGGATAACACATGTAATGAAGGTTTCTCCTAACGGAGCTTCAACCGATAAGTCAAAGTCTAACTTCTCTGGGGTCAAATTTTAAAGTTGAGCGCAAGCAAAAGAGATAAAATAAAGGGTAGAACCGGTATCTAATAAGGTATAGACTTCGCAAGAATTTATAATTAACTGACTCGTGCTAACTTCGTCCGGGTTACTCGCTTTTTGAAAAGTCACAAAAAATGCTCTTCCTGAAACCACCGACTTTGTTTTGTCCGTATTCGCCTTTGGTGTCACCGTCCCAACTGGACTTGGCTTTAGTGCACGACAAAATCAGGCTAGGTGACCTTCTTTTCCACAATTGTAACATGCTTTGGACTGATATGTCCCTCCCCTCCGCATTTGTAACATACGACCGGTGGTCGTTCTCCTTCCTTAACAATAGGTGTTGGTGCTAACATCTTTCCATTATTGTTGAATCTCCTCTTCTTAAAATTTCCACTCCTATTATCTTGGCCATAATTACCACCGAAGTGGTTACCATTCTTGGCATGATAATTTCCCCCACGATGGTTATCATTGTTCTAATGGTTGTTACCACCGGTACGATTATTATCGTTGCCTTTTGGTTGGGTTGGTTCATTATCGCGCTCTAATAACTGAGCTATATTCACTACATCTGAATATAAACAAAATTAGTGAGAAATGAGGTATTGACGTATATCGGGTTTCAAACCTCGCAGAAACAATCGCGTCATTCACTCCTTATTATCGACCAAATGGGATGCAAACTGGGATAACTTCGCAAATTTAGCCTCGTACTGCGACACAGTCATATTGTTTTGCTCCAACTTGATAAACTCCACCTCATTCATGTGACGAATACTTTCGGGAAAGTACTTGTCGTTGAACAGCTCTTGGAACTTCTCCCAAGACATTTTGAGTGCGTCAGGCTGGGTATGTTTTATAGATTCCCACCAATAATCTGCCTCTTTACGCAACATAAAGGTGGCGAAGGGAACCTTTTGCTCCTCTGAGCATCCCAAGACATCAAATATCTTGGTGATCTGCTTTAACCACGTCTCCGCCTTAAGTGGTTCTGGCTTTCCCAAAAACTCCGGTGGTCCCAGCACCTTGAACTGCTTAGCGGTGACCGACCGTGGGTTGCCATTATTTCTACCTATATTTTGAATAAGAGTCTCTCTTACCTGATGTTGCATGAATTGCATAAGGCCTCTGAACATCCCATCGTTCATCATTTGATCGGTGTTGTTATTTACCTGAGGATTATTGTCTTCCTGTTGCACATTATCCTAGGTATTGATCGTTGGTGACTCAACGGTCTCATGTACTTTATTGCTTATCTCAACATTTTCAGATGTCATTTTCAAACACTGTCACAAAACAAGGGTTAATTAACTTATCACATATTATCCCTATACTCTGACCGATCAATTAAATACCAAATAAACTTAGGTAGGTCATACTAGCGAAGGAATTCCCCGTCTCTCCCCTCCTAGTTCTTGTCTCACATCTCAGCCAGGGATCATATCCCTAAACCTTGATACCAATTGTGACGCCCCTAAAACAGGTATACATCACCCATCTTGGGTCGCCACTTACATGGTACATAAAATTCAAATACAACTTAATTATACAATAGTAGTGTAAAATACGACAAAACATATACTGTGAGTTTTAATACAAATATTATCATCTAGACAATATTCACACTCAATGGAGTCCTCATTATATTTATTATCACACTATTTTATAGAATAGTGAGGACTACTATGACACCATCTCAGACCATCACTCCGTTCCCCGACTAGCCCCAGCTACGTTCTCATTTCCTTAAGAGAACAATGAAAGCAAAAGGGTGAGCTCAACTAGCCCAGTAAGAAATATTATGACTAAGATAATGCAGGATAAATTATCATTAGCCTTCAACAATATTAAACTGATAAAATACAATAGACATTAAGTTTAACTGCAGTGGAATAAGCAAACAATTTGAAGAGTCAAGTAGAGCATGATATCTACTATCTTCTATAATTTAAAATGTTTTCATCAATTTTTGTCACTGAAACTCATCTTAATAAATAAACCACATCATCGAATCATCCCTGCACTACGGGCCAAGGATATGCATTAAATCATCAATGGTCATAACTATACTGAATAATCCCTGATCACAATCATACCAAAAACTGTCCATCAATGCACTACAGGCCACTGAGGACTTTACCACATCGTTTATAACATTATAGGTCATGATTATACCGAATGATCCCTGGTCATAATCATACCAAGTCCATCTCTGAACATAAGCCAACGATATACAACTATAAAATCAATAATCAACAGTCCATCTTTGCACGTTAGCCAAAGATATACAATTCAATAATCAACAGTCCATCTTTGCACGTAAGCCAAAGATAACTTTCATCACCATATAAGCATGGGGATGATGACAATGATATAAGCATTAATCAAACGAAAACAAGGATAAATATTAAAGACTTTAAATTTATCCAAATATTATCAACCACTTAATAAACTCATAATCTAATATTATTAATATTATAACAATATTTTAATCACTTCTTAAACTTATAAACAATTTATTTCAATTATTTACACTTTACCACATAATACATTTAATCATTCAAAATGTCATACTCATAAGATTTCATCACCAATGATCAAATCCCTTATCAAAAATCTGCATATACCCTATATAGGATTCCCAAACCATAAAATCCTATTTACCAATTTTGTTACTTCACATAACATATTTAATTCATTTACTCATAACTAGTTTATTTTCATAAAAAATATCAAATCAGTCCCAAAAATATTTCTTTTCTGGGATTTAGCAGAATATAGTCCCATATTGAACATATATTTTTCTCGAAATTTTTAAAATTCATATACTATTTTTCATATGGCCAAAACCGTCGAATATTTAGACATTTATCATAAATTGTACCTTTGTTCAAAAATTCTGAAATTTATAGGGTATACTCCGGTTATATATATGTACTCCCAATAAAAATTTTACCAATTTTTGAGTTAACCACAAAAAGTTATAAGGGTTTACTTTTAAAATAGTGTTTTCACAAAAAATCCATAACTCTTTATCTATACATCCAAAAATCGCCATCTTTGGACACAATATATAAAACTCATCAAATTATCATTTCAAATTTTTTCAGAATTTTTGAGGGTCAGAAAAATTACGAAACTGCAAATGGATTTTCACCCGCCATGCGATAATCCACGTAGACAGATCATTTCCACAATTTAATAAGGAATGAATACAAAGGATCATTCACCATACATGTGGTAATCCACATAAAGAGTTTATTTTAACAGAATAATAAAGAATGGAATAACAAAAGAATTCACCATACATGCAATAGACCGCACAGACAGGTTATTCTCAACAGAATATTAAATAAAGGAACCAGGTCATGCGTAATCCGCATAGACAGGATATTCCAACAGAATAATAAAGAATAGAACTAGGTCATGCTTAAACGCACAGACATGATATTCCGACAGAATAATAAAGAATGGAACCGGGTCATGCGTAAACACACAAACAGGATATTCCGACAGAATAATAAAGAATGGAATAATAGAAGAATTTCACCATGTATGCGGTACTTCGCATAGACAAGTTATTCTAACATAATAATAAAGAATGGAATAACAGAAGATTTTCACCATGTATGTGGTACTTCGCATAGACAGGTTATTCCAACATAATAATAAGGAATGGAATAACAATAGCTCTCTTCATGAATATGAAAGAAATAATACCCCTTACCTTAGAATAAAGATGGATACTTGAATAGAGAGGTAGCAGACTTCTCTTCTTCTTTCTCTCTATAATTTCTCTCTATAATAATTGGTCTATAGCTTTAGTGAATTGGTGAGAAATGAAGGAAGAATGAGCTTCTATTTATAGGAAAATATAGTTTCGATAATTGCACGTTTTGGGGCTCGAAATATTACAGTACAATACTTCCCTCTTTTTCTTCATTTTTAATTTAGTCCTGCAAGTATTATCAAACTTGCACCACCTCCCCTAATAGTAAATAATATGATTCAATAGTTCAATCATGTGAATCAATAATTATAATCATGTGAAAATATGAATTACAGTATAATACCTCTATCTATACCTCCATTTTTAACTTAGTCATGCAAGTATTATCAATCTTGCACCAACTCCCCTAATAGTAAGTGAATGTGACTCAATAGTACACACATGTGAACAAATAGTTACATAAGCATGTGAATTAGTAGCAATTAATTGCTCATTTATCCGATTAATTACCCGATTTATCAATATAACCCCCAGACATCAATTATCATCGGAATAGATGTCAATTTCTACTAACACTAATAATCCTAACATAATGGAACTATCAAATTCATCTTTAATCAACATGAACTTATTCATCATTAATATTATAACTCACAATATTTAACAACCAGGTCGTTCCTGGGAAAGAGGGGGCTTTCCAATAAGGATTTGTCCTTATTGGCGCGCAATTAGGTGACCAAACCTCTCTTTGACAAAACTTCTAAACATTGTCAATATTACTAATAATAATATGAATAACTTTATCGTCTCAATTATTGATTTAATAATATAGCATATTATACAACGATACTATGACAATAATTGAATCAATAATATGAGAGATATGATGAAGCAATTACTGTAGCAATAATTGAATATAACTGAGTGACTTTTCACGTAAGCATCAATAATCAATACCGTATGCTACTATGCAACCACGTGTATTACTGTATTTTTACTACCGAGTAGTTCAACAGTTTTAACGGTAAAACTTCCGTTGTTATTTTCCAAAAAATATTTTTGTCATTTTCTCAATACGATAATAATTCCTTTATGGGGTCCACCAATAATTGTACCGTCGTACGGATATTCCCCGACAAAAAGAATATTCCCCGACCAATCAAATATTATACAACAACTTACATACTTTTCAAAATTTATAAATATTACCCACAACTATAACATTATCTCAAATCCACACCATAATATTCAAAAAAAATATTTTGAGAAATTTAAATCTTTATTCATAAAATTTGGGGTCTCACAACCAAGCTCAAAGGCTCATGGATGAGATCCATAGTTGAGTATGTGGCCCACACATGAGCGGACCCCTACTTGTTAAGAAGATCCTCAGAACATGGCATTATTGGCTTACGCTCAAAGCTGACTATGATAATCACGTCAAGAGGTGCTATCAATGCCAAATTCATGGGAATGCTATCCACGCCCCTCCAAGGGAACTCCACAAAATGAGTTTTCCATGGCCCTTCTCAATGTGGGGAATGAACGTGATCAGGCCCATCGAGCCCAAAGTCAGTAATGGACATTGATTCATATTCACCATGATCGACTACTTCACCAAGTGGGTAGAAGCAACCTCCTTCCCCAATGTTACTAAAGAAGTCATCATTGCTTTCATCAGAAACAATATCGTCTATCGATATGGACAACCAGAGGTCATTGTGTCAGACAATGTTAAGAACCTCAACAACAAAATAATGGAGGAGTTATGCAATAAATTCCACATCAAACACCTTAACTCTGTCATCTACCGTCCAAAGATGAATGATGCTGTTGAAGAGACTAATAAAAACATCAAGAAAATCATGCAAAAAATGTTCGCCAACCACAAAGGATGGCCTGACCTCTTGCCTCTGACTTTATTAACCAATAGAACTTCAATGCGTACTTCCACTGGGGCAACCCCCTACTCATTAGCCTGTGGGATGGAAGCAGTGCTCCCCATAGAGGTGGAAATGGAATCCCTCAGAGTGTTGATAGATGCTCAGTTAGATGAAGACCAATGGTTACAATACAGGTATCACCAATTGTCTCTAATAGGCGAAAGGCGAACCACGACTATCTTCTATGGTCAGTTATATTAGCAAAATATCACAAGATCCTACAACAAGAAAGTCCGGCTACGGCAATTTAAATAACACGACTTGATTTTGAAGAAGATCATTGACAACCAAGATCAATCAAAGGGAAAATTTGCTCCTAACTGGGAAGGCCCGTTTGTTGTCAAGGAGGTATTGACAGAAGGCGCTCTCAGATTATAGGAAATGGATGGCGAAGAATTTCCACAACTTATCAACTCGGACACCATGAAATGGTACTATGTCTGAGGTTTCCATCAAGCAAACATCCTAGTTTTGATCATCGAATCACCAGTCATTCCGGTTTTTTAACCCTTTTTATATACTTTTCTGCCCCTCAAGGAAACATACACTTCAAACCACCAGCTTGGTTTCACTTCATTTTCAAACCTTTCATACAATTTTGGTTATCCCCCTAGAGATTGAACCTTTCACACCTGCTGTATATCTTGAAGACGGGATTAAACTTTTCTACGCTTGCAGTTTGTCCTGAAGATGGGATCAAACTTTTTCACACCTTTAGTTTGTCCTAATCATGGGATCAAACTTTCTTCTCCCCGTAGTATAGCCTGCACATGATATTCATACTTCTCTTTGGCTGTAATTCATCCTGAGGGGCGAACTACGTTGACCTGATCTCCCTGATACCCGGGAGTACGTAGGAAACCATATTCCATATGGCCCGGTCGCAATAAAAAAACAACTAAAACATTTCTGCCCTTTTTCTACAAAAACAAAAAAAAATAACAAAAACACTTCTACACATTTCTTCATCAATAAAGCTTCTACACCCATCTGCCTTTCACATTCAGCGTTGAACCTCTTACACCAGGTTCGAACTACGCAGACATGATCTCCTCTTCAATAAGAGTACGTAGGCAGCCATTTATGGTTTGGTCTAACCCCCCTACCAGAACAAATACTTGTCACACGGTACTAGGATCAAACTTCAATCCACCACATTTCATCGGCTTCAGACCAAAGGGATGGAACTACTTAACATCTCCTCATAAATAGGAGATTCGGCGACCATCTAAGCTGCGGTTGTGCCTCAAAAAGCAACACCAATCCATAAGAGATGGAATTACCTAGGCTTCTCACAAATAGGAGTATTAGCGACCATCTGTGGTGCGGTCAATCCTAGAGAGGAAAAGCCACACTCCTCTCCACATTTCCATATAGAAACCAGTCCCAAGACACCAAAGATGATAGGGGTACACACAGATCAATGATCCATTCTAAAAGATCCTGCGACATCTCAATGTCTACACATCAAGGATGAGGTCAGAATGCATCTAGATCACAAGCTAGTCTGTGCAGGAAAATACAAGTCTATCTACGGATCTGTGTGTATGCGGCTATCAGATCTAACATAGCATCCCTCTCTGAAGAAGGAGGTAACGCTGAAAGCTCCTGCCCAATGGTATCTACACGAGCTAGCAGATCTGAGGCTAACTGTATGGTGGCATGATGCTCATCAATGTATGCAATCATATCGGCAAGGATGCAAGTCGTAAAGGATCTCACTGAAGTACTGTCTGTGATGGCCACATCTCGGGAAGATAGGGCAGCATCCCGCTCTATAATCAATGCATCTCTAGCTGATCTAGCCTCATCTCTCTCTAATAGAATTGTGTCGCTCCCATCAAGAGCTGTCAACATAAATGCCCTAGTCTGATCTCTCTCAAAGGTCATCAGATGTAGACTCTGCTCCGGATACTGTGCTGAATTCTGAATCATAGTAGCACTCGTAGTGGGAGAATCCGTCGCAAATGCTGGAAACCCAGCAGTCAAATCCTCCTCGATGGGAATATCAGCCTCCTCCATAGGCTCCTCATCATCATAATCAGTCCCCCTGCACTGTGGATGCTATCGCAGCCGATGTAGTCTCTGTCTCTATCCATGCGGAATACTTTGCAGAACAACCTGGATGGCTGATGGAAAATGTAGCTAGCTCTTGCTGATCCCAATAGGCATACAACCTGGATCTATCCTTTGCTGATAAGTGGCGAGAAGTGGAGTGCTGACTCGATGCCCCCTCAAAAGGATGGAAGTCCTGGAACTGGTCAAACTTACACATCATAGCCAGTGGGTGGTAAGTGATCATGCCTCTCAAGCTAGCCAGAGGAAGATAATCTATTCCCGGAGCATGATTAATGAAGTTGTAGGGTGATCTAAGCCCTGAATACGGCAATATAGCAAACGGATCTCCGATCCATGCCAGGAAAGCTGACCAAGATGCAGCATCTATACACTCTGCAGGCTGAAAGGAGTATGACATGGCTATATCATGGGTGAAACAATACCTATGTCGTCTGAAAGTGCCAATCGGTCTCAAGTGTGACATAAACCACATGTACAGCATGACCAAGCTGCCTATAAACACTCCCGTTGGATAAGTACGGCAGTATGTGGCTGACCTCAAAGTCTCTGCTATGATCATCGGTATGATGGTGTGACCCTCCCTGAGAGCTCTCACTGCCATGATGACTCCTATGTCCAACTCATCCATGTACCACGACATGTAGACATACGATAGTACGCACAATAGCAGTACATCCACTCTAGCCAAATGCCAATGATCCTCCGGTGTGGTGAAATCCCCAGAATGTCATGCATAACTATCTTCAGAGCCAAATCTGTCAACCAAAAAATGCTGGATATAACATGGTCAGATGTGAGCTCATCCTGCACCACTCTATGCCTCAAGCCAGTAAGGGTCATGAACTTCCTACTTATGTCTCCAATCGTCATGTGCACGCAAGGTCTATCCAACGGCAGCATCGTCAAACGTGCATACTCCTCCATAGTAGGAGTCAACTCCTGGGTCCCAAATCAAAAAACCTGCCTCTCCGATACCCAGTGCTCCAGCATGCCCTCCACGAATCATGTGGGAACCTGAAACATCAACAGGGTCATAGTATGCTGCAACATATGATCTACAGTCACCCTGTCTGATGGTGACATGCTATCATACCACGATCGCATACAAAATGTCACCAATGATGGTGGGGTATGATCAATACGGCTAACTGTCGAAGAAGACGTCTGTATGGGCCGTGTCATAAGACCATCCAGGGGTCAATGTTGAATATCTCTGGACATGCATACATATGCATAACATAATAACATGCATGATATAATAGATGGCAATATGATATAGGGAATGGAAAACTGTACATACATTCCTAAGTATATCATCTTCTAATACATCTCTGTACAGTTAAAATACAGGGAAATGGGGCAAAACTGCCCTACATCTAGCAGAGGCCTATCAAAAGATATAGCGAGAATGGGGCAAAGCTACCCAATGTCTAACAGAGGCCTATCAAAAGAGATAACGAGAATATATATAAGAATAAGATAATGGTGTCAATGTCTACATCATCAATCATGTCCACCTGATATAACTCCTCCTGAGTCACTGAATCTCTATCTACAGGGATGTCAGGTCTATACAATGGAGGACTTGCGCCGGCAAAACCAAATGGGTCACCTGAGGGGCCAGTGCCAGAGCTAGAAATATCAAAAGTATCTGCCTCTGAAGGATCTCTACCCAAATGTCGGATAAAAGAATGTGTCCGGTCCAACTTCCGGGTTAAACTGTCAATCTTTGTCAAATAAGTCAGATCTCAGACACAGGCTAGCCAATCCATCATCATCACGGATCCTGGAACCATATCCCCCATGAACTGAGTGGCGCGGGTCTGGGCTCCAATGGTACGAAGAAATCACCAATGCTGGAACATCTCCTGAGTGCAGGGACCCTCTGATAGTGTAAAACTGTCAACCCCCAACAATGGGATATCAATGATGGGCGACTGCGAAACAGGCCAATAATGCCTGGCAGGAGGCAAGATCGGCATGTGAATCTCTCCTGTAGTGTTCCTGATAGCACGTTCTCCTAAGTAGAGCTCCCATTCAACATTTGTGAAGAGAGGAATCCTACGGGTGAAAATCACATGCTCGACACAGTCGGGTACCCATCCTTAAATCCAATGCTCAAATGCTCCCCAGAGTAGGGAACCCATGTGATGACATTCGCTGTCAATAACTCCAGCTGTAGGCGGCAGTGAGTAAAGCCCTCGGCAACAGGGACCTCCGCCAGTATGGAATGTTGCCATCTCCGTCATCGTGGATAGGTGTCTAAACCTAACACATTCATATGATGCAAACATGGAAGCCTCTCATAGGCCCAAAACTGCCAACACAAAGGTAAACATCTGCTATCAGTCAACACTCTTAACCTGTACATAGGAAGAGACAAGAGGAATACGAACCAGCAGAAACGGGTAGAATCCTAACCAAGCCTCGGTCAAGCCCTGCGATCGCATGCGCATTCCCCTGAGGAACTAGGCGAAGGTGTAGGAACCCCAATCATACTCTCCTATATGGTCCATGTGTCGAGTGGCGCTGATCAAAGCGAAGGACACCATAGAAGAGTTATCTACTATGAAGCAGCCCCTAATGATCATCAGGAACAATCGCCGAAGAATGTGATCCCTGACTCTCACATCATCGGGTATGGGCTCACTCAATAGCCCGCTCATAGCATCTACGCTCAAAGGACCTGTACGAATAGTCCTACCCTTGAGCACCTCCGCCGGAACTCCTAGCAAGGATCTGACAGCAGTCGGGGTAATATCCACCATACAAGGCACTGGCACCCCTCCAAACTCCATACCTGTGATAAACTGCCAATCCATCGGCGTTATCATCATCTCACAGTCCAGCAAATAAAGTGACTGATTCTGGTGAAACCAACGCTCAGACAATGCCCTGAGGTAACCCCAGGGACAACGACGGGGAAGAATGGAAAAGAACGTCCTGAATCCCCAGCCATGTACAATTGCTCTATAGTCATCTTGCAAAGCCTGATACATAGAGTGGATGCTGAACCAGTTCCCTCGAGGCTGTGTAAAGCCGGGAACCTACATCAAATGCAGATCAAAATTAGAACCCTTTACTCCTCATCAACAGGAAATAAGGAAGATTAAGATCTAACTTTATACCTCATTTGCGTGCAGGTAAACTAAAGGGTGTCGACTCAAGTCGCCCAGAAGCTCTGGGTTCACCACTTGAATGCCTGGCAAATCCCTACGGGGAACACATGCAGTAGAAGTGGGGTCCCAACTGGAACATCCTCCTCCTCGCCCTCGACGTCTGGCACTTCAACCTGGACAGGACATATCACCACCTCCACCAAACGACGAGGCTGTCTAACAGAACGGGGTCGAGGCACTTTAGAAGCCCTTCTCCGTACAACAAAAGTGGTCCTGTGGGAACTACTCGGCTGATCCGGATCCATAGTATCTGGACAACAAGTCTCCAAATCACCTCAGAAAGGGTGTGGTAATGTTTAACTTGGAGCCTTTCAAAATGCATTTTTATGACTACATGCATGTATGCATTATTTTAACATACATTTACAGTAGAGTTAAAATGCATGACTACCCAATGCCTACATTTTGGAAACTTTTGACATAGTCCCCTTTGTAAATAGGACTATCTACATGCACATAGGCATGACTAGGTGGTCATTCAGTAGCACACCTACCCACAGTCATATACATCTTATATGCATTCATACAGAATCCGTAAGTGTAGTCTAATTACCAGGATTATTTTGCTTTCTTACCTTTACTCATTTGTCCTAAAATAGGATAAGAAATGACAGTAAAAGGTGCCAATTTGACTGTTTCAAAAGTTAAAATTTTTCACATCATTATGTTCAGCATGGTTTAATACTAACATTTACTATGTTGAATTTTTTTTATCAAGTCATATCATCATGCATATTCACTATTATGTATTTAAATGCATTTTATGTGATAAGTCAATTTCCAACGGATAGAAACTGGAAAAGAATACATGCATATGTTACCAGGACAGTGAAGAACACTTGTACGGTGGCATAATGTGCAGAAAGTCACCCGAACTCAGCAGGTCTGAAGAAGAGCTCTCGGATTTCCTTTGCGGCGCAACTTGAAAGTGACTTATGAAAGCAACCTTCAGCCATTTCATACTCATGGTTGGCCGTAGGTATACCTGCGGCACCCCTACATGGGTCCCACACCTCCGACTCGGTCCAGTTCGAGTTGGAAAGGAGGTCTCACAAGCTGAAAAGGCTAAATCAGGAATAAAAAACCTATGCGATTGAGCGAAATCGCTTGGAATCCTGGTTCTCACAGGCCAAAATCTAGCTCCCCACATCACTCATTGGTATTTGCCTGAATGCAAGGTATACTATACCATTGACCTCAGCTTTTACAAATCATGCTCGGCAATACCTCACACAGGTCCGATGCCACCAAACACAGGGTCGTAACCCTAAAAGGCCCCCAACGCTGAAGTTATAAATTGATGAAGTGTCCCCGGCGGGGGTCACAACGCCGAAGTTATAAATTGATGAAGTGTCCCCGGTGGGGGTCACAATGCCGAAGTTATAAATTGATGAAGTGTCTCCGACGGGGGTCACAACGCCGAAGTTATAAATTGATGAAGTGTCCCCGACGGGGGTCACAACACAGAAGTCATTCATTAATAAAGTTTCCCCGGCGAGGGTTACAACGCAATTCAACCATTGATGTATGGGTCAATAAAGTTCAAGCAGCCTTGACGTCATTTCAACCGATGGCAAGTAAACCCATCAAAGCATCGGAGGCCATTCGATGATCTCATCCATCAGTACATTTATCCACAACCTTTCCCCGGCGGGGGTCACAATGCAATGAAACCATTGATAGACGCATCAATGAAGGTCAAAAATCCTTGACACATTCCCCAGCAAGGGTCACAACGCAATGCAGCCATTGATACACACATCAATGAATGTCAAGCAGCCTTGACAGTTTGCCCAACAGGGATCTATCCAATGATACACAAATCAGCGAAGGTCGGGCAGACCTGACAATACATACTGTTAGCAGTAACTCCAACAGGACCGTGGTATATGCTGGTAACACAAACCAGAGAAGACCATCCTCATCGGAGAGGACCGATGATGGAATATGTTATACACATCCTCAAACAGACAAAGCTTTTTCCCCACAGATCTCTTGCACACAAGTGGCATCACTATGGAGTAAAGTCTGTATCAAGGATCCAGGACTTTGGTAATAACCCCGACGTCACCATCCTTGAAGACTTGGATCGCACGTCCAAGACATCACTAATTGTCATCCCCGACAAGATAACAGGGAATCGGCAATCATCCCATCATGTTGGAAAATAATCCAACAACATACATACATCACGCATTTGCATCATATTGCTGCATATAGCATCATGTTTATCTTATTACATTTCAAGTATCTAGGATTCTTTATCCTATCCATGCCTTACATTGCATGAATATGATAAAGAGGGGCATCTGTAGATACTCAAAATTTTTTGCACACTTGTTGCTAACATTGCAGGAGGTCATATTCGTCTTTCGGAGATAACCCTGGAAGACAACTCACATCATTCTGGATACTACCAGAAGTTCAGTTTTAACCCCGAAACACACATTGGAAATATCAATTCCAACCTCAGAGATAACCCCGAGTTTCATCCTTGGAGATAATTCCAAGGAGTGTTGTTGCAGTTCCGATGATAACTCCGAAAATGCTTATTTCAAATGCATATAATTAGCTTCAATCTCAGACCTCCTGCCGAGGCATTCATTCCAAAGACCCGGAGCTAACACTGAGAAGACAGGCACATATACAGATGACCCAGCGGAATTCAAACACTTGTAGCAGTCCAATCTCAGATGTAACCCTGAGCAACATCTGTTATCAGCCCAAACCGGAGATAACCCCGGTGATGAGCAGAAATGTCATCTTGCCACCTCAACCCCAGCACACTGTCTCAACATTTCATACATACATTTTTACACAACAATGTCCCACAAGAGCCAAGGAGTTCCAATCCCGAGTGACTACTATGTGTGGCAGCACACTGGATAGAATTTGAAGCTTGAAGACCATGGGCATGGTCCCCTCTTCTTGACTTCGTACAACCTCTAATCCCATGTCATTGCGTAACTCTTAACAAAGCAGCCTGAAGATGATCTTGTACACCTCGTTCGGATGCTCGGATTGAAGTTCTGCAAGTTTGAGCGAACATCACAGTGCACGAGTGCACGTACTTCGAGATGGCAGAACCCGCGGAGCTCGAGGCACCTCAGGTAGCCGCAGGTGCATCTGCGACTGCCGTAGGTACACATGCTGCTCCCAGCTCTATAAATATAGAGCTTGGGGTGGCCATTTGTACGAGAAAAAAGGCCAGGAATCCCTGTCCAATTTTCTTTGTACACACCCCATATTGAGTGTTTTCTCATTTTAAACACCTGTTAGCTCACATATAGCTATATTTTACCGGTGGGAGCTGAGTGTTTATCCATTTAGAGTCATAAAAGCCTGCCTTGGCATCCCACTGTAAGCCTTCTCACACTCTATAAAGTTTTTCTCTTCATCTTTGCACACACTATTCTTCACATTGAGAGTCGTGTTGTGTGTGTATACCCAGATTTCGGTCTATGGTTTTCATTTCTGTCTGTATATATACACTTATATATGTATATATTTATATATGGACTAACATTATCGAGTTATGCCTCGATTGAGCCTAAACTTATGTTTGGAGCGTTTACTTGCTTATATATATATATATATGAACTGTTGTCAAACTCGGTTCGATGAACCTGGATTTTACATCCGGTGCGTTTACTGCTTATATATATATATATATATATATATATATATATATATATATATATATATATATATATATAGCGACAAATCGCTGAAATGATAAACCGAGCCGGGATTGAGAAACATCCTGTGCGTTTACCGCTTTTATATATATATATATACACACATTTCTGTCAGGTCTGGAGTTTACTTCGAGGCCTTTTACTGCTTTATTTACATTTAGTCCCGCCTGGAGTTTACTTCGTGACGGTTGATCGTCTTTACTGCTTTATTTATATTTAGTCCCGCCTGGAGTTTACTTCGTGACGGTTGATCGTCTTTTACAGCTTTATTTACTTTTCTGATTCCCTATAGAGGTGTTTCGTGGTGGTCGATCATGTATATATATATATATATATATATATATACCGCTTTTATATATATATTTACAGCTTTTATATATATAACTGCTTACGGATTTTCATATAAATTGCGGCATCATGTGAGCCTAGGAATCATGTGATCACAGATTCAGTTAACTGAATCTAGATTCGGTTCCTATGATGGACTTTTTCAGCTGTAAGTAGCTTGTACATTATTTACAGTGTTTGAATTTTCTTAGATGGTTGTCATGCCCATGAGGAGTTCGGCACTGCTGTATATTATTTTCTCGAAGATGTCTCGCATCTCGAAAATAAAAGCAATCAAGCCGAACATTTAATAATAAAATGAAAATATGAAAGGGTCTCAATTACTATTGAGCACAGGGTTTGAAAAACAACTTTTTTACAAAACTTCATTGCTATATCATGTTTAAAACTAAATTTTTTTACAAATTCAAACCCTTTGTATATAGGTGCGAACGAGGCCTCGCACTACTTCCAAATAAATTACACATTGACCCACATACACACACACACATTCATATAACAGTTTCTTGAAAAGTGGCGGTCACCGTGGCAACACAGATGTCGGGGGGTGCCTAACACCTTCCCCCCGCATAATCAAACCCCCGAACCCAAATGAATCTCAGTTTCACAGACCCGTTTAGCAGTGTCACATCACTGGGTTAATGTGCAAACCTTTTCTCGGTTGCGTTGGTGCAACCAGTTAAAAATACCAACTGGCGACTCTTACAGTCAAATCGTCGACATGATAAATGTAGGACCTTTTTTACTTATTTTTTCAAATAAATCTCACCTAACATGAGAACACCAAAAAATAAGAAACGAAAAGGGACAATAAAATTCCCGAAGTCGACATCATGTAGTGTTTTTGTTGTTTGCACTGATGTGTTTTTCACTTGTTGTTTTCGGGAAGGGGGTACTGTAAACAGGCGCCACAGGGCCGAATTATAACTAAGGATCCAGGATCCACAGCGTCGGAGTAGGGCAAGACCCAGTAATGAGTATTTATTTACTCAAAGCTTAGGGACAGATTAGGACATGATTATGAACTTAAAGATTATGTAATGTAACACTTTAAGGAGTGATTTAAACCTTAAGTTAAGGGTTCAATGTTGTTTAAAAGTTAAGAATTGTAAATGTAAAGTACTTAAACAATATAAATATATAGTATATACGTCGGACGAATGCTCTTCGCATACATTGGTTTGTATGACTTATACACGAATGAATTATAAAGGGTTATGACATTTGAAAGTCTGAAAGCCAAAATAAACAATAAAGAACTTAACGAACGTTATAAGTTTAACGATTCAGATAAGATATGATAGGAGAAGTTATCGTAAAACAATGTCTGAAGATTATTATGTGGCTAATTGATGTGCTATTATGATTATATCATGTAAAACATATAAAGATTGAATTAAAATAAGTACTAGGAGACGCTTAAGGCAAATTTTCTAACTTTTGTCTATACTTTGTGTTAGACGAGTTGTTTACTTCATTTGATTTTGTTTATATGAAGATGTATGATAAGTTAAAGTTAAGTATACATTGTTATTACATGAATATGTGTATTCCAGACTTATACAAATCTTTTAGTATTTGTAAAAGTGTTCAAGACGTGGTATGACATGAAATGTTTAAAGAAAGTGTCGATGCCATTTGATTCGGCTAAACAAAAGTTAAAATGTTTTGTCGATTTATTTACAAGTCTTTCAAAATATTATTGATGCTATCATAAACCAATTGCTTTGGTAAGTATTCAAAAATAAGCCTAAGGAAGAATAAACGAAAGGTTTTTTAGACGAATTTTATATTGGCACGCAAGGTTGCCAAAACTTAAACGTAAATACGTTTTAACCGGATGAGTGATGTACAACATAGAGTACTATAGGTTGATCACCTAGACGTGCTCTTAAGTAATATCAAACTTGTGGTCTTAGTGTCGGGTTGTCCTTTTCAAGTAAATAAAAAAAAGGTTCATAGTCTTTTGACCAACTCAGAATTTTAAATAACTAATACGTCATCTGGAAATATTTTAAAGGAAAGAAAAGTGCTATTTTGTAATTCATAGTACTCCATAACTATTTGTTCAATTATTGATGATAAATCATATAATTCTTGATTTTGTTATTATTAAAATTGTTAAATTTGTTGGGCAATTTAATGCCCATACCTTACTTAAATTATATGATTTTTGCTAGGGCCGAACGGATTGAAGGATCCGACAAAGATAAAAGAAAGGCTAAGATGGATAAATAGATTATCCTGTAACAGTATAGTATTATTTTTGTAATGAATAATATTATGATAATATAAGAATGTAATGGTTATAGAAACGTGAGAGAATGTTGGATATGATGTACTAATATAGTAATTACATTCATGTCAATAAGATATATAGTTGAATATATATACATATATATATATGGTCCAGATCTTAAGCTCACCCCTTATCTAGCTCACCTTTCTCACCCCCTTTTAGCGATGGACCGGGCGACAATTCGATCCGTCACTATATGTTCAGTCTGTCGCTATATATTGTTCGTCGTTATATGTTGTTCGTCGCTAAAAGTTAAGACGACGGTTCTACATATAGTGACAGATCTAATCGTCGCCTGGTCTATCGCTAAAGGGGGGTGAGCAAGGTGAGCTAGATAAGGGGTGAGCTTAAGATCCGGACTGTATATATATATATATATATATATATATATATATATATATATATATATATATATTGTAGCACCGTGTAGCACCATATCTAGGGTTTGAAGGTACCCGGATTTGGGGGAATCACAAATCCTCCCCAATAATCCACCAATTGTTAGAGGTTCATACCACCGAAAGAAACCACATCCATTATGAAGAATAGAAAATTTGTTAGTTAATGGTAGCTTAAAATGATGAAGAAAAAGAAGAATAAGAAGATTTGTGAAGCATAACCCTACGGATTGACAAGATAGAAACCTTCTCCCCGAATTTTGCTTGGTGCATGATGTTCTCAACACTGCTGGAATATGACAATGGAAAAGTATGACAACCATTGAAGGTTTAGAACTTTGCTCTTTCCTCCCCTCCTTTTATACCCTGACATTGGTTTTCTTCTACTAAAAATGGAAATATATATATATATATATATATATATATATATATGATTTGGCGGGAAATGAGCACAAGAGTTGGAGGGAACTGATCTTGAAGGGAGTCAGCTATTTTGACTGGTAAATTAGTTATTTATTGTATTAGAAAATATAAACGTATTACTTAATCTTAGGACAAAGCGTACTTATATTGTGACTACCGGAACATGTGGAAATTCCGACCACTTTTCTGACCGTAAATAACAAAAGGGCCAATAATGGTTACTTACGGTACTTTGGGTAGCGGGATGAAAGCTTTTAAACCTCAGCGTACGAAATATAAAAGGGTGTTTACTTCGAGGTTCAATATGCAGTTAACCCAATATTTATAACACACACTGATTTTTGAAATGTATATACACTATACACACGACCGACAAGAGTTTATGGAGTCTTTTATCCTTTAGTTGTATACTATTACCGATCTCAATGTAAACCAACTTAATTTTCCAAATTTCCCAAATGTCTTCAAAAATTAACCAACCCTAACATCTCATGCTCATAACAATACATTTAATTGAATGTATACACTCCGCAAATGGAATTCCTCTACACTTTTTGATCCACAAATGGATGGTTAAAATCTGTTGTATGAATAATGTTATTCTTACAACGTTGAATATAAAATAGTCTTCACATACACTTTGGGACTACTGAGTTACCCATACTTGAACTGATGGGTTATCTTGTGACCAACTAAAATATCGCTTAAATATATGTTATACGTAAAACTTACATAGTAATTTGCTCCTAAGTTTATATATGTTGTCAACAGGTTATTATGCTATTACTATACTTAAATAAACAAATTAGTTTTTCCTTATTTTTTGTTCGACTTTTTTCTTTTTTATGTTAGGTATACTTTTATTATATATATATTGTGAGACCCCAAATTTTATGAATAAAGATTTAAATTTCTCGAAATATTTTTTTTGAATATTATGGTGTGGATTTGATATAATGTTATAGTTATGGGTAATATTTATAAATTTTATAAAGTATGCAAGTTATTATATAATATTCGATTGGTCGAGAAATATTCTTTTTATCGGGAAATATTCGTACGACGGCACAATCATTAGTGGACCCCACAACAGAAGTATTGTCGTAGTTAGAAAACGACATAATTATCTTTTTATAAAAATAACGGCAAAAGTGTTACCGTTAAAACTGTCGAACTACCCGGTAGTAAAAGTACAGTAATACGCGTGGTTGCATAGTAGCACACGGTATTGATTATTGATGCTTACATAAGAAGTCACTCAGTTATACTCAATTATTGCTACAGTAATTGATGCATCATATCTCTCATATTATTGATTCAATTAGTGTCACAGTATCATCTGTATAATATGTTATATTATTAAATCAATAATTGAGATGGCAAAGTTATTCATATTATTATTTGCAATATTGACAATGTCTAGAAGTTCTGTCAATGAGAGGTTTGGTCACCTAATTGCGCGCCAATAAGGAGAAATCCTTATCGGAAAGCCCCCTCTATCTTGGAAACGACCTGGTTGTTAAATATTATGAATTATAATATTAATGATGAATAAGTTTGTGTTGATTAAAGATAAAATTGATAGTTCCATTGTGTTGAAATTATTAGTGTTAGTGAAAATCGACATTTATTTCTATAATAATTGATGTCTGGAGGTTATATTGACCAATCGGGTAATTAACCGGATAAATGAGCAATTAATTGCTATTGATTCACATGATTATAACTATTTATTCACATGTGTGTACTATTGATTCACATTCATTTACTATTAGGGGAGTTGGTGCAAGATTGATAATACTTGCATGACTAAGTTAAAAATGGAGGTATAGATGGAGGTACTATAATGTAATTATTTTTTTCACATGTTTAAAACTATTGAGTCACATGATTTACTATTGATTCACATGATTTACTATTAGGGGAGGTGCTGCAAATTTGATAATACTTGCAGGACTAAATTAAAAATGAAGAAAAATAGAAAGGTATTATACTGTAATATTTCAAGCCCCAAAATGTGCAATTATTAAAACTGTATGTTCCTATAAATAGAAGCTCATTCTTCCTTCATTTCTCACCAATTCACTAAAGCTATAGAGCAATTATTATAGAGAGAAATTATAAAGAGAAAGAAGAAGAGAAGTCTGCTACCTCACTATTCCAGTATCCAGTCTTCTTTTGAGGTAAGGGGTATTATTTTTTCGTATTCATGAAGAGAGTTATTTTCTTTCAATACTCGTAAGGGTTGTTATTTCATTCTTTATTATTATGTTGGATTAACCCGTCTATGCGAAGTACCGCATACATGGTGAAATTCTTCTGTTATTCCGTTCTTTATTATTCTGTTGGAATAACCTGTCTATGCGATCTATCGCATGCCTAGTGAATTCTGTTGTTATTCCATTATTTATTATTCTGTTAGAATATTCTGTCTGTGTGGATTACGCATGACCTGGTTCCATTCTTTATTATTCTATTGGAATATCCTGTATATGCAAATTATGCATGACCTG
Source organism: Panax japonicus (assembly GCA_020205505.1). NCBI lineage: Eukaryota > Viridiplantae > Streptophyta > Magnoliopsida > Apiales > Araliaceae > Panax > Panax japonicus. The sequence goes on from CM035103.1 coordinate 11,317,931, forward strand.
GTTCCATTCTTTATTATTCTGTTGGGAATAACATGTCTGTGTGCATGGTGAATTCTTCTGTTATTCCATTCTTTATTATTCTGTTGGAATAACATGTCTATGTGGATTATCACATGCATGGTGAATGATCCTTTGTATTCATTCTTTATTAAATTGTGAAAATGATCTATCTACATGGATTACCACATAGCGGATAAAAATTCATTTGCAGTTTCATATATTCTATTATACTCGTATGAGATATCATTTCTTTTGTACTCATCATGGAATATCATTTTATTTGGTATTTTTTTTACGAGTTACTATTCATAGGTTACTATTCACCCTATTAATATTCACTCTAATATTATTCACTCGGGTATTCGAGGCACTTTTTGTGTCGGGGCACTTTTCGTGCCGAAGTACTATTCACGAGTTACTATTTACGGGTTACTATTCACCCGATTATTATTCACTCTAGTATTATTCACTCAGGTATTCGGGACACTTTTCGTGTGGGGGTACTATTCCCGAAGTACTATTCACGGGGTACAATTCACCCAAAAAATATATTTCTTTTCTGAACAAATTATTTTTGGTACATGAATATTATTCTTGAATTTTACTCTACAAAGCAGTATCATGTTGACAATTTGAACGTTATTGAATTCTGGATAAATTAAATTATAAATCTTTAAAATTTATTCTTGAACTTGTTTTATTGAATTATTATGTCATTGTCATCATCCTCATGCTTATATTATGATGAATGTCATCTTTGGCTTATGTGCATAGATGGACTTGGTATGATTATGACCAGAGATTATTTGGTGTAATCATGACCATAATGTAACGAATGATGTGGTAAAAGTCCTCATTGGCCTATAGTTCATTGATGGACAGTTGTTGGTATGATTATGACCAGGGATTATTCGGTATAATCATGACCATTGATGATTACATGAATATCCTTGGCCGTGGTGCAGGGATGATTCGATTTTATTTATTAAGCTGAGTCTCAGCGATAAAGTTGATGAAAAACTTTTTAAATCATAGAAGATAGTAGATTTTATGCTCAACTTGATCCTTCTAATGGATTGCTTATTACGCTGCAGTTGTTGATCTAAAACTTGTTGTCTATTATATTCTATCAGTTGTTATACTGTTGAAGGCTAAGGATAATTTATTCTGCATTATCTTAGTCATAATATTTCTTACTGGGCTAGTTGAGCTCACCCTTTCTTTCATTGTTCTCTTCAGAAAATAAGAATATAGTTGGGACGAGTCGGGGAATGGAGTGATGGTCCAAGATAAATGACTTTAGTATTCTTCACTATTCTATGGAATAATGTGATAATAATTGTAATGAGGACACCATTGAGTGTGGATATTATCTAGATGACAATATTCTTGTTTAAAATCTCATCTATGTTTTGTTGTATTTTACACGACTATTGTATAATTAAGTTTTATTTGAATTTATGTACCATGTATCTGGCGACCCAAGATGGGTGATGTATACCTGTTTTGGGGGCACCACAGTTGGTATCTGAGCTTAGAGATATGATCGCTGGCTGAGATGTGAGACAAGAACTAGGAGGGGAGAGACGGGGAATTCCTTCGTTAATATGACCTACCTAAGTTTATTTGGTATTTAATTGGTTGGTCAGGGTATAGGGTTAATATGTGATATGTCAATTAACCCTTGTTTTGTGATAGTGTTTGAAAATGGCATCTGAAAATGTTGAGATCAGCAATGAAGCATATGAGACCGTTGAGCCACCAACGATCAATACCCAGTATAATGTGCAACAGGAAGACAATAATCCTCAGGTAAATAACAACACCGATCAAATGATGAACGATGGGATGTTCAGAGGCTTTATGAAATTCATGCAACATCAGGTAAGAGAGACTCATGTTCAAAATATAGGTGGAAATAATGACAACCCACGGTCGGTCACCGCTAAGCAGTTCAAGGAGCTGGGACCACCAGAGTTTTTGAGAAAGCCAGAACCACTTAAGGCAAAGACGTGGTTAAAGCAGATCACCAAGATATTTAATGTCATGGGATGCTCTGAGGAGCAAAAGGTTCCCTTTGCCACCTTTATGTTGCGTGAAGAGGCAGATTACTGGCGGGAATCTGTAAAACGTACCCAGCCTGACGTACTTAAGATGTCTTGGGAGAAGTTCCAAGAGCTGTTCAACGACAAGTACTTTCCCAAAAGTATTCGTCACATGAAGGAGGTAGAGTTTATCAAGTTGGAGCAAAACAATATGACCGTATCGCAATACGAGGCTAAATTTAGGGAGTTATCCCGGTTTGCATCCCATTTGGTCGATAATGAGGAGAGAATAACGTGAATGTTTCTAAGAGGTTTGAAACCCGATATACGTTAATACCTCATTTCTCACAAACTTTGTTTGTATTCAGATGTTGTGAATAGGGCTCAGTTATTAGAGCGCGATAATGAGACAGCACAACCAAAAGGTAATGACCAGCAACACGATAATAATCGTACCGGTGGCAACGGCCATCGGAACAATGATAACCATCGTGGGGGAAATTATCATGCCAAGAATGGTAACCACTTCGGTGGTAATCATGACCAAGATAATAAGAGTGAAAATTTCAAGAAGAGAAGGTTAAATAACGATGGAAAGATAGCAGCACCAACACCCGTTTTTAAGGAAGGAGAACGACCACCAATTGTATGCTTCAAATGCAGAGGGGAGGGACATATCAGTCCAAGCTGCACGATGCATTCCAAAGCATGTTACAATTGTGGAAAAGAAGGTCACCTAGCCCGATTTTGTCGTGCACCAAAGTCAAATCCAACTGGGACGGTGGCACCAAAGGCGGATACGGACAAAACAAAGTCGGTGGATTCAGGAAGAGCGTTTTTTGTGACTTCTCAAAAAGCGAGTAACCCGAACGAAGTTAGCACGGTTAGTTAATTATAAATTCTTGCGAAGTCTATACCTTATTAGATACTGGTTCTACCCATTCTTTTTTCTCTCTTGCTTGCGCTCAACGTTTAAATTTGACTTCAGAGAAATTAGACTTTGACTTATCGGTTGAAACTTCGTTAGTAAAAACCTTCATTTCATGTGTTATCCAAGTCTTGGATGAGAGTCACAGTTTTTAAATGATATTTCTATCGTTAATCAATTTCCTGACGTATTCTTGAAGACTTTCTAGCCTACCCCAGAGTGTGAAATCAAATTTTGTATTGACCCCAGTACAAAACTCATTTCTAAAACCCTCAAATATATTTCTTTAACCAAAATGAACGTATAATGCGCCAAGGACGTTGGCTCGAGCTGTTGAAGATTACGAATATACCATTCAATATCATCGTGAAAGAGCCAACGTGGTAGCTGACGCGTTGAGTATAAGATCGTATGCGTTTACGTGTGCGATATTGTTAACACAAAAACCCATTTCATATAACTTACAAATGATGAAGATAGAGTTAAAGACTCTAGGGACCCACGTGAAGATAACAAATATACGAGTAGAATCGACTTTAATCGATAAAGTTAAAGCCGCTCAAACTACACACCTGGAGCTGATGAAAATGAAGAAGAAGGTACAAGAAGGCGTTATTCTAGAAGCAAGAGTCGATGAAAAGAGGAAATATCAACTCTCGATTTAATTGGCCCATTTGAAATCCTCGATCGAGTAGGAACTGTGGCCTATAAACTCGTTTTACCGCCAAGTATGTCGCATATTCATAACGTTTTTCACGTATCGATGTTACGTAATTTTGTGGTCGACCTGAACCATATTATTAAATTAGAACTAGACGAGATAGCGGAAGATTTAACGTATGATGAGATACGTGTTAAAATCTTAGATAAGAAGCATCATATTCGACACTCAAAAGTTATACCTCGAGAGTTAGAATTTGAAATGAAGTCAAGGTATCCTCACTTCTTCGGCATACCAGGTACGTACGTAAATTTCGAGGGCAAAATTTTATAAGGAGAAGAGATTGTGAGACCCCAAATTTTATGAATAAATATTTAAATTTCTCGAAATATTTTTTTTGAATATTATGGTGTGGATTTGATATAATGTTATAGTTATGGGTAATATTTATAAATTTTATAAAGTATGCAAGTTGTTATATAATATTCGATTGGTCGGAGAATATTCTTTTTGTCGGGGAATATTCGTACGACGGCACAATCATTGGCGGACCCTACAATAGAAGTATTGTCGTAGTTAGAAAACGACATAATTATCTTTTTATAAAAATAATGACGAAAGTGTTACCGTTAAAACTGTTGAACTACCCGGTAGTAAAAGTACAGTAATACGTGTGGTTGCATAGTAGCACACGGTATTGATTATTGATGCTTACGTAATAAGTCACTCAGTTATTCTCAATTATTACTATAGTAATTGTTGCATCATATCTCTCATATTATTGATTCAATTATTGTTACAGTATCATCTGTATAATATTTTATATTATTAAATCAATAATTGAGACGGCAAAGTTATTCATATTATTATTTACAATATTGACAATGTCTAGAAATTCTGTCAAGGAGAGGTTTGGTCACCTAATTGCGCGCCAATAAGGAAAAATTCTTATCGGAAAGCCCCCTCTTTCCTGGGAACGACCTAGTTGTTAAATATTGTGAATTATAATATTAATGATGAATAAGTTTGTGTTGATTAAAGATAAAATTGATAGTTCTATTGTGTTAAAATTATTAGTGTTAGTGAAAATCGACATTTATTTCTATAATAATTGATGTCTGGAGGTTATATTGACCAATCGGGTAATTAACCGGATAAATGAGCAATTAATTGCTATTAATTCACATGATTATAACTATTTATTCACATGTGTTTACTATTGATTCACATTCATTTACTATTAGGGGAGTTGGTGCAAGATTGATAATACTTGCATGACTAAGTTAAAAATGGAGGTATAGATGGAGGTACTATACTGTAATTGTTTTTTTCACATGTTTAAAACTATTGAGTCACATGATTTACTATTGATTCACATGATTTACTATTAGGGGAGGTGGTGCAAATTTGATAATACTTGCAGGACTAAATTAAAAATGAAGAAAAAGAGGAAGGTATTATATTGTAATATTTCGAGCCCCAAAATATGCAATTATTGAAACTATATTTTTTTATAAATAGAAGCTCATTCTTCCTTCATTTCTCACCAATTCTCTAAAGTTATAGAGCAATTATTATAGAGAGAAAGAAGAAGAGAAGTCTGCTACCTCACTATTCCAGTATCCAGTCTTCTTTTGAGGTAAGGGGTATTATTCTTTCGTATTCATGAAGAGAGTTATTTTCTTTCAATACTCGTAAGGGTTGTTATTCCATTCTTTATTATTATGTTGGAATAACCTATCTATGCGAAGAACCGCATACATGGTGAAATTCTTCTGTTATTCTGTTCTTTATTATTCTGTTGGAATAACCTGTCTATTCTATCTATCGCATGCCTAGTGAATTCTGTTGTTATTTCATTCTTTATTATTCTGTTAGAATATCCTGTCTGTGCGGATTACGTATGACCTGGTTCCATTCTTTATTATTCTGTTGGGAATAACCTGTCTGTGCGATCTATCGCATGCATGGTGAATTCTTCTGTTATTCCATTCTTTGTTATTCTGTTGGAATAACCTGTCTATGTGGATTATCGCATGCATGGTGAATGATCCTTTGTATTAATTCTTTATTAAATTATGGAATTGATCTGTCTACATGGATTACCGCATGACGGGTGAAAATCCATTTGCAGTTTCGTATATACTATTATACTCGTATGAGATATCATTTCTTTTGTACTCGTCATGGAATATTCACTCTAGTATTATTCACTCGGGTATTCGGGACACTTTTCGTGCCGGGGTAATATTCACGAGTTACTATTCACGGGTTACTATTCATTCTAGTATCATTCACTCGGGTATTCGGGACACTTCGTGTCGGGGTACTATTCCCGAAGTACTATTCACGGGACACTATTCACCTAAAAAATATATTTCTTTTCTGTCCAAATTATTTTTGGTACATGAATATTATTCTTGAATTTTACTCTACAAAGCAGTATCATGTTGACGATTTGAACGTTATTGAATTCTGGATAAATTAAATTATATATCTTTAAAATTTATCCTTGAACTTGTTTTATTGAATTATTATGTCATTGTCATTATCCTCATGCTTATATTGTGATGAAAGTCATCTTTGGCTTACAATCATAGATGGACTTGGTATGATTATGAGCATGGATTATTCGGTATAATCATGACCGTAATGTAACGAATGATGTGGTAAAAGTCCTTATTGGCCTGTAGTTCATTGATGGACAGTTGTTGGTATGATTATGACCAGGGATTATTCGGCATAATCATGACCATTGATGATTACACGAATATCCTTGGTCGTGGTGCATGGATGATTCGATTTTATTTATTAAGCTGAGTCTCAGCGATATAGTTGATAAAAAGCTTTTTAAATCATAGAAGATAGTAGATTTTATGCTCTAGTTGACCCTTCTAATGGATTGCTTATTC